>JAJTWQ010000128.1:0-1200000 GCA_029007595.1 Solanum commersonii | reverse complement strand
GCAAAGATTCTCTTCTTAACGCTTTCAATCAAGTAATTTTCAAGAGTTGCTTTCCTGATCTTTAGGAACATGATGAGTGCTGCTGCACAATGTTATAAAGCGACTTTAGCTGTGACTACAGGGCTCTCAGCTCCTTTTAACAATCTAGCAATAATATACAAGCAGCAGGTAATAATTTAAACTATACTTCTGAATAATTCTTAATTTTTGTGTCAGTAAAGAGTTTTCTGGAGGTTTATATACCATATTTAAGATAGCCACGAGTATTTTATTTACAATTATCTTGCTGTTTCTCTGTCAGCGTTTTAACTAACATGAATGTTCTCTTCTTATGTGATGTAACTTCAGGGTAATTATGCAGAAGCCATATCTTGCTATAATGAGGTACTACGTATTGACCCCATGGCAGCAGATGGGCTGGTCAATAGGGGCAACACATACAAAGAGATTGGTAGGGTTAATGAAGCTGTACAAGATTACATGCGAGCTATTACCGTTAGACCTACCATGGCAGAGGCTCATGCAAATTTGGCTTCAGCTTACAAGGACAGGTATGTAGTTTGGTTTATAAGCTTCAAAAGGATGAAGGTCCCATTTGCTTATGCTCCTACATGTCCACTCTGCTTGTTCGTGATGTTTTGGTTAATTGTGTAGTGGCAATGTTGAAGCAGCCATAAAAAGCTATAGACAAGCTTTGATGCTACGTCCTGACTTCCCCGAAGCAACTTGTAATCTTCTCCACACGTTACAGGTACGTTCACCCTGTTAATTTCCACTGTTTTCTTTTGTCTCGGGTTTATCAGAGTTCATGCACTGTCTAACTACTGAGAATTTGATGAGCTTGTTTATGTACTGTCTTGAAGCATGAGGTAAAATAACCTGCCTAATGAACTATACTTCTGCAGTTCATTAGTATTTGTCTACTTTGTAAGCGTAGGCACACAATTCATGTCATGCTCAGTTTGCTTAATTTTAATCTTAAGCTTCTTATCGGTACTACTGTATTTACCTTGCGTTATTTATCACTGTTGCCAATCACCATTTTTTGCAAAGAAATTTTAAAATTTGTTGAGCAATTAATCAAGCAAGCGACTCTGTAAAAAATCATGTGCATCACCTAGAACATATAATTGGTTTCATCAAATAATATGTGCTTTCTAGATTGTGACCAGGTCTTTAGTCTTAATTTATAGCTTCACAATTGATGACTGTGATTGGGTTCTGTCTCTTGCATACTTAATTTTCTCTTTAAATTTATTGCTGCAGTGTGTGTGTGATTGGAATAACCGGGAGAAGATGTTTATTGAAGTTGAGGGGATACTTAGAAGACAAATTAAGGTATCACAGCTACTCGCCGTACTGTTACATGTTTACTCTGTTGGATATTTTTTCATCCTGCAATACTGATTCTGTTTTCCTTGATGTTGTGCCGTCTCATATTTGTCCTTAAGATGTCCGTTATCCCAAGCGTTCAGCCTTTCCATGCAATTGCTTACCCTCTTGATCCAATGCTTGCTCTAGATATCAGGTAGGGAATTTTCTTTCGGATTAATCACAAAAATGATGTGAGGTTGAAGCTGACTGTTTCTTTTGCTTGTACAGTCGCAAGTATGCCCAGCACTGCTCTGTGGTAGCAACTCGCTACTCACTTCCTCCTTTCACCCATCCACTGCCGCTGCCAATTAAAGGAGGTGGCAGGATCGACAGGCTGAGGGTTGGGTAAGTTCCATAAGCTGATTACTGATAAATACTTGCTTGCTTTTCCTCTGAGGTTCAAATCTGCTGTAAGCTTTTCATAAATATTGCTACATGCTACTTACTAATAAGTTTCTTAAATGTGTCTAGATATGTGAGCAGTGATTTCGGCAACCACCCACTATCACATCTAATGGGTTCCGTTTTTGGGATGCATGACAAAGAGAATGTTGAGGTTAAGTTAATTTGTTACTTTTCCTTATCCTTTGCACCATTCACGACTTTGCCACTTGTTCATGCTAAATCTCCAAGTACTTCTTTTCCTAGGTGTTCTGCTATGCCTTAAGTCCAAATGATGGTACAGAGTGGAGGATTCGCACTCAGACAGAAGTTGAGCATTTTATTGATGTATCGTCCTTGACATCTGATGTGATAGCAAGGATGATTAATGAGGATCAAATACAGATACTTATCAATCTCAATGGTTATACCAAGGTACAGATTGGACTCGATCCAGATCAATCCTAATTAGATTTTATATTTGTTTTGCTAGTGTTGGTTGTGTGTGCCTAGTCCATGCACGAGGTCAATATGTTAGACCCATTAACATAATGAAAAGAAATGGAATGGAAAAAGTAGTTTCCTTTCTTGGAAATAGTCCACAATAAACAAATAAATCAATGATTTCTGTTCCATCTTAGTTAGCTTAGTTGTGGACATGAATGCAAACTCGAATTCTTACCAATGAGAATTTGATCAGCCACGGCCTTCCATTTGCTGGTTTGAGCAAATGAGTATAATAATGATATTGCCTAACTAAAGTGCAAACCTGTGAAACAGGTCTCACCGTCTCATGAGGTGCACATTTTGTTGGTGTATATCTTATAGGTGTTGTTTTAAGCAAAAAATACGTGTGTTACATCTTTCACCTTTTCGAAGATGCTGATATAGGTGTTGTTTTAAGCAAAAAATACGTGTGTTACATCTTTCACCTTTTCGAAGATGCTGATTAATGTGCCCATATTTTGCTTTGCCTTCTATCCTGAGAGGTATTTTTTGAACGACTTCGTTTATCTATTGTTTTCATCTTTGACTTTGGACTTATGTGTTGCAGGGGGCAAGAAACGAGATATTTGCCATGCAGCCAGCTCCAATCCAGGTTTCATACATGGGGTTCCCTGGAACCACAGGGGCAACATACATAGATTATTTGGTTACAGATGAGGTAATTTGCTAATGACACCCTTGATATTACATATTTTCTATTAACCTTTTCTCTCTATGGGTCCTTGATGTAATTTCCTTGTATGCAGTTCGTTTCACCTATGAAGTACGCACATATTTACTCAGAGAAGCTTGTACATCTCCCTCATTGCTATTTTGTCAACGATTATAAGCAAGTAAGTTTCCTGTGATCTTTCTGAGCTATATATGAATCTTATTTCAAAATGAATCAATTATGCCTCAATCCTAAATTCATAGTTGGAGTAGGCTATGTGTATTTTTTCATCTCTTCTCGCAGTAGGTCATTTGTATCCAATATTAGATAATATTTAGTTATTAATGTATTTGATCATGAATAAAAATCTTATTGATTTCTTAAAAAAAGATCTGAGCTGGTATATATGTTGAACTCTTCTGGATTTGTTATATTTTTCACTGCTGATAGGTGTCTTGCTACTGTTTTTTGTAGAAAAACTGTGACGTGCTAGATCCAAACTGCCAACTGAAGCGCTCAGATTATGGGTTGCCAGAGGATAAATTCATATTTGCATGTTTCAATCAGCTTTACAAGATGGATCCTGAGATTTTTATTACATGGTAGTTAATTGGAATGATTTAAATTGGTCTACTTTTACCCTGACAAGCACTTGCTAAAAAACTTGCTGAATTGGTATGTGCAGGTGCAATATCCTTAAGCGTGTACCGAACAGTGCTCTTTGGCTTCTCAGATTTCCAGCTGCAGGGGAGATGAGGCTCCGCGCACGTAAGAATTTTCTTCCACACTATGCATTTCTCTTATCTTCTCTTGTGAGACTTGTTGGTCTATGAAAAGTCTCCTAATTCAGCTCACTTTTATTACAGATGCTGCTGCCCAAGGCCTGCAACCAGACCAAATTATTTTCACAGATGTTGCAATGAAACAAGAGCACATCAAGCGCAGCTCCTTGGCTGATCTTTTCTTGGATACGTAAGAAGATTAAGAACACTCAGCACCTTGTCTTTCAAGAATCTTGTTCCACTCATCTCATTTACTTGAACTTCGGTGTGGTTTTTTTCCACTTGTAGGCCACTGTGCAATGCACATACCACAGGAACAGATGTTCTTTGGGCTGGTCTACCAATGATAACCCTTCCCCTTGAGAAGATGGCTACTAGAGTTGCTGGTTCTCTGTGTTTGGCGACAGGACTTGGTGATGAGATGATTGTCAGCAGGTATGTGTTGTATACTTGCTGTAATTGCTGGGTAGGGTACAGTGTATGACCGATAGAACCTCGGCTCAAGGACAAGTACTTTATGACTGATATCATTATATTGACTTTGATGTTGCAACATAAATGAGAGTTGTCCTTTTACTTTTTCTTTCCTTTTTGGTTTACTTTGCATTTTGCAGTATGAAGGAATATGAGGAGAAGGCAGTGTCACTGGCACTAAATCGTCCAAAGCTCCAAGATCTCACCAATAGACTCAAGGCTGTACGAATGAGTTGCCCTTTATTTGATACAACACGTTGGGTGAGTAATTAAACACATCAGATTTACTTTACTGAACGACCTTGTTGATTCTAGTGCTTTGAGTGGACATGGAAAACTCATTCTTTCTCCTTTGCATTTTCAGGTGAGGAATCTGGAACGTTCTTACTTTAAGATGTGGAATCTCTATTGCTCCGGCCAGCATCCTCAGCCCTTCAAAGTGACGGAGAATGACTCAGAATTTCCTTTTGACCGCTAGATGTAGTAGGGAAGGAAGAGAACATGATTGTACATAAAACAAGAGAACATAAAAATTCCTATTTATATAGAAGTATATAAATTACTGCATTTAGGTGTTTGTTGAAATGTGCTTCAAGTCTCAAGTGTTGAGCATATTACCCATTCGTGGTACTGGAAACTCTCGATGAAAGTTCATTAGTTGCTCAAGTGCAAGCAAATGTCAAGACTCGAGATGAGACTCACCCGGTGTCTTGTTTGGCTTGAATGTGAAAACCCACTAGAGTGAGGGAGAGACCGGAGGGAGAAGGGTGGTGGTTAGCTGTAGAGTTCAAAAATTGGGTGTCAATGAAATATAAGGAGTCATTGTTGTGCTTCTTTTATTCATCAACTTGTCTTTGACATTTTCAGTTGAGTTTATGCAGGCATCCAATGCCCCCAGTAAATCAACACGTTGTGTTTGTTTCAAATGTTATATTAGTTAGTCGTCCTCCTTTAAAATTTTCAATTGTTCCTTTATAAAATAAATTAGCAAATTCAAATAAAGTATATCAGGATGTCCACCCCCCGTCCATATTAAGAAATATAGTGAGTAAATATGTTCGACACCTTATCAATTAAAATAAGGATAAAATGATAAGCTTACTATATTAATCATTTATTTTTTAATAGATGTGTTAAGTTAAAATTTGACAAATAAAAAGAGACGAAAGGAGTATTTATTAATAAGCTCTTAGTCTAATCACTTCCCCTCATATCCTTTTACTTATTTCTTCTTCTTTGATTATTATATTCATTTATAAACCAGCATATGATTATCAATCATATCATGAAGTCATTTATCCTAATTAAATTTTGTGGATAAATTTAAATCTTGAAATAAAATAGATAAAGATATTCATTTAAATCTTTTTTATACATCATTTTCAAATTCATGTATGTTTACATTATTTTTAATACTATGTACAATAACATTCACAACATTCACTGATAATTCTTCATATTTTTCTATTAAAAAACTACACTATATAACTATAATTTTTATTTATGAATTTATTTTACTAATGCTTATGTTTATTTATATTTTGATTTCTCATAAATCCTCTTTTACTTTAACAAATTTAAGATCAAAATTCTATTTTTAAGCTCAATATGAAAATATTTAACCTAAATAAAATATTTTATTTTTATTTTTATTACAAATTGTGGGATTTTACCGAAAGTTTTTACTCCTATTATGACGAAGAAAGGTATTATGGCGTCCATTGTATCAGTTCTTTTTCAAGTTCCAGACTTCCGAACGGCGTCGTTTCTTTGTTGGTGTAGGATTAATTTCGAAAATTAGGTTTTGAGTTCAGAAATTTGGTAGTTAATTGCAATGGTGCTGAGTTAATCAATGGCGGCTAAAGGGAGGTAGCATCTCTACACACTTACTCTTTACTTCCTCTGTTTATTTGAACTTGTTATTGGGGCTTAGTATGAAGTTTATCTGAAATGGTTGTATGAATAAAAAATGCAACTTTATTCGTTTTTTGTGATTTCATGGAATTTTGTGGTAAATACTATTGTTTACACAAAACCAACTCAACAATTGCTGTGGTTAAGTGATTCTGTAAAGTGAAAATATGAGTTAATAAACCATTGATATGTGTTTTGGAAGTTTATATGCAGTGACATTCATCTAATTGGTTTGGTGTAAACACTCGTGCCAGTAAGTTTTTATGTATTTTTTCCATTTTTTGAGATTTTTGTTTGAAGGATTTTGCTGAATTTTCCATGTAATTTGTAGGACTCGAGCGTTGATATAGTTGCATTCTATGCTCTTTAGCGTAGTTAATTCAGCTGGAATTCCAAATAATTGAGTTAGTGTACCTCAATTAGATTTGAACCAATTTGCTACTCAGGAATGTTTTCAATGTTTGCCAGAATCTTTCTTCAAAGGACTTTGTATTCGGCTACATTCACCAACAATACCAACATTTTTAGGTGTCTTAAAACTATAGCACCTTCCATCGACCAGTGTAGCAATCCTTTCAGTGGTAAAGGTAGTTGTGGCAGAAGTGTGCCAAATGATGACTACTTTGCAACAATTCATCACGTATCTAACATTGTACGACGGGATATTTACCTGGAACGGACCCTTAACAAGATGCATATTTCAAGTATTGTCAACTCTGAACTTGTGTACCGTGTCCTTCGAAGTTGTTGCCAACATGGTATTGAATCTTTTCGTTTCTTTAACTGGGCTCGGACTCAACACCCTCAGTATGATCCAACTACCGTTGAGTTTGAAGAACTTCTTAAGACCCTTGCGCGGACTGCCCACTGGGAGACAATGTGGAAAGTAGTTCAGCAGATGAAAGCCCAAAATATTCCTATCTCACCGTCCATTGTTTCATTCATTATTGAACACTATGGTAAGCGTGGTCTCATTGATCAGGCTGTTGAGCTTTTCAATCGGCTCAAGAACTTCGACTGTCCTCAAACTACTGAAGTATACAATGCTATGCTTTTCGCACTCTGTGAGGTCAAGAATTTCCAAGGGGCCTATGCATTGATTCGGAGGATGATACGAAAAGGTACTGTTCCAGATAAGCAGACATATTCTATTCTTGTAAATGGCTGGTGTTCTGCCGGGAAGATGAGAGAGGCACAAGAGTTCTTGGAGGAAATGAGTCGAAAGGGCTTCAATCCTCCTGTACGAGGGAGGGACCTTCTAATTGATGGGTTGCTCAGTGCTGGATATCTAGAATCAGCTAAAGGATTGGTGAGAAAAATGACAAAGGAGGGGTTTGTGCCAGATGTTGGAACATTCAATTCTTTGGCAGAGGCTATATGTAAAACTGGGGAAATCGACTTTTGCATTGACCTTTTCAATGACGTTTGTAGATCGGGGCTTTGTCCTGATATCGAGACTTATAAGATTGTCATAACTGCTGCATCAAAGGTAGGTAGGATTGATGAGGCATTTCAGATTCTTCATAGGTCAATTGAAGCTGGACACCGGCCATTTCCCAGTTTATATGCTCCAATACTAAAAGCTTTCTTCCGGAGAGGACAGTTTGATGATGCATTTAGCTTTTTCAGTGATATGAAGCTGAAAGGGCATCCACCAAATCGACCTCTTTATACCATGTTGATAAAGATGTGCTCTCGTGGAGGTAGATTTGTAGAGGCGTCTAATTATTTAGTAGAAATGACCGAGTTAAATTTGTTGCCTATGTCACGAAGCTTTGACATGGTGACAGATGGATTGAAGAATTGTGGAAAGCATGATCTAGCCAAAAGGATCGAGCAGTTGGAGATATCTGTCAAGGGCATCTGAATTATTGTTGTGGATTGAGCAGTTGGAGATATCTCTCCAATAGACTCAAGGCTGTGCGAATGATCTGCCCTTTGTTTGATACAACACGTTGGGTGAGTAATTAAACACATCAGATTTACTTTACTGAATGACCTTGTTGATTCTAGTGCTTTGAGTGGCCATGGTAAACTCATTCTGTCTCCCTTTGCATTTTCAGGTGAGGAATCTGGAACGTTCTTACTTTAAGATGTGGAATCTCTATTGCTCCGGCCAGCATCCTCAGCCCTTCAAAGTGACCGAGAATGACTCAGGATTTGCTTTTGACCACTAGATGTAGTAGGGAAGGAAGAGAACATGATTGTAGATAAAACGAGAGAACATAAATTCCTATTTATATAGAAGTATATAAATTACTGCATTTAGGTGTTTGTTGAAATGTGATTCAAGTCTCAAGTGTTGATCATATTACCCATTCGTGGTACTGGAAACTCTCGATGAAAGTTCATTAGTTGTTCAAGTGCATGCAAATGTCAAGACTCAAGACGAGACTCACCCAATGTCTTGTTTGGTTTGAATGTGAAAACTCACAAGAGTGAGAGAGAGATGGAGGGAGAGGGGTGATGGATAACTGTTAAGTTCAACAATTGGGTGGTCAATGAAATGTAAGGAGTCATTGTTGTGCCTCTTTATTCATCAACTTGTATTTGACATTTTCAGTTGAGTTTATGCAGGCATTCAATGCCCCTAGTATATCAACACATTGTGTTTGTTTCCTTCATTTTGTTGTCTAAATATTGCTCTATTATGTGGCAGTGGCCATCATCCAATGTTGTCTATTCCAAACCTAGGTTTGGCTAGCCAAGATTGTCTATCTTTTGCTTTTCCGGTAGCAAATTTTAAGCTCAAATTGACCACGGGAAACATTCCTATTGTTTTTAGGTAATGTATGTGTTTTTTAGGAAACAAGGCCTGGAGTTGTAAGAAGCTACATGGTGAAGCAAATATGTTGAATTGCTCGAAGATGAAAAATGACATGGGATGGTTGTTCTTATATTGGCAAAAGTCCTTTTTTCAAAAAAGTTATTGTGATACAAATTATTTTTCAAAACTTATAAAATAGTGTACGACTCGAACATACACATAATCAATAAGACGCTTAACATTTTTACTACTATGTGGGCCAGCATTGCACTTTTTTGTTAAGAAACTTTTCAGTTCTTTTTTGGTTGCTTCTCTGTCGTTTGAGTTTCTTTTTGTATTTTTGTCTTTTAATAGCTATATACAGTACCATTACACATTGCATTTGCATGCATATCTAATCTTGTTGTCCTTATGGAGAGAACTAATCTTATCATGGCCTTAAAGTGCTACAAGGTATGAATAATTTAACTTTTACTAATTAGTTGTGTATATATTTTAGTTTACTGTGATTATCTTTTGCATGTCTACTTTTGCATTTACGTATATAAACACTTTAGCTTGGCCTCAAATGACAACTTTGAAAATGCACAATTACACATTTTAACTTTGGTTTAAGCACACTTTCCTGGATGTGCATTCTCTAAGTTACGGTGTTTATGGGGCCAACTTAAACCAAGTTAAGTTGTTTAGATGTGCATTTTCAAAGTTGTGGTGTTTAGTTGTCAGTTGAGGTTGTCTTTGTTATTAGAGAAATCATGTATGATAATGTCCTCTTCTTTATGGTTCGATCCTCTCCAGGAAGCAGTCAAATTAAAACCAAACTCCTCTGATGCTTATCTGTGCATGGGAAGTGTATACAAGGTAAGTCCTCTTGTATTGTGTCAATAAGGTCCAAAGGCTAAAAGTAGTGACAAAGCCAATATTTTCACTAACCGAACTCAAAATATAAATAAGTAAAAATCAAAAGTAATTTTAACCTCGTATATAGTATAGTGTATACTATATAAGTGTATTTTTTAGACAAAGGGGATGTGAAGAAATACATGATAAGCATCTTCTCACCTCTTGAGTTGTCTCTGCAGTCCTCTTGGGTCTTGTATACCATGAACAAGGAAATCTGGAAATGGCAATACGTAATTACAGGAGAGCTATTGCCGTGATGCTGAATGCTTCGAGGCGTATAGAAATCTGGTACTTAGCTCATTAAATTCATATCCTATATTAGCATTTTGTTTTTCTATATTAATTTGATATGGCTTTGAAAATGTTGCTTATAGGGTAGTGCTCTAAAAGATGCTGATAGAGCGCAGGAAGCAATTGATTGCTATCATGTAAGTTTGTGTTCACTTATTGGCTCGTCATATGCTTTAATATCCTTATTCTCAATCCGTTTGTCCCAATTTATGTGACATTTTTCTTTTTCCGAGAATTGGTTTGACTAATCTTTGAAGCTAAATTTTACAAGATCAACTATATTTTAAAACTAAAATTTAGAAATTCAAACACTATATGATAAGTACTATAATATGCATTTCTTCACAAGTTCGACAAGATACATCTTAAAATGTCAGTCAATGTTCACATAGTTTGAGTTTTGAGATGCGAAAAGTGTCATATAAATTGATACAAAGAGTAATTATGCCTTTCGGATGATTTCTCAACCTTTCTGATGAATGCATGCAGCAATGCATCTCTCTTCAACCTAACCATCTGCAAATACTATCCAATCCGGGAAACACTTTTATGGAGCAGGAAGATTTTTCTTAATTGCGATGATTCTCTTCTTAACTAGCAATTTTCAAGAGTTACTATTCCTATTGTCTAGGAACATGATGAGTGACCTTGAACAATGTTATAAATCGATTTTAGCAGTCACAACAAGGATCTCAGCTCCTTTTATAAGTCTCGCCATGATATACGTGCAACAGGTAAGCATTTTGTTATTACTTCCCAAGAATGCTTAATTTGCAGATCAGTAAAAAGCTTTCTTGTACAATTTTTAAGATAGCAGGGAGGGACTATGTTATTTACAATCACTAGTGCCATTTCTGTATCTGGTTCTTCTTTTTTGATGCAACTTTCAGGGAAATTATGGACAAGCCATGTCATGCTGTAATGAGGTACTCAGAATTAACCCCATGGCAACTGAAGGACTGGTCAATCGGGGTAATATATACATAGAGATTGGTAAAGTTAACGAAGCTATACAAGACTACACGCAAGCTATTGCCATTAGTCCAACCATGGCAGACACTCATATATTATTAGCTTTAGCTTACACGTTAAGGTTAACAAGCTTCGAAAGTTAAAGATCCCTTTTATACGTGTTCCTACCTGTTCATTCTGCTTATTCGTAATGCTTTGATTTTTCGTGTAGTCGTAATGTTGAAGCAGCTATAAAAAGCTATAGACAAGCTTTGATGCTACGTCAGGACTTCCCCAGAGCAACCTGTAATCTTTTCCACTCGCTACAGGTCTGTTCACTCTGTTATAGGTACTTCCGTAGTTCATTTAGAAATCATGTCATGCTCTGTTTGCTTAGGTTCTGATCTTAAGCTTTATTGTTAGTATTTTCTTATTTTCCAAGTGTTATTTAAGTCCGTTGCCAAACTGTTAAGCAATTAATTATGTAAGAAGCTTCATAAATAATTTGCATGTGCATCTTGTGCACGAGGACGTGTTATTGGTTTCATCTTGCACATAGTTTATTTTTCCCTTCCAATCTCATGGTATGCAGTGTGTCTGTGATTGGGATAATCGAGAGGGGATGTTTATTGAAGTTGAAGGAATACTGAGAAGACAGATTGAGGTATTACAACTACTTTCTGACCAGTACAATTTACATGATTGCTTCGCTTTTCATCACTATATTACTGGTTACTATATTTTCCTTTGATGTTGTGCCTTGTCATATACGTCTTTAGATGTCCATTATTCCGAGCGTTCGGCCTTTTGAGGCAATTGCGTACCCTCTTGATCCAATGCTTGCTCTAGATATCAGGTGAGGACATCTCTATTGGATCGATCACAAGGTTTGAACAATGTGAGGTTGATACTGACTGTTTCTTTTTGCTTGTACAGTCACAAGTTTGCCAAATACTGCTCTTTGATAGCGGCTCGCTATGTACTTTCTCCTTTCACACATCCACCACCTCTGTCAATAAAGGAATGTGGCAGGAACAGTAGACTGAGGGTTGGGTGAGTTTCTCTATACATCTCTGATACAATGCGGAAATGACAATAAAGGATAGATAGATAGACACAAAATGGAATTTATTGTGAACTAAGGCTCTTGATTAGCCATAATCCACAATTAAGGAATCCACTAAGCACCTAATCTCTCAGATGAATCTCAAGAGGATGAAATAAGCAAGCAATCTCTCTAGGAAACCCTCAAGAGGAATGATTCCTCAAGCAAGCAATCCCTTCAACATTGTTTAGCAACAATTGCCATAGCCCCAACTCTCAAAAGAGTAAACTCAAATACTCAATTCATCATTCATCCAACAACTAACTCCATCTAAATGACCTCTTCTCAGTAATTTATAGTCTAGGCTAGCTATTACATCAATTCCCAAAAGTAACATATCAAAATTGCAAAAATAGCCAAAAGTACGAATCCAGGCCTGACATGTGGTCCACAGATAGAATTGCAGCCCACATGTTGCTCCGTCTTCTGATTGGCATCTCCCCCATTTGATGTACGTGGTCTCAGGTATGATCTGTAAGTGCACTATACGCCCCATTTATGGCTCTGTATGTTGTAGCTTCTGAGGACAGAATCTACACTTCCAGCTTTTGACATAAGGTTTGATGTATAGGCTGTAAGGTGTATCTGCTCTAGCCTTATCCAGGTCGTGTGTGGTTTGTGCAGACCGTACTCTGATCCGCATGTCGAGTCAGAAATCCTCTTTCCAGTTTGTCTTTCAAATGCTTCCATCTTTTTGAGCAACCTTTGCAGTGCTTGGAAATCCCAAGCTTGACTCCCCGTAACCGACCTTGGTGCAACTTGACTTGCATCATTTCCTTCTGGGGCTCTGTTCAATTTATGACACTCTTTCCCTTTTAGTTAGTCCCAAAAAGGATGACTTGTTTCTACATATTTAGTAACAATTCAATATTAAACTTCTCATTTTACCCTTAATGAGATGACATACACAAAATATCTATGACTTGTTTTAGTCCACAAGCTTCAAAAGTTTTCCTTTCATTCTTAAACTCTGGACTAGTCAAATACCATCTTATAAATTGGGATGGAGTAATATTTATGCGTTGCTTAGGTTGATATCTGCCATAGGCTCTTCATGACTATTGCCTGCTGATAGTATGTCTTAACGTGTCTAGATATGTGAGCAGTGATTTTGGAGACCACCCAGTATCACATCTGATGTGTTCAGTTTTTGGGATGCATGACAGAGAGAATGTTGAGGTTTGGACAATTTCTTCCTTTTTTTTCGATGTTTAGCACCACTGTTGGCAGTCTCTTCTTGTTCATGCTAAATTTACAAGTACTTTTCCTAGGTGTTTTGCTATGCTCTAAGTCCAAACGAGGGTACGGAATGGGAGATTTTCATCCAGTCTGAAGCGGAGCATTTTATTGATGTGTCGTCCTTGACATTTGATGCAACAGCAAGGATGATTAATGAGGATCGAATACAAATACTTATCGATCTTAATGGTTATACCAAGGTACAGGTTGAACTTCATCTAATGGTTATACCATTGTTTTCTGGATGACTTTGTTTATCTAATGTTATATTTTTGACTTCGGAATGATGTGTTGTAGGGTGAAAGAAGTGAGATATTTGCCATGCAGCCAGCTCCAATCCAGGTTTTGTACATGGGGTTCCCTGGAACCACCGGGGCAACATACATAGATTATTTGATTACAGATGAGGTAATTTTCTTGCGACACCCTTGATATTATACATTTGCTGTAACCTTTGCTTTCTATCGGGTCCTTTGAGTGTAATTTCCTTGTATGCAGTTTGTTTCACCTATGAAGTATGCACATTTTTACTCAGAGAAGCTTCTACATCTCCCTCATTGCTATTTTGTCAACGATTATAAGCAAGTAAACTTTTCTTGCTGTTTCTTAGCTTTATATCAAATCTGATTTCACCAAATTTATCAACGAATCAATTATATGTATGTTGATGAGTCTTATTCTGTAGAAAAACCATGATGTGCTAGATCCAAACAGCCAACCGACACGTTCTGATTATGGACTGCCTGTGGATAAATTCATATTTGCATGTTTTAACCAGCTTTACAAGATGGATCCTGAGATTTTTACTACATGGTAGTTACTTGGAATTATTTGAATTGGTTAACTGTAACCGTCACAAACACTTGCTATAATAAAACTTGTTGAATTGGCCTGGTATGTGCAGGTGCAATATCCTTAAGCGTGTACCAAAAAGTGTTCTTTGGCTTCTTAGATTTCCAGCTGCAGGGGAGAAGAGGCTCCGCGCATGTAAGAGAATACCTGTTTATTGGTTTATGTAAAGTCTCTCCTAATTTAGCTCACTTGTTACAGATGCTGCTGCACAAGGTCTGCAACAAAACCAAATTATTTTCACAGATACTATAATGAAACAAGAGCACATCAAGCGCTGCTCCTTGGCTGATCTTTTCTTGGATACGTAAGAAGATTAAGAACGTTCCGCGTCTTATCTTTCAAGAATTTAGTTTCATTCATCTCATGTTCTTGAATGCTGTTTCTTTTTTGTCCCAAATAGGCCATTGTGCAATGCACATA
The DNA here is from genome assembly GCA_029007595.1 of Solanum commersonii. NCBI lineage: Eukaryota > Viridiplantae > Streptophyta > Magnoliopsida > Solanales > Solanaceae > Solanum > Solanum commersonii. The sequence goes on along the minus strand of JAJTWQ010000128.1, from coordinate 1,185,388 downwards.
CCACAGGAACAGATGTTCTTTGGGCTGGTCTACCAATGATTACCCTTCCCCTTGAGAAAATGGCTACTAGAGTTGCTGGTTCCCTGTGTTTGGCTACAGGACTTGGGGATGAGATGATTGTCAGCAGGTATGTGTTCTATACTTTTATGACCAACAACGAGAACAACAACATATCCAGTGTAATTTCACTAGTGCGGTCTAGGGAGGGCAGTATGTACGCAGACCATACCCCTAACCATTATATCGACTTTCATGTTGTGACAGTATGAAGGAGTATGAGGAGAAGGCGGTGTTACTGGCACTAAATCGTCCAAAGCTCAAAAATCTCACCAATAGAATGCGGAACTCAGATGCTATACACTAAACTTGGCGTTACCTGAAGAGCGGAGATGCACAAGAGAGATTTCAGGTTATATAGTTGAATGATCGTAAATGAAAGCATTTTGTCTAAAAATTGCTCCACAACTTCTGTTATAAAAAATTGAGCTTTGCATTCCTATGGTTTTGAGTTTAAAATGTTTTTTAATACGAGATCGTATCATAAGGTGACAAAATATCCATTAAAATAAGTTGAGATGCGTGCAACTTTACTCTAACGAATTGAAAAGTGAGTGATGGAGACAAGATAATCCTATTGGTAGTCACGCAAATCTAGGTGATTGGAATATGTGTAGTTTTTGTCTGAACAAAGAAAGTAAATAGATTATTGGCCAAAATTACATAAAAATAATCAACTGTTAAGAATTTATATGGTCTCCTATGACCTAGTTTTGAAGAAGAGCAATATTAATGGAACATGATTATTGATAGATCAAAAAGAATTGTTAATCTAATCGAAATCTCTCTATAACAGTCTCGTTTCGTTTGTTATGATTTTCTTTTTACCAGTAATACTCAAATTCTTTCTCCTTTGCATTTGCAGGTGAGGAATCTGAACGAAGATATTTCGTAGAATTAATTGAAACGTACATAAACATTAAGATTATTATACACGAGATCATATATTACCGTTCGTAAGATATTTTGTAGAATTAATCGAGAGATGTGTCAACAAAATAGTAACTAAAAATAGTGAAGTACAACCATAATTTATCTATAACAACATACTAATACATATGTCATTCATTGATTATTGCATCACATAGTACACAAGTGAACTCAAAATAGGTTATAAAATAAAAGGCTACAAATTAAAGTGCTTCAAAATTAGATTAACAACCTCATTTTAAACAGTAGCACCAGTAGAAGTTTTTACTTTTAGCCACTACAACCATCACAAATTCATTTCGTAGCCGGTGAAGGAGAAGGAAAAAACGTAAGCAATTCCTTCTTCTTCTTCTCCCAAGATTTAACAACCACAACAGCATCGAACAATTTTGGTGAACTAGATGATTTAACAATAGCTGAGATTTTTAGGTAATATTTAACACCAGAAACAACTTGTTTTTCTGCTTCAACAACTTGAGAAAAACTCAATAAAGAACTCAAAGCACCATTTTGTTTCCGCAAATTTCTGTTGTGTTCTTCGACGCAGTACTTACCTAGATCTTGAATTTCCTGATTTGTTTTCACGTCTTTGATTTGTGTTCTTCCGCCGAGTTTGCCGCCTAATGCGTTTGATGAAGAAAATAAAGTGAAAATGAAGAAGAGAAGGAGGATTGATGAGAGAATTTTTGTGGATTTCGCCATTGGAGATTGGGGATTTTTTTTGATGGAGAAGAAAGGAAGAAGGGGGAATTATATATAGGAGTTTTTTTTGTTGGACACGTTATGGTGGTGGTGGCAACATGTACGTGACGCTGCGTATTTTGTGAAAAAGAGGACAAAACAGTCTGTTTCTAGTGTTTGTTTGTATATTAGACGTATTAAAGTCTAATTAATTTGAATTTATATGGCATAGTACTCTATTCGAGGAAAATATTTTCTATCGAAAATTATTTTATATTTAAGGCTTGAATCTGATTTGTGTTTAAAGGAAGAGCATCACATCTATTACGTACATCATTGTTTGTTAGCTAAATAATTTTAGGATTAGGGTTTACAATATATTAGTAGTAATTTTAGTCTAATTATTAATGATAGAGGGGAATTGATTAGGATGGGTTTAAGATTGACAATCTAGGAGACACGGTATGGGAAGGTTCACAAGGAATATATAAAATAATTAGTTTAGTTGGTATGTGTGATTTTAGGTTTAACGATGATATAGCTCAAGAGGTAAATTTGTGAAATTTGTAAGGATAAAGTCGAACATGATTTTTTGTAGTAGATGGGGCGAACTTCAACGTTGGATGTTGAATCTTTAAAAAGAGTGTATATGACGCTAATGATAAAGGGCGATATGACTCGTGTATTCAATTTCATTGTTATAACTAATAAGATGCAAAATTACTGTTGTAATTGTTTCTCTTCGACGAATTATAGACTAATAGAGAAATTAATCATTTAAACGATATCACATAAACTGAATCACGATAGAGTAATGCTTATCTGTTTTCTTCATGTCTAACTATGGATGACTAAAAGGTGAGTGTCCAATTGTGGACAAAAGGCAATTTGCAAATGTCATTCATTTGTCATTTTTTCTTTTTAATTTTTAGTTAATTGTAGATGTTATATGAATTTGTTTTATCCCTTTAGCTTTTCTCTTAGTATTAGGTCATTATTATATTGACTTTCATGACCACAATAATTAGGTACACAAACTAAATTATATAAGTTAAATTAGTTGTCTTAGTACTTTTGTTAGCATTACAATCATATTAAATATAAAATTAATCCTCTTGCCATATACAATTAATCATGCTGCTCCTGTTTTCCCTTCTTTCAACTGACTATCTTCAAAATCAAATAAACAAATAAATAGTAATAAAATAGTAATTAATTTATCATAATCTGTGGCCTAATACTTGGAACTACTTTGGTGACATATTCAGCAATTTGATATACTATATATTATATTTTCATTCTTTCAGTAATAATTGAAAAATAAAATAATAGCAACTATACACTATATCATCAAATAACTTTATATGTTATCAGCAAATAGCTTTTGTTAGGCAGGCTGAGGTGTTTTTCTTAAAACTAAAACCCACTATATATATGGATGGAATTTATAAACTAATGAACACTCGTTAAATAATATTTTGTCTAAGTTATAGAATCTAATGAAAAATGTTACCATATTTGACGAGTATTTCGGTATATCATGATACTATGTCTTAAGATAGCCATTTTCTGTTGGCTCCTCAATTAATGTAAAATACCGAAGCTTAATGATATTGATCACACCTATTGTCGAAGAAAAAAATATTCATCGTCTTGATTCTTTTATTGACAATATTTTTTTTAACACAATTGATCTGTTTAAGTCTATATCTATGATAACTTTTGTGTATATTTATTACACATATTTAATTCGTTTAAAATTTCTATTTTTCTTAAACTCAATATCCTCTGATACAGTAGAGTATATAATAAGTGCCCAAAATAACATTGGATGACAGCAAAAAACTGAAGAATCAAAAACAGGTCTTGGAGTCCGTGATTTGCAAATTCAATAAACGTCTTTTTGTTTCATGTCATTTTCATTCAAATATTTTATGCAATTCAATACAATTCTAACATTCCTATAATAGTTTATTTTTGTTCTTTCACCCGGGGTTCAGTACATGTATTGTAGCTGAATTAAATTCATCGTATTTAAAAGTTTTACGTTAAGGATAAAATGATTTCTAATAAAAATAATTTTGTATCCAACAATGCTTGAACATGAGATTTTCACTAACACGTACAATTAGTAGACTTCAACCTAGAACAAATTAGGATTACTATATACATAAATAATCGCTAACATGTACGTAGTTCTATTTAAACTCATTTGAAAGGTTCAAAGTTGCCCTAGTAATTTATGAAACAATCTACTTTTTCTCTTCATTAAATCGCGGTCCAATGTTACACTCTGAATTAATATTTCTAATTTTATTTGTTCCTTGAAGTGTAAAGGAATTTTTTTTAAAAAAAAATATAGTTTCATCACAAGAGTCAATTTGGAAATGTGAACTCTATTATTACCACCACAGAATTCAAAACTCAGAGGTATGGGGAAAATGTGAAAGATAACATAAAAGTTAGCCAAGAAGACAAAATATTGTTTCTTTAGGTCTATTAATTGTAGCTGACACATAAAATGAGCTTTTTTTTCTTGCAGTAGATGAGGAGAATCGCTGCCGTTTGCTTTTTTGTGCATACCAATAATACTATTAAATAAAAATACGATTTTCGATGTTAGATATCTCAATTCTCGCATTAATGAAGAATGTAGCTAAGTGAGCTATTTGATGTAAAAATGTAGAAATTCATGAACTATTGAATTTTTAAACGCAAGTTGTGTCCAAAGTCATTAGGTTGAGGGCGCGTCTATCTGAATGTCACATATGTCTTAAAGGGGTGTGGATGTATATAAGAACTCTTGAATGAAAAAGAGATGTAACTTCAATTTTTTCAAAATCGATAGTGAATACTATTTCAAATAGAGGCAGTTGACAATTGAATTCAATTTTGATAATTATTTTCATATTTGTAATAGTGCGAAAAGAAGGTCCGACTTCAAGTTGTTCAAGAATAGTGGTGTTGAGTTTCTCGACCCTTTGACTTAGGATTAGTCAGTTCTATTTCTTGATGGGTGGGGATGAGATATAACTCAGCGGTAGACTGTCACCTTGACGTGGTGGAAGTGATCATCAGTTCGAGTCTGATTATCCCTAAGCCCAACGTGAGTTTTTCTAGTTGGATTTGCTCCCATGCCGTCATTCAATGAGTGGATAAGAGGCTCGTGGGATTGACATGAGGGGGCAAGAATGACTATTTCTAGGAGCGAACTCCGGGTGAATATGAAGTGTATGGACATAAGTTGTGCCTTGGAATAAAAGACAATTCTAAATACGCTGTCTACAAACAAGGAAGCTATAAGTAATGCAACAACTATGAATCTCATGGAGAGTTCGATCCTAGCTCAGGATGAATGCTGGCGGCATGCTTAACTAATACAAGTCGGATAGAAAACACGAAAATGATGTTAGATGATTCATACTATTCAAACTAAGTAAACTCACTAAATAAATAATAGGAAAAAAAATTAGTTAGAGAACAAAACTTTCTAACTTTTAAAATTAGGTTTTGGCAAAGTATAAAGTATTACTTTCTTTGTTTTAATTTATACATCATTTTTTTTTTATATTTTTAATATCTTATTTGATATATTGTTTAAACATATGTACATAATTAATATAAGCATTAGTTATGCATGACAAGAAAAAAATAAAGATATCGAGCATTAATAATATGATCCAAAGAGAACGAATATTGAAAAATATTGTAATATGGCAATAAGAAACAACCTAGCAATATAAGAACCATTGCATTTTGATTTTGGATTATTATTGGTCATTATCTTGATAAGAAGAATAAGGTGAATAAGTAAAGAGTAAGAGTTCAAACACAATGAAGTTGGTTGATGAAGTTGATTATTTAGTACCTCTGATTCAAGGAAAGAAAATTGTAGTACCTCTGATTCAAGAAAAGACAATTGTCTTAACTTTTTTTTTAATTTTAATCTTCTTTTTTTCCGGGATGGTAAGTTATTAGATGATTGACGAAGAAAACTTAAATATACAGCTAGAGAAAGAAATTATTCTTCGTAATCTAACTCATGCCTCCACTACTATTTCGTTCTATTGCGTCCATATTTGTATACACGATTTTCACTATCTTCAAATTATCTACAATTTATATTTTTTAAATGGGTTGAAATTTCTATATTTTGTGATAAAAACGTGAATGTTCGATATAGATCAAATCTTTGTTAAGACAGTTAAAACATTTTATGTTGCTGACTTATTTGTTTTAGCAGATTTGGGCTAGTTTTTTTAATTCTTAATACAAAAGTATATATTTTTTAAAATGCTGGTAACTCATATATACACCTGCAATAACTTTTTTTTCGATTTTACCGATCTTCTTCATGAATTTTTATTGCAATAAAAATTAAATGTTATAAGTTTATCTTTTTTTATATTCTTATCTGTTCGATATTTTGTCCAATATTGATTGAAAAATAAATTCATAAAAATATCATTTATTTGTAAAAATTTTATAGTACTAAAATATCATATAACCGATATATAATTTTTAGAAATTGATATCATTTTATAATAAGTTGAATTTTAGAAATTATCAATAAATCAATATTTATGAGACTGTTTATTAATTGATCGCGCAATATGGGTATATACTGGTATATTATAAAACTATACGTAATCACCATTCAAAAACACTCATTTCCGGTTCTAATCCTACACCTAGAACCGTTCGATCAAAATCAACGGCTCAGATAGTTTCATATACCTTTTTACCCCATCTTCTTCCCCTATTTCAATTCAAATCTCATCACTTCTTAACGGCTAGTTTTTCTTTCTTCCTTAACCCTAACCCCCAAAATCCACCATTTCTGTACAAAGAATGAAGCATTCAGTACAACCAAGAAGCACAATCTTAAGGGAGAATCACGAAGCAATGTCGAGTCCAAACCCTAGCTCTACGAGGCAGAAATGGCTGACGCCACCGCCGTACCGGAAGAACAAGTCGTCTAAAGAGAATGCTCCTCCTTCAGATCTGAATTCTTCACCGGCTGTTCCCAGTATGAAGATGATGAAGAGTCCGTTACCTCCTAGGCATCCTAATTCTAATCCTTTGAAGCGGAAGCTCAGTGTTGAATCTGTTGGTTCGGAGATTGGCGCTGTTGCTGCTGGATCTTCCGACTCTGGAGTTAAAGTAAATTCCATGAAATTTATTTAATTTTCAGTTGAATTATGAATTGCAGTTTTTTTGAATTTGAATTTGTTGAAGAAAAATCTAATTTGACTTAATTGCTTTATAACTAAAATTTTATCATTTTACAATTTCCGTATTTGTCACTCTTAGTTTTCTTTCATTACTTGTTGTCTCCTGTGATTACCTTTTTATTGATACTGCTAATGTTTCGTAAGTGTTGAGTTTTTTCCCTTTGAACCGAGGTAGGGATAAGGTCCGTGTATGTTGTACCCTCCCCAGACCCCACCTGTAGGACTATACTGGGTATGTTGGTGTTGTTGTTGCTATATCACTAAAATCTGATTTCAAATGATGATGGAAGCCCAAAGGAACTAACTCATTTGACCTGTAAGATCAGTTTACTTGAAATATGTGTTAAAGATAAGACTTTTCACACTTGGTAGTTGTTTTCATTGATAGAAACATACATTTCTTTCTGGTATCATGCTTTTGCTTGCCGTTCTCTACCATCCGTGTTTATCAATTTCTGTCTCTAACGTATTCTGTATGTGTGAAGTAGTATAATTTGTGAGCTTATGATCCTGCAATGATTTTAGGTTATAGTGAGGATGAGGCCACCAACCAAGGATGAGGAAGAGGGTGAAATTGTTGCCCAAAAGGTCTCTAATGATTCTTTGTCAATATCCGGACACAGTTTTACATATGACTCTATCGCTGATGTCCAATCAACACAGGTAAAATGAAATGTTTTGCTTGTAGGGAGATCAATTTGATTAAGTACTGCATGATAATTGAAAAGATATGTGCTTGATTCTTCCTTGTTGATTTGGATGTTTGAACTTAATGTTATTGAATTTGATAGGTATGCCTAGAAGTACGATATCAATTAATGTAAATGATTCTGCTTTGTTTTGATCTTTCAGCTAGATATATTTCAGCTTGTGGGAGCTCCTCTTGTTGAAAATTGCCTCGCTGGGTTTAACAGCTCAGTATTTGCTTACGGGCAGGTAATTTTAGCCTTATATTTTGCAATATGCTAAATATAAACTGCAGGATGTCAGATATTCTATTGTAAAGTATTTTGCTGACATGATGTCCCCTTAATGGTTCATATGACTTGGATTAATCAGACTGGTAGTGGAAAGACATACACAATATGGGGACCAGCCAACGCCTTGTTGGATGAAAACTTAACAAGTGATCAACAAGGCTTAACACCACATGTTTTTCAGCGACTTTTTGAACGAATTGAGGAGGTGATATTCTGTTGTGTCTTCTCTTATATGTATGTTACCTTTTCTCAGTTGTGCTGTAGGCTGTATAAAATTTGTATGATCTTAGTGAATTCATTTCCTCTGCAGGAACAAGTCAAACATTCTGACAAGCAGCTTGCCTATCAATGTCGGTGCTCTTTTCTTGAGGTTAGGCAACTTGACTGATTCTTTGCATGGTGAATAAGGTCCTTACATAACTCTTCTTCTAAGTTCTTGAGTACTCATGACTTGCAGATATACAATGAACAAATCACTGATCTATTGGATCCTAGTCAGCGAAACCTCCAGGTAGAAGAAAACTAACATACAGCGATATTGACTCATTATCTAATATCTGAGAATGCTATATTAATAAATTTTAATTGGCTTACTTTTCAGCTAAGGGAGGATGTGAGAACTGGTGTATATGTCGAAAATTTGACCGAGGAATGTGTTTCTACGATGAAGGATGTGACAAAGCTTTTGATGAAGGTCCAGACTTGCAACCTTTTATTATAACATTGTGTGGACAAATGAATATTGCATTCACATCTAGGTTAATTGTGATAAAAGACCAAGAAATGATAACTGTTGTGCAGTACATATTCTCAGTTTGTGAGGTCTCTGCCCCACCATTGAAAGTTGAGACTAAATATTCATCACTGCCTTAGACATAGTGAAATGTCCATATATTTTAATGAAAGAAACTTGATCTTATCTTATTATCTTCTTTTTCTCCACTCTTTCTCACTGTTGTGATTTCCTCGAGGAGGAAGTGCAAGAGTCTTAGTTTCCCTTAACTTAATGCCCTTGCTTTGTTGAACCTCGCTGCAGTTTGTTGGTGTCCTTTTTTTTTTCTTTTTTCAATGTTGTGCTCCACATGAAAATAGAGGGGGTAACATATTTTACTTTTTCATCATCTCTCTTCTTTGAAGTTCCTGTCCAGTAACAGTGAAAAAACCTCTGGTTTCAATCTGTGCATTTGTTAAGTAAAGCCAGTTTTTTAGCAAGTAATATCTGAGATTAGTACCAAATTTTCTCATCTGCATTCTTCTTTTGTTTCTTTAACTTGTATTATTTGAGCTGCCTCCTGAAGATGGCCTGATGTACTTAGAAAAGCTAATAGAACTTGCTCAATGAATGTTACAGGGCTTGTCAAACAGGAGAACTGGCGCTACTAGTATAAACGCTGAGAGTTCACGTTCTCACAGTGTATTTACTTGTGTTGTTGAATCACATTGCAAGGTAATAACTTCTCATATCCTTATGACTATCATCTGATCTATAATGATCCCATAGACCGTTTACCATCCTTTATTACAATAATCTGATCTCTATAAGAAATACTAACTGCCAAGTTGTGCATGGTGTGTTCTTGTCATTTTTTGTTTTACAAAGCAGTTTTGCATATTCCTGTGGCTGTGAGAGGGTGCATGGAAAGACTTGCTACCTTCCAAGTTGTTCGTTGTATTTGAGATTTGAAAATGTTTGCTGTTGATCTCTTATAAAATTTTATTTTCAGAGTATGGCTGATGGCTTAAGCCGCCTAAAGACGAGCAGGATAAATCTTGTTGATCTTGCTGGATCAGAAAGGCAAAAACTAACTGGAGCAGCTGGAGAGCGCCTGAAGGAAGCTGGGAACATCAATCGCTCCCTGTCACAGCTGGGGTATGTTCTTAAGTTGGACAAATTCTCTGTGGTTTAGTCATCTACTCATAAACATGCATTTCATATTTCTGATTAGCTAATTGGATGAAGAAGAGAGGAACTTGGTCCATTTTAAGATGTAACGAGTTTTACTTCATTCAGCAATCTTGGCCTTGGCGCCATTGCATTGATCCATCTAGGGATCCTTTTCTCTTTCTGGAAGTTTTGCTTTCTTAGTATGATCATGCACACCTTGTGACAGGTAAAAGAGTTCTTTTATCTGCAAGTGAAAGCCACACACGTAGTGTAAGATTATTATTTGAAACAAACAATGTGAATGTTTTTCCTGCATTCTTTTCTTCCTGAACTGAAATTGTTTCTTCTAAATGATATGAAATGGGTTGTTAGAAAAGTCTGTGCTTATCATGGTTTTGGATAAAGGAAAGTAGATCTCCAATGGCAGCTTCCTAGAATCTGGGCATTTAAGACATGCTATATAGTACCGACTACCTATTGAATGCGTCAGATATACCTTTATGTTATGAATGAATGTGGGCGGGAATATTTTAGAGAGAGGGTGCATGAGAAATTCATTTCCTTGACATTAAGGTCAGACGGTTGCCAATAAATGTCAAAAAGCTGGTTATACTGGTTTTTTCTCCTATAACTAAAATCATTTATAAGGACCGACTTAGGTTGACCATTTTGTGTACTAAAGGAACACTTCTGCTCCTTCGTATCTCCTGCCAAAGTTATACAGCATATCATGAGCCACCGTATCTTTTTCTCCAAAGTAATAGAAAAATAGTGAAGCTTAGCCTTTTCCTTTTTCTGTAAGAGTTTTGCAGAATTTCAATTCTTGTCATCCGTAGGGTGTCAAATCTGTAACTTTTTCATTTCTTTTCTCTTTTCTTTGGTTTGAAATTATAATTTTCACCTTCGCTTCTGATTACACGATTTTTCTTTTTGAGATTTGCAGGAACTTGATAAACATTCTAGCAGAAGTTTCCCAAACAGGAAAGCATCGGCACATTCCCTATAGAGATTCCAAGTTGACATTTTTGTTACAGGAATCTCTTGGTGGGAACGCAAAACTTGCAATGATATGTGCCATTTCTCCAGCCCAGAGGTAGAACCAGAACCATATTTGCCTCAATTGTATTTCATTCTTGTAAAGTTTACATTTCAATATCTTTAACTATTCTTAAAGTTCTCCACTCGTGGGATTACACTGGGTATGTTGTTGTTGTATATGTAATTGTTGATAATTTGGAGTCCTTTATTCTTCTTGATAATGCAGTTGTAAGAGCGAGACTCTCAGTACCCTGAGATTTGCCCAGCGCGCAAAGGCAATCAAGAATAAGGCTGTTGTCAATGAGGAGATGCAAGATGATGTAAACGTCTTGAGGGAAGTAATACGACAGTTAAAGGCAAACACCTAAACCCATTTTTGTTTGTATCTGTCTTAACAATTGGCTGGCGTATTCCTGTTTTTGTGAGTCTTGGTGGAATGAATGCCCTCTTTTCCTTTCTCTTTACAGGATGAACTGATAAGAGTGAAGGCCAATGGATCTCAAACAGATCAAAATGGAAATCATTCATCGGGGTGGAATGCGCGTAGAAGCTTAAACCTTTTGAAATTCAGCCTCAACCGTCCAATGACATTACCTCCTCTAGATGAAGATGGTGACACAGAAATGGAGATCGTTGAGGAAGCTGAACTATTAGGTCTCCTACCGGGAGGAAGTAAAGAGGTTGGTATCTTGCGAAAAACTCTTTCCAAGAGTTTCTTGGTTGGTCCTTCTGAAGGAGGTAACGAGGAAAAGTACAGCTCATGCAAGGGAGAGGTAGGTTCTGAGGATGCAGACGTCACCATGGAGGAAGAGGTACCTGAACAAGTTGTCCAACCTGAAAACAAAGTTATTCATGGTGCTGGGCTGCAGAACTTGGAAAATTGTTCGATGGCTGAAGAATCAATTCACCAAAGTTGCGAAGAAGAAAATGTTGAGGCTGATTTGAAGAAATCCTTGTCGAAGAGGGTTGATAGTGATTCTTCTCAAGATTGTTTGCCATCACTGGCCATTAATTTGCTCAATCAAGGAGTAAAAGGGGAACTGGTAGAAGAAATAGCTTCAGAGCAATGTGAAGGCTACAATGAAAGAACTCCTGAAAACTCTTCTAAATGTTCAGAGGGTGATGCAGCCTGTAAAGACGTTAGTGTAGTTACAAATGATATATCTCCTATTTTGAAATCTCCCACTCCAAGTGTTTCACCAAGAGTTAATAGCAGTAGAAAAAGTCTAAGGACATCATCAATGCTGAGTGCTTCTCAGAAGGATCTTAGAGAGAGTAAGCTGGATGAACCACATTTTTCCTTCGCAAAGCCTTCGAACAGTATTTGTTTGGACTCTCAAGCTAATCAGAGAAGTAAAAGTTGTTTTACATCGACTGAACATTTAGCTGCTAGTCTACATAGGGGACTTGAAATTATAAGTAATCGCCAGAGTACATCTTTGAGGCGGTCCTCGTTCAGATTTTCTTGCAAACCTGCTGATATTAGAGCAATTATTCCAGTTGCTAAAGTAGATGTTGGGGTCCAAACTATTGTTACAGATGATCAGTCATTTGAAGGAGGGTCAATTTTCTTGTGTTGTAAATGTAAGGAAAGGAATTCCCAGCAAGAGCTTAAATATGCCAATGATGGCTCAAACATGCAATTGGTTCGTGTCGATGAATCACTGTTGGTACCTGCTGATGGATTACAGTTGGTACCTGCTGATGGATCACAGTTGGTACCTGCTGATGGATCACAGTTGGTACCTGCTGATGGATCACAGTCCTGCGAAAAGTTCAAGATTCAAGTACCCAAAGTACGTTTGAAGATTTTATGAATTGTTTGGCTTTTGTACTCTGTCGTATTTATTTCTGTGCAATATTTTTACAGGCTGTAGAAAAAGTATTGGCAGGAGCAATACGGAGGGAGATGGCACTTGAAGAAATATGTGCCAAGCAAACTTCTGAGATCATGCAACTCAACCGCTTGGTAGGTTTTGGTTGGTCAATTGAGCAACTTGTGACATTCATTATTCCTTCATCTAGTTTACATGTATTGCAATCAATGGGCAGATTCAACAGTACAAACATGAGCGAGAATGCAATGCCATTATTGGCCAAACACGCGAGGATAAGATTGTTCGTCTTGAGAGCTTAATGGATGGAATTTTACCGACAGAGGAGTTCATGGAGGATGAATTGTTATCACTCACTCATGAGCATAAGGTATGTGTCTGACTTGAACGTTGTCTATTGATATGTACAATTTTTCCTCTTGCTATACATGTCTAATTCATGATTTTCAGCTTCTGAAGGAGAAATATGAGAATCATCCAGAAATATTAAGTGCGAAAATTGAATTAAGAAGAGTTCAAGATGAGCTGGAACAGTATCGAAACTTCTTTGACTTGGGTGAGAGGGATGTTTTGATGGAGGAGATTCAGGATTTGAGAAGCCAGCTCCACTTCTATGTAGATTCTTCACCGAAGCCATCCAAGAAAGGAAGTTCTCCTCTGCAATTAGCTTATCCATGTGAGTCAAGTGAGCCTTCGGCTTTATCCACTATTCCAGAGTCAACTGAGGAGAGTGCTGAACAGAGACTTGAAAAGGAGAGGATTCAATGGTCCGAAACAGAGTGTAAATGGATGTCTCTTGTAGAAGAATTGAGCTTAGACTTAGAAGCTAGCCGCAGCACGGCTGAAAAGCATAAACAAGAACTGAATTTGGAGAAGAAGTGCTCGGAAGAGCTGAAAGAAGCAATGCAGATGGCAATGCAGGGGCATGCACGCATGCTTGAACAGTATGCTGAACTTGAAGAGAAGCATATGCAATTGCTTATAAGGCATAGGAAGATCCAAGATGGTATAGAGGATGTCAAGAAAGCAGCTGCAAAGGCAGGAGTGAGGGGTGCTGAATCTAAATTTATCAATGCTCTTTCTGCTGAAATTTCAGCTCTAAAAGTGGAAAGGGAAAAAGAGAGGCGCTATTATAGGGATGAAAATAAGGGGCTTCAGGCCCAACTGAGAGATACTGCTGAAGCTGTACAAGCAGCTGGTGAATTGCTTGTGCGGCTTAAAGAGGCCGAAGAAGCTATCACAGCTGCTGAGGTGAGTTTTTTGGAATCAGTTGTTCCTAGTTTCGCTTTATTCTATCAGTATGTATTTTCTTGTCATTGCAACACCAACGCTTGCTTTCCCAGTCGTTTACAGTCAACACTCATTATGATGCTACTCCTTGATCATTATATAGTTCCTATATGTCTCTCTTTCCACCTGTGATCCCATCTTGTTTTACTTCTAATTCCAATTCTACATAAAGGGTCTCACATTTTCAATGCTTTTGTGTGAATATATCCCTGTAATTACAAGGCTTGTCATGTAAGATGAGTTAACACATCTTCTATAAAAATACTATACCAAGGTACTGTGAGGAGTGTTTGAACTAACCTCACACTGTACCAGTATGATACAGAAATATTTCTTAACAAGGAAACAGTTCTTATTGTCTTCCACTTTCTTCTCAAAACAAGGAAATATTTCTTTTTATAATCTTACTGAAACAGATGACACTCTCTTCCTCCTTACCTCGAACAAGTATTTGCAATCAATATATAACCTGACATTTTCATCTGAATGTAGATATTATCTTCTGTTGTTTTGATCTCCTACAAACTCTTTTCTACAGTGTTTTATATCTTTCATGTTTTTCTTAAAATTATTATGGCTATGTCGAATGAGCATTTGGATCTGTTTTATGTTTTCTTACTTGGTCCTCTAGAAGAATGTCTATACTCATTGACTGTGGATAATGTAGTATCTCCACTAGATGTGGAAACTGGCTATGTTGGCTTGAGCTATTAGTGTTAAACAATTAATTGTGTTGTAGAATTACTTTAGGTGACGAATATTTTGAACTTTGCTTTTCATGATATATCATACGAGATTATAGTGGCTCATAGTGCCATTATTTGGTTGTCCTGAAGCACGTTACCCTTCTTTTGGATATGTATTGTTTGGCCATAGTTATCTGATAAGTTCTAATCTTGTGCAGAAACGAGCTATTGAGGCAGAGCACGAAGCTAAGACAGCTTACAGACAGATTGATAAACTGAAGAAAAAACATGAAAAGGAGATCAACAATTTGAATCAGTTACTCGAAGAATCCCGTCTGCCTAAAGAGAGATCAGAAGTCATTGATAATTCCGAGACAATAACATATGATGCAAGGGAGATGAATCATGGAGGTGGTCGGCTGAGCAGAGAAGAATTTGAGTCATTTTACAATAGAGAAGAGGAGGAGGACTTGTCAAAATTAGTAGAGCCCTCTTCTTGGTTCTCTGGATATGATAGGTGCAACATATAGACTAGACAATATGTGATGTAAAGGTGGTGGGTGTTTGTTGTATGTACCAATAATAGTGTGTTTACATAGTTTTGGAAAGGTGTAGCTTTTCTCTTCAAATTTCAATGATAGGAATTGTCTCACCAATTGTGAATTAAACAACTTAATCTATCAAACTCTTTTGTATCCAATTCCTTCAATTGATCAATAGGCCTAATGATTGGGTTTTTTTGTCCAATGGTTCAAAATTTATGTGAGGCATTGTGTTTGAATCCCATTCGTCGTATATCTTCCAATTTCATTAAACAAAATGATATGCTTTTTTGTTCTCTCAGTCTCAGATATCAACATGATCTTGCCTGCTTACTGATGTGGGCTTAATACAAGTGTTGGATTCAAGAGTCATCCACAAAGGTACATTTTCATTCTCTGAGCCCTTGTGTACTAGCTGTTTTATCCCAGTTTTGAATTGGTATAGTAAATTATATGCCGTCAATCTTTTTCCTCCGTTCATTTTTGGCAAGTCCATATTTCAAATATTGAAAACTATATGTGGATGTGGAAGATGGTATATGTGATATTATTATTATTTTCTACACAACATTGAAAATCATATGTTGAGGGGTTTGTGGGGAAGGTATCCATTGTTTTTCTTTATTCAAAAATTTGGAATGTGCATTATTTGGATAGGGTGGGACCTAGAAGTAGAGACAATGGAAACAGTAGAAAGATCCCAAGTATGAACATGTAGTAGCTTAGATCATTTATTTTCTTGATTTTGGTGTCAAGAGGATAGGGGGCAATCTTCAAGTGGCTCAGACTAGTATGCCCACTGCATTTTTTTGTATAATATTTGGATGCCAAGAACAGACAGTCCATTAGTACTTTGGAAAATTTTGGCAACTTTGTTGATATTGTAGTCTATCATATCATGGAGACCATTAAACAAGTAGCTTGTGGGATTGTCTACTCTGACATGTAACTCTCCCTACTTGTGGACCATTTCTCTTTCTTTTTTGCATAGTCACTTCTTTTTCACTCAAATACAAAAGATAGGAAAGATACCATGTAGGCTCTCATTCCCTAGCCATATATTAGCCATGGAATTGTTGTGGATCCCATAATTGCTTTCATCAGACCACCCCAGCTCGTATGCATCTCGAATATTTCAATAAGTATATATTGTGTTTTCACCTTGCCGTACCAAGGCAAATAAGATAAAATCACCTAACAAAATCGTATCTCTACACAAGTCCGACCAATTAAATTATTTAAATGGTTGATATATTCCTTTTAGCCCATTTATGTGATTAAGAAACACTACTAGATATATGTTATCCTAAACCATGATGATATATGTATCTATATAACAAATATTTATCCTTTTATTATAGGAAGGGATAGGCACCTCCTTCAATAAAAATCAATGGGGCAAATGGTGAGGAAAATGACATTAGTAGATGAAACCTACCATTTTAAACAGGAAAAGGAAATGGAACAGTAACATGGGGCAAGTCTTTGTGGTCCATTATAGATAAATTGTTTGTTAATTACTATATCTCATTTGGCCCATGGAGAGAAACAACTCTCTGCAAAAATAAATAAATATAAATTACGAAAGAAAGTGACTGTTTTTCTGTGGCTACAATGTTTTTCTTATTACAGTTTACCAAAATGGAAAAATAAAATACTGTTTACTTTTTTGCATCATGTATCTAAATGAAGTCAAATTAGATATTAGGTATATTGACATTTGCCCCATGGACTTTGGTTGAGCGGTAAGAGTGTAGCGCGTGATATATGGGGTCAGGCCTACGTCATAGATTCAAATCCTATCACAAATAGCTTTTTTTAGCCCTTGAATATCCGAGACATAAAAAAAGCATTTTCTATGCGATTCCAAAATCATTCCCAAAGCATTTTCGTGTTGGCGGTTCAACAAAAAGGCAAAGTAATGGTACTTTTCTTTTAATTACGAATGACACACTTTGTTTGCTCCCTCCCGTATCCACTAGCGCTCGAGAGCAAAAAAGCATCGTTGAAGCAGCATAAGTAGACTTCTATTACTACGTAATTATTATCATGAAGTTTCATATTCCATTAGTGAAACTCCATGAAAAAATGCACAAGAATAGTGATTATTTTTCAATTACATAATCGAAAAAGTGTTTGATAGGCATTATTTCTACTACAGAAACCTTATATTAAAGTAGAAAAGGATAAATAGGGTGGTCCATTACTCCCCCTAGTTTCGAAATGTGTGTAATGGCCCGCAAGATTTCTCAATTATATGAAAAAAAGGAAAAAGATGTAGGTATGAGAATACTTAATTTATTGAGATTCCCCTATCTTATTTGATCTTTGATTATAACATGATTTACAAAATCAAATTCAATAATGATATTGTTAAAGTAATTAGTACTAATTAATGTCTTATTAGAGTAAAATGTGCTTTAATAAAATAATGTTAAGCAAGATTACTTGACAATAAAGCAAATCATTTGCTATAATCCAAATCTAAGTACTTGATATAGACACATTTTAAGTAGAAATCTTGAGATATTCTTCTAAAGATTACAATATATAGATTTGATGAAATTAAATGAGGATGTAAAAGATATAGTTGGTGAAAGCAAAATGATGAAGTTGATTATTCAATCTTCACAATCACAACCTGCTTTTTAATAATTTATTTATTATATGATAAATTTGCTGCTTAAGTTGAAAGAAAGAGACATAAAGTGAATGGAAGGTATGATATATACAGCATGATAGGGAAAATTATATTGACAGCCTGGTAATTGGACCCCTCTTCCAACCACACAACAAGGACTTAATAATCCAAAGTAT
The DNA here is from genome assembly GCA_029007595.1 of Solanum commersonii. NCBI lineage: Eukaryota > Viridiplantae > Streptophyta > Magnoliopsida > Solanales > Solanaceae > Solanum > Solanum commersonii. The sequence continues at coordinate 1,167,413 of JAJTWQ010000128.1, read as the reverse complement.
AGTACATATATATTTTTTAAATTGTTTTTTTATTCATATTGAGGTTCGATCAAATTTAATTTCTATGTCGAAAAGTTTTATATTGAGGTATAAAACACATTCTAACAAAGATGATTCTATACTCAAAACTCGAATATGTGATATTTGTAAGGATGAAGATGTAGTATTTAACACTACTCCATCACAATTCACAACCCTTATTGGTATATACAAGATTTCTATTTGAATTCATATTTGTATCCGATATTCATATTGAGATCTGATTAAATTTGAATTCACGCCGATTTTTTTTCATATTGAAGTGTAAAACATTCCTAACAAATACGATTCTACACTCAAAATTCCAATACAAGACATTTGATAATTAAGAAGGAAGAGTATTTATTACTCTATCACAATCCTTGATATATAACATACACTTCAAGTTGTTTAATTAGCATACTAGTTATGCAGGAACTAAAATAAGTAAATTATTATGAGATAAGTAATAATTATAGCATAAAATTTATTATATGATGAATAATATAACATGAACTTGTGGCATAATGTACAAGTAATAATTTTCTAGCATGAGAGTTCAATGGTAAAGTAAAAAATTTATTTAAGAATATTCAAAATTTAGTATCTTACATTTGAAAAATAATGCTTAATCTATATATATTGAACAATTTTTCGATTAATGATATTCAACTGATCATCTCTCACTACATGTGACTACGCCTCTACATAAGACTAACTAATATGCAAATGTCACATTCTTAACCCCCCACCCCCACCCCACCCTTATCTCGAAAAACAATTGGTTGATCAATAATATTCAATTATAACAAATTTATTCAATCAATCCCTCTCAAAATATTTCCCTTTCATTGTGGACCCTAATTTTTCGTTATGTCCGGAGTTAATTATGGGAAATGCTATTATTAAAAATCTATTCATGCAGTCAAAATCCATCATTCTTTTTTTTTTTTAAAAAAAAAAAAATTCTCTGTTCATGATTTTAATTAATGGTTTGGTATGATCAAAGGTGATTTAACAAATAACTGAAATCTTTTTATTTTCACCAACCAAATTGACTTTATTGAGGACTAATAATAAAGGAAGATTCATGTATATTCTTTTCCAGAAGTATTTTTCAAGCGTTTGAAAAAAAAGAGATTAACGTCCTAACTGATTGTTCATCCAACTATTTGAACTAAAAATAATCGATGGATATATAACATGTTTACCAACTAAAAAGATAAATAATAAAATTGATCAACTATTTATACCAAAGAAGGAAAATATTATTACATATTTTATATTAAATCAAATGTTTTTTTGAAAAAAAAAAAAAGATTTTAGAACAGCCTCCAAAAACAAGTTATATGGATGAAGATTTCTTTTGTTGGTGTTTATAAGATGTTAGTAAATTTGCTGACAGCTTTTCATGGAGAAAAAAATATTAAAGCATTTCTACACATCTGAATTCCACTACTTCTTTTCTATTCTTTTATGCTTTTTCTACTTATCCATTTCTCCCTGTCTTTTTTTGTTCCGTATTCATATTATGGTCTCGATTAATTCAAGTTATAGCGTATAAGGCTCATGGCGAAGCTAGAAGTCCAAACACGACCTCGTTTGTATTGAATAATTTTTATTCAAATAAAAATTATAAAGTTGAAATTCACCTCCAATTAAATTTAAAGCACTCTCATAATAATTTTTTTATACTCAAGATTCGAATATTAGCTGAGCCAGAAAATATACATTAAAAAATTTACTAAATAGTTGTGAATTTTTGAATATGAATCTACATACTGCTTGTGGGAGAGATGGGGCTAACCTATTATTTAATAATAGCTTTCTTTCTTCGGTTTATTATTATATGTTGCTTCATTATATTGTATCATATTATTTTATCGACTTATTGTATCCTCCTCCAATTTCTTTCTCTCTTTTGAGCCGAGACTCTATTCGAAACAACCTTTCTACCCTATATACCTCATCCTTCCAAAAATCTTTGAAATGTCATATTTATCTCACTACAATCCTCTATATATTTTTCTTTAACTAATTATATAATTTTTTCCATTATTTATTTCTTTAAGCAGAAGGGAATTTCATAAAAGTCATCTGATTCCTTAGCCAAGTCAGAACTTCACCATTGCCAACCTGGTTTTACAATGTTGATTCTTTCTTTTATATATATATAATATTTAACAGAGTTAGAATTTTCACTAAACAACAACTTATTTTAACAATATACAAATTATATATTTTTTTGTCGATCGTCCCTTGCTCTGCCCTTATTTCTTTACGTAGTCTTCTGAAAACATCTTCTCTATCTCTGTAAGGTAGAAGGAAAACTTTTTTAGACTCAACCGGTAAGATTATAGTGACTCCATTATTATTATGGATTATTGTGAAATTTAGTTATATGAAAGTAAAATTTAAGGAGATTAATTAGTAGAGGGGGCTTTGGATTCCAGCTGAATTGCACTAATTTAACAAGACATAATTCTTAATCAAAACAACTGGAGTTAATCAGACACAATTTGTTTTTGTCCCCACTAACAGCTGTTTTCTAATAACAACAATCCTATCTTTACCACATGTCACGCTACTTATTAAGGTGGTTTTTTTAATCATTTTTTCAATTTATTTTGACCCCACTTTTATGATTATGACATATTTATCAATTTTAAATAAAAATATAACATAACTACTTTTTATTTTTACAATTTTAGCCCTTAATATATAAACCTTCCCACCATTTATTTACACAAAAACAATATTAATTTTCATTTTTTTTTTGTAGAGTTAATTGCTCTAATTGAAAAAATATTTATTCATATCCGTTATTTATATCAATTCGAGTTATATTATTCATAATTAGGCCTCAATGTAAATATCGATGGCAAATAAAAATTTATGGGAAGAGAAAAACTTAATATTTGTAAATTGCAATATAATTGGTTTAATTTATTATACATAAAGTGTATAAAATATTTTTTTTAAATGAAAAATAAAACAATAGAGGCGTGTAAGTACACGCTCTCCCATAATTGGCGCATAATTTAGGAGTAAAAGACAATTCTCAAGATGGAGGTTTTTCTCTCAATATCTTTCCGTTTATTATGTTATTTTGATTTGCCTAATGTTATTTAGTTTTTCTTCATAATTCGAGAACTATTGCACTGGAGCGAATTTTTGGGGTTTCAAAAAAAAGATTTGCCAAATAAATATAAAGAGGAAACTAAATGAAATATAACAATTTTGTCTTGAATATATGAATTAGTTATAAAATTAAAATGGTAAGAAAATATGTTTTTTACAAAGTACATATCCATCCTCCCAACACAATTTCTTACCAAATGAAACTACAAAATATTTTACAAAGTGCAAATCTTGGTAGAGTTTGCTTAATAGCCTCTCCAATTTTTGTAGTAAGAATTACATAGAGGAAAGAAAAATAATTAAAATAGTAATAATAACAATAATCAGAATCAGCCAAATTAATCACTAAATAGATCAAGAATTTTGAAGAGAAAAAATATCTCTTTAATTTCTTCTTTCTTCTTGAATCACGATATTTGCTCTGAATAGGTCTTAATCGCGAATTTTCTCTCTCTTTATGTACAAAGCCTCTCTTATTTTGGGGCCCCAAATAAATTCATCAATTCTTACTAGGCTTTTTTTGGGTCATAGTTCAACTTTCATTTGAGAATTAGGTACATTGCCTGCATTCAACAAAGAAAAAAAGAAGTTAAACTCTTTGTACAATAATCAATAGGTGCGTTTTTCTAAGTGAGTCAATCCTTTTTATACTGACAATAGAAAAAAAAATATTTATACTAATAAATCATTTAAAGAACAGATCACAATAAGACAGGTTACCTGCTACACTCTGAAAACTTTGGTTCTGATTTTGGCCAAATCCCATTTGAACAACACTATTGAGATCATCCTCAAAGAATGTGGGGACCTAAAAATAAACAAATTAAACTTTCATTTAGTATTTTACAATTTTTTAAATAAATTCCTATGCTGCTCGGATCACCCTAGATTAATCCTCGATATTTAGATGATCTGACACAAATACGATAATATTTTTGAAAAATCCGAACGACCAAGATTAGATTTATTACCTGAGGGGTAGGTTCAACAAAACCATCTAGAGGAGGCAATTGCATGCTTGAATTTCTGATCAAATTAGGATTCAATGAGTTAATTGGGAAAGGAAACTCTGTTCCTTTATGATAATTTTGGTTTGGTTGAGATTGAAATCCATAAGGAAATCCTTGTGTTGATGTTTCTGATTGATACATGTTATGTGCCAATGATCCCCTAGATTGAAACATCTGAAAAAATAGGCAAAAATATCGTCAGGTACGTGTCAAATTCTCTAATAATAGTATAATTTTATAAGATTTGATAATATTTCTGAAGAAGTAACAGAGTTTAATTGACTTACATCTTTGGAAAGAAGTGCTTCCATATTAAAGTCCATTCTTGGATTCATAGTAGCTAATTTCATTGAAAGGAACTACAAAAATGACATTAAATAAGTATAAGAATTTAATAATATAATCAAGTAGTTAATATGACTCTCTTAAAGTTTAAGTGTATTACAGTAAATTCGATCATAATTTACCTCAACTTGACGTTGAAGTGATTGTACATAGTTGATAATCTCATCAAGCATCACAGCTTTTCCAGTCACCTATATTAAAAAATTCAGTTTCCCATATTAAAATTATGAATTTACTAGCAAATCAACAAAATAATTTATTTTTTCCAAAAGTAAAAAAAAAAATCACCTTATTGCAGCCTGGTACAAGATCTTGTAAAAGCTTCATTCTTTCACTAATTTTCTCCCTTCTCACCTGTCAAGTTGAATAAACGACGTATTAGGAAAAAAAACATTGTCACACCTGTATTAGATTCTCAAAAATTTACTACATTTTTGAAGAATCCGAGGAACAGACAATGTTACATACTCTTTCAGCTAGACTATGTGCATCTGTGGCCTGTCCCCTTCTAGCTCTCACATGAATATAGTCCTTTAGTGGCTCTGTTGCCTTTTGGTTATCTTTATTTTCTTCTAAAACAGCTTTTTCCTCTTCTTTAGTTACTTTATTTTCATTTTCCTCAGACTTGCTTCTTTTGGCATTTGATTCATTTTTCTCCTGCAAAATTAAGTACAAAAATAATATTAATATTAGTACTACAAATTTCCCAAGTAATAGTAATTATCTCAGAAAGTAGCTATTTTTTAGGCGACTTTCTGACATAGTAACACACTGTTTGAGCGACCAGCTAAGAAATCAACTTTGACTTACATTGACAATCTTGGATGATTTTCCCTTGGAAATTGATTTTCTTTTTCTTGAATTGGTATCATTTTGACCAATTATTTGCTCAGAAAGTGATGAATTTTCTCTTGAATCTCCAAATTCTGAATTTCTTTGAACCAAATTGACATCTTTGATATCTTGAATCTTGATAGAATGATTACTTGAAAGTTGTCCACTTTCCAAATTTGTAGCAAAACAAGAAAATCTAGCAGCTCTTTCAGCAAATCCAGGATCAGTAGTAAATTGTGTTGGTGGTAAATTTCCTCTCATAGAAAGATTCAATTTTGGTGGAGAATTTAAAGGGGTAGTATAACAAGAATTATTAGTACTACTACTATTATTATTATTATTGTTACAAATACTTCCTAGTCTACCAATTAATTCCCTTAATACAAAATTATCACCACCACTATTATTATTAGGAATTGAAATAGGAGAAGATACCATTGAACTTAATGCTGACTCAAATGGATCAGAATTATTGTTATCTAAATTGGGATTAAAGAAACAATTTTGAAGATGTTCATAGGTAGTGTTATCATCATTTATGAACAAATTTCCCTTTTCCATTTTGAAAAAAAACAAACCCAAAAGGCTAATATTGAAGAAGTAATCAAGAGGAAAAAAGGGTAGAAATTTTCTTGGAAAAAAAATGGACACAATATTTTTTGGAGTAGTAACAAAATATTAGAAGAAAATGACTTTGTTGTTTGAAAGGAAAGGAAATATGTAGAGAGAATTGGAAGAGAAAATGAGGAAAATGAGATTGAAAAATATAGGAGGAAAGTGTAGAGGAAAGATAAATAAAATAGACAATGTGTGTTTGACCTTTTGTTAATAGGTGGTGGGACCCGTGTAAGACTTCTCGATACGAATTTAATTTAATCAGATTTCAATATGAATATCAGGTATCGAACGAGAAAAAAATAATTAAAAAATAGGTGGTGGGTGAGATGGGGTTTGGGGGATGTAGAGGGGTGGTTGCCGGGCCTTAAACGCCAAACTAGCCGATGTTTATTTTGTTATGGGAATTAATGAAAAAACTATATAGTATTTCAAAATGTCCCAAATTTAGGTATGTAGTACTAGTATGTACATCAATTTTCGTTATTCATCACAATTCTAGTTCATTCGTATCTTTATCGTTAGCAATTTCTTTTATTTGTCTTATCACAAACATAGACTAAAAAGTAGCTTCAATGTAAAAATAGATATATTTCACGTGTTCAAATAATTTTACGAGAAAAGTGAATTTAGATTAGGCATTTGAACCTGAAGCAGTAATATTTGTAGGGAAAAAAATATGATTTTCTATTCCAATTGTTCATTTTTCAGAAGAATCGATAAGAAATAAGAAATATTTCAACGCGATTGAATATCATTCTAATTCCATAGTATAAGAACTATTTCGATTCTAGTGAAGTTATAAAATTAGAAGAACTTGAGAAATTTTGATATAGAGAATTGTCAAGAAATTCTAGTAATAACTAATCGTTTCGATCTTTTGGAACAACTCGATGATTTTGTAAACCATTTTAAAACTGTGCTTGAAGTTAAAGGTGAAATATGTTATTTGGAAATTGAAATTGAGTTTTAACTTTATTCCACTTTAAAACAAAGTAACAATATTGCATTTCATTTTCTTGTTCTTTGCTATTTATTTCATTTTTTGTTTTGTTTAGAGGAAAGAGATAGGAAAGCCTTTGTGTTTTTGGCATTTTTTCCCCACTTAATTTCCTTCTCTTTCTTCTTTTTCTAATTTTTCTCTATGTTTTCTGTCTTCACTATGTATTTATGGAATCATTTTATTTTTAAAATGACAAAAACTCCACTCATAAAGATATCACATTAATGAATGGATCTAAGTTTTTTTTTTTAATTGTTAGATGAATGATACAAATGTAGATACGGGTTATTTCCGGTGTTATGACGATAACATTTACATAAATATATCTTTGTCACTAATTAGAGGGTACGAATTTGAGTATGATACTTTGATTCCCTGAACATGGTAAAAAAAAAAATCAAAAACAAGAAATTTTAATTAAATGTAACGTGGAGAAAGTGCAATAAAGTCCCTTTTCAATTATTTTTACAGTATTTTAGTTGTTCTTTATTTCTCACTTTGTGGCGGCCTTTATTTTCCTCAAAGAATTATTTATTATACATAAAATAAAAAGTCTTGGTTGGCCTATTTTTTATATGTATTTCTTTGTGAAAGAGTATTGAGGAAAACAGATCTAAAGGGGTCTATTTGGGACCCACAAGAAAAATATTTAAAGCAAACAAAAGGTTTTGAAAAAAAAAAACTATTTTTTTAAAATCTTTATATTTAAGATTCATTAGCACTTGGTAGTAGAATTGGAGTTTACTTCTTCACAAAGTAATTAATAGTAGTATATAGAAAAGTATATACTACGAAAATTAGGAGCATATTATATATATATGAAAATAAACAATATGTATATAATGTATAATGATATATCAGAGATATACTAATTATAAAGTTTTTCTTTTTTGTTTTTGAAAATAAGTTTGTTCGTGTGAATTTGTAATATTGCCGATTATCATGATCTCGTACTTATGAATAAATATAATTTGTAATAACATAATCAGATAATCTCAAGCGGTCTTCTTTTAATCTACCTTTTTTATATTATTTGCACTTTTCACAAATATGCGTATTTTTTATCTTGTATGACTATACTTTTACCTTGATTTATGTTTATTATATATATACACACACATAAAGCCCCTACTTTGTTAAAAAAAATTCTCCATAATTCAATATTTTGATTGTTACGCTCCTTAATTTCATCAATTAACAAAATATAATACATACAATATATGATCTCATCATAAAATATTTTTAGTCAGCTCATTTTTTGGTATAATTGAAATTTTTATTAATTAAAAATTAATCAATTGAAATATTTTGTACCATAATTTCTTCTTTCTGGCTGTACTCAATATAATTATAGTGGCAGAGAGTTGTTGATCCAACTATTATTCAAATAATAAAGTAAATAAAAGCATCTTCTAAAGCTTCTTTAGGAATAAGTGATTACAATATTTTAGTATTAGGATTAAGTGAAAGTAGCAAGTAAGTCAATAACATAAGATTGATTTTAAGTGTAATTAGTTGTGTTTAGTTGGAATTCATTACTAAATTACTAAAGGGAAGAAGAGGACAATGATGTAGAATAACATAATAGAAGACAAAAATAGAATTATTTGTATTTTTGCTTCTATTATGTAAATTAATTATTGCTATTTTATGTACAAACTTATAGTGGTAAGTTTTTTAATTTTAAATTTCAACTTGTACAGATAGATGATTGAATGTTTGATTAAACATGCCAAATGTAAACCTTTTTTTTTTCTTTTTCTGTACTTGTTTTCATCTTGGGAAATGTAAAGGAGTTTATCGTAATTGTGGGTTTAATTAATAATTTAATAAATTGGATATAAAGGAAATTTATTTATTTTTAGTCTCGACCAACTCAAATCTCCTCTAAACAGTACTAAAATCTAGATACGAATTCACATTTGTGGTATGTTAAATTTATAATTGAACTCCTCTGAACAATACTAAAATCTACATACGCATGTTAAATTTATAATCGAACTTTGAAGAAGCTTCAATAGCTTATAGTGTCTTTTATTTTTGGTCAATTCAAAATCTCTTCTAAATAATCCTGAATCTTTGCGGCACGTCAAAATTTATAATTGGTGTGTATATACTCCATGAGTGTAAATATTGATTTGATTCTTTTTCCTCTCTAGTGTTCTTGGTGAAAGTTTATTCTATTCTAATAATTTTATGGAGTAGGTGATTGTAGAAGGTTGTGTAGGCTTCGATGGGCCAGAAAACCTAAAACGATCTTGTGCTAATTATAGTAAATTTATTTTTTGTATCATTAAATACTCATTTTCCCATAAAGTCTACTAGTATCAAGTGTGGAAGCTCGATTACCAAGTGAAAGAACAAATGTTTTTGGTTAGAGCACAAGAGAAAAAAAACTAGAGGTGGTTTGTCTTTAATATAGGCCAAGTATATTTATATCAACTTATTTAATTTGGTTCATTATTATATATTTTGTTATTGTTATTGTTGCTCTTTAATTTTTTGGTAGACTTTGCACTGTTTTGGTATACTTTACTATATTTCTTCTTTGTATTTGTATTTGGATGTGCATCTGAGCCGAAAGTCTTTTGAAAACAGTATGTCTATCTTTCACGAGATAGTGGTAAGATCTGTATAATTCTACCTCTCTAAACCTCATTTATGAAATTTCATTGGATATTTTGTTGTTATTATTATTGCTCTTTTTTTATGGACTTTGCATTGTTTCCTTACACTTTTCTATATTTTTTCTTTGTATTTGTATTTGGATTTGGATTTGTACATTTGAGTCAAAAGTTTTTTGGAAACAATTTATCTACTTTCACGAGATAGTGATATGATATGTGTGATTCTACCTCACTTATGAAATTTCATTGAATATATTATTGTCGTTGATGTTGTTGTTCAACCAATGTTTATGTATTATTGTGTATATTGAATATATATAATCTATATGTTTATCAAAGTAGAAAAAGTAAATAATAAATTCACTCGATTATTCATGTAAAAATCCCGATTAATTATTCACATATTTTAATCTAATTAGGTATTATTTTGTGTGAATTCATTGTGTCGGTTTGATCTATTTCACAAATTGAGTAGACTTTTTGACTTAAAATGACAAGTAATAGTACACAAATAACAAATAGAGTACTTTTTTTTTCAGCATAAAATACGTATCTTTACGTGATTTAATAATAAAAATTTCTTTTAATTCATGAAAATATAGAAATAAAAAAACAAAAAAAAACTGTGAGTAGTAGCCCATAGAAATTGTAATTCGTCGGTTTGATCTATTTCACAAATTGAGTAGACTTTTTGACTTAAAATGACAAGTAATAGTACACAAATAACAAATAGAGTACTTTTTTTTTCAGCATAAAATACGTGTCTTTACGTGATTTAATAATAAAAATTTCTTTTAATTCATGAAAATATAGAAATAAAAAAATAAAAATAAACTGTGAGTAGTAGCCCATAGAAATTGTAATTCTATTGGTGGATATTATAATTTTATTTTATTTTTTCTTCCTTTTAAGGTAGTTCTGCTAAATTTACTTGATTGACCACGTGTTGTAAATTTTTGGTCAATTCCCATAACCTGTAGAATCTGTATTTTTCAGTACTGTTACTAACAGTTAAAAATAGTAAATGCTATATGTACGTAGAATAATAATTTTGACATCGATTGATTTGTCTCGATTTTTGATTGATGAACAAGAACAAAGATGAAATAATTTTATTTTAGAGTCGTAGTTGCTACGTGACTTTGGACCCTTCTCTCCGTCCGTCATTAGTATATATATTTTTAACATTGAACATAAATACATAAAAAAAAATATTAGAATTTAAAAAATATTAAATTATGAACGCATAATTAAGTTCAAAATTATTGGATATGAACCATCAAATTATGTTATTTTTAATATCTTCTTATTGACTTAGTTACACCACTCATCGATATAATTGATAAGTTGAAATGTCTTTATATCGATCTGTCGATCTTAAATTTTGAATTCGTCTCTATTAGCATACACTTTGATTAATAATTTATTTATTTATAATATAAAATTAGAGCAAATGCGTGAATGCATTGCATGGATTTGCATGGGAGTTGAAAGAACAACAAAGACAAAAAAATCTCATAATATAATATACTAATAAGTATGGTTTTGCATTTAATTTATTTATATTTATATTTATAATTATTTATTTATTTTGCTGACCAAAACCAAACTTTTCCTCTAACAAGCCACCGCCCCAAATCTTTCATCTTACACAGTTACACGTTAATAATTTTTTCTTCAAATTCAATAAATGCAAGTGTGGACTGAATATATATATATATATATATATATATTGAATTAAATTCATGCATTATGTACATATATGAAGGGACATATTAATAAGGTTCACAAAAGTCATTCTTGTTTAGGTATATATATAGTTTCTAAAAAAATTGGCAAACATATATGTATTCTTAAATTCAACGACAATAACGTATCTAGTGTAATTTCATCTAGAACAGTTTAGGGGGGTGGGGGTGTTAGGTGTGTAATAGCTTTATAATGACCTTTTGAAGATAAAGATCAAGTTATTTTTTATAGATCCTCGAGCCTCATCTGATCAAATAATGCATATCGACAATCAAGTATAAATAAAACAAATATAGTAGTGAAGAATTCATACAATAGTAAGCAGCAAGTAATATGATATTAATCAAAGCAAGAAAAACTTAGAAACAACAGTGAAATTAAAATCGAAGAATAAGCTATTGTAATTGCCGGAAAATATTTTATAATAAGCAATGACGTACTCTTAACATTGGAATTAGAAATACAGGTTACGCTAGAACAATCCCTTTAAAGTTTAATACAACAACATATCACGTAATTTTATAAGTGGGATCTGAAAAAGATAAAAACTACACAAATTTTATTTCTGTCTCGTAAAAATAGAAAGATTGTTTTTTGAAAGAACCTTGACGACATTCTTTAAAGTCTATTAATGTTTTGCAAAATTCAGATTAGAAGCTCTGAATCTGAATTTCATTTTAGCCATAATAAAATAGAAATAGGTTGCCTAACCCCTACACTTGAGTCAGGTACTTTTTGAGAAGAAAAAAAGGTTAGATATACAAATTCATGCTTTTCATATTTTTTTTTCAATGAGTAATCTTTGAGATGTAGACCCTATATTTATGTGTGTGTGTTGATTTATATGTTCATGGATTTGCCAAACTTTAAGGATATAATCTCCATAATATTATTAGTGTTATAGGTGACCATATTAATTATATGTATAGGGGGTTTGCTTATATTGCTGATCTCAAGTTCAGTGAAAAAAGTTATGATACACGAGCGATTGATTAATAACTAGTTATTTTATAATAAATCCTCATAATACATATTGTTGAGATGAATTAAATATTTAGGAGAAGTGTGATTTTTTTTGTATAACGATTAATTTAACTTGTATAGGATGGAGACGTATATATGATTATTGTTGTTTAATATCCATATGTTGATAATTAGTTCGAGATTCATATATATTTATGTAAATTTAATTTAATTCTTCTCTTACTCAGATCCTTTTAAAATAATGTTTCTTTTTCCACCCTTGATTTTTTTTTTTCCATTTCCCTTTTAATGCTCAAATATGTTTAAAGAGTCGTGAAAAGGAGCCAATATTCATCAAGACATGAATTTCGTTTTTGCATAAAATAGGTTGTATGTATATTAGCTTAATTATACGTACGTTTATACCTATTACGTATAATATTTTCTATTAAAAAAAGTACGTACTTTTCTTATTTTGTCTTTTCTTACAATTAAAATTGATCACAACTTAGAAATTACATTTCAAGCATAGCAATTATTTTTTAAATTTTCCAGTGTTCAATATTCATCGAATGCTGATTAAACTAGATTTGTGCATTGAAATTTACACGACTCATTTATGAGGCAATGCTCTAGAAAGTTCTTTTCCATTTCGCTAAATTTTAGGCCTCGAACCGACTAAAATTCTTGATCAAAAAGTGAATAAATCTCAATCATTTTATCGCGAAATTGTATAGCAAGTATTATTTCATTTCACACCCAACACATTTTTAAAAAAAATGACCAGCCATTGTTGACTATCTATATAGTCTAATACATTAATTAATTAGCCACTCTTGTTCCATACAACTTGCATTAATTTTATTTCAATTTCAAACTTCAAAGATGCCTCTAAGTCGGCAAAGAACAAAATTTATTAGCCCCCAAGTTAAAAAATTACAAAAAAGAAATAGGAAAAACGGAACCCAAAGGTAAATAAAATAATATTTTTATTAAAAAGGATAAAATGAAGGCTCAATAAATACTCGAACAACTCTTTGATCCTAACGTGACATTCAATCATTTAGAAAATAAAAAATAAAATTGTAGCTTCCTTTGACCTAATAACTATGTTACGTATCCTTTGTCTAGGGACAAGTGTTGCTTTCTTATTGGTACTTGGCACAAAAATCGAGGTAAAACTTTGTTTATTAGGGTATTAAGTAAGTTTTAAAAATGGTTTAATTTATTGACATTGCAGGTTTTCTTAGAAAAGACCGTTTTGTTTTCCTTAATTATTTATACTAATATACGTATGTAATTGCCTTTTGTTTTCCATCGGTGGCGAATAGTTATTTTGAAGCTTGATTAATCTGAAATTGATAAGGAAGTTTGATTTTCGATTTGATTCTCTTATAATAAATGATTTTATTCTCATGATTTGAATCGATCGAGACTTATGCTTAAGAATTAATAAGGATTACTTACCATTTTATCTTAAGTTTGTGTGATACTCAACCTCAATGTGTATATAGCACTCCTATTGTGGTTCGATTAAATCAAAAATCAACTTAGAAGTCCTACTTTAGGGTAGTTCTTTCTTTGTCAAAGGCGAGTTCATTTTCATGCATTTAGAGCGGATGGACAAATTTTGAGATCAAGTTCCGCTGCCATGCATTATCAAATTAAAAAAAACTCCACAAGTGCTTGTCCCGTTAAAAAAATTAAACCTATACACGAGAAGACATGTTGAAATTATATGATCACACACTTCAATATCATGCACCCTCGAGTGATCAAATTCATTATTTTTCCTTTGCAGATAATTTTATTGAAACAATAGTACACCAGGTTTTAATCAATCTCATTTATATATCCCTTATGAAAATCATTTCTAAAACAATTATCATTAACGAGTTTTCACTTTTTACTAAAACATAAATTTGAATTTTCACAATTAAGTATTAAAACATGTGAATTTAATTATAACCAATAAGATTATCTAGAAATTTCTCCTTGAACTTAGAAAAAGATAAATAAATTATTTTTTAAAGTATAATTTTCCAGTAAACATTGAAGAAGTCTCTTCCAATTAAAGCCTAGAAGGAATCCTTTGTTTATATAAATGTCAGGAAGGTTAATGATTAAGGGAAGATTAAATTATTTTTAAGTGATAATTAATTAAATATTGATTAAACGACAGGGGTGTCAGAAAACAGAAATTATTCGATTTATTATTGCAAATAGTTTATTTTAGAATTGCAATCAATTTCAATATTTAATGACCGACTTCTTTTGTTTTAATGTACCAAGAGGGTAATTAATTAAATATATTATAGGTAACTTCTAATGTTGTATAATTAATAAAACAATTTTGTTTTGGTATTTTGTTTAGTACAGTAAGAATAAGAGCTCTAATAGCTCCACCCTGCGTAGAGATTAAGTTTTAGTCCATGCTAATATATTTACAACACTTTTAGTCTTATCGGGTATTTATGTACAAAAATAGATAATACATGAAACTTCTAGTAATACTTAGTGAGCCTTCACTGCTATGTTATGTAATTTTCATTCTTTCGTCAGGTTATGACTCTATAAAGTTAATTTTTAGTTTACATAATATTAGACATATATGAATTTTAGTATATGGAGATTATGAATATCGAGAAGTTATACAAAGTTGATCCCAACTCAAATGAGATTGATATATAAATTGTTAATCTTGATGTTTTATTGATAGTCGTCAATCTAAATTTGATCCAACTCATATAAATAATCAAAATAGAGTTTGAATTCTCAGATTTCGATTCAAATATTTTGCGCGACTCTCTATCTATTCGTCACAATTAAAATTTAAGATAAATTTATAAATTAAAGAGAGAAAGTATACATATGCATGAATAAGATATTTGTGGGATTTGAATCAAGTTGATTGACATGAATACATGGAAGAATGTTAGCCCTTTAACATGCAAATCACCAGTATTTAAGCCTAAAAATAATTTTTAATCAAACTTTAAAGTCATACATGTATCAATCACCTTGTTAACAAGTAAAGTAACTTAATATAGATTAAAAATAAAAACTAAATAATAAAAATAAAAGAGCAAGAAAGAAACAAGTGGTATAAGACTTATGCGTGGGATTCCTCTAGGTTCCCATTTTCTTCTAAGTTGACTTTTAAATATTTTTGACTAATTTTTTCTATTTATTTATTGATATATTTCTACTTCTATTTGATTAGCTTGTGTCATAGACTTGTGCACAAGTCTGTGTTGTATCTCATATATATATATATATATATATATATATATATATATATATATATATGAAGTATTGTGGATATCTATGGTTAAAAAAAAGAAGGTAGTTGATATACTAAACTTTTTCTATATGCAAAATTTTAAAAAGGGCAAGACGATAAATTACACATCAAAATGAATATCAAAACTCACTATTTGGAGTTTGGAGATTGAATTTCTTGACGATAAGTAATATACTTTTTAAATAATTATTAAAATATTTAATTTATATTAAATTAAGTGTTAATAATTTTACGTCTTATTGCAGAATGAAATGTCATAAAGTCAAAATGATGATGAAGATGAATCTTCATAACAATATGTATGCTATACTGTTTTTAATCAATAAAAGTTCAATATTCACATTTATAAAATATTAAAACAATTAACAAGTACAAATTTCATTTTGTGGGACATTAATTAACCATCGAAGAATAACACGGTCACACGTACCAATCATGTGTGGAAAAGGTACACATAAATAACAAAAATCGCGTCGGAGTGGACGATAATCTCTATGCATAATAATATGCAATGTATAGAAGTTGTGTTGACACCCAATTTCGGACCTCCACATATAAATTAATTTTCGAGTAGCTTTAACTTCGAACGATTTGAAATAATTAGCTTTATAAATTTCAAAATGTTTTTCAAGTAATTTTAGTCATTTTATAAATTTTAAATAATAAATATGTTATCTTATATAATTTTTATATATAATTATAACTTTTTCATAAATATTCGAAAATAATCTCAAAAGGATTTTGTTTTGTTTAAATTATCTTAATAATTAGTTTAATTATATGATAGTTTTCATTTTTTGAACTAATTAGTTTATAATCGAGTCAGTTATTTTATTTCGTTAAGAGTAAAAAGCTCATTAATTAATTTGTATTAATTCATCTTATTTGATTACTAGCCGAATTACTAAATGAATTTCTATGTGATTACGTTCCTAATTCATCGGCTAAATTCGTATTGCAATTGACCACTCAATTCGATTAAAATCGTAACTTGTTAGCCAAATCCTTTAAACCCATTTGAAACCAAATCTTGGGCCAAAATTCATTCCCAAAATCGGCCCAATACCACTTCTTCAACTTTCCAACTCCAGCAGCCTTCTCAATTACCTACGACCCGGCCTAATTTCCTTTCTCCAAAATAACCCAGAACTACTCCAACGTTACAGCAGCAGTACCCCCGACCCCTGTACATCGTCATCTTCTTCACGTGCAGTGAGTGAAGCAGACCAGCAACCCAGAAATCGCGGACAACAGCCAAATCGCGAGCAGTACCAAACCCGTACGTCATCCATTTGCAAACCCATACCTTAGCAGCCTCAACGTCAAACCTTCACGTCCCTTTTCCCCCTTTTTTGCGGAATTCAGCTTTTTCCCCATCCCCTTTACTGTTGCTTCGAAAAGAGCAGAAGAAATTCAAATTTTTGTTGGAATTTTCCAACGGATTTCCCCCCTAAATCACTCAATTTTTCCCTATAAATAGTTTCCCATGTTCAAGAGCGAGGAGGAGGTTTTTTTTTTTTTGAGTTGGAGTTTTCGGAAAATAGTCATTTTACACTTTAGAATTTCACATTTAGTCCTTTGATCCTAAATTCCGAAAAGATTGTCGCTCTAATTCTGCCCAGATTTCTTATTTGTTGTTCGTATTTGGATTTTTGTGGTGGAAGAATCACTGTTCTCAAGCCCGTTGCTATCTTAGTTCGCTGCCCTCAAAAAGGTAAAATTCTCTCCAAATCATGATATATATATATTGCTTCGCTTATGGGTTTAGTCATATTATTTTATTTCTTCTGTAGTGATAGATTCTAGTTTTTTTTTTTGTTTTTAATCCATTCAAAATCTTGCATCGTTCTGGTCTATTGAAAATTTTGTTGGGTTGATTTTCCTGCTATATGAACATTTTCTTTAAATACATGTTGGCTGATTTTTCTTGTGTGTAAGTCGTATATAAGAGGGGTTGTTTAGTTCCGATATGGTTTATTGCTATTTATCTTTGAAGGAATAGTCATTCGTATTGATATTTTGATTTTGGTCTCGAATAAGTTGACGACGGTTTGAAATTCCCTTCTAATATCTTCACTGTTCTAAAGGCTGAAAATGCTGAGCTTTGTCGAATAAACTTTATTATTGCAAAATTTATAAATATGTTTAGTTCCATGCTTCAAGATTTCAAGCTATGTGATATTACTGGAGTAACTACTGATAAAATTTTATTGTTTGTTTAACAAAAATGTTTATTTGTGGCTTTGGTTTCATGGTCATTGTTGTCTTAGTTTAGATTTTACTTACTCTCTATAGTGTCTTAGTTCATGTATCACTTGAATGCCTTTAGAGTATCATATACTTCATCAGTAATACATCTATTTGTTCTTTAAACATCCATCGGTTGACTTTCTTTTCTTGAAAAATTTTATTTCGAAGTTTTCGGGTATTGGGAAATGGAACTGTAGTTCACTCTTGAGAGGATGTCGTTAATGTATCAAGAATTTTGCTTTGTTTATGGATATGTTCTCTGAATTTAGACGACCTGCTTGCTACTAATAATCGCATCATAAATTATTATAAATAAAAACTTCTTCTTGCTTCATTATGCTTATGCTTAATTATCTCTGTTAGTGTTTTTTCTAGTATTTCCATATACTTAGCATGTGTGTGAGTTCATTTTTTGGTTAAAGGGTATTGTCTAATATTAGATAATGACCAGTTAAGTCCTAACTTGGTTACATTTCTCCTAATGGTCATGATTAGAATTTTAAGAATATTATTTGTGATTTAAGTTTGATTAGTATTGATTTTAGTTGTATTGTTGCCTGTTATCTATATCCTGGGTTGTTTCAAGTATTCTCTCAACTACTAGTTGGCATCATATTTGGGTAGACGTAAGAATGGAATTAACTGATGTAGTGATCATATATGATGTTATTTCATTGTTTTTATCCCAATATAGCTTCATTTCTCTACTCCTCTTATCTCATTACTGTCTCATTATTGTCTAATATGAGCTTTTGCTCAAAACTCTATCATGATTCTGCCTAATAATTTTGTTTAGAATGGTTCATTGTTTGTAGTTGAATGAGTGTAAAATATGAGCCTTTCGTTTCTTTTCCTAGATCTTAGTTGTTGAAATTTCATCCTTAAATTATTCAAAGCATGAATCTTTGAAATTAACCTTCCAATGTACAACATGCTGATCCTTTGACCCCGTGTGAACTTCCAGTGGCTCGATTATGTCCTATTTGTGGCTTTTGTTTTGAAGCAAGGAAAACCGGCTTATTCATTATTTTCAGTTCATAAGATTTTTACCACAAGTCGCTTAAATTATAGGTTTATATATGTAATAGAACTGATTGTTTCATTAGCATGCTCACTTTATATTTCAAGTTATCGGTTGATTGATGTGATTACTTGTTCAGCATAGTCTAATCTGCTCCTATAGCTTCCATGTTTGTTCCTTCATAAATCTTATTTTTGTGCATATATGTATGCATCTGGGAATGTCTATATGCCTAAACTTTAATAGTTAGTGTTAACTTTTTCTTTAATTTCTTATCCATGTTTTAAATTCCTCTTTGCCTAATTTTCTAGTCACTACTAAAATTTAATTGCTTGCTCATCGATATACAATGGTTCTCATTTTCTTTCTGAGAAAACCATGGATGAATTGGTCTAACAGTGACTTCGGATTTAAATGGTTTAACCACCTTAGTATTTTTCTTTTTCTTTTTCTCAAGTCATTTATTTTAGATAATTGCTTTATCATGTAGGTTTATTAAAAGAATCTGCCTTAGCTTGGCAAAATAATGAGTTTCTCTTCCTATGATTCAATAGATATTAAAATAGATGATCTCTGTTAGCTTAAGATATGATTTATTTGGTTTAAGCTTTAAGGCATCAGTTTGCATAATATTTGAAATTATCTTCAATTCTTAATGTAATGGTATTATTTATTTATTTTTGTATGAATAACCATGCTCCATTCTCATGTATAATGTCACCCTCTAATAAAATATTATTAAATGATAAAGTAGTTTGGAATAAGGCAAGCGAACCGCCTTACCTTATTCCAACATAGGGACAGAAAGGAGAAGGTTGTGTCCCCCTCCTGACGTTCCCCTAGCGGGTTCTGCTCCTTATGCCTGGTTCCGCTCAACTCTCCCTTCAGAGCTACCCTTGCTTGAAAGCAGAAGAGGTAGCTTACTAACCTACTGGAGTAAGTAGTCTTGTCCGAAAGCCTCAAGCGAAAAGACAGCTTAAAAGTAACAAGGTTATGAAAGAAAGACAGGCCTTAAGGCAACTAAAGCTCCCCCTAAAAACCGTTCGTACGGGTCTCCCCGCATGCGGCTCACGCCATTCGAGGTGGCCCAACCCAACATTCATTCGCAAATCCTGTAGTGAAATTGAGACTGCTCAACCATAACGTTTTCCTTTTTTTTTTTTTTTTTAGGTATCTTATGTCCAGGCAGACAGGTTAAAAGCTGTTGATAACTCGGCGGCTGCTTCAGAGCTTCAGATGCCAACCAGTCGGCCGCAATCTTACCTTCTCTCTTCTCTATGAGTATGCTTACAAAAGCACTGCCAATCCCTTTGAATAAGATTCCTGCAAGCTTGGATCAGTTGTGCTTGAGGGTGATTAGAGGAAATCAAATGAATCACCAAGTTGATCAGTTCGCCCTTTAGAAATAGGCTAAGAAAGTCATCGGTTCGAATTCGAGGAAGGGTTTTTTTTTCAAGCGAACTCAAAACGGGTCCGTCTATCATGACTTCCAAAAATAATAAAGGCTAGCTTCAAGAGAACAGCAACCATCCATTGTGAGAGAGATCCCAATTACGGATATGTATTGAAAGAATGTTGGTTCTAACTTTCTTTGTTTTTGTTTGTCATATGAGACGTCTATCTGAGTCCATTGTGGACTCCTATATTCACTCCTTGCATCTCAAGTTGGGTTGAAACCCAGCACTCCTTTTTTTATCGAGTCGGCAGTCATCATGTTCAAGTTTTGAAAGCGGATGGACAGGGGTACAAGGCTGTAGTCGAAATACAAGCCTCCAAAAATCCTAAGATGGACAATATGCATTCATTATACACTGTATACATTCAGTATACATCAATATACAGGTCGAAAATGTGGGAATACAGGGCTGAGGCAAAATACAGGTGTTTGGAAGCAAGAGATACATGAAAGAGCCGATATATGTGCTCATATACACTGATATACATCCGGTGTATACGCAAAAACGGAAATTGGACTAAAGCTCAAATTTGCAGCGAAATTGGCCCAAGAAAGGGCCCAATTTTCTTATCTCTTTTACTCTTCTAATTGTTTTGCTTATGCTTGACTAATTTTCTTTTAACTCTAACCATAGAATATTTTAATTAACTTAATTAGATTCCCCAAAAGACGAGTTATTTTATTTGTGTTGGTTTGCTTTGAATACTTTTTTTGTGTGTTGAGGTCATTTATTTTATTAATTAAATATTGGTCAAATTTTACATCCTCAATTAAGTTAAATTGTTTGTTCTTAAAAAATGTGTTATTTAACGCTTCTTCACACATTTTTTGCTCATTCTAAAATTATTTTACGTTAAGTGTTTTTCTTCAATAAACTTAAAAAATGGCTTTCTTTTACTTTGTCACTTTTCTCAAGAAGTTAGTCAAAACTTTGCTTTTATACTTCAATTAATTTAAAATGATTTTCATGCTTAAATTAACCAATTTGGTTTAAATTAGTATGATAAAAAATGAGTCAAGTAAGTCCTAATTAATCTAGTTTTGTTAAAATTCTATTCACTTGCGTTTTAATTCAAATGTATCATTTTGGATTCCTTTCTCTAAAAAATAAAATAAAATAAAATGTGGCATTTATTTAACTATTTTCTCAAAGCTAATCATATATTGTAAATTATTATTTTTATGTTAAATCACTCTTTTCTAAATAGTTAAAATATATTTTAGTCAAGTAACAGGTCAACCGCATGTTAGCGGACACTTCGAATGCTTAAACCCTTCTCGAAGTGTAAATGGAGCCCCGAACCCTCTTTGGTATTTTTAAATAATTTTTTTTCTGTTTAAATCTTTGAAAATTATAAGTTTTCTTAATTTCTTTAAAAATTAAGTGGCGAATTTTTTCTAAGTATTTTTCTCAAATTGTTTTATACTTAGAACATTTCAAAAAGTGATTTTTCTAAAGATAGGAAAATCACGACAGAACAAGTTGTCCTTTTTATTTTTTTCATGTCCCTATATTTGTCCTCAATATTATCAAGCTATATAAAAAACTATTAAAGTTGACCGCATCACTCACAATTTTATTTATATATAAATAGTGAAAATACAAAAACACAACAACAAAATGATTAAATAAATAATGAGACGATTAAGTAAACAATCGATTTTTAAAAAAAAGTCATTTGCCTCCTTTTTAAAAGAGAAGGCAAATGACGGCTTGAGCCTTGTAAGGCTCATGTTGTCATGCGCCTTACCCTATAACTTTGATGACGTAACACGAATATTGCCTTTTTGATTTCATCTTTAAATTGTTTGTCTTTTTAGAAATTTTAACCAATTTTCTTTTCCTTTTGGCTCTAAACTCTTAACGTTTGACTTTCTCTCACACTTTCTTGGTTGTTTTTCAATTTGAATTTTTTTATTTTTTTCAATTAGAGGTCTCGGGTTTGAGTCCCCTGGATACGAAACAACCTTTGTTTGGGAGCACTTATCTCTCAATTTGGGACTTTTCGAAGTAAATTTGAATTTACTCAAGCTCCAAAAACTTCAACATCGGTAATGGACACCAAGTAAAAAAATAATAATAGAGAAACTAGAACCAAAAACAAAATTTGAAACGAAAAATATAAAAACTTAAAACTGGGCACATTTCAATGGTCTCAAATGCACATTTTATTGGGTTTCACATTGTTATGTCGTATGAAAATGGATTTCACTGTATTTTGGGCCTTAGGATTACAAGTTGGGAGAAGTTTCTAAATGACCCTTATAATTATTGATTATGATATTTTATTTCTCATATGGAAAGTTTTACAAAAATAATTTTCATTAACTTTTAAACTACTCGTTAATTGTTTGTGTGATCCAGGACAATAATAAATTATAGAAACTTTAGTATTATATCATTATTTGTGTTCTTATTAATTAAATTATAGATATGTACTTGACGAAATGAAAAGAAAAAGTAACGGAGAAGAGCCAAATCGTTAGAAAGTAAGGGAGAAAATAATCAAATACCCCCCTAACCTATTACTGGATTTTCAACTACACACTTAATACTTACGGGGGGATCCTATTAACCCCCTATACATTTTTAAAATGGAATATATAGCCCCCTAAAAGGTCACATCCAAATTTGTGTTAGAAAGTGAATACACTCTTCCTTGCCACGTAATATATATTATTTTTTTAACTAAAAAAATATTATCTTTTTCTTTGTTCTATTTTCCTTTTATATTTTTTTTCTTCTCTTTCCGGCCCCTTTCTTTTTTTCTTTTTCTTGACAATTGTTTGATGAAACTTTTTCTGCCATTAAAAAGAAAATTTCAAGTTTTATTTGTGACTATTTTAAGCTTACAATAATGAAATTTCAAGTTTTATTATTGAAAGGTGAAATGACAAATCTATAATATTCTTTCTTTTTATGCCATTGATCAATCTTTTTTCCACCATTTTCATCTACCTTGCAAACATCGAAAGCTCATCAATCAATCCAACTCACTCCTTCCTTCCTACCATTAATATTATCAAGTCCTGAACCTTTGATATATAAAAAAAAACTCAAGTTCAAGAGGAGTTGACGACACGTTTCATGTTTTCATTATCGATGACTGGCAATTTTGAAGAGTAAAAACTTGGCAAGAATTTTGATTTTCTAACCGTTTCATCCATTATTAATTCTTCAGATTGGGGTAATGGATACATAGCAATAGATCTTTTCATTTTGTATTTTCAAAATCATATATGGGTTTCGTTGACAACCCAAAATTCTAATGGAACTTGAATTTAAATTATTAAATTAGTGCAAATCAAGATAAGAATTTTCCAACCCATTAGGCCATGTGGTTTGACATGTAAAATGTTGATTAAACTTCTAATTATATTAATAAAGAGGTGGTTTTAAAATTTTCCTAATTTCATGTGCAAATTGGAAAAATTGAAATTCTAGAATCAAGAGGAATAATGAAATTCCATGGTGAATTCAATGAATGTGACGATTGCGGCGGCTTAGAGAAGGTGAGTGGTGGAGAGATTTGGTTTATGTTGCTATGAAGAAGAAAGGAAATAAAAAAAAAGAAGGTGAGTAGTGGAGAGATTTAGTTTATGTTGCTATGAAGAAGAAAGGAAATAAATAATAAAAAAGAATAACTACAAATACACATATTTATGGAAGTTTTATTTTTTGTGTTGGTCCTCAACTCTCTCTAAGAGAGTGAAATACACTCACTGTGCCACGTAAGCGTCTAGGGAGTAAATTATTTTAGTTTTAAATAGTTCAGAGTTGTAATAGGACACCCGTGAAATTGAAGTGTGTAGTTGGGATTTCGGGTATAGATTGAGAGGGACATTAGACAATTTTCTCAAAGTAAGGTGGTTGATTTATCAAAATTTATGAAGTTTTGACAATTATTTTATGAGTATATTTGTATCTTTTCAAGTAGTGAGGGTATGTATCAAATTATTACTTAGTAGTGCTTATTATGTTACTGAAACAATTATTAAAGGAATAATTAATCCACATATATATTTAAGACACTATATTACATCCTATACATCTATTAATTATTAATTTGTAATATAACAAATTAATTACGAGTGATAACAGATTTGAATTAGTTAATATTAAATTATTATTTTTTATTTAAAAATGTACGTGGAGTTACAAGGGAATCAAATTACTACAAATTAGGGAGAGAGGAGTTAATGAAGAATCAAAGTACTACAATTTAGGGAGGAGTTACCACGTTTTTACAAAAAGGTAAAAACTTCAATTATATCTTGTAATCTCAAACCTAGAGCTGTCAATATGGGCTGACCCATCCCATCCGGGCTTTGAAATTTGACAGGTTACGTCGGGCTAGCCCATTTTTGGTGTGGGCCAGAAAATGGTCGGTCAAGCTCACAAGTACGTGGGCTACGGACTTTGCCGGGGCATCCCTCCTTTCTTAAAAATATATTTTTTATAAAGGAAAATTGTATGAAATATCAAACTATTAATTCAAATCAAATATTATATCCATAATTTCTTTTATTTGGAATTCGCATAAAACATTCCATGTTTTTTGTCATCCCATTTGTATACCAAAATATATACAAATATACCGAAATATACAAATGCATGACCCATTTGTTACTGAAATATACAAATATAGGACCCATTTGTAGATCGAAATATACAAATGCAGGACCCATTTGTATATCGAAATATACAAATGCAGGACCCATTTGTATATCGAAATATACAAATGCATGACCCATTTGTATGCCGAAATATACAAATGCAAGACTCATTTGCATACCAAAATATACAAATAGACCTAAATATATATTGTTTATGTATATATATACCGAAATATACAAATAGACCTAAATATATATTGTTTATGTATATGTATACCGAAATATACAGATTAATAGTCATAGCAAATATAAAGTTTGTTATGGAGCGCAATTATACAAATTATAGTTAAAGCATACAAATATGATTTTTATATTTGCTAAACCTAAAATTTACTCTTTTTATAGTTTTTTTTAACTAAGTTATAATTTAAAAATATTATCATAAATATCGACAAGACAATATTACATGGTGTTGGTGTTACTACTTGTTAATCAAATCCACAAATAAAATTATATTTATAATATTTATTAAGTTTGATTTCAATTAAAAGGATAAATAGCTAAATAGAAATATTAACATAATTGTTTTCCAATGATCATAATAAAACACAAAAACTATGACAATATTCCATAGGCAGCCTATGTAGTGATTCCATAGAAATTTTAGGAAATTTTTTTATGTAGTACATATTATATAAACATAATTTGTATTTAAATTTTAATATTTCAAACTTTAAACAGATTTTGAGTTTAAACTCTTGTTATTTTTATACTCTATTTTATTTTTATTTTTATTTTTTAAATAATTTTTATTTGGCCCACGGGCCGGCCCTATCCATATTTCTTAAGTCCCACAAATTGACAAGCTTATTCAGGC
This sequence comes from Solanum commersonii, assembly GCA_029007595.1. Lineage (NCBI taxonomy): Eukaryota > Viridiplantae > Streptophyta > Magnoliopsida > Solanales > Solanaceae > Solanum > Solanum commersonii. The sequence continues at coordinate 1,141,583 of JAJTWQ010000128.1, read as the reverse complement.
CGGGTTAAAAAGTTTTTTTCTTTAATGGGCTCAAAATCTCCTAGCACAGCCCTATCAAATCACGGCTTAGGCTAGGCCGGCCCAACGGGCCTAGCCCATATTGACGGCTCTACTCAAACCTCTTCCTATATTATTTTTCTTTTTCAAAAATTGATAACCATTTTTGTTTTCGTGTTTATAGATTTCGATAATACGGAAAGTGACAATGTCATCATCCAAATCAATTCTACAAAACAAGCCATACATAAATGAAAGTGCAAGAATGTCGCATGTCCTCTGTCTGACGATTTCAATTTAGATTTTGTACCTGCAACATATCGCAAAAGAGGTAAATTTTTTGTGAAAGTTGAGACTTCACTAGCAAAAAGACCAAAACCTAGTGTGAACAACATGTGGGTGTGAAGAACATTTTGTAGGATCCCAAGTCTAAAAAAGAAAAAGTTGTTCCAAATTATTAATACTTCAATTTTTTTAATTATTTATTGTTTTCATATTTTGACGACATTTATGTTTTAGAAATTGTATGTTTTATTTTATAATTTTATTAAGTGATATATATTCTGCATGCGATTTTGCTTTACGAATTATGAATGAACTTGAAATATATTCACATGTTTAGGTTTAATAATAACCTTTATCATTTGTAGATGTGAATATGAAGTAGGTATTAAAAGTGCATTCTTATTGTTTTATTTTAACAAAATTGATTTTATACATCATGTAAATTATTATTGGTGGATGTGAGTATGAAGTAGGTATTGAAAGTGCAATCTTTTCTAACCCTTTCTCAAATGGTATAAAATTAGTCCCCACATTGATTAACCTTTATTCCTCACTTATTACCAGTTTATATATTAAAAAACTTATTTTAATACCAATTTTATACATCACAATGAATTATTGTTGGTGGATGTGAGTATTAAATAGGTATTCAAAGTGCATTTTATTACTTTTGATTTTAGTGAAATGTGTGAAATCTATATTAATATAGGTTTTTAATCCTTTCTCAAACGGTATAAAATTAGCTCCCAATTAATTAAGCTTGACTCATCAATTATTACCCGTTTATATATCAATTATATATATAAACTTAATTACTAAAAAACTTGTTTTAATACCAATTATACTCAACAGTATAGAGTATATAATCTATTTTTTTGTAAAGCAATTTTTATTCTCACTACATATAAGTCATAATTTGTGAATTATACTATTAGATTCCATAGGTATTAAAATAGGTAAAAAAAAAATAAATATGTTTGTGTGATGTTTGGGATCTATACTAAAAAAAAATTCTTACCCTCCTCAAAGTGTATAAAATCAGATCCAAATAAATTAAATTTAATTCAACATTTGTTATCAATTTATATATCAAATTCATACGCTTAATGAATAAGTTAATGAAGCAATTTTCGTTAACATTACATACAAATCCATTTTAATACCAATTACACACTCTACATTACATAATATTGTCGCTAACACTACCTTGTTTGAATTTTATGTATATTTACCTTTTCTATTATTTAAAAAAAAAACAATCTAAATACTAAAAAAAAAACATAACAGTATCTCATGTACCACGGGAAAAAAAATGTGAACAGAAAAGACAAAAAATATTTTTTTTTAAAAAGGGGAAAAAAATGTAAACTGAAAAAATGAAAGAAAAATAAAATTTTCTGATTAATAGGAGAAAAACAAAGTAATTTTGAGAAACTTATGGAATGCAATATTTCACCCGTTATACACTCCTAAATTTATGGAAAGTATATATTATTATCAATCCATTATTAACTAATTTATTATTTACACGTTTTTTTTTTAATAAAATCAAATATGTTAGATATTGTTAGTATTCTAATGTTAAAACCGTAGTATTCTAATGTTAAAACTTGAAAACTTAAGAGTCTTGTTGTTAAGACTAGTAATAATAACATTTAAATATGTCATTTATTCAATTTACTCTGTGAATACATAGGATGATAAAGCACTCGAATTTGTGCCTTCAATTTTATGGGTAAATTGTATGAAATAACAAATTATTAATTTAAATTAAATGTTATAACCATAATTTTTTTTATTTGTAATTCACAGTAAATATTCCATATTTTTTGCCATCCCATTTGTATACAGAAATATACAAATAAACGAAATATAAAAATACAGGACCCATTTGTATACCGAAATATACAAATGCAGGACCCATTTGTATATCGAAATATACAAATAGACCAAAATATACAAATGCAAGACCCATTTGTATATCAAAATATACAAATAGACCAAAATATACAAATACATGACCCATTTGTATACCGAAATATACAAATGCATGACCCATTATACCAAAATATACAAATACATGACCCATTTGTATACCTAAATATACAAATGCATGACCCATTATACCAAAATATACAAATACATGACCCATTTGTATATCGAAATATATAAATAGACCCAAATACATATTTTTTATGTATATGTATACCGAAATAAACAGATTAATAGTCATAGCAAACATAAAGTTTGCTATGAAGTGCAATTATACAAACTATAACTATAATATACAAATATGATTTTTATGTTTGCTAAACCTAAAGTTTACTCAAAAAATCACATCAAATCTAATGTACTGAACTTTTTTAGAAAGTACCCTTTGAGATGGCTTAGTTGATTTAACTTGGGACTTTCATTACATAGATCACAATTTCAAAATCAGGGGTGAATTTAGAGACAAAAATGTAGACCACGCGAATTCGTGGTCTTTTTTTCGTAAAATTAAATATTTTATGTATATATTTTTAAAAATCAATATAATATTGTAACTTGGTGCAAATGCTACCAAAAGTGTAAATGGTACACTTGATTGAATATTGAACTAGGTACCTTGTAGACTAAGAATCAATTTTCACTATAATACAATTATTATTTTTAGTGATGTACCAATATTTTAAAAATTGTAAATTTGCCTATGTATGTGAAATAAGGAGGTTAATCTTCTGGGTTGAGCTCATTTCACAAAATTTTCCTTGTATGATTCACCCTTTATGTGTAGTTTGTGAGCCTTGCACATGACCGAGATTTAAGTTGGAGTTTTCTTGTCATAATAAATAAAATAATTAATCTAAAGTTGCATGGTGTACATATATATATATATATATATATATTTCGTTTTTTTCCTAATTAAATTAAGCCATTTCTTTGAAATTAGATAGTTTGGAAGTGTGTATAAAAACCATATAAATATCTTAAACTTTCAAATTAACTAATAAATTAATATATTTAAATTGCAAATGCTTACCTAATATATGTTTAGAGAGTGCAAGAAAATAAAATTCATTTGTGCATGTACATTTAAAATTGCTGGTGCCTTTGATTGTGCAGTAGTGCAAATAAAGGGAGCATAAAGTGGAGTTAGTGGTAAAATGGGATAGTTTAGTTAGTTTAACTTGAATTTCAAACGTAGGCATTTTGAATCTTTCAATCTTATAAAAGTTATATATCAATATATGATATTTAGAAAATTTATACATTTATGATATTAAAAACTTTATTTACTTAAGTTCTTATTAAAATATAAAAAAAAAAAAAAAGGCTTAAAAAACCAACACAATTACTGAGAATTCAAGGCCTCGAATCATTGGACTACTCCCACCTGTTGTTTTTAAGGTTGTTAAAAATATGAAACTTAATTTACTTATAAAAATATGATATAATATTTGGGGGAAAATTTGGCAAATAGTGTTTGTACATACAATTTATCATTATTTGGCAAATATCCCAAAATTTTCAAATACTAGTTTTTTCTAGTATTTGGGCCAAATCTCATTATTTGAGATCTTTTAAAAATTGAAATTTTACACCAAATTTTTATCTTTTACAAAAACACCTTCTATATAGTTGTCTGCATTGTATTACATAATTTTTTACGTGAACACCAAAGTAGTGATGAAATATTCGGTGAATATGAAAGTGATGATATGGTTGTTGATGAAAATGATGAACAATCGGCTCATGGTAACAAAGTCATGTGCTTTGTCTACTTCACGGTGTATAGAATGATGCTTGTTGCACTCACTCAAAACTATCACATTGCTCTAGTGTCATGGACACTACTTGTTAATTGTTGCAACGAAGATCTAATTGACTTGTAATACAAACTTATGGTTAGTTTTGATAGTTTTTAAAACTTACAGGTATAAATCATATTTTTCTAAAAAAGTAAAATATGTTTTCCAAATATTATGGCCAAACACATGGTAAAATTTCACCCAAATAATATTTGCCAAAAATATTAAGAAATCTATGGCCAAACGCTAACTTAGTATACCATAGTCCATAGCTTCCCCCTTAAATGTAGAATTGTTAGTTAGAGCTTTAGCTTTGATTTTAGTTTCTATAGATACGTAACATATTATGGTCCTAAAGTACTAGCTCATCATAAAAAAGGAGGTGGAGCAATTGCCTTGCTAATTAGAAGGTTCTCGTTAGAGGTGTATGTATATATATATACATATTGTAAATTAGTTGATCAAATGATGCATAGATAGATAAATATCCCCTGAAATATTATTTCTATTAAAATTGAAAGCTTTGGATGAATTAACAAAGCAAAGTGAGCAAATTGGTTCGTCATATCTCAATGTAGTTAACTTTATGAAAAGATAAAAATGGTGATTGATTGCAAATTGCAATAGAAAATAATTAGGGATGGGGCTAGAATATTTTATCAAAATGTGAAAAAGTAGACAAATGAGGCAAAAGACACATCATGCGTAAGACAAAAAAAGTAAAGAAAAATCTAAATACTTTGTTTATTTTCCCATTGATACGGTTATAAGACAAGCTAGAACAAATGTGAATCAAAGACTAACCAAATGACACAATTTATGAGATACTATAAAATTAGTCCATCAGCAAGGCAACCGCTCCAACTCCTTTTTACGATGATGAGGTACTTCAGGAGTAGAATACATCACGTATCTATAGAAACACAACACAACGCAGAAGCTCAAACCCAAAGCTCTAAATAACAATTCTCCGTTCAGAAGATAAGTAAGAACCTGCATTACTAATCCCAACAATACGTCTTTTCCTTCAATATCATATGCTACATGCATAAAGTGTGCAATGATATAGAAATATGTGGTGAAGCCTACCACTAGACTGAGATACCCATAATTGAACTCGAAAAAGTGATGCAAGGCTGCCAACATTATTATAGGAATGAGCTCGATCATAAATTTGGCTTTGGCACCAATTAAACGGAAAGGCATGTCGCGAAACCAATAAATAATGGAGTACAGCGCAAGATGATGAATAAAAGTGCCAACAAGTATGAGAATCAGCTCGAGAGATATCAAGATCTTGTAAATACGTGGATCACCCGTTGACGTCACCATGCCATAGGCCGTGCAAAGCGAGGGAATGTTACTAAAGAAATACCACCCAACATCATAACCCTCTAAGATGGGATCTGAAGGAAACAAAAAAGGAATTCAGCATCTTAAAGGAAGTTACAAAAAACATACATACAATTCATTGAGCACACCAAGACAATGAAGTACAAGCACAAAAACAAAGACTAAAAAAGCAGCAACTTGTCGTCTGCAAACAATATCAGCAAAGAAATTTTCACTGCACATGTTTAATCAAGAAGTTGATGTGAATATTTTGGCATGTTAAAACTGAAAATAGAATTAATGAAGCAAACGTTAATGTAAGTATGAAATTTCTTAAATAAAAGAAGTTGAAAGGAAATGATCAAACAGGAATATATATATATATGTTATGCGATAGATTTGATAAGGTTATACAACAAGTACTTACTAGTCTTGGTTCTTACATGAACCGCGGGATACGCCCACCTAAAATTCTTGACAAATGTAACCACGGCCTTGAAGCTTTGAGAGGAAACCGTCCATGAGTGGAGGAACAATCTACGGGGAGAGGCAGAGAGAGCAGCCATCAGGGGGCCCGGCTAGCTGCATATCTCATCAAACAAGAAATTAAAGAGATACATCACTAGAAAAGGATATCTCTGTTAATACTTCACTTGTTCAACTTAAGAGAAAATATAATAAATGAACCAACATGTGAGTTGTACATCCTAGCCATTTTAAGAGCTAAATAAATAATTTGTCCTAAGACAAATACAAGGGATTAATTCAGCTAGACTCAAATCTCAATTAGTATTGGTAACATATATCTATCCTCCCCAAAACCCTATCACACTTGGTCTGTCCAAATTGGAATTGTATTTTTGTAGTAATAGGGTTTATATATATAAACAAACAATTTGTCCAACCAACAAATTACAAAACAAGTAACCAAAGATTAGCTTCTTTTTTAAAAAATGTGTTCAAAGCCTGACAATACAAAAATCTCACATATAAACACAATTTGTAAAATCATTGTTTTCTTAAAATTAGGGTTAAAAGAAGAACTTTTTCGCACCAAGTTTCGTTTTTTTTTTGAAAATTTGTTTCAATAGAAAAAAAAAACTCATAGGATGTGCACACCTTGTAGATAAATCAATGGATTCTTATGAAATTACACAAATTGGAACTTCATCTTTATAAACCCCAAAGCAAAAAGAAAGAAAGTAAAAGGAGTAGGATGTGCATACCTTGTACCCAGACACAAAGATTAGCTCAAATTTTATCCCAATACGTCAATAAGAAGTTCTATATAGAGAGGTTATTGGGTAAATACAATGTCCCTATAATTATTCTCTATTAAAATTAAATACTGAGTAATTATTTAAGGAAACGTTATAAAGTAAGGAGGTTCATTTATCAAATTTTAAGAATTTGATTCATCTTCATTACACTTTCTTTTCATTTTCTCAATTACATATAATGTTAAAGCTGTCTCATTTAAGAAATATGGGCCCATTCTATCTACAATTTATATGTATAGGATCAATTCCACACAAAACACTCGAAGCAATTTTTAATAAAATTGCATATTTTAATGGTTATGAATTTTGTTTAATTGAGATTACAACAAAAAGTGAACAATTACTATTTTATTTATTTATACTTTTAAAGAATAAGCAATATCTAATATTAACGTTTAGTCTAACAAATGTATTCTTTTAGCACTAACAATTTCTTTCATAGCAGCTTCTTTCTCAGCCTCTTTTCTCTCAGCACTAACAATTTCTTTCACAACAGCTTCTTTCCCAGCCTTTTTTACAACAGTACCTGTCTCTCGGCGAAGAATGACTTCCTCAGCAGCCATAATAACTCTATGATCCAAGTAAGTTCTTGCATAGACGAGGAAGCAGCAAAATCTAAATGTAATCCAAGTCGGTTGATTGAGTTGGTGAACTCGAACCGAAACTCCGATAGAGAGGGAACATAATGTGTACATTATGCCCATATCGATAACTACCGGTCTAAGAAGCATCACGGTGCAAAAGACAGTGATTACTCCCGAAATGAGTGCTCCAAATAAATAGAGACCCACGGGTATCCTATGTTGTTGGAGGAACAACACAATGCAGCCGAATATCACCCCCTGAGGTTTAGAAAAGTTGACAAGCGCAGGTGAAATTGGATTTGACAAATTTGCACTGCCAGGGGTAGTTTTCTGAATGTGAATGTGCAGAGCCAAAGAAAGCAAGTTGGTGAAGATAAACAATATGACCATATTATGCATGGGCTTAACATCTTCTGGGCCAAGAATGGTATCAGAAACCATGAACACAAATGCTGCACCGTCAGAGATTAAGGTGCTCCTATACCAAAAACGAGTCTCCCATGGTTCCATGTTGGATGTTTTTTTTCAGAAGGGGAGATGCAAATGGAGTTGTCTTCTTTTTGTTTTTCTCTTGTCTGTTAATAACTACTTCTTCTTCTTCTTCTTCTCTTATTTTATAAGCGTGCCACATGACAGTAGTAGAGGGTATTTTGGTTTATTTGAGTTTACTACCTTTTTATCCTTTCTACTGATCGAGAATTACAATTTCAATAATGTTAAAGCTGTCTCATTTAGGAAATATGAGGTCATTCTATCTACAATTTATATATAGGACCATTTCCACACAAAACACCCGAAGCAACTTTTAGTAGAAATTGCATATTTTAATGGTTATGAATTTTGTTTAATTGAGATTACAACAAAAAGTGAACAATTACTATTTTATTTATTTATACTTTTAACAAATAAGCAATATCTAATATTAACGTTTAGTCAAACAAATGTATTCTTTTTGCACTAACAAATGTATTATTTCAGCACTAACAACTTCTTTCACAGCAACTTCTTTCCCAGCCTCTTTTCTCTCAGCACTAACAATTTCTTTCATAGGAGCTTCTTTCCCAGTCTTTTTTACAGCAGCAACACCTTTTTCAGCGCATCAACGACTTCCTCAACAACAACAATTTTCTCAACAGCAGCAACAACTTTCTCAGCAGCAGCAACGACTTTCTCAGCAGCCTGTCTCTCAGCAGCAACCTATTTCTCAGCAGCAACAATGACTTCCTCAACAACAGCCTGTCTCTGAGCAATAGCAACGATTTCCTCAGCAGCCACAATAGCTCTATGATCCAAGTAAGTTCTCACATAGACGAGGAAGCAGCAAAATCTGAATGTAATCCAAGTCGACTGATCGAGTTGGTGATCTCAAACCGAAACTCCGATAGAGAAGGAACATAATGTGTACATTATTCTCATATCGATTACTACCGGCCTAAGAAGCATCACGGCGCAAAAGGTAGTGATTATTATCGAAATGAGTGCTCCAAACAAATAGGGACCCGCGGGTACCCTATGTTGTTGGAGGAACATCACAATCCAGCCTAATATCACCCCCTAAGATTTGGAAAAGTTAACAAGCGCAGGCGAAATTGGATTTGGCAAATTTGCACTGCCGAGGGTAGTTTTCTGAATGTGAATATACAAAGCCAAAGATAGCAAGTTGGTGAAGATAAACAATATGACCATATTATGCATGGGTTTAACATTTTCTGGGTCAAAAATGGTATCAGAAACCATGAACACAAATGCTGCACCATAAGAGATTAAGGTGCTCCTATACCAAAAACGAGTCTCTCATGATTCCATGTTGAATGCTTTTTTTCAGAAGGGGAGATGCAAATGTAGTTGTCTTCTTTTTGTTTTTCTCTTGTCTGTTAATAACTACTTCTTCTTCTTCTTCTTCTCTTATTTTATAGGCGTGCCACATGATAGTAGTAAAGGATCTTTCGGTCTATTTGAGTTTACTACCTTTTTATCCTTTCTAATGATCGAGAATTATAATTTTCAATACTGTTAAAGCTGTCTCATTTAGGAAATATGGGCTCATTCTATCTACAATTTATATGCATAGGACCAATTCCACACAACACACCCGAAGCAACTTTTAGTAGATATTACATATTTTAATAGTTATGAATTTTGTTTAATTGAAATTAAAACAGAAAGTGAACAATTACTATTTTATTTATTTATACTTTTAAAGAATAAGCAATATCTAATATTAACGTTTAGTCAAACAAATGTATTCTCTCTGCACTAACAAATGTATTCTTTCAACACTAACAATTTCTTTCACAACAGATTCTTTCCTAGTCTTTTTTCTCTCAGCACTAAAAATTTCTTTCACACCAGCTTCTTTCCCAGCCTCTTTTACAGCAGCAACACCTTTCTCAGCAGCAGCGACTTCCTCAGCAGTCTGTCTCTCAGCAGCAGCAACGACTTTCTCAGCAGCATCAACGACTTCCTCAACAACAACGATTTTCTCAAGAAATGCTGTCTCTCGGCGAAGAAAGAACGACTTTCTCAAAGAAAGAATAATTTTCTCAAAGAACATGTGTCTCAACAAAGAAAGAATAACTTTCTCAAAGAAGAACAACGACTTCCTCAAAGAACAACGATTTTCTCCGCAGACTGTCTCTCAAGAATAAAGAATGACTTTCTCGGCGGAAGAATGTCTCGTCTCAACAACAAAGAACGACTTTCTCAAAGCAAACTGTCTCTTAGCAAAGAACAATGGTTTCCTTAGCAGCTACTGCATCTCAAAGAAGAATAACGATCGTCTTCTCAAAGAAGCGGCGGCGACTTTCTCAGCAGCCACAATAGCTCTATGCTCCAAGTAAGTTCTCGCATACACGAGTAAGTAGAAAAATCCGAATGTATTCCAAGTTGGCTTATTGAGTTGGTGATCTCGAACCGAAACTCCGATAGAGAGGGAACATAATGTGTACATTATGCCCATATCGGTTACTATCGACCTAAGAAGCATCACGGCGCAAAAGACAGTGATTACTCTCGAAATGAGTGCTCCACACAAATAGGAACCCGCGGGTACCCTATGTTGTTGGAGGAACAACACAATCCAGCCTAATATCACCCCTTGAGATTTGGAAAAGTTAACAAGCGCAGGTGAAATTGGATTTGGCAAATTTGCACTGCCATGGGTCATTTTTTGAATGTGAATGTGCAGAGCCAAAGAAAGCAAGTTGGTGAAGATAAACAATATGACCATATTATGCATGGGCTTAACATCTTCTGGGCCAAGAATGGTATCAGAAACCATGAACACAAATGCTGTACCGTAAGAGATTAAGGTGCTCCTATACCAAAAACGAGTCTCCCATGGTTCCATGTTGGATGCTTTTTTTCAGAAGGGGAGATGCAAATGGAGTTGCCTTCTTTTTGTTTTTCTCTTGTCTGTTAATAATTACTTCTTCTTCTTCTTCTTCTCCTCTTATTTTATAGGCGTGCCACATGATAATAGTGGAGGGTATTTCGGTCTATTTGAGTTTACTACTTTTTTATCCTTTTTACTGATCGAGAATTATAATTTTCAATAATGTTAAGGCTGTCTCATTTAGGAAATATGGGCCCATTCTATCTACAATCTATATGCATAAGACCAATTCCACACAAAACACTTGAAGCAACTTTTAGTAGAAATTACATATTTTAATAGTTATGAATTTTGTTTAATTGAGATTAAAACAGAAAATGAACAATTACTATTTTATTTATTTATACTTTTAAAGAATAAGCAATATCTAATATTAACGTTTAGTCAAATAAATGTATTCTTTCAGCACTAATAATTTCTTTCACAAAGACTTCTTTTCCAAATTTTTCTCTCAAAGACTAACAATTTCTTTCACAACTGCTTCTTTCCCAGTCTCTTTTTACAAAGAAAGAATACCTTTCTCGGCAGCTAGCCGACTTCCTCAAATGTCTGTCTCTCGGCCAGAAGAACGACTTCCTCAGCAGCAACGATTTTCTCAGCAGCTGTCGCACCCTATTTCGAGCCAAGCCGAAACAGTTCACAACATAATATGGCTGACACTCTGACTTTGGAAAAAATTGCTTTTTGTTTTAGAGTCGCCACCTAAATTTTAAGGAAAATATTAGGAAAACCATTTTTAAAATATGTAAATGTAAACTCTGTTTTGATTTGCGAAACCAGTGAGATTCTGAGTAAGGACTTTGGTTACTCGAGGGGAAGGTGTTAAGCACCCCTCAGAGCCTATTCGAAGATAGTTCTTAAACTCAATTTAGGAAGATATAATTAGGAGAAAATTTGTTTATTTATTTGCTTTATGATCAATGATAAGTAAATTTTATTATTTTAAGAAAAGAGTAAAAATACAAGGTATAACAAATATATGTCTATTAAATTAATATTAGTATGTTTATCATACGGTAAAAAATAAATAAATGAATGTACAAAACATGTATGACAATTTTATATGTTAAGAAAATATGTATGTGTCTTATATAAATGTATCCAAAATAAATGTTGAGTTCAAAGGATATAAAGATTTGTCATTTTTATTTATATATAAAATTAAAGTTTAAGTAAAATAAAATAAGATAGAATAGTAGTATGTATGAATATGTAGTATGATATATAACGTTGAATAAAATACATAAAGTGGAGTTTCCAAACAAATATATAAATAAAACAAATAGTAATAATACTAAATGTCAAAATACTATATGAACTTTGTGATCTTAAATGTGTTTGTTGCAAAGTATAGTATATTCATGTATGCTTTTTAAAAAAAAAACGTTTCTTATTTTATTTACATCTAGGGACAAATTGACGATAGATTAGATGTAATAAAATAATATGTATATTTAAATGTAGGGATTTATAACTCATAAAAAAATAACACTTGTAAAATATGGTAGATAAAAAGGGTAATAGGTTATGTGAGAAAAAATAATAATAATATAGAATTTATACCTTTATGTGCATGACATGTATATGTACACCTTGTATTTTGAACCTGTTGGCACATTTAAAATCTTGAAATAGCATGTTAAAAAGTATTTTTTTTTAACTACATGTGATTTAAAAATAGAGATAGTAATAATAGTAAATGTAATTTCTTCATAAAGGCGTTGATCTAAAAATAGGCCTAACTATCGAGACTTATTCTATAGTTACACTTATTTTTGTTAAATATATAAGCCTACTTCCCAAAATATACTTCTAGAGGGCAATTCTTTGAGCCTAATATATTTCTAAAGGGTAATTATTTTAGCTTCTAAACTAATCTCAAAAATCATTTGGAGGTCCTAAGCGATGAATAAGCCTAAATGAATATTATTTTAGCCCTTTTAATACTTCATTTGGAAACTTTTTTAAACTATAGGTTCCCTTTTTAACTTAAAGACCTCAGAGAAATGTTATAAGTAAAAATGCGAACCCATTTTTAAGAAAATATTTTTTCTTACATCGTTTGTTCTAAAAGTAAGTCAACTAAATTCATAACAAATAATAATAGCTCACCTAAATAATCAACAAAATAAAGGACGAGCAATATATCAAAACTTAAGATTTAGGCAAACATATATAAGAGTTAGCTGGCATATCAAAACAATATAATCGAGAACGCACTATATGCCTTTAAAATAAAAAGAAGGCTGGAAAAAAGAGAGCGCCCCTCTCCAAGTAGTCAGTCTGTTCTCTCGTGGAGAAAGTCTTACTCTCGTTTCGTTCGAACGTAGCCCGTATGAGTCAAGGGGTTGTAGGGGCGACTTCCAGAGATAATTACGGCGAGGGGAGATGAAGAGCATTTTTCCTTCGCGAATACCGACTTCACCAACCCCCAACCCAGCTAAATGGTTTGACCATGGGGAAGGAGGAAAACGTCTGGGGAGTTGAAGGAAAAAGTCTGAAAGGCTATGGGAGTTGTACTTATTTTGGGAAAGATGAAAATGTCTTATTTAATTTCGGCCGTCCGATAATTTGATCGGACGGTTGGTAAAAATAAAGAGTTTAAAAATAATATATATATATATATATATATATATATAGTAAAAGGATGAATTAATTATGGCCATTAGATTAGATTGTAGGGTCAAGATTTACGCTAAAGAAGCACAACCCATGTGCTTGCCTACGTGGCATACACGGATTGGCCGGTTTAAGGAGACTTGGATTGCCAAAAAAATTGCTCAAATTAAAATCATTTAAATTATAACTACTTCTTTATTAAATAGTCATAATTTATTAAATTAAAGATAATTATTTTGCAAGACTAGCTTATTTGATAAAATTAGTCACTCTTAAAATTAAATTAATACAAATTAGTAAATCATTAATTAACTAAGCTTTCTAATTTTAATAAATGTACGAAAAATATCTATTGCGACAAAAGGAATTATATTTAAACCAAAATAGATTCAATTCTTAAGAAGAACAACATTTATTTTAAAAAATGAGAAAGTAAGTAGTAACATAATATATTTAATTTTTTACAAGAAATAAAATTTAAGAAATAAATTTATCAAGTCAAAATAATTAAAATTTTTGTATTCTTATGAAAATTTCATAACATATATATTTTATTATTATTATTATTATTATAATTATTACTATAGTTAAACGTGGAGAGCCAAAATTGGGTGTCAACAGTTCAAATCGAAACTCCGATAGGGAGGGAACGTAATGTGTACATTATACCCATATCGATTACTATCGGCCTAAGAAGCATCACGGCGCAAAAGGCAGTGATTATTCCCGAAATGAGTGCTCCAAACAAATAGGGACCCGCGGGTACCCTATGTTGTTGGAGGAACAACACAATCTAGCCTAATATCACCCCTTGAGGTTTGGAAAAGTTAACAAGCGCAGGTGAAATTGGATTTGGCAAATTTGCACTGCCAGGGGTAGTTTTCTGAATGTGAATGTGCAGAGCCAAAGAAAGCAAGTTGGTGAAGATAAACAATATGACCATATTATGCATGAGCTTAACATCTTCTGGGCCAAGAATGGTATCAGAAACCATGAACACAAATGCTGCACCGTCAGAGATTAAGGTGCTCCTATACCAAAAACGAGTCTCCCATGGTTCCATGTTGGATGCTTTTTTTCAGAAGGGGAGATGCAAATGGAGTTGTCTTCTTTTTGTTTTTCTCTTGTCTGTTAATAACTACTTCTTCTTCTTCTTCTCTTATTTTATAAGTGTGCCACATGACAGTAGTAGAGGGTATTTCGGTCTATTTGAGTTTATTACCTTTTTATCCTTTCTACTGATCGAGAATTACAGTTTTCAATAATGTTAAAGCTGTCTCATTTAGGAAATATGGGCCCATTCTATCTACAATTTATATGTATAGGACCAATTCCACATAAAACACCCGAAACAACTTTTAGTAGAAATTGCATATTTTAATGTTTATGAATTTTTTTTAATTGAGATTAAAATAGAAAGTGAACAATTACTATTTTATTTATTTATTTATACTTTTAAAGAATGAGCAATATCTAGTATTAACGTTTAGTCAAACAAATGTATTTTTTTTGCTGAAATACTTTATATGTTAATGAGCCTTAGTTGAAAGTATTATCGAATTAGAACCAAGCTGTAATCATTATGTAACTAAGTAGACTATAAACTATATGTCAATAAATAAGGTAATAACAATAAACTTAATTTATGTGGTGTCATTTGAAAACATGTTGTTCATATATTTATCTATTAGTTTGATATAATTGTTCGGTCGTAGAGTCGAATCCTCATGGTATGAAGTCGCATTTTTTGGGAGTGTTTTACCCCTTTAATATGGGATTTTCCAACGTGAATTCAGACTTAATTGAGCTTCAATATGAATATCGAATACTGAGTGGAGAATAAAAAAATAAAAAGCTTACAATTACTATTTTCTTAATTATATTTGTTATATGATTTTTTGACTCTTAATTAAACATGTGATTTTCTCTCGTGTGTTAAAGCGTTGGTTATTAAGTTTTATCTTCTTCTTAGGGTATCTTATTTATTTATATATAGTCAAATAGTAAGTTTGATCGAAAATTTATGCATGAATTTTTTATTTTTTAAAATTAAATTTATATATTTATAAATTACGTAAAAAAATAGTATAAGTCACAATAATTGATAACTCAAAATATTTACGATTAACAAATGTACAAGAGAAGATCATGCACTCTTGAGCTTTTGTATCTATTCTAATTTTAGTGAATCCTAGTCTATGTTTTCCTTTTACATGTATGCCTTTTTAAATTGGAAATAGGGCAGACATTTTATCGGCAGCGCTTCAGTGTGGTACCTTTTGGGCCACCCTGATGGTTAGGATACGGTTCATAGAAAATCTGCACCTAAATTGAATAATCAATCAAACTGACCAGATAAATTGTTTTTTTAATTTACTTTTGTTTAATTTAATATAAAAAATAAGAAATTTATAATAGTGTTTGATTTAGTTTCATATGAAACAAAACACATTAAACACAATCGAACCAAAAGAAAGAAAACATTTGTATCATTTATATTGCTTTGTAATATGTTCATATCGCATGTTTGTTACTAGATACATTAAAATAGATATCAAATACCAAGTGAAAAATAAAAAAATAAAAAATTTGCAATCGCTATTTTCTTAATTATATTTTTAGTATGATTTTTCGACTCTTCATTAAACATGAGATTTGATCATTGTTTTCTCTCGTGTGTTAAAGAGCTCGTTATTAAGTTTTATCTTCTTCTTATCTTATTTATTTATATATACTCCCTTTGTCTTAATTTATGTGACACATTTCGTTTTTCGAGAGTCAAATAGTTTATGCTTGATCGGGAATTTGCACATGATTTTTCATTTTTTGAAATGAAATTTATATATTTGTAAATTACGTAAAAAAAAATAGTATAAGTCACAATAATTAACAATTCAAAATACTTAAAAGATATATGAAAAATTTGCAATAAAAAAATAGACTTATTTGAATCTCAAAATTCAATTTGTGTCACCTAAATTGGGACGAAAAGAATTATAACAAGCGGGAATTTGCAAAAAAAAAAAATTGTAAAAAAGATATGTTTCTTCATTTATTGATCAATGTCACTTTCAACAAATAAACTCACAAATCAACAAATAAACTCATAGTAACAAAAGTACATACTCCTTATGTCCCTATTTACTTATCCATTTTTCTTTTTATAGTTGTCCCTAGTTACTTGTCTATTTTGACAAATTAAGAAAGGACAATTTTTTTTCCTATTATACCCTCAATTAATTACTTTGAAAAAGGTAGAACTTTTTGAAAATATTAAATTTTTAATTCATCAAATTCATAATTAATAGGGATAAAATGGTAAATTCACTATGTCAATAATTATTTTTTTAATAAGTGTGCCAAATAAAAAATGGACAAGTAATTAAGGACAGAAAGAGTATAAAAGATAACACATTTAATGCCATTAAATGCCGTACAAAAAATGTTTTTTTTATAGATAACACACAATTTTTTTTATTTTGAGCGAGGTACAACCAACAAAACTTGTATGAGGATCCACTAACTTTGGACATGTGGAACGTGGGGCCCAAGCTGTCAGTTAAGGCGGGAAAATGAAACCAAAAGGAGAGAGAATGTAAAGTTTGGATGTGAATTGCAAGATAATTGTGGGGTCCACGTCAACTTCAATTAAATAAATTAAAATATTATATTGAAAGTAGAAAAGTGCACCGTAAAAAAGGTAAGTAAGGGAATAAGAAGTCATTTGATACGTATTAAAATTTATATCAATAAAAATGTCAAATAAGCCGTGCCCAAATTGAAGTTTCATTAATTGACTATTTTTAGAAATAAAATATAGTAAAAAATTCTATCCAATAAATTTAATATAAATTTTGTACGATTTAATAGAAATATAATAGGCAGAAATTTGACTATTTTGCTCAAATTAAAATGAAATTTGTACTATATAATGTTATTATTCATTTAACATCATTAAGATAAAAACAATACTCTAATAATATGCTCATTAGATCATAAGATACTTTTTAAAATTTTCACTTTGTTACATTTTTCAAGTCTTTTTTCAATCCATATACAAAATATCTATTTTTTTAAATAACGTGAGTTTCAAGACAATAAAATATACACAAATCTTATCTTATCTTGTAATATAGAACTATTTTTAAAAGTAACGCGAGTTTAAAGAAAATAGAGTGTAAACAAAAAATTTTTTATCTTATATCTTATAATATAAGAATAACATTTTTTAATAGATATTCAATTCAACACGTTAAATAAATGTGGATATAAAATAGAAAATAAAAATATTAATCAGCTTACTTTTTTTACTGTGCACTTTTTCACTTTCAATATAATATTTTAATTTATTTAATTGAAATTGACGTGGACCCCACAATTGTCTTCAATTCCCACTCAAACTTTACATTCTCTCTCCTTTTGGTTTCATTTTTCAACCTTAACTGATAGCTTGGGCTCCACGATCCACATGTCAAAAAATTAGTGAATCCTCATACAAGTTTTGTTGGTTGTACCTCGCTCAAAATAAAAAATTTCAACAACACACCATTAAAACAATAAATGAATGTCACTTTCAACAAATAAACTCACATAATCAACAAATAAACTCACTAACAAAAGTACCATGTAAAATATGGCAATATATGCAGTACCAAAAATGTTCCTATTGACAACAATAAATAAATGAATGTCACTTTGAATATTCTATAAGTAGTTATTAAAGGAAAACAAAATACTTGCTATGTCTGTTTTCTTTAGTAGTTGGAATATTTGTTTCAGAAATTGTTACAATATATGGCACAAGCCTGACGAGAGGGAGTTGTTCGGATGGTAAGCACCCCTCACTTTCAACTCGAAGGTTGCGAGTTCGAGTTATCAAGGGAGCAAAAAATAAAAAAAAATATGGCACATGCCTGCTTCCAGCCAGGGTTATTTATGGTATTTCATGTTTCCTAAGCTTTAAAATGATTGTAGTATATTTTTTGTTGGACAAAAACACGTATTTTGGCATCTCTCGAGTGGATTTTCATAGCTGGTGACACTTTTATTCATCATGTTGTGATGTACTCTATTATTTATTAACTCAGCCCAATTCGACCCTAATTATTTCAATCGGTGTGTTGCCAATAAAAACAAACTAATATGTAATAATAATGGACCAAAAAACTCAGCCCAATTCGACCCTAATTGTTTCAATCGATGTGTTGTCAATAAAAACAAACTAATATGTAATAACAATGGACGAGAAAACTCAGCCCAATTCGACCCTAATTGTTTCAATCGGTGTGTTGTCAATAAAAACAAACTAATATGTAATAACAATGGACCAAAAATAAAGTACCACTGAACCTTGTCTCTATCTCTGATTGAATCTTAATGTGGATAGAGATGGCTTAGGAAAAAAAGTCTTAATGCATATATAATCTTTTAAAATTATTGGTATTTAGATACTCAAATAATGACGTATTTCAATTCAACATCGGAACATATATATAGGCTGCATATATACAATATATACGATAAAGTGATTTTATTAGACACTAAAAAGTTATTTCCCTATTTTTTATATTTTAACTTCAAAGTTATTTAAGTTTGATTTTTTAAAACTATTTTTAAAAAGTTATTTTTTTAATTAAATCAAACGGGCTCTTAATCGTTAAGCAAAATTAACTTATACATAAGTAACATGTTTTTTTTCTCGAGCTAATTAAGGCCAATATTAAATCACATCTATTCATGACTACGAATATGATTCATTTATCAGTAAACTTAATTGTTAAACCAAAGAATTGATCTCGTAAGTAACATGTTCTTTTTGTAGTTAATTGATAATCAATTACTTCCTCCGTTCCTATTTACTTGTTAAATACTCTATTTCCTAATTTGATTTTCCTTTTTAGTTGTTATTTGACAAATCGAGAAAGGACAATATTTTTCTTCCTATTGTATTTTCAATTTATTAACATTGAGTTGATATCCTTGAAAAATATTGTGAGTAAATATTTATAAGAGTCTAGCGATTAATAATATGGGTAAATTGATTAACTTATTTGTCATACCTTTATTCTCAAAAAATAATTTAAAACCGACAAAAATATCTTCTTTGAATAATGTATGAAAATAATAGCATACTATCAATTAATTAGAAGGAAAAGAGGGTGAATACATTATTATGGCAAGAAGTCAGTATAATAGGGAGAATAATTTTAATTTTGATCGCCTTGCAAATAATAATATTCTTTTCCGTCAACTCTCGTACTTGATTACTTATTAACGTCATCACTTTTATAATGCAATGGCCGAAAAATTTATAATCCAATTTTTTATTTTTTGTTTGGGGGTTTAAAAAGATTTAAGTTTTTTTTTCTTTTGATACAAATTTTCAGAGTAAACGAACAATTTTTTTAACAAAAAATCGAAGTTTTTTTAATACTACAATAAAAAGAGTAGAGCAGCATTAAAAGACTAATTTTAAAATCAAAATATATTCTTAATTTAAAAAGATCTCATAATGAATTACATTGCATAATGAACACCAAAAAAAGTTATCTACCATCAACCTGCAACATCTTTCCCAAAAAAAAAGGTTATCTACGCATCAACCCACAACAACTTCTTTCCCCAAAAAAATGGGTTATCTACCAATCAACCCGCAGTAGTTTGTTTCATCAACCCGCAACAGCTTCTTTCCCAACACTAGCAGCAAAGCATCTTTTTTTCTTGCACCAATAGCATCCTCTTTTCCAACACTAGCAACAACCTCTTTCCCAACACCACCATCAGCAACAAGAACTCCCTCAACAATAATAACTGCAACATCATTGTTAACAACAATAAAGCAACCGGTCTCTTAGCAGCCACAATAGCTTTGTGCTCCAAATAAACTCTTACATAGGCGAGGAAGCAACAAAATCCAAACGTAATCTAAGTTTGTTGATCAAGTTTATGATTTCTAACCGAAACTCCGATAGAGAGGGCACATAATGCATACATTATCTCCATATCGATAGTAACAGGCATAAGAAGCATCAAGATGCAAAGGGGGTGATTACTGTCAATATGAGTGCTCCACACAAATAGGGACCCGCAGGTAACCTATGATGTTGGAGGAGAAAAACCGTCCAACCGAGTATCACCCCTTGAGGGTTACATAACTTGACAAGTGTCAATGAAATCAGATTTGACAAATTTGCACCGCGAGAAATTCTTTCATGAGTGTAAATGTGCATACCTAGAGAATACTAGTTGGTGAAGACAAGGAATATGACGACATTATGAATTGGTTTAGCATCCTTGGGGCCAACAATGTCATCACAAATCAAGAACACAACAGCAGCCGTGTAAGAAATTATCCCACAAACAAATCTCTCATGGTTCTATGCTTGATGATATTTTCCAGAAAGGGAGAGAAATGTAAAATTGAGTTTTGTTCTTCTTTTGTGTTTTTACTAAGTTCTTTGTTCTTCTCATTATCCTCTTATTTTATAAGCGGGAGTTAAGCAACTCTCACATATTGTTAGAGAATTTCTTGTGAGGGTGTTTTGGTCTATTTAAGCTTATTTTTGTGCAGTACTTTCTTATTCTTTTTTGCTGAAGTACTATTTCTTGAATTAAAATTTTCAATAAAATCAAGAGATCTCTAAAATCAATTGTTCCTCATAAATGTCAGGGTTGTCCTATCTTTGAAAATATAGGCCCGTAAGGTTAATTTTGTAAATCTATCAAAATGATGTTATGTTATTGGTCAAAAAAATAATTTACCATAGATACCGTTAAATATTTTGATCTCTTGGCCAACTTAGTCCTTTGCTTAATTCATAAAAAATCATCAATGTTCTTTACAACCAGTTTCATGATTACACGGGACTAGATCGGTCAAAAAGGCAACCCCAACAGGCCTAAGCCTTGCGGGCCAAGGAATTTGAAGGGCTAGGCGGGCCGGTCCTTTATTGGAAGGGCCTTAAAATGCTCAACCTAACCCAATCCTAGAAGGGCCAAAGGTCGGGGCGGGCTAGCCCTTTTTTTTTTCTTTTCAAACTTATAATTTTATAACATCAAGAAAATGAGAAGATTTTCAAATCAAATATGATAAATAATGATGTTGTTTCAATAACATTATTAAAAAATCTAGTATAATTAGCATGTATCTCGCATACCAGATACACGAGTGAGATAAAAGTTTGTCAAACAAGATGGGAGGGAGGCGAGGGCACAAGATTTGTCTATGTATCCTAAATACATGTGAATCTACTTGAATAGAGTGTATCTAGAACAAATTAATCTAATTTTGAGTCCATATATTCTGAGATACATCTATCTAGACATACCAAAATCTAGTAAGATTCATAATATTACAACATAGCATGTATTTAAGTAATTAGATTATATACTAGTGAGATTATTGTAAGTTACCTTTAAATAAAAAGTTTTGACCTAACCCAGATCAAGTCTCAAGGGTCAATGACTTATATGGGTCGGGCTTATAAACCCTAGTTTTAAATGGGCTTGAAAATTTCTATCCCAATCCTATCCCAATAATGGGTTGGGTTGGGCCGACTCTATGGGCTAAGCCTATTTTGACGACTCTACATGGGACCCACTAATTTTTTCCATTTCACCCATCAATGTTTTATCAATCCAAAGACTACACTCTTATATTGACATGGAAATTACAAATAAAATAAGATAAATTATTTTGGGGATTTTATTTTTAATTTAATAAGAGAAATTAATTTTTAGATTTTATTTTTATTTATTTGGTGTATTATTTTTTTTCAAAATTATGAGACCCGCCTTAGCTTTAACTTAGTTGTAACTTTATTTTTTTAAATGTCGATAATATTTATGTACATTTTATAACTACTTTTAGTAAAAAAATAATAATCAATTGTTGATGAAGAAAAACACTTTTAAAATGATTTAATGTACTACTCTATTAATAATATTTATCATGTATTTATTTTACGGAATGATTTAAAATATAGTTTGAGCCATTGCACATGACCGAGATTTAAGTTTGAGTTTCCTTGTCATAATAAATAAATTAATCCAAAGTTGCATGGTGTACATATATATATTTTTCGTTTTTTTCCTAATTAAATTAAGTTATTTCTTTGAAATTAGATAGCTTGGAAATGGGTATAAAAACCATATAAATATATTAAACTTTCAAATTAACTAATAAATTAATATATTTAAATTGCAATGCTTACCTAATATATGTTGAGAGAGTGCAAGAAAATAAAATTTATTTGTGCATGTACATTTAAAATTGCTGGTGCCTTTGATTGTGCATTAGTGCAAATAAAGGGAGCATAAAGTGGAGTTAGTGGTAAAATGGGATAGTTTAATTAGTTTAACTTGAATTTCAAAGTAGGCATTTTAAATTTTAATTTTTTTTTCTTTCAATCTTATATAAGTTATATATCAATTATATGATATTTAGAAAATTTATATATTAAAAACTTTATTTACTAAAGTTCTTTTTAAAATATAAAAAAAGGGGCTTAAAGGCCAACACAACTACTGAGAATTGAACCCGTGCTCCTATACCTTGGCTTTTCAAGGCCTCGAATCACTGGGCTATTTCCACTTGTTGTTTCTAAGGGTGTTAAAAATATGAAACTTAATATACTTATAAAAATATGATATGATATATTCCTGACGAAAAGAGTCACTTGACCATCCTTAGTATACCATAGTCCGGTCCATAGCTTCCCCTTTAAATGTAGAATTGTTAGTTAGAGCTTTAGCTTCGATTTTAGTTTATATAGATACGTAACATATTATGGTCCTGAAGTACTAGCTCATCGTAAAAAGGAGGTGGAGCGATTACCTTGCTAATTAGAAGGTTCTCGTTAGAGGTGTGTGTATATATATACATATTGTAAATTAGTTGATCAAATGGTGCATATATAGATAAATATCCCCTGAAAATATTATCTCTATTAAAATTGAAAGATTTGGATGCATTAACAAAGCAAAGTGAATAAATTGGGAAATACATCTCAAGCCCATGGTTCGTCATATCTCAATGTAGTTAACTTTATGAAAAGACAAAAATGGTGATTGATTGCTATAGAAAATAATTAGGGATGGGGCTAGAATATTATATTATATTTATCAAAATGTGAAAAAGTGGACTAATGACATCTAAATACTTTGTTTTTTCTCATTGATACGGTTATAAGACAAGCTAGAATAAATGTGAATCAAAGACTCACCAAATGACACAATTTATGAGATACTATAAAATTAGTCCTCTTTCACATCAGCAAGGCAACCGCTCCAACTCCTTTTTACGATGCTCAGGCACTTCAGGAGCAGAATACATTACGTATCTATAGAAACACAACACAACACCCAAGCTCAAAGCCAAAGCTTTAACTAACAATTCTCCGTTCAGAAGGTAAGCAAGAACCTGCATTACTAATCCCAACAATACATCTTTTCCTTCAATATCATACCTTGCATGCATGAAGTGTGCCAGGGCCATTCAAAACCGAACCGAAATCGATAACCCGAATCGAAAAAAAGTTATTGGTTTATCAATAATGGATTATTGGTTTAGCAGTTCAGATAATGATTTTGATTTTTTTTTGTTATTGGGTGATCGTTTCTTAACAATTTGAGGTTTTTTCTTAATGGGTTAATCAATAACCCAATAGTAAATTAAATAATTACATTTATATCATTTTGTATATAAAGTCCTTGACTTAGAGTTTAGTTTCCTACTTTTATTTCTGGCTATCTCATAATCTTGATTATTCTACAATGTAAAAGTGTTTATTTTTTAGCAAGATGCAATTTGTGAACTCATGTACATGATTCATTCAATTTGTCATCTTGTTTCTAAGTGATTTTTTATTAATTTATTTTTGTGTCAAATTTTAACGGTTGAACTGATAACCGAGCCCATAACGATCAATAACCGATAAGCCAATATCTTAATGGTTCTATAACTGTTTTGCATCTCTACAAACCGATAATTAATAAGTCAAATCGATATACTTGAAAATTGAACTGAATCGACCGATACGCAGCCCTAAAGTGTGCAATGGTATAGAAATATGTGGTGAAGCCTACCACTACATGGAGATACCCATAATTGAACTCCCAAAGGTGACGCAAGGCTGCCAAGTTTTTTTGCACCAAGTTTCGTTTTTTTGTTGAAAATTTGTTTCAAGAGAAAAAAACTCATCATTCTCAAACCAATCATAACCAGCCTTCTGTTGCCAATAAATTTCCTCAAAATACAAGTACTTTTTTTTGGCATTTTTTTCACAATCGATTTTGAAGTTGAAGATTCATTCATTTTTCGATTAAATTTGTAGATGAAAAAGCTAAAAATAAAATAAAAAATCAATACCTCATGAAGAAAAATTACAACTTATAATACTTTTTGTATAGCTTTCAAATATATATAAGTTTTAATTTTAAAATATATATCTTCATCATTTTGATATGAGGAAAATTACTACTTATAATACTTTGTATATAACTTTCGAATATATAAATTTTAATTTAAAAATCTAATTCAACATTTTCCAATCTTTTTAGAATATTCTCATGATTTTCTTGTTTAATTGTTCGAGTAACGTTTCCAATTTATAAACTTCCACCTCCAATTTCCGAACTCGTTAAGATTATATATTCTATCCATCCCAAAGTATTTGTCAAATTTTTTTAAAGTCAAATTATATGAAATTTTATTAATATTTTAAAATGTATTATAATATTTTTTTTATATATCTTTTAAATATATAAATTTTAGTTTTGAAATCTAATTTAGTACTTTACAATCTTTTATCCGGAAAGAAATCCCCACGATAAGGAAAGAAAGAAATACAAAATACTTGGTTTAACCATGATTTATGAGGTGGATCCTTAGATTTGATTATTTACAAGTGTAATAAGATTAACACTACAGTGGACAAACTGGATACAATCATTCTTAATTACATATTTAAATGACAGCCTTTATATTTAAAATGTAAAGGATACGATTTTATTTTATTTTATTTAACAAATTTTTTAGTCATAATTAAAAAAACCAGTTAGGAAAAAAACTCACTAACTTTTTGAGAGATATCTTGTTTCACCAATCTCCTCATTAATAAAAAGGACAGTTTTTTTACGCTTTTCATATGCTTTCAAGTTTTTGAATATAATATTGGAGCTAAAATTTTCTCGTGAGGATTCAAAATATGAAGAAAATCAAAGGGGTTCATGTAATTTTTTGTCCCCAGCCCTACATAGCTATGGAGTTATTTATGGATATATGTTTTTGAGTAGATATTTTGTTCACTGGATTAAAAATGGGATATATAGGGAATAATATAAAACAATTTAAAGAGTAAACAACTCATAATTTATGAGATACTATAAAATTAGTCCTCTACAAACACTTTCACTTCAGCAAGGCAACCACTAGTCCTTTTTACTATGCTTAGGTAGTTCAGGTGGAGAATACATCATGTATCTATAGAAACACAACACAATGCAGAAGCTCAAAGCCAAAGCTCCAACTAACAATCCCCCATTCAAAATGTAAGCAAGAACCTGCATTGCTAATCCCAACAATACGTCTTTTCCTTCAATATCATACGCTTCGTGCCTGAAGTGTGCAATGGTATAGAAATATGAGGTGAAGCCTACCACTAGATGGAGATACCCATAATTGAACTGGAAAAGGTGATGCAAGGCTGCCAACGTTAGTATAGGAATGAGCTCGATCATAAATTTCGTCTTGGCACCAATTAAACGGAAAGGCATTTCGCGATACCAATAACTAATAGAGTGTATCACAAGATGATGAATAAAAGTGCGAACAGCTATGAGAATAAACTCGATAGTGATCAAGATCTTGTAAGCACGCAGATCACCTATTAACAATGTTATGCCAAAGCCCGTGCAAATCGAGGGAATGATCATAAAGATATACCACCCAATATCATTCTCAATGATGATGGGATCTGAAGGAAACACAAGAAAAAAGGAATTCAGCATCTCAAAGGAAGTTACAAAAAACATACAACATTGAGCACACTAAGACCATGAACAAGCACAATTGGAGAGCACCACTACAAAGACTTAAAAAAAATAATCTTTTTCATGGGCATGATCTTACTCAATTCAATAGAAACTTAACTTCTACCCCTTTTTTTTCTTTTCTAGCTAAATGGTTGGGACGGACTTTTTGTAGGGATTCAAACTTGCGAAATGCTTTATCATGAGTAAAACTCAACTGACTTTTGACACAGGTGTGAAACAAGTCTATGCAAAAAAAAGGATAGGGAAAAGCTCTATGACTTATTGGTGGAATACAAATAGGGACTTTGTTTGCCCAAAACTAAATAATCACCGCGAAAGATTTTTTATTCTTCCTTAGTCCAATCGAGATATATCTTATTTTACAATTGATGAAAAGCTTGCTTCTTCGGAAGATTTTTCTTGATCGTCAATACAATCCAAAATCTTGAGGTAAAAAAAACTTAATAAAATTATTGGCAGATATAATCACGGCGGCCTTCAAAACTGCCCAAATGTGAACGAGCAGCCTATGCGGAGAGGCACAGACAGAGAAAACCTCTTTACCCATCTAGGCTTACCTGCAGAAACAGATATATCTATGTGTCACTACAAAAGGATACTTCACTTTTTCAACAATATGTATTCGATGAATTTCTTAAAACAAATATAATGGATTTGTATAAAAACCACTAATTCAGATAGCCTCGATTAATAGAGGTAACATGTCCCTACACTTTATCTCCCCATTTGCTTAATTTGTACTCATAAGTTTATCAAAAGGGCTAAAATACATGTCGAAGAAGCCAATGTCCCTACACTTCTTCAACAACCTGTATTCTAGCCCTTAATTTTAAGGTACATATTCCATGAATTTCTTAAGACAAATATTACAGACTTGTACAAAAGTTACTAATTCAAACAACCTTAATTAATAATGATAACATCACGCTACACTTTACCCTCCTCAAACTCTGCTTATGAAATTATGGTGAATCTTCAAATTGATACAAAAAAAACTTTATCTTTTCAAACCCCAAAGCAAAAAACAAGAAATAAAAAGGAGTAGGATGTACATACCTTGTACCCAAACACAGAGATTAGCTCAAATTTTATCCCAAAACTCTCAAGTTTTATATAATGAGGTTATTGGGTAAATACAATGTCCCCTGTTACTATTTTAATTCGGATCTTTTTAATTATAGTACTATATAGTTATTGTCTATTAAAATTAAATACTGAGTAATTATTAAAGGAAACGTTATAAAGTAAGAATGCTCATTTATCAAATTTTAGGGATTTGATTCATCTTTATTACATACCTTCTCTATTTGCTCAATTGCATATATTTAAATGAATGATACATGTTATTTAAAATTTAAAGAATTAGATTTAATTTTATTTATTAAACTTTTTAATCATAATCATAATTAAAGGATAAATTAGGAAAAACTCACCAGGTAAATCTCTTTCACTAATCTCCTCATTAATTCATTACTTTAAATATGCTTTCTTTTTTATATAATTGATTTGATTTTAATTTTATTTAAAAATTTAATCAAATGAAATCATAAATAACTCGAGACAATCTCTAAAACTTAGATTATAAGGACCTTTGGTGCACAGGTCAGGTGTTAAGCTCCAAAATTGGAGAAATTTTCAGCAAAAATGGCTCCAAAAGTTCTCATGGTAAGAGAAATTATCATCCCTTTGCTTAATTTGTACTCATAAATTCATCAAAAGCTCAAAAAAATATTTTTTTGGTTCGTTAATGGTTATTGATTTAGTATTTGGGAAATTTGCAGGTAGCAGAGAAGCCTAGCATTGCTTTATCGATTGCCTCAGTACTATCTGGTGCTCAAGTATGATTCTTTCTTTCTGGGTCTTCAAAATCTTGCTTTTTTTCTTCTTCTGGTTCAGTCTGTTTCTGATGTGAATTTTTATTTGTAAAGAACTGTTTTTTATCACTTCTCATATGCTTGTAAGTTTTTGGATATAGTGTCTTAGCTAGGATTTTTACTAAGGGGTTCAAAATATGAAGAAAATGAAAGAGGGTTCAGTGTAATTTTTGTCCTCGGCCCTATCTGGCTCCTCCCTTAGTTGGACAGTCATAGTTGTTAATATGCTGAATGTGGGATAGTTAGTTTGAAAGAAAGGAAATACATGACTAGCTATGCAAGGAAGAAATTTTAGGGTTAGTTTAGTTTGCAAACTAGTTATACCAGGATTATAATGCAGGTTATATAGTATGGGGATTGTTAATGATGGAATTATTTAATGGATATATGTTTTTGAGTAGATATTTTGTTCATTGGATTAAAAATAGGATCTACAGAGTATAATATAAAGCAATTTAAAGTTGGTCTTTTAAAGAAATATGGAGAAAGGTGTTTATGTCATTTGTTTGTTTTATCCGAGAGTTGTATCCCATATTGAATCCGGTGTAAGAATAATACTGAACTTGAGGTGTAGTTGTTTCCCGGATGATTATAAAGGAATAAGCCATTCCAACCAATCGACCCTCATTGTTTAGTCTTTAGTTTTAAATTTGATTCAATTTAAGACCGACTGGAAGGCTATACATTTCGATTGATTATTTCTCTGAAGTGAAAGACAACATTTTAAGAGGAAGCTACTGCTAGATTTTTGCCAGTCTTTTCCTCTGGGTTTTTGAATAAATGCTATAAGAGAGGCTTTAGTATATCAATGGCAGGGTGTATATTTTCCGAAATTTCAGATTCGATAAATTGAGGCTTCCACTATTGAGAATTTCGGTGGGGGGGGGGATTGGTTGTAAGTGGAGTAGTAGGTTTAAGAAGAGTTAGGGGAAACACTTGTGAGGAGAAGAAGAAAGAGAGAACAGGGAAAGAGGGTGTTTGCAGCATTGGGTCAAAAGTTTCAAAATGAAATGATTTGAAAATTGAATCTAATGGTTTCCTCAGGTATCAACTACAATGTTTATTAGAGAAAGACTAATAATGGTTAGAGAAAAATTGGTAATGGTGCAACGCTCACAGTCTACTTTGACAACCAAACCTAATGCAGTTGGAGTTGTGGCAGGAGTCATGCTGAGTAACTAATAGATTATAGTTTCTTAAAATGTTTTTAGGAGTATCAACAACTTTCAATTGTCTGGTGTGATTGAGCTCTATTTTAATGCACGAAGCAGGTTTATTTTCTGCGCTCTCCTGTAATGGTTTCAGCTTTCAGTTCACTAGATTCCTCCCTTATTTTCATGTCGTTATTCTCTTTGGGAAGCACCGATTTGGGGGATATGCTTCTTGAGATATTGTACATGTAAATGTGTTGAACAGTACCTTTTAGGTAATTGTTTGATCTACTAGTTGGTTATCCTCAGTGCCTTTGATGGGCTCTTAACACTCTCAAAATAGAAGCATCTTTAAAATCTTCTAGCTTTACACTAGCAGATTTATTATCTTGCTTCTTTATTTCATAGACTTTGAGTGTTCATGCAATTTTGTTCTATATTTGCCCCAGATGTCAACACGAAGAGGTAGTACAGAAGTCCATGAGTTCGATGCGATGTTTCTTGGATCACGTGCACATTATAAAGTGACTTCAGTGATTGGTCATGTTTTCAGGTTTCCTGTTATCCCAGATTATAACAAGCATTAATTTTGACATGTTCTTTGGTTCAGTTAGTTCCTGTGGTTAAATATGTTTGTTCAATCAACATCTATATTATTATGTTCTCTGTCAATGTTTTGGTGACTTCGTTTCTATTTCTCTAGTTTGATATTTGTTCTCTTCATTCCCTTTGAGCTCCTGCTCCAACCCAAAAATATGTATGAGGCTACTTTTTGATGGGGCGAAAATTAAATTGGCAATTGACTTTTTGGTTAATTTTAGTCGGAATGAAAGCCTGTACCCTCTTTTGAGATAGGTGGAATGTAAAACTGATGAATCCTTTTGAAAATTGAATCCGTTAGGATGTGCTATCCTATGCATGAGCTGATATCTAAGGATAGCAAATGCTTAGTTATTTCTTTTCTTGATGCCCCTCCCAATTGCCTCCTCAGTAGGAGTTAAATAGAAATATAGACCCATGAAGAACGGAGTGCTAGCAACTTGTCCGTTTGACTATATATTGCGCAGCCTGGTCGATATTATGTTGCCTGTGGCTTACTTTCTTACTTACAGTTGTGTGTGCTGTCATAATCCATGTGTAACATGTTAATTTTTCTAAATGTCAATAAGAAATCTATTTAGCACTTGGAATTACACCAAAAGACGAAGTACATATGACTTACTAAAGAAAAGGAACCATGTGGAGCCTTATCATAGGCTTCATCCAAGTGAGATTCTTTCGTGTTCTGGCTTTATCTGAGGTGGGAGTGAGATTACTTCCATCCTTTTCTTTTGAAAAGTTAAATTACTTTGTTATCTTTGAATACTGCAAACCTTTCCTTTAGTTTCCCCATTAATCAGTAAGATCTTTATTGAGGTATATGTTTGAAAACCTTTTTTGGTCCTTGATGTTGTGATATAGTAAGAATATTGCTTGAGCTTCCAGCGATTGCTTTCTTTATATTTAATCCCATAACTTATTGGTTTGTTCTAGTATACAATCTGAATTTTCTGTGTCTGATAATCTAGTGTAGATTTTCCAGCAGCTTTTCAAGATTGGACAACTACAAATCCTTCAGATCTTTTCCAGGCACCGATACTTAAGAAGGAAACAAACCCCAAGGTAATATTTCTCCTTGTTCCTGTTTACTAAAGTTACCAGAGATTTTTCCATTTGAATAGCTTTTATCGTACTTTTGGCTAAGACCATCTTTATGCAGCTGGTTGCATTTGTTTCAAGCATATAAGCCGCATCTTATACTTTTGAGCTATCTACTTTTGTTTAGATAAGATATTACAATGATCTATATATTTATTTGTTCTTTTGTTTCAATAGCAAATTCTGACTGACCTTCGTATACAAGGCTCATATTTGTAGGCATCTAAGCCAGGAAGCTCGTGGTTGTACACATTTGGTGCTATGGTTGGACTGTGATCGTGAAGGAGAAAATATATGCTTTGAAGGTACTTTTTGATTGTGACATTATTATTTCATTGCAGGCAAAGACTTGTTACAATGGTCTTAGATGAATAGGCTTGGATAAATGTGTCAAGCTCCATGCCACATGGAGAGCATTTAATGGTTTTGTGTTGGTTTCAAGTACTTAAGATTTTTTGTTGATAAACTAAGAATAAGAGAAGTTATAAACAATGATAATAAAATTCTGTTTTGTGGTGGTGGTTTTTAAGTAGTACCTTAGAATCAGAGTTCTTGTAGCTTCTTTACTATGAAGGTTAAAGGGGTGGGAGAACAATGGATGATCAATCTAAAGAAATTTTGGAATTTTAGATTTTCTGTTTGGATTGAAGAAATCATAAGACAGTAGGAAAAAGTAAAAGTACAGAAGCTCAAGGGATCATGCGTGATCCCGTTGACGTCACTCTTGTGAAATGACATGTCATTTTTTAGTGGTTGATTTCACTGTTTTGGAAGCATCAACATGTGATTTATATAGCTCACACCTATTTCAGAATATGTCTTTTCTACAAATCAATGAATCTATTGATTTGAGATCGGAACCTAGGCTTTTGAATCAAACTACCCCAAAGTGAAAAAATATAAAAGATCTATACCCTGAATTGACAGATAAAAAGGAGCTAACATGAGGCCCTGAAAGGGTCAAAACAAATTCAGAATTTAATCAGCATATAAATCCACCAAATATTCTACAATGAGTATATATGTCTATTTATAGACAAATTGATGAATTGCGCCACATCACTTGATAGAACTTCAAATCGCCCACTTTTTGAACCTTTGTTTGGTTGCTTTTGTTCTGCTTTTTGGAATATTTCTTGGTCATAATTATTTATTCTTTCTTTATCTTATTGGTTCAGTTATAGAGTGCACTGGATTTCACACAAGCGATGGTAGAAGAATTTACCGTGCTCGATTCTCTTCTGTTACTGAAAAAGATATTCTGAAGGCAATGAATAGCCTAGCTGAACCCAACAGAGATGAGGCATTGTCTGTAGATGCACGCCAAGAGATTGATTTGAAAGTTGGAGTTGCATTTACACGTTTCCAGACTAGTTATTTCAATGGGAAATATGGAAATCTTGATGCAAGGGTTATCTCGTTGGTTCTCTCTACTCTTTTCCGTTTGCCTATCACACAATACCTTTATTTATTTTTAACTGAACTTCTTATGTGTCATTTGGAGAAATTGCCTGACAATAATGACATTCATAAATTCTCTTCCTATCGTCATAGCTGCTGCTGCTTCTACTCTGTGCTGATTGTGCTGTCTTGAACGTGTTATGTCCTTACAGACCTTGTTCTGGCGGAGTTTAATTTCAAATGACATGCTTTCTGCCATGTGTCAGAGAAGAGCTCCCACATCATATTTTTTTTGGTTTATTTGTTGATTGTTTGGAAAAGCATGTTTGTCTGGCTTTTGTTTTTTTTTTCTTTGTTTCCTGCTGTTGTTTGCACTCTCTGTGTAGTCTTCAATTGTACTTGAATCATGTCTAATGGTGATACATTCTATTTAAAAGAAACCTTTGTTTGTATGAGTTATGACTTGCTATTATATAGCCACAAGTCTCTGTGAGTTTCACCTTTCGTAATAATATCAACCATCAAGAAATAATCGCTTTTACATGTCAATTACTTTGTGTTACTCCTTTCTTCTACAAATTACTCGTTCCCATTATATTATCAAAATTATCACAAGTCTAAATGGAACACACTCCTACTTATAATTTCAGCTATGGGCCATGTCAAACTCCTACGCTTGGGTTCTGTGTGGATCGTTACCTGCAAATCACTATGTTCAAGCCAGAAAAGTTTTGGATGCTGCATCCGTACATTATGTACAAGGGGTATGAACTCAAGTTAGAATGGGAACGTAGCAGGTTGTTTGATGCTGATGTGAGTTCCTTCTAGTTTGACCTTTCAAGAGGTTTTGTCCCAAAATATCGAGTTCATGCCTCTGTTGCTAATAGCTTTTTAATTGATAGGTTTCTGCAATGTTTCGGAACAGAATAATGGAGGATGGGATTATGAAAGTTGTTCGTGTATCTGAAAAACTGGAATCCAAAGCTCGTCCTTCTGGTCTAAACACAGTAAATCTTCTGAAGGTTGGTAATATATGCTTGCTACCTATTTTTATTATTGATGTATTTAATTCTATGCTGCTCGGATCTTTCCAAAAGTAATGCATTTTTGAAGGATCTGACGTTGGTGCGGAGGCATCATTAATACACACTATTAACAAGGTAGGAGGCGTATACATGATTCCACACTGGTTATAGCTGTTTTAACTTTTCTGAAAGTGAAATGCGTGTGTAACTTTTATTTGTTGTTCCTTCCACATTTGGCACCGGCCACGTGTTAGCTCACCCGCTATCATTAGCTACATAGTGGCTTACTGAGACCAAAGAGATTCTTTTATAGATTTTGTGATTCCATATTTGTTAAAATACTAGAAATAAAATTGCACAAAGAAGCCAATGTGGCAAGGGTGTGGATTGCAAGTGCCCACTGCCCATATTTAATGTTTTTATGCGTGTTGACCTGTCAAAACTCATATCTTAAGTAGCATCTCAATCACTTCCTGCTAATTAATTGTCTATACATTTGAAGTTTGTCTACATCTGTAACTTAAAAGGCTTGTCTGATTAACATGTAACTCCCAGGTGAAAGTAGAAATTTTTTCTTTTAGCACAATTCTAGAGCATGTGTCATCTTAAACTGTTTCTGCCTGGAGTCATTGTTCGTGATGTTGCCTTCTTCTTTGCTTTAGACTTTCAAGTACCTAGATGCCCTTTATGTGTTGAAGAAATGAAGTTCCATCTTTTGTATTTTCATGTATATGGGTCAATATTTTGTTATCTTTCTAAGACCTCATACTCAGAAGTCCATAGATCTGAACCCTTGAGACTTTACATGTTTCTTTAATGATTTAAATGTATTTTCCTTCCACTTACTTTGGATCAAATCTTCTGGTTCTGATTTTCAAAATTTTCAGGTAGCTTCAAGTGCACTGGGCTTTGGTCCCCAGTTAACTATGCAATTGGCTGAGCGTCTGTATACTCAAGGTTTTATCAGGTTTTCCTCTATTTCCTCTATTCTCTGACTATAGTGTTCTTCTCTCACATATCCGCACTTTTGTCTTTAATATTTTCACTCAATTTTCTTGCTTGAGAAAGTTTAAAAACTTGTCCTATTTTTTTCCTTCTGAATACTAGAAAATATACATATGAGAATTACTTGCTCTGTAAACTTCGCTTATGTTGTATTAGTACTGAGTGATTGAGTTCCGTAATGCACTAATGTCAGTTTAAAGTTCAACACTGCACTAAAAGTATATAGTATCTTTGTTGCATCATAAGTGTACCTATGGAACTGATGAAAATAGCTATGTTCTCATCTTAGTTTTCATCTTAGTATTATTCTTATTGTTTTCCTTATTTTTAGATTTCTATAGCTACCTGTTGTTTCTTTAGCCTCGGTATCTTATTATCTTGGTTTTGTTTCTGCTTGTTGCTCCTACCTTTTTTTCCCACTGTTCATTCAGTTGAGGGTCTATTGGATACAACCTCTCTACCTTCTCAAAGGTAAGGCTAAGGTTAGAATGATGTTTCATTGGTAAGATAAAATTCATTAGAACTCACCAAGGGATGCAATCCTTTGTAGAGAGAATTAAAAATTAACAACCAGACAGGATACACTGATTTTATTCGATCAAAAGCTTTATCTATAAAAAAATTAACTTGCATTTTTATGAATTGTATGCTAAAAAAAGGATCACATTGAAAAAGTATGACAAGCATGTTTGGATGAAAGGACACCTTATTTTGTTTTAGGCCATAGTGAAGGTAATGGATAGACTTTTTAAAAGAGAGCCAAGGATTTTGAGATTCCAAGTTGGGGAGTGCTCATTTATGTTTAATATTTACAACAAAATTGTTCAAATTCTTATTTGGAAATTCAAATTTTCAACTACCTTTCAGTGAATTCTTGTAGGACTTTGCATGTAGTTCATGTATGAGTTTGACATTATGAAAAGTTGTACTTCCTGAAATTTCCAATGCATTTTACAGATCATCCCGTCTCTTTTTGGCTTATTTCTTCTTTTCCGTTCCTTCAGCTATCCACGTACAGAAAGCACAGCATATCCTTCTTCTTTTGACTTCAAAGGAACACTAGGGGCGTTGGTGCATAATCCTGTATTTGGTGGTTACGCGCAAAAGCTTTTAACTGAAAGTTATAATAAGCCACGGGCAGGAACTGATGCAGGCGATCATCCTCCGATAACTCCAATGCATTCTGCTAGTGAGGATAGTTTGGGGAATGATGCATGGAAACTGTACCAGTACATCTGCCAGCATTTTTTGGGAACTCTCTCTCCAGATTGCAAATATAGAAGGTTGAGCTTTATTTCTTGATTAACGTCTTAGTAACTCCTCTTGCTTTGATCTTATTTACATATCTTTTAAACTAACCAACAACTTGGATAACTCTAATACTGATTTCTTCCTAGAACATGTCAAACAGCTCTTTTATGTATTCATATTATAGATCCAATTCAGATCCTGCTTTTAGTGTTTTTTCTTTTCTTGTAACTGGCACAATACATGTTAAGTATAGAGGACTGTAACAAGTTCAAATCTTGACACTATTAATCTACTTGTCTTTCAAGATTCTTAGTTTATGGCTGAAAAGTTCAAGTCATGTAAATTGGGTATTTTGTCAGGATAAAAGTTGAATTTGAAAGTGGTGGAGAGCAATTTCAGTGCGTTGGGCAGCTTGCCACAGTCAAAGGATTCACCTCTATTATGCCATGGCTGGCTATTAGTGAGAAGAATCTTCCTGAGTTTGCTGTAGGAGAGAAAATTGAGATTTCTAAAGTTGAACTAGATGAGGTATCACATAATCTGTTCAATTGAACTTCTCATTTGTTGTTCAGCTCTGGAATAAAGTGATATTCTTTGCACTTCAGTAGTATTTATTGGTCCATTAATTAATTCTTTTGATTTAGGGCGGCAACTACGCCTCAATCTCAAGTTAGTTGGGGTCGGCTTTATGAATCCTCAATATCCATCATTTTACCCGACACTTTGTTCTTTCTTTTGCTATGAAATACTTGAAACAGCTGCAGCTTACTGAGTTCATGACACTATATAGAAACATATGGAGGTCGAGGATTAGGGTAGAAGGTTAGTAGGTAGTCATGCAGTCTAGTTTCCTTTATCAGTGGTATCTGTACTTTTTTTCTCTTACTTTCTTATACTTCAATTTCATTATTGCCTAATGTCTCCCTTGCTTCATTTATCGTATTATTTGTTGGTGCTACTGGGATTCAATATTCATTACTATTCGCAGAAGTCTTTTTACTTCGCTTAGTTTTTCTTTGAAACTTGTAGGGGAACACTTCGCCTCCGGATTATCTCAGCGAAAGTGAGCTGATCTCTTTGATGGAGAAACATGGTATTGGAACAGATGCGTCAATCTCTGTGCATATTAACAACATATGCGAACGCAATTATGTCCAGGTTTTGCTATATGCATTGATTTCCAATTCAAGCTGCTGTAGATTGTCCTCTCTATTGCTTTCTGTTATGGTTCTTTTGACGTGAAACAATCTTCTACTAGAAATTAGACTTCTTGAGTTTGGCTGAGTCAAATTGCAGGTACAAGCTGGGCGGCGATTGGCTCCAACTCCCCTGGGTATCAGCTTGATAAGAGGGTATCAATGCATAGATTCTGATCTCTGTTTGCCTGACATACGAAGTTTCATTGAGCACCAGATCACTTTGGTAGCTAAAGGTCAAGCCGATCATTCAATGGTTGTGCAGCATGTACTAGAACAATTCAGAAGGAAGTTCAGTTATTTTGTTAAGCAGGTATAAGATATTAAGCTCTTACATGATGGTTGATGGCGCTTTGCCACTTTCTTTCTTTCCAAACTAGAAACAAGCCGATGTTCACAAATAGACGACTGATGATACTTTTTTTCTTAACTGAATCTGTAACATGCCGATGCTCATTGATAAAAACTTAATTATGAGCTTCCAAATACATCTCTTAAGAACTAGTCATGCAAACATCACCTTGCAGTTGTGGATCTGCCCTGCTGGTTTCCGTTACTGTTTTTCCTGAAAAGTTACTGGACATAAAATAATATCAGACTGATCCTTAGAAACGAGTGTTTTTGGTATAGAAACAACTACAACAACATACCCAGTGTAGTCCCGCAAAGTAGGATCTGGGGAGGGTAGAGTGTACGGAGTCCTTACCCTACATCAGTTAGATCCTCGGCTCAAGGAAAAAGTCCAAAGCAGCCTGAAAAAGTAAAACTTTATAGTCTAAACAAAAATTCGGGATAAATTACTGCTATTAACACTAGAACCTAGCTTAGAATTAAGGGTAAAAAAGTTCTGAAGCATGTTCTGCACTTCATCCCACTTTTCTCTCATTTTTGGCTCATAAATTCTTTAACTTGTATTATCTAATGCTAATTATTCACTGAATCTCGTGTCTGGCTTCATGTAGATTGATAACATGGACGCATTATTTGAAGCCCAATTTTCTCCACTCTCCGACTCTGGACGTCTCCTCAGTAAATGTGGCAAATGCTTGCGATATATGAAATACATATCTACTCAACTAGCTCGACTGTACTGTGGTACCTGTGAGGAAGTCTATTATGTACCTCAGAAGGGTACAGTCAAGGTAAGTGTTTTATTGTTATAAAGTTACTTCCGACCCTTATGAATTAGAACAGAGAGAACTACTATATATGCCCTTTTATGTTGCAGCTAGAGAAGTTGGTAGTTTCTCTTTCAATTAGCACCTTATTGTATGATCTCACCCAAATTTTCCGACTAAAACGTTGAAATTCTTTTACTTTTTTTCAGCTATACAAGGAGCTTACTTGCCCCCTTGATAATTTCGAGCTGTTACTATGTAGCTTGCCCGGTCCAGAAGGCAAGTCGTTCCCTCTCTGTCCTTATTGCTTCAACTGTCCCCCGTTTGAAGGCATTGATGCATTTTTTGGCGCTCCTAAAACTGGTGATTCAACCAAGTTGGGAAAGGGAGTCGGAATGCCTTGCTTCCTCTGTCCTCACACCACATGTCCTCATTCTGTGATCGCACAAGGCGTTTGTGCCTGCCCAGAATGCAGTGGTACACTTGTTCTTGATCCAGTCAGCGCTCCAAAATGGAGGCTCTACTGCAACATGTGCAATTGTCTTGTTTCCTTGCCCGAAGGAGCTCATCGGATTTCTACAACTCAAGATAAATGTCCTGAATGTGACTCAACTATCATAGAAGTCGATTTCAACAAGAAAACAACACCCTTAAAAGATGGAGCTACACTCCATAAGGGATGTATTCTTTGTGACGAGCTGCTGCATTCACTTGTGGAAATGAAACATGGAAGATCGTTTTCTAGACATGGCAGGAGAGGACGAGGTAGTGGAAGAGGAAGAGGAAGAGGAGGTTATCGCGGAAGAGGACGGGGCAGCAACAAACAAGACCCAAAAATGAGTTTCCGAGATTTCTAAAGTGTTGTTCGATAATCTTACTAGAAATTTGCATTATTATTTAGATTCTCTCATAAAATTTGTTAATTGGAGATCATTTCGTCGAACCGACACATGTTTGGGACTGAGACGTAGTTGTTGGAGGTCATTTTGTACAACTAGGAGCATGTATATGCTGGTTTATTTAGAGGAAAGAAAAAAGGTATTGACAGTTGCACTTTTAAATCTATTTTAGTGACTATTCTATCAACTATAGAGTATTAATACCCTAAAATTTCCTTAAATCTTTCTGCATATGATCTTATTTCAAGCTTGGTATACTTATATATTCTATACAACAAACAACTTATCATCAAAATTTGTATTGGCATGGATGAGTCATTTATTCTTAATCAGATGTTTGGGTTTCAAGTATAGGAGTGGGTATGAAAAAAAATATGTGATTAGGAAAACGCTTCTCTTATTAATGGGTCTTACACTATACAATACGGATTAATTGGAGCCTTAATGTAGATATCGATCATCGAGTGAATTTTTTTATAAAAATACAACAAACAAGTTGACTAGTTTCTTTCTTTCTCAATTCCATTTTCTTTGGAAGGATATTGAGGTGGGGGTGGGTAGATGGGGGACCTGTTATTGTGGTCCAATTTTGAGACAAGAAATTATGTTACGTTACATAGCATGGGAATCTTATTATTATGTCAACAATTGGAAAAAAGAAAAAAGTTATTGGGTGAAGAGAAATGATAATATTAAATACCTAAATACATAAAAAGAATAATAAAAAAGGATAGTAATATAAAATATTATATAAAAATGTAACTCATAACTTAAAAATCCAATTTTAAAACCACAACCCTTCCTTTCATTTCTTAAAGCTAAGAAAAAAAGACAAAAGGAAAAAAGAATCTAATCATGTCACCTCAGACAAAGGACCCTACTCTACCTTATGAATATACCAGTTTCGTTGTTTATATCAAATTAATAAATATATATCACGTATTTGTATATACACTTTTGACACTTAACAATGGTTAATTACTATGCATTCACATCGTTAAATCACTCAACTATTGTAAATTTACAAAATTTGATATAAACATCATATACGTATATATATTTACAAGTGTCACACTCCAAAAGCCCATTTGCAACTACATATAAGGCTACAAAATGCCTTTATGTCTTGTTGCTATACTCCTTAACTTATTCCACCCCAACATTATATCTCTCACTAGTAGTAGTTGATGACCACAAGTTCTCATTTTCCCAAATAAGATTGAAATTTTAACAATTTCAAGATTCCAAGAATTTCAAGAACATTAGACATGGGATTGTATCAATCATGTTGTGTTATAGTCCTATGTTTTATGTTCTTACTTTTGAATCCTCAATTTTCATATTCCATGTCATGTACAACACAAACGTTCACCAACAACAAATTGTATGAACATTGCAATGACTTGCCACATTTGAATTGTTACATTCATTGGACTTACAATTCAAAGGTTTCTTCTTTAAATTTAGCCTTTGTAGCTACTCCTACTAAGCCTGATGGATGGATTTCTTGGGGAATCAATCCAATTGGGACAGGAATGGTTGGTACACAATCGTTGATCGCGTTTAAAAATCTCAACGATACTATAGTTGTGAAAACCTTCAAGTTGAACTCGTATAAGTCTATCGTGCCAGGGGAACTTGAGTATCGCGTTTCAAATATGGAAGCAATGTATAGAAATGAGATGATGGTAATTTTTGCTAGTGTAGAATTACCTAAAGGAATGAGAGAGTTGAATCAAGTATGGCAAGTTGGAAGTTTAGTGTTAAATGGGAAATTTCCAGGAATTCATGATTTTCAACTTGAGAATTTGAATTCAAAAGGAAAACTTGATTTGATGAAAGGAAAAAATGTTAATAATGGTCTTGAGGATTCTATGGTCAAGAGTAGAAATGTAAGTTTTTCAATTAACACCCCTAATTTAGTCTTCTTCTTTTTAAAAAAAATAATAATAGTGGTGTTCGGATTAATTTACATCGCATCTTGACTATTGTCAGATATACATGTTACTTCTCATCAGCAAGGTATCAAACAACTTTTTTCCTAAAAAATATTGTGACAGATGAGAAGAAATCACCTATTTCATTTTCTTGTATAACGATGGTGTCCAGATCAATTTATGTGTTACATCACTTATTTCATTTATCGAATATTAAGTAACTTTGAAAAAATCGTTTTATTCCTATTGGAATTTGAACTTTGATCTCTCACGACAATTATCTCACTTCAACAATCACTAATTCATTTGATGCAAAGAGAAATACATATTTCATTTTTTAGTATTTTTTTTTTTTTTAATATTTGATTTTTGGTGGAACAGATTCATGGAATTTTGAATACTGTGAGTTGGGGAATTTTATTTCCAATTGGAATTATGATTGCAAGGTATCTAAGAACATTTGTGGATCCAATATGGTTTTATGTTCATGTGACTTGTCAAATATCATCTTATATTATTGGAGTTTCTGGTTGGGCAACTGGTCTAAAACTTGGAAGCCAATCCAAAGGAATTATGTACAATTCCCATAGAGATTTTGGTATTGCCTTGTTTTGTCTTGCAACTCTACAGGTATATTCCTAAATCCCAAAAAAAAATTCGGAGTTTAAGTTATATGCATCGTCGGTAAAGAGTTTTTTTTATACCAGATCACTCAAAAGATATATCTAGATGTAATTAAGACTACATAAAAAGTGAACAAATATATCATAATCTTAAAAGTAAGTTGCTAAGGTGGTAAATACCATCTACCATTATGGGTTCGAGTCACAAGGGAGCAAAAAAAAGGGTTGGAGTTGCTATGTAGTTAAAGAAAGAAAGAGGCAAATCACTATGATATATACAACAGGTAAAGATGACCTGATAGTGTAAGAAAATTATAAATTAAAGGTGTATATAGCCAACTATTACACTAACACCAAGACAAGGTAATTATGCTCGTCAACGTCTAAATAAATGAGAAAAAATCATCTAGCTTTGTTGTCTTTATTGGATTCATATATAATCATGATCTTACATACTTTTCGTTTACTTTATTGATTATTAGGTCATATATCGTCATGTGCTTGATGTTTGTATTTGACAAAATTGATGCCAATTTTTTTTCCAAAATTATGAAAATGTAGGTATTTGCACTATTTCTGAGGCCAAAGAAGGAACACAAATACAGATTTTATTGGAATATGTATCATCATGGAGTTGGATATGGTGTACTTGTTCTAGGCATCATTAATGTATTTAAAGGTCTTGAAATTTTGCAACCAGGAAACAAATGGAAATTGGCTTATATTATTTTCCTTTCAATTATTGGAGGAATTGCTCTTATTTTAGAAGCAATTACTTGGACAATTGTTCTTAAAAAGAAGCCTGGAAAATCAAATATTAACAAACTTTATGATGGACAAAATGGAAGACAACAACCTCTCACTTCTTGAAGTTATTGATTTTTATTTTTTCATATATATATATATATATATATATATATATATATATATATATATATATATATATTTGTTTTCCTATGGTTGGGTTGGGTATTATTTTATTTTATTTTATTTTTTTCGTTGGGACTGAATTTATTTTAATATTTTCTTCGTGTAGAATCTATACTCTTATGAGAGTATTGTTGTTGTATTGGTTCATTTTAATATTTACATAGTAAGAATATAAATATTGTTGCTTTTCAATCAACAAATTATGTTTTTGTTCTTTCAAGATAATTACATATTTATTGAAG
This sequence comes from Solanum commersonii, assembly GCA_029007595.1. Classification (NCBI taxonomy): domain Eukaryota; kingdom Viridiplantae; phylum Streptophyta; class Magnoliopsida; order Solanales; family Solanaceae; genus Solanum; species Solanum commersonii. The sequence continues at coordinate 1,098,898 of JAJTWQ010000128.1, read as the reverse complement.
TGTTGTCCAACGTTCTTGGCTATCAAATGCATTACATGCAGATTATTCTACGCATAAGAAATACTAATGAACTTCAAATTATCAAGATTTAAAATCGAGACCTTTAATTAAGGATAAATAAACCTGAAACAAATATTCCACCACAACTCCGTGTTAATTGCCTAAACCTTTTAGCATTTTAGTTAGTCTTCTATTCTTGATGTACAACTTTAACGTAGGACAAAATGAATAAATTATGGACAATAATCATAACTTCAAAAAAATTTAAGTAAAGTAAGTGTTAGGTTAAAATAAAGTCTATTTTAACCTAACAAGAAAGCTATGTGTACTCATGAGAAATATGGTTTTAATTACTTTTCACTTCCTTGATAGTAGGAGACAATGTTTATTTGATAGTAAGAACCTTAATTAAATGGAAATTATTAAGTATAATTAAAGTAAAAGAAAATCATTGTCCCTTGCATGCATAACAATCAATGATTTCAGAAGCCTTAGTAATAGTAATAGGCAATCAATGCATACTCGGTCAGAGGCGGACGCCAAAATTAAAATTTATAAATTCAAAGTTCTACTTCTCTAAACATAAAAATTTAAGCTAAAGTTACGTATTGAATTCAACCGAACATATAGCTTAGCTTGGACTTTGAGGAAGTGTAATTTTTGGATCAAATTTCCAAAACGAAAAAATATTTCATAGCCAAACAACAAAAAGGTCAATTTTATTTATTGATGAATTAACCATAGGTTATCATATGCCAAAAGAAGTGTTACGCTACAATAATTTTCATTTAGAAAAAGTGTAATGCAGAAAGATTTGGTCACGAGAAAATATTTGTGGACCCATTATTAGCAACATAAATATAAACAAGATATCACAAGGTTAATAAGTGAAATTAAATTACTTAATTATTGAAATCATTCCAAATTAAAGTGGAATTAGTGACCACTTGTGAATGTTAAAGTACTTTTCCTAACTATAGATATACTAGTCACGGGAAAATATTTTAGATTAAAGCAAGTAATTACAAATTATGTTAGCTGTAACAGTTCAAATCTAACTATCAATATTACTATCAATATATTGTTTGCTTTGATATAACCTTTTATGATTTTACGATTAATTAATTTATAAATAAATTATTACCCTGCTCAAATTTAAACGAATGTGATGAGCTGACCTTAGTCATAAACTCATAGTTAAAACTTAAACTTGACATCTGTCTACATTAGCAAATTATAAATGGGACCCAATTTGCTTAATGATTTAATGAAACTCATAATTATGTGTAGGTAAAGGAACCAAATAAAAATGATACCATGACAATTTATAGATAATGTGATGGTATTATTACAAAGTGCAGCAAATAAAAAATTAATTTCTTTAAAAAAACGAAATGAGAAAAAATAAAACTCAAAAAAAGATATACAGAATGACCGAAAATATGAAATTAAATTGTGTTAAAAAAAATAAAGAATATTATGATTTGAGAAAAATAATTAACGAAAAAAAATGATTGATCTTTTTTTTTTTTTCTCTTTGGTCTTTTGTTAGTAAAAGCATTAATTTCAAAAAAAGATGGCTTTGGTTTTATATTATGTTTTCTTGTGTGCACGAGTCATTTGCATTTTTACCCCTACTTTGTATTGGTTTTTAATTTTTAACTTTCATAATAAATATTTTTTTTGGAGACGTAAGGTTATATTTCTGTAAATTAATATCCCATAAGTTATGTATAGGCATGGCTTCAGTTTCAAAAAAAACCATATGCCCCACTAGATATTAGTTTGATTAGTTTGATTGTTAAATGACAAATTAAACATGTTGTAGCTTTAAGAAGTCAAATATATTGGTTGATAAAATGAACTTAACTGCACAATTCAACTTTCAAATAAAATACTTGAGATACATGTAGTCTGCTAGCATAAATATGCGTCCCCATAAAAAATATTTCCTCATACCTGATGTTTACATCGAATTAAACAATTTATCGTTTAAGAGTAGTAAAACTTAAAACTTAAAAGTGAGAATACATATGCTTAAACAGAGTTAAGAGAGATTTATACAATTCACTGTGTTAGTGAATTGAATAAATACTGAAAAATCTCTTAATCTTGAGCCAACAATAACAAAATGTATAACCAGTCAAAGCATGGTTCATCTTGAGCAACAATTGCTCCAAGATCGTTTCGATCCTTCTCCGTCGTCTTTTACGAGGTTTACCCTGTTAATAGATAACTCTGCCTTGTAAGAATCCGAATTCAAGACCTTTCGGCTGACATTGCTATAGATTTCACGGATAACAATCTCGAAAGCCTTATTAACATTTGTAGAATCTAACGCGGATGTCTCCATGAAGAACAATCCTTCTGCTTCTGCAAGCTTCGCGCCTTCTTCAATACTAACGTCTCTAATGTTGTCCAAATCACATTTGTTTCCTACCAGCATCTTCGCGACTGTTGTATCACAATGAGCTGCAGGGTTCATCAGATTCAAAAAGTTTAGTAATTCTGCTGCCTCAGACACAAACATTATTATGTGAAATAGAAAACGAAGATCACGAGACAGAAAGTTTCAACCGAAGTACAGAATGGAAAATTCACTGTAAGCAAAATTTCACTTGTCACTTAGTAATGACTACATTCCCTTATATATGCAGTTTGTGACTTAGATCGTGCTTCAAAACACAAACTAAAAGTATGAGTAACGTAGACAATCATAGTTTCTATTTGTACCAGTTGAGTACATCTGCCCAAACCGATAGCAAATTACCCTAATATCTTATTTTTACTTGCACGGCAGCACACTACAAATAAGTTGCTGGCACTTTCCTACTAGAATCAAAGAAACGGTTAATTTGGACAGTCTGAAGTACACGTTTCAACGCATTTGAGAAAGACTGTCCATCTTTAGCTACGTGCATTCGGGCTCAATACTGATATCCATATCCCTTTTTCTTCTTATTCTACCAAAAGGGTCCAAGAATTTCGCTACATGTTCGAGTGAAGATGCAGATCTAAGACAATTAACTAGCAAAACCATCAGTTTAAATGTTCAATGCATAATCACCAAATATGCAAGCGATTAGACATTTTCCGTCAGGCGAAATTAAGAACAGGCTATTTTTACCCCAAAATTCGAAAAAAATCAACATCTACATGTATCCAGGGAACAAAAATTGGAGAGTAACAGGCAAATAAAACATACGCTACTGAAGCACCAAATGTTATGCCCATATTAGAAGAACTTATGGATCAACGATAGTTGTGACAGAATAATTTGCAGTGGAGTTCTCAAATTAGGTGAGCAACAATTCTAGCCTCATCTAACATGACACAAAATATGCTTGAAAACTAGATCCTAGTTGCTCGGAGATGAAGACCCTCGTGAAATTCTAGGTATTTACCAAGTGAACATTGACTATTTACAGAACAAAAAGCCATCTTTCAAATGAAAACCCAATATAAAAAAAATTAAAACATTTTCACCCATCTCATTTCCAACCTAAGGTACAATTGAATACCACATGCTCAATTGAAGTCAAATTTCTCTATAATGACGTCGTTTGGTCGGATATATTTTGGCTGCTACAGTGAGGTGTTGTTATAGTCTTCTAGTTATAGAGAACATATAATATAACATACTATGAAATCGGTTCTATAGAAAGCTTGGTCATTTCTACAAAGTATTATTATAGAGGATGACTTTTATAGAGATGTCAATATCAATGATCAAAACTAGAAGCAATAAGCAAAATCATTTATCGTAATCTCTTAACAAAAATATTATGTATTTTCACTGATCTGTTACATTTCCAAGTCTCTTATTTCCCATGTATAGCAGCAATGTAAAACTTTAGAACGAAAAATGAAGGCAACCTTTTTACCATGTGATACTGCTTAATTCTGTCATTAAATATATGACACAAAAAAATTCCTTCGGTTTTTGCCCACTGATTCTTCTATATACACAAAAAATTTCTTGTTTAAGCCCACTGGTTCTTCTATATACACAAAAATACAAAAAAATTCTTCCTGTTTTTGCCTACTGGTACTTCTCTATACACAAAAAAAAACAAAATATTCCTCCCATTTTCCAGATGACACAGAAGAAAGACAGCGGTTCTCTCAGATGAGGTGCGATATAGAGGTGTGAGGAAGATGTCATGGGAAAAGTGCACGGCTGCGATCAGAGATCCAGTCAGAGGAGAAGCCACTAGCTTGGAACCTTTAATACACTAGAGAAAGCAGCAAGGGCTTACGATGCGGTGGCAAGGTTGTTTTGAGGCTAGAAGGCAGTCCCTAATTTTCCTGAGGATAACCACCATAACACCAAAGATTTTCTCAGATTTGAGAGGATATGATTGGAATAACTATTATTATCACTGACATTCTTAAGATTAAGCTTCTTGAGAAACTCATTGGTATTTTGGAGGTTATCCTCAGGAAATTAGTTGATGACCTTGTAGCCATGAAACAGCCTCACCTCCGCATCGTAAGCCTTAGCAGCTTTCTCTGGCATATCGAAAGTCTCAAGCCAGCGGATACACCTCTAGCTGGGATCTCTGATCTCAGCCGTGTACTTTCACCATAACTTCTTCCTCACCCCCTATAACGCACCTCATCTCGAAAGGACCACTGCTTTTCTTCCACATCAGCTGCAACAGAAGGATATTTTTGTATTTTTGTGTATATAGAAGAATCAGTGAGCAAAAACAGAAGAAGGAGGGTGGTTTAGATAGCTGCCTCTCAAGGGGAATTTGTGTGGTCCACTTAATTACATGAAAATATAGTAGATGCTTTTAAATCCTGAAAATGACTTACATTCCAACTTCAATATTTATTAGATTAGATATACATATTAAAGTAAGATTTATTTATGTTACAGAATCTGAATAATAATGTAAATAGAATAACATGAGATTTATTTATTTATGTTACAGAATCTGAACAATAATGTATATAGATAATATAAGATTTTTAATTTATATAACAGAATCTGATAAATAGTAATGTATATAGATAATATAGCTGATTTTTAGGAATTTGAATATTTAGTTACCATAATCTTATTCTCTTCATATATTTATATCATTATACTCTTTAAGTAATATACAAGTTATTCTTCATACCTTATGAATTGCATGGTATAAGAGCCAGGTCAATCCCCGTTTGGGCTCCTAGTCCACAATCTAGTTTGGTCTGGGCGTGAATGGGCGTTAAGAGTGGATAAAGTTCGACATTGGTTGGGGAATGGATTGATGGACAATTTATATGGACTTGGCAATCTTTACAATTTACTTACCAAACATTAGAGTAATAAATTAAGTTATTTTCTAAAAAAAAATGTTTTCTTTACTATATCAAAGACACTCTCAGTTAGTTAGCGGCATATTCAACGTTTTACTTTGAGAAGTGGGGAATGGTACCTACACATTTGTATCTTCCATTACCTGACTGTTGTTATCTAACTGCATGCCCTATTGTCTTCTTCTATTTTACAACTATATGGTGGTACGTTACTAATGTTCTCCTCCCAGAGTTGAGATACAATTAATTTGACAAGTCATCTATGCATCCATGTTAGCAATTGACAAATATACAACACTGCTGAAACAATTTCAACCCTTAATGATAGCAGTTCAGTTGAACCAATCTGAACTACAAGGATTATTCCTATCTTTTTGTAACTTCTGCGTTTTTCAATACATTTTGAAAAAAAAAAAAAAGATCTTGCAATCTAAAATTTGGTGAATTCAGGATCACCATTGATATCATATCAGTTTTACTTCTTCCATACAGTTCAAAGAGCTTTGACACACGTGTGCAGATGAAATGCAGATCTAGTACATTGAACTACCAATGCTACAGAATGTATAGTTAGCATGAGTAGCTAAGCACTAGATAATTTCAGCCAGATGAAAGAAGAACATGTTCCATTGAATACAAAAATAATGAACAAGTAAGACATACTAGTAAAATGTCAGTTTCACGAGAACTTATGGATCCACAACAATTGTGGAAATGATTTCATAAATTAGGTGAGCAACAACTCTAGCCCTCATCTAACAAAATGGACATGACACCAACATATGCTCGAAGTCCAGATCCTAGCTGCGCAGAAATGAAGACCTTGCTAAAAATATGATATTTTAAAAGACACCATAGAAAATGATATAATTAAACGCAGCCTTTCTCATGGAATCCCTTTACTAAGAACATCCAAAAATAGCAGAATCAGACCTACATTTTACTATCACCCCAGTCTCATTTCCAGTCTAAAAGGTACACCTAAGTCCCCCATTTCCAAATAGATGCCAATATCAATCAAAACAACAAGCAATAAGCAAATCCATTTATCATAATCATTTGAAAAAAGAACTAAGTATGTTTTATTTTACCATGGGATACTTCTAAATTCTGTTATTTTATTATATTTTTTATCTAAGGACTCCGAGATATATGTCAGTATCTTGTCATATAAAGAAAATTTCACACAGGCACATGCCCAACTTTCCCTTCATAAACACAAAGACAAAGATCACAACCAAAAAGAAAAATCAAATTTTAACAAAGTACAGCTGATTTACTTGAGTCTGAGACTTATCAGCTAAGAACAGACCAAAAGAACACACACCCAAGATACTCTTTTACAGGGAGAACATAGGTAGTTACTTCAATTCTATTTTACAGGACACTTTTTTCAATCCAAAGATTGAAACTTTTCTCATTCTCAAAAAAAAGAGATTGAAACCTTTCTATAATTAGAAGCTACCTAAATTTAATTAACAACATATTCTTTAAGTAACATGACAAAGACCACAAGATTATAATAATCTTTTTTATGTATCAAAAAGTTGCTATCTTTCCTAGCATCCAAGGGTATGACCTAGTACTCAATGAACTAGATTGAGAATCATGAGGTCTCATGTTCAAATTCCAACAAAAGAAAAAATACAATGCAATTTCTTTTCATTTGTTCAAGCCTCTGTGTATAGTACAGAGAACCCGGTACTTGAGTTAGTTGGAGGTAGCGAGTACCTAGAAGAGTCAATGAGGTGCATAACAAGCCTAGTGCTCGATGAACCTGTACATACAACATACCCGGTGCAATCCCACAAGTGATGTCAGGAAGTGTTCAATGAACAAGATTGAGAAATAATAGGTGATTTCTTCTTACCTCGGCGGACAAAGTCACCCGATAACTATGCTATGTTGTTGGGAGATAGCAGATACCTAGAAGAGTTAATCGAGGTGCATAACAAGCTAGCGTTAACATCAAGGTTATAAAAAAAGTTTCTGTCTCATGTCTAGGCGGACATAGTTACCCTATAGCTATGCTAGGTTGTCGGGAGATAGCAGATACCTAGAAAGAGTTAATCGAGGTGCATAACAAGCTAGCATGAACATCACCGTTATAAGAAAAAAAAGGCTGCTATCTTTCCTAACACTTAACGATAAGACCTAGTGCTCAATGAACTAGTAGATAGAATACACACCATATCCGGTGTAATCCCACACATGAGGTCTGCAAGTGCTCAATGAACTAGATTGATAAGTAATAGGTGATTTCTTCTCATGCCTCAGCAGACAAAGTTACCCTATAGCTACACTATGCTGATGGAAGTAGCACATATCTCGTGAAATTAATCGAGAAGCACAAGCAAACTAACTCAAACACCACGGTTATAAAAAGAGTGAAGGGTCAAAAATACACCTAAAGTATCCCGATTGTTTGAGTTTCATACCTGAACTAAACACACCTCAACTATCCGTTATCCCCTTTTACTACCTAAACCATAGTGATGTTTGTGTTTTGATAAACAGTCAATGAAAGTACAGCTAAAAAACTAGAGAAAAGTAAAAAAGTTTCAATCTTTCTTATAAAAATGAAAAGAGGGGGTGGGGTGTATGAGAAATAACTTACTATTGAGCTCATCAAGCCACCTAGTAACACTTTCAAAAGTACTCCTCCGACTTATATCATACACAAGGAGTGCACCAAAAGCACCACGATAATAAGCAGAAGTAACAGCTCTAAACCTTTCTTGTCCAGCAGTATCCCAAATCTGAGCTTTAACTTCTTTCCCATTAATTTCAAGAACTTGGGTCTGAAATTCAACTCCAATAGTAGCTTTAGAATGCAAATTAAACTCATCCCTTGCATATCTTGACAACAAATTTGATTTCCCAACTGCTGAATCCCCTATTATTACAATCTTGAAAAGGTACTCTTCAACATCATCATCTGATGAATCCATTTCAGGTCAAACTTTTTTTTAGTAGATTTTTTTTTTTGGGGGGAGAAAATGGAAGATGGGTTGTGGGAGAAAATTGAAAAAAGGAGAATGATAATGAGTGGACCTTGGGCTATGGCATGTGTTGTAGCAATAAATTTTATGACATTGCGCCGGGAAATGCGCCACTTTCTCCTCTTTTCTATGTTTTCCTTTTACATTGAAATGGGTTTGATTTCACCGACAAAATTATTATTCTTCCTTTGATTTTATATTCATACCTCAACAACAATATACCTTTGATTGTTTCGATAAATGTGATCAGAAGAGGATAGAGCGTATGTTAATTTATTTTTATGTGAGGTGGTGGATAAAAAAGATGTTAATAGACTTTCGACTCAAGAAGAACTAATCTAAAGAAAGCATGATAAACAAATTTAGGAGGGAAAAGAGTAACTATATAAAATAGTGTAACAGTCGAAGTTCATGAGATATAGTAATGAAAATCGAAGGACAAGATATTACGGGAAAAATACTATAATTGGTAGTAAAGAATGATAACCAAGACAACATTTTACTTCCTACAATCCTGATATAGCTTGTGTCCTTCACAACCTTTTATTTAAGGTTAGGGTCTCGATAAGTTCTATAATTGTGTCATGAGCTAACTAATCATCATTTTGGATCCAAGGCTTCTTCACTCTATGTTTATTTCTCCTAAAATCCTTCATAGTCAACATCTCATATTTCCACATTGAGTGTTAGTGGCATCTCATCTTGAAATGTCTGAACCATCATAATTTTACTTTTCGCATCGTGTCCTTCATTGATATAAATTCTATTGCCTCATATATCTTTATTTCTAATTTTAACTTTCTTTGTGTACCATGCACATTCATCTAATATCTTTATTTCTTCCACTTTCACATTCTAAACATGAAAGTTTTAAATTGTTATTTATTTATTTAAAAAATAAAGTTTTTCTTCAAGATTGTGCCATATATAAGCCATATGAATTTATGGGAGGTTTATCAGGATATAGAGTTTTAAGAAATGAAATGATTTAAACTTTCCACACAATCACGGTTCACGATTGTCAATAATTTTCATTGTTTTGTTGGTGTGATAATAATAATAATTTCAAAATATAACGTGAGAATATATTTTTTATAATTTTTCGTGTAAATTTATAAGGTAAATCTTGAATGCTAGTAAATAAAATAATTATAGAAAATATAACAACATAATTATGTTGCTACATTTATACCGGAGTATATAAACAATCAACTACTCCCTTGGTTCAATTTGTGTGTCATGCGAGTTCTTTCTTTAAAAAAAACATCATACTTCAATAAATAGAGCCAATTAATTTATATTTTCTTATGGTTAATAATGACCATATAGATATATGGTTATTTTAGTCTTTTTCTCAATTTTTGTGTTCAGTTAAAATCTTATCACATCATTTGAGATGAAGAAAACAATACAACATAAAAATAAAATAGCCTTACAAAATACACTCGATTTATACAAAAGACAAGATTGTATTTGTGCCTTACTTTCTAATTCTTAAAGAACTACCGCATGAATGTCGTAAAGGTCAAAAAAAAAAAAAAAAGTAATTTTTCAAGCAGTTTCAATTTGTAAGAACAAAATTCTTAATAAGAAAAAGTGAAGGTCGAAAATTAAGCTAGATAATTAATAAGTAGTCATATGTCACCATATTTTCTGTGAGCGAGAGATAGCCTTATCTACCTTTCTCCTTGTATTATTTAGTAATCGCATTATTCCTTTTTCATGTATACCATTACATATTATTCACTTAGTTTATATCTTATTATTTGACATTTGTCATATTTCTTTGATATCATGCTTCGAGTTCCTTCTGTATATTATCTTCTTTCGACCTTACTTATACATGATTTTCAAAAAAAAATTCCTTTAATGTCTCACTCACTTAATAATTAATATTAAATGTTCGTATTGAAGCTCCGACTTATACATGAAATTACACTAATATGTTTGTACAGAGCATATAGTTGGACATTTTTCAACAAGTGATTGATAATAAATTATCCAAAAGATAGATTATGGGCCCACAAATGGGACCTACAGGATGACACATGGATGATCCAAAACATCTCATAGCAAATGTGTTCTTCTTCTTCACACGTCAGTTCATACCCAAATCCACACAACCCAAAATTCCAAAAACCATGAAAAAAGCTTCCAATTTGCAAAACTAACTCCACCCCATTTCTCAAAATTCAATCTTTTTTCACTATCTGCCCAATTCTTGATTATTAGATTAGTACTGATAATGTCTGTTGCAGCAATGGGCACAGTTTCAGGAGGCAATGGGTTTCTTTCACAGTTTTTTACAAGTGATTCAGCTGCTTCTACTCATCAGTTTTGTTGTTTTTCAGTGAATTCAAGCCCATTACATATGAATTTTTCAAGGAGTGGTTGTTTGGTGAAAAGGGGTTCTTTGCTAAGCCCTAGAGTTTCAGTTTCTACTACTGGTAATGCTAAGATTGATGGAGTTGATGATCAGTTGTCGTTGTCCTCTGATGAGATCAAACCAGCTCGGGTGAGACCCTTTATTCGTATTTGCATTGTGAACATAGATTTTGAAGTTGAAACTCAGAACTTGATAATTTGAGGTTCTGAAGTTAGGATTTTGGAATTTGAAGCTGTGTTTGAACGTGCATTTTACTTGAAAAAAGTTTGACATTTAAGTTTTGTGATGGAAAGTCCCAAGAATCTTGAAAATATTTGAAGATCAGATTTTTGAAATGATCAAATTTCGTGGCCAAACAGATTTTTGAATATATATTTTTTTAAAGCTACTCCCAAAATCTATGGTGAAATGGTAGCTTAAGTCTTTGTAGAGTTCCCATATTGCTTGTGGCATGGGTCGATCAAATTTCATGGCCAAACAAATATTTGAAGATAAATTTTCAAAAGTTACTTTCAAAATCTATGGCCAAACGCTAGCTAAGTCTTTGTTAAGTTCCCACATCGCTTGTGGCATGGATGTTTGGTCTTATTATATGATCTTGGGCAACTCTCGAGCTAGTTTTTAGTATTAAGTTAAACCCAAGGTGCATTCTCTTATCATGGTATTTGAGTCAGGCGCGTCCCAGTTCTCTTGGCTTCCTGCATCGGTTGTGGGTTGGATAATCCTCTAAGAATTTTGAAAATAAAAGTCTTGTAACCTAGGATGAAAAAGAAATTAAGCTACCCTAATTTCAGTTTGGTGATTAATTTGTTAAAAGGACAGTCGATTGATATATGCAATTGTTTTCTCCACTATGATGCTCTCATGAGCGACACCCTTTCATCATCTGAGTGGGTTGCTTAATCATGGTTTACTTTGTTAATGCATACATCTAATGAATCAAGAGAATGCAGAAGAGTCATATACATAGCTGAATGGAGAAAATAGATTGACTTGGACCGCGATTGAATTAGCCGAGTTAGAATTGAGAGGTCTTGGAGTTAACTAGTTAAAAGTCTCAGCATGTTGAATCTAAGGACTTATTAAAAATAATCATGGTTCAGACAAAGTTTTGTTGGTTATGCAGTAGATATATCCAAGTAGTGTTGTTTAGGACCTGATTATGGCTGCAGTACCATATTACTTGTGCGAATATGTCTTTGGCAAATAAAATTCAGCTAGATCAAATGAGATCCCGATATATGTCATGTATCGTGGAGTTTTGAGCTGCAAGATGATTGGCCTCCGCATTGGTGATGAATATATTCAAAAGATTTTACTAACTGTATTTCTTTTCATATTGCTGACTGACTTGATTCAGTACTATAATCTATACATTACCTCGTTCTATACTTCCCTTTAGATTATTGTGGTTTGAAGCGTATGTAATATAGTACTCCTTTACTACAAAGAATTAGAAGTCTGCTGATTGGAAAGCAGCAAGGACATACAGTGAGAGGGGACTGATATTTGAGGGCAAGGTTGAAGGCTTCAATGGTGGTGGTTTGCTGATTCGATTTTATTCTCTCGTGGGTTTTCTGCCCTTCCCACAGATGAGCCCTTATCACTCTTGTAAAGGTACTAAGTTCACCTTTACAGCTTATTTTTCATTTCGAATCACCATTTTGTGCTGATCCTTGGTATTTCTAAGCTTCATAGGTTGATTAATGTGTCACATGTTTCCACATAGAAGTTATGGTGATATCTGCATACTTACCGAGGTTTTGTCTGTCATTCTTATTACCCTTATTTTCTTTTAGAACCACAAAAGACAATTCAAGAGATTGCGAGGGACTTGACTGGTTCTGTCCTCTCTGTGAAGGTACTGATCCTCACTTCTTTTCTTGAACTTTTTCTCATCTAAAGTACGAACATTCCCCTATCATTGTAGAATAAGATGCCACATTATAATATCTAGTGCTTATGTATTGCAAAACGTTGTAAAGTTTCAAGAAAGTAAAATTACATTGTTGTAAATCTCAAATGATATAGCTACTTCTAACTTGCAGAGCAATCACAGGTTCTCTCATTATTTAAAAGAAAACGTATCCCGTCTTTACAGTAAAACTTAATGCACAAATTTTTTTTTTTGCCCACTAACCAACTTCGATTGCAATTGTGTTCTTCCTCTACTTTCCATTATGATTCCAACATCAGTTAACCTTCGAGGCTACTGTCAGGTAATCCAAGCTGATGAGGACAGACGAAGATTGATATTCTCTGAAAAGGAAGCTAGCTGGTTGAAGTTTTCTAATAAAATAAATGTAGGTGATACTTATCAAGCAAAGGTCGGTTCAGTTGAGGATTATGGTGCTTTTGTTCATCTGCGTTTCCCAGATGGTACTTTCTTAAGAGACATACTTGCTTGTTGGGTCGTGTTTTACGCCTGACTACTCGGGTTACTCATTTCAATCTTTGTGTCAACTAGTTTCTATTTTACCATGTGATGCAGGATCTTATCACCTCACTGGGCTTGTCCATGTCTCAGAAGTGTCTTGGGATTTAGTTCATGATGTCAGAGACATCCTCACAGAAGGAGACGATGTGAGGGTTAAAATCATAAATATTGACAGGTAATTTTCAAATAATCGTGCTTATATGGACGTGTCTACTAATACCGTTAGCAGACATTTTCTTTAAAGTTCAAACAGATCACCTGTTGGCATAGAAAGATGGTTGGCCATTTTTTATCATGTATATGGAGAACCTCTTAGCCATAAGATGATCTGCAATACTCACTCTCTACCTTTGTGATTCGTCGAAATAACTTTTTCTATTACTATGGTGAATCGAACCACAATATATTTGAAGAAAATTCTGCAATGTAATGAACAATAAGGCAGTGATCGTTTTGTTTATTTATTTTTATATTTTCACCAGTCACTTCCCATAATAAGTGAGAACACATTACAGGGAAAAATCTAGGATTACCTTGTCAATTAAACAATTGGAGGAAGATCCTCTGCTGGAAACTCTGGATAAAGTAATTCATAAGGTGAGCTATGCAAATGATCCAATTTCGCGTTTGCCGCCTTCATGAAACCTAAATTTTTCTTAAGATGCATAATACTGTTACTGACAAATGCCGCACTTTACAGGATGCATCCGCCCATACTAATTCCTTGGATTCGAATGGCAGCTCGATTATTGAGCCTCTTCCTGGGCTTGAAACAATAATTGAGGAACTACTGCAAGAAGACGGGTATGATTGAAGTTTAATTTTTGGCATAACGTAAGATTTTATTAGACCTAATGATTGCAGTACGGGACAATTGTATGTACCATTATCTACACAAATACATGGAAATGTTTTGGTTAATTCACATGATTATTGAAGCATACCTAATAAGTTCTGTTCTTTTGTTCAATAGCATATATGATATAATAATCAGTCGACAAGGATTTGAGAAACGAGTCGTTTCACAGGACTTACAGCTTTGGTTGTCAAATGTAAGTTGTGTCAAACATAAACCATATATGATTCATCAGTATTTATGCACAACAGATTTCCAATCTTTTCTGTTATGCCATCTAATAGGCACCAGCTACTGGGGATCAGTTTTCTCTACTTGCTCGGGCTGGAAGACAGGTATCATCTTTTACCTCATACGTTCCCCTTTCTACAACGTCCCACGCTCTTGCGAATCTGAAACGATTGTTAATGATCAGGTGCAAGAAATACAACTCACAACATCGCTTGATCAAGAAGGAATAAAAAGGGCTCTACAACGAGTCCTAGAACGTGTACCATGAGTCAAAATACACGTACAGGAGAAGTTCAGATGGATCGTTATTTCAAGTTGTGCAGGCATTGTACAGAACACTAAAACTACTTCAAAAAAATGTATAAGCAAACATGTTTAGAAACACATTTCTTCAGATATAGTTCCTAGAAGCTAAAAGACATACGAGCTGCACCCAGCGAATCATCTTAATAGACATGATAACATGAACTCATGCAATTTCTTGGTACATTGCTACCCATGTTAAACTTGATCAGTTATTTTTTCGCGTTTCTCCTCCTCTGTTTCCAGAATTTGCAACTGCCTTCTTGTTAAATTTGTTCAAAGGTTGAGGTCCTCTTATTATGCAAGTAGTATAGATATTGATTTTGACTGACTGTACTTTTTATTACTATCAAACATGAGCACTGTACATGAGCTGCTAAGTTCATACAGCATACAAGAAAACATAAACAAGTTGTTCACTTGTTTTACTCTTTCCATTTTCTACGCGTCCAATTACCGCTCTGAACTAGCCAGGAATGGACTTATTACACCGTATTTTCTGACATGGTATAGAGAGTGATTACACTCTTACAACACCATGAGAGACTGTAAAAAAGCTCTCTTGGCCGATTACTGGTAAATGCCAGCCATTCTAAGTTCCGGGGCTTGGTCAATTAGGCCGATTGGCTCTAACTGTAGCTTCGAGTTCAGAGTTCAGGTGCAGTACAGGAAAGGAGGGAGACAGCTAACCTCCTGCCAAGATGCCAAGGTTTCTTGCTAACTCTCAATGCAGCTTCACCAAGATCGATTCCACAAATATCTGAAAGTGACAAGATGAAGAGAAATTCAGTTGTCAGCAAAATCATGAAAAACCCAAAGAACACATTTAGAGTTCAGATTTTCAAGAGGCACACTTGAATAAGATCATATATTAGCAATCTCCAACTCTTCCTTTTCTCTACATTACAATCTATTGTTTTAAAACAACCACTAATGTGTGCATCAGGGTATACCGTCTACATCACACCTTTGGGATGCAACCCTTTCTCGGACCCTGCTAATGCAGGATGATTTGTGCACTGGGCTATCCCTTTTATTGTTTTGTTATCTATTGTTTTATAACTACTTCTAATGTTTCTCATTCATAGAAAATGCAAACGAAGCCACACATATAGAGATGCAGAAGACCACTAAAGCTGCAAACCAATGAGGCAAAACTGCTATATTATTATTATTCCCTATAACAGCTACCACTGTTGTCTGTACTATACATATTGAGACCCCACCATCTAAGAAAAGCATTCTCCAAACAAACCTATCGAACTTAAATCCAAAGACCGAAATTAAAGTTGCAACCACGTTGATCAACAGTAACATAATCAACTCCTCCAATATTCTTTTTAGCAATTGTGTAGCCTCCTTTTACCTCTCCCATATTGATCAACCAACTAGGAGTGTCCGGAGGGAGTACGGACAAAAGATGGATGACCAGTACTAATCTTGTCAGTTCCATAGTGCACTACAAATAAGCATGCCACAGTCTGGCCATTGGCAGCAGCACTAGTGACAGCACCGAAATAGGTAGGAGTGTCAAATAGGCCGGTAAGGATCATCAGCTAACTGTTTTCAGCCCATTTTGACCCGCTCAAATTCAGGTAACCTGTTAATTTGACACCCCTAGTAAACCTACTGTTTTTGCTTTTTGTAGTAATACTGAGGGACTGACTCCAGTATGTTCGTTATGTTCTCAAAATTAGGTCTCTTCAGTTTCTATATTTGATGTGAAAATTTTGACTCCTCCCTAAAGATCATTTCGAAGAAAATTGGAAGATTGATATGTTCCACTTAAACTTGGAACTGAATGATAGATATGACAAGAATATATGGGCCTTACATATTCCAAGTTCTTTAGACCACAGAGCTAAATACTTTGGAAACAAGAACAGCGGATTTATATTCGGTGCTAATTCAGAACATAGAGGATGTGGACGAGCCTGAGCAGGTTGATCTCATGATGTCAGGCAGTATTATACAGGAACCAAATGTGTCACATAGCCAGCGTACAAGAAATTCCAAAAAAAATTATAAAATTAAAGGGATTGTAGAAAAATTGCATGCTGCTGCAACATGAAATTCTGTAACAAATGAAAACTGAAAAGCATATGAATAAGAATGAGAAATGTACCTCGGAAAAGGATCTTCCAAAAGAATGCTACATAGATGTATGTTCGGGTAGAAATTAGAGGAAGAATCCAGATTTCAAGCCAGCGAATCCATATACGACTTAATGTTCATAATATCTACTCTGGACTTTGGATTATTTTGTGGTTTGAAAAGCTTCCACATCCCCACTGGATGTTGACTTCTTGCTTCAGTATCTCTTGAAAATCTTCCATACATTGATTCACACTCTGGATAAGGCTTTACATACAGATTATAAAATTTCATTCTACTAGGTTTAATCAACTCTCTCAACCCCACCTCATCACCAAGTCCTCCTATTGATCTTAAATGGTCAATTACCTTGAATCTTGGTAGAATATGTTTCTCGAAATTCACCCCAAGGTACTCAGGAACTTCAACAAGACACTGAATATCAACTTTCATCACATGCAACAAAAACTCAATCTTCGTCTCAACATCATCTAAGTTATAAAGTATCACTCTCGGCTCTTTCCATAACACAGAATAAGCATCCCTTGAGGTTATCCCGTGATTGCGTAAGCAATCAACCCTTAGTTTCACCTCATATCCAGCCTTAAAAGCCCCATCATGAAAAATATCCTTCTTAATAGCTTCCCTACATTTCAAACTCTTAAGCAGCTCCAAACACCGCGATAACTCCCCAACTTCCAATGCAAGAATTCTAGGATCTCTCAGAAGCTGTTTCTTAACCACCTCCATGTTAAAACCCAGAACTCTAAATTCATCAAGCAATCGTTTAAACTTATTTTGAATCCCATAGACCAAAACAGACGGATAGACACGGAGAATGCGATCAAATTCAACATTACCAATCCCAAAGGCATCAACGACGAATTCAAAACTGTCACGAACCTTGTCTGCACACATCGTAGTTACCATGGGATGCGTCTCCAAAACCTTATTTAGAGTAATATCAGTAACCCCTAAATCCTTCAGACATTTCAAAGACCCCAAAACACCGTCATAATCTAGTTCAAACTTCACCGAGACCTCCAGAATGTTCCGAATAGCCAAGGAGGATAAATTGGACCCTTCTTCTAATCCTCGGATGCCTCCTTCCCATTTCTTTATAGCATCGTATTCTAGAACCCTGGGACAACTACTTATCATGGACACAAGGAATTCTTGAGATGGTTTCAAGGATAATAGAATCTTAAGGGAATTTTCAATTTTGGTGGGGTCTAGATTTAGTAAACGACGATTCTTCTCCAGAAAATTGGTAAGTTCTAGAGCTGGAAAACCATATTTTTTCAGAAGACATGACACTGCAATGAGATTTCTTTGGGGGGATTTTTCTTGGAATTGTAGAGTATATTGAACTTGAGATTTTCTTTTTACAGCTGTTGTGTTAGTGCAAAAACAGCGGAGACTTGGATTTGGAATTAGAGTAGAGGGATTAGAAAGCGACATGAAAAAGAATCTGACACTCCTACTGGTCATGGTTTCAGCTGGTTAGTAAGTTTTAAAAGGTGTCTGATCAACTATCCGCATTCAAACATTGCATTGATGGCCTGATGGACAACCCTCAAAATCTGAAAAAATTGATGAAACACATTAGTATAACTATGGTGCTAGTAAACTTCATAAAGAAACAATTAACAGTCTCTCTGTGTGTGAAAATATAAACTGCACATTTAGCTACCCTGGAACACGTTTAAATGGTATCTTTCCACCCAGTTTTGCAGTTTAGTCACATATTGGCTCAACACCACCCGCAACTAGGAATAGACAATATTGCACTCAACTCACATGTAAGAATTGAATAAGTCGAAATATTCAATACTGTTATCTTGAAAGGCTTACTACCTCTTTAATTAGTGGCAAATAAGTGAAAAGGTTTCTTCTTTTCCTTTTCCTTTTCTCTCGCATATAAACATATCTCGACTACAACTTACATTAAGGGGTGTCAAATTAGCGGGGTTGAGCTGAAACTATGTCAGTTAAATGGGCTAAATCAACAAATGGGCGTGTCGTAACCCAAAAAGTTCCTCTTAGTAGATTAGTACTAGGTAACATCAGATAAGCGCAACACAACATTAGATGAGTACCACACACAAAAGATACTTCCAGTAAAGCATGACAATACAACCACAGAATAACCAAATTAGTTCAGATTACACTAGCTTTCAGTCGAGCATATTCAGATTCTATCTGCAATATGTAACAATCATAAAACCTATAGATAAACTAGCAGCATAACCTTCAGAAAGCTAAATCCACTAAAATATACAAGGGGGAGGAAATTAAAGGATTAAAATGCAGGACCCATTGCCACAAAAGTTTGAATCCTTACAAATTCAAGTGACTCAGCAGAACTTCAGAAAGCTAAATCCGCAAATATCAACAAGGCTAAGGAAGATAAAGAAACAAATTACAAGACCCATTGCCACAAAGTTTGATTCTTTAGTAATTCAAGTGACTCAGCATAACCTTCAGAAAGCTAAATGCACAAAAATCAACAAGGGGAAAGAAAATCAAGAGATAAATTACAAAACCCATTGCCACAAAGTTTGAATCTTTTACTAATTCAAGTGACTCAGCATATAACCTCAAGAAAGCTAAATCCACAAAAATCAACAAGGGGCAGAAAAATCAAGAAACAAAGTGTAATACCCATTGCCAAAAAGTTTGAATCTTTACAAATTCAAGTAATTCAGCATAACCTCAAGAAATCTAATTCCACAAAAATCAACAAGGGGAGGAAACTAAAGACATAAATTGCAAGACTCATTGCCACAAAGTTTGAGTCTTTACTAACTCAAGTGACTTAAAACAAATTGCTAAAACCATGACCCAAAGGTTTTGAGGATTGTTTATAAGAATTACCTGAAATCAGAAGAATTTTCAGAGAATGGCGATTACACTGTTAGGGCTTTTTACCATAGAGAACCTTTGAAGGAGCACATTTTGATTAAGGCATAAAACGCAGAAGGAACTCGGTTAGGGCTTTTTACCTGGACTTCTTTTTCTAAAGGTTTGATTAAGCCATAAAACACATTTTGTCAAACTATGAACAAAAATTTAGATCATTAACTTGAAAGTTAAATTATTATTATAGTATCCATAACTAAAAGTATTACTTTAACTTGAATATGTTAAATCACTATATTATTCATAACTTAAAACACTCAATTATATCTATTTGAATAGCATAATTTCTTGAAGAGTTGGGCCTTTTTCGAAAGATTTTGATTTTTTTGATGAGTTGTGATTTTTTCAAAGGACCATGAACTTTTGGATAAGGCATAATAAACACATGTTCTTGCATTTTAAAAATTCTCATATGATTTATGACTGTTGAGTGAGTTTAAAGTACAATGAAATTTGCCCCTTTTACTCCCCTAGTAACTTGATTTTACAATTTTCGAGTTGAAAGTCAGGAGTGCTTCAGCACCCTCTAGTCTCCTATTGTTGAGTGAGTTCGAATTCTAGCAAAATAATTATTGATGTTTATTCTCATATAAAAACTTAACAAGAAGAATTATTTAAATATCCTTTTTAATAACCTAAACACCCTTTAAATATATCATTTTGGTTTTTTAAGGATTTGAGACTTGCATTATGTGAGAAAGTAGATCTTGTATAAGGAAATACTAGGTGAGCTGTGATTCATTATATGTATCTCATAAAATTATAATAAGTAAAAGATATTATATGTATCTTATTAAAATTTATTTTATCATTTTTATAAGTTTAGACGATATATAATAATCTTGACCTCGATAAAAAAGTCATCACATGACAATCAATATTAAATCGTTCACAAAAATTTACATTTATAATTATTTATCTAAAATATCATTTAAATAAATTAACTCGACATAGACATATACAACACATGTGTCGAGAGACTAGTAGCTCGACATCCTTTACCCAAATTTGATATTAAAAAAAGCAAGTGGTCCTACAAAAAAGTATTGGAGGGGTCAATTTAATTCTCCAAGAAATCTCCTTTTAGCATTGAATTTTTAATCAAACACTTTCTAAAGAGTTTTTGACACACGTTTTGTAGGATTTATTTTACCTCTTCCTAGTAGCTCTCACAATCTTCGGGTTGGAAGTGATAGAATATTTACTATTCGAGCAACTTTCTCTAATCTGTTTTGTAGGATGAGGTACGCCAAGTGCCACAATTAAAAGTTTAAAATTTGAGCGTGAATTCGGACTTATACACTTATTTGAAAATCATTAAAAGGCATTTAAAAAATTAATTGACTCTCAAAATTTTAACCGTATCATATAAATTAGGCCGAAGAGAGTATTTTGCATGTATGTAGGCTAGGGTTGGTACATAGTGCAACTTTGTCCACTGTGTTGTTTTTTTGTTTTATAAACAAAAATGGGATATTTTTCATTGTGCTTTACGATTTCCGGCAATTCTTGGTGATTTTTTTGTTGTATAAACTTTGTGGGAAAGCTTGTGATTTTCCTTACTCCATATACTAAAAACAAAAACTCCATTTCTGTATCCTTGTTTTTTTCTTTATTGACAAAAACTACCCTATTATTTAGGCTTTTCAAGAATTTTTATTTTATTTTCAAGTTGAAAATACTAGATAAAACGATTTTCTTAGACGAATGTTTTGAAATTTGCATATAATAATAGCTATCTATAGATGCATTGCATTCGACTTCTCAGTATTTCAAATCGTACATTCTCTTATTTTGGCTCGACTTGCCAAACACATGAGTCAATCAAGAATATATCGATTCCATTGGTGAGATTACACTTAGTATGTCGTTATTGTTGCCAAAACATATTTTTAAAAAAGGCCATAGTCATTACTAGCCTCACACAATGACAATTTTGGCATATGCTTTAAGTGACACAATGCCAATTTTGGATTTTCTCTAAAGTGATGAAAACCTTCCACAAAACAACAGAAGCGGTCCAACTTATTCAACTGCACAGTATCTCACCAAATCAACCCATTCTGTCAGGCAAATTGGTTTGCCACACAATTTGTTTCACATAGAAACAAGTCACCCATCTCTTTACAGTAACAAACAAAATAAAAAACAGGAGGAAAAATCAAGCAAGTAAGAAAACATGTTAGTAGGGACCTTTACTCACACTCGATATTTACATCAATACTATAGTAACGACATACACATTACTTAACCATAGTACATTTCTTTAATTTATATGTGAGGTATGAGTACAAATAATAATATATTCAGTGTAATTTTACACAGTAGAGTCTAAAAAGAGTAGTATCTAAGCAAACGTTACCTACCTCTACCTAAAAAGTGATGTAAAAAAATTGTTTCAAATAGCCAAATAAGGTACGAGTTAAATCAGAAATGAACATAACATTCAGCCCACCACCCTAGATGGTGCTCATGCAAGACAACCACTGAGACTATTCACCAATTTACCATTTCCCAACAACAATCTTTAGAACTACTATTCTCTCCATCTTCATTTTCATTTTAATTTGTCGTGATATCTTTTCTAATCCATTTCAAAAAGAACTTCATCGTTCTAACTTTTCACATAACATGTTCATGTCCATAAAATTAAACAACATTTTAATACATTCCACATATTTTTAATTACTGATCATGCATGTAGACTATAAAATCTTCTTTACTTCTTAAACTCCTTGTTAAATCAAAACCAAACAAGTAAATTGAAACGAAAGAGTATTATACTACACAAATCTCAACACATTTGTCTTGAGTTTCTACAGTATTAACCAGAAGGCAAAGGGGATATGGATAAAGCAAAAAACTAAACAATCCAGAAAAAGGAAGAAATTAGTTGACTTGATACATGTTACTTCAAATCAACACTATATGTCTCTACATCCCCCCCTTTTAGCACAAAAACTATTAGAGTCATAGCAAGTCTAAGAAACTATAAATAGACCCTATTATATCAAAGAAAGATCATTCACCATCATTAATCACACCATATTCACTGCTGGAGGTGGTGGTTGTTGTTGTTGTACTTTTGCTCAAAAGAGTAAGCTTTTTTGATGAACCTTTGCAAAGGCTAACAGGGTATTTAATGGCATTAAGCTCCAGTTTTCTGAGCACAGCATTACCTAGATCAATGCCACAAATATCTGAAAGCCTGACAAGATAAAGCAATACATCTGATAGCTCTTCACCTAAATGTTGCTTTTCTTTTTCTTCCCAATCTGGTAGACCTCTGGGGACCTCACCTTTCCACTGAAATATTTCAGACAATTCTCCCACTTCACCCACCTGGTATTCAAAATAAAGTTAGAATCGACGGTATGAATCTTCATTGACCATATAAAAACTCATTTTTTGCCAATATTGTGCAAACACACTATGTTACTCGGACTCTCCAAAATTGTTGTCACACCTGACACACGTTGGCCGACATTTTTGAAGAGTCCGAGCAACATCACACATACATATACAAATCATTAGAAGTGGGAATCAAAATAAGCAATACCACAATCTTCTTAATCATCACCAAGTTATTTATCCAATAATATATCTATACAACTGACACTATATGTGGTTTTTACACTACTAGGAGTAGTATTATTTACTCTCTCCGTCCACTTTTACTTTGCATGCCCCATTATAAAATGAAGTTGAATAATATGAGCTTTTTATTATAATGTCCATATTTTAGTATTAGTGCAAGTGTTGCACTCGTTTCCATTAATGTCTGCAAAGCTAAAATTACATAATGGGGAACATAAAATCATATGAAATATTATAAGCACTATGCTTTCTTTGGTGGGAAACAAAAGAAAGCTTTTTAAATTGGGGTTTCCACAAAATTGGAAATCCAAATACTCCACAATGACCCAAAACTGGCAAACATTTCTAGTTTCTATGAAACAAACAGAGAACTCTTTGTTCCATGGTTTTGTCTAAGGAAAATTAGTGTAGATTAATTGGTTTTTTACCTTTCAAACTCCAACACTTTAACTACCACCTCAACTTGGTTTCAAGTGACAACTAAACACTCGAACTGAACTCGTCCATATTGTGTGTCATGAACACTTGACACATAAACTTTAGAGGTATCAAGATAATCATTTTGAAATTGGGAATGTTAAAACGACACAATAAAGACGAGTTGAGGTATCTAAACGTGCACTATCAATATAAGAGTGTTTATTCAACAACTGCAGCCAAGTTTGAGTGTATGTGTATGTCTTGCTAATTCCACAGAAAAACACTTTTATCCTTTGAAATCAACCAAGAGATGAACAAAAGTAGCAATCTTGAAAAACAAAACAAACAAAAAATAATAATCAAAACTAGCATAAAGACTGAGCCATTGAACAGAATAATTAAAACATCAGCTTTTCCTTAAAAAAAACATCCAGAAAACACAGCAAAATCACCAAGAACAGCAGAAAATCATAAAACACAGAAAAAGACACCATTTTTATGGCTCAAAACATGATACACAACAAAACCCATAAATGTAGACAACAGAAAGAACCCACAGAAGACAAAGTTGCACTATGTACCAACCCAAACCCCAACCCCACATACTTGAAAACCAAAAAAGACTTCATTTTTACAAAAGGGGTGTCAAAAAAATTTACAAAAAATGTTTGAGATTAAAAAAAAAAGGGTATATACAAACCATAGCTAAAAGGAGATTTCTTGGAGTATGAAACTGATCCCACTCTCTTTCTTTAGCAAAATCAGCCATTTTTTTCTTTAGCTCTTCAAGACTCACAACCCCTTTTGCTCCTTCTTCTTCATTCTCTGTTTTGCCCTTCATCTTCTTCTTCTTCTGTGATTTACATAAAATTTTGAAACTGCGCCGACTGTTTTTTTTCTTCTTATTTGAGTTTTTTTCTAATGGTGGTTTTTCAGGTTTTTAAAAGGGGAATTGGTGACCTAGAAACTGGTCATTGCCGGTTTGCTGAAACTGACACCTGTCGATCTGCCTGTTAATCTAGGACCACTTTGCTTTAATGGTTAAGGTTTTTAATTCGGAACAACATGAGTTGTGATAAAGTGGTGGGTCTCAAGATTTGAGTCCACGGAGAAAATTATGTGAATCTAATCGGTAATTGGGGATTAAATGTGGGCTCCAAACCACAAAAAAAAAAGTTTTCGTTTTGAGATTTTCACACAAATTTAAATTAGTTGGATCATAAGATAGATATTGAATATTCAATTGAAAATCAAAGAAAAAATTAAGTTATAAAGTATTTTGGTACTTGAATTATACTAAGTTGTTTCAATTAAACATATTATAATATTCTTGCTATAATTTGTTGCAATTAAGTTATCTGACTTATAAATCATAGTTTCTTAGCATAAAATCAACTACTAATTAACTTGTATGACTTATAAATCATAGATTTTTAGCATAAAATCAGTCACTAATTAACTTTTTATATTAGAATACAGTGCTTATATTAAACTTTTAGGGGTCGTTTGGTACAAAACTTAATAGCGCATGGATCTGTAATGTAGGGATTAGCAATGTAGAGATTATTTTTTATCCTGTGTTTTGTTCATTGCTTCCTATCTAATCTAGTGTTTGCTTTAAAACTCTACAAAAAACTTCTTTCCAATTATATTCTTGAATTATTATGATATTTTTTATTTCATGTAATTGGGTCAAGGTACATAACTATCGACCAATATTATTTTTTTATGGCCTTCGAACTAGCTAGAATAAGCACAATTTTGTCTCCATGTTTGCTATTTTCTCACTTGAATTATTTGAAGATAAATAATTATCATCTTAATAAAATTATCTCACAAAACATCAATTTCCAATTATTTTTTTAAATAAATAATTTACTATTAAAACAAAAAAAATGATAAATAATAGTAAAATCGAGTAAACAGTCTACATTTACACATAAAAATTACAAATAATAATTTTAATATGTATACATTTTTATAAATTATTGAAAATACGAAGTCAATTTCAATAAAAAAATTAGAATAGTTGTATCTTTATACCTTTAATTAAACCAAAAGCACACTCTTATTCTTTGACATATATATAGCAACATATGCCAACGAATATATGTTGTTCTACCATCCTATAAACGTATGCACACACTCTTATCTATTCATACGTTGCTACGGTAGGTTTCAAATATGTCTTATATATATCTAGTAGATTATGAAAGAAAATATAGAAATGGTCGATGCATACATTTAAGGTCTTTTAAGTGAGTTAATACAAATATCATACAGTGATATATTTATTTTTTCAATTAGTAAATATTAAATAATTTATATTTCAAATATTGTATGGACTTATATTGGATTTTTTTTACTTGTATTAGATTTATTTAGCAATAAACAACTCTCTCTAAATAATAAAATTTGTTAGCTAATTTATTTAAATTTATTTACTAGTACAAATATAAAATATAAAATTAAAAAAATAATTAAAAGGATTTGAGGAATATTTTTGTCTTTACATAGACTAATCCTATGATATTAAATCCTATGCATTGCTAATACCACTAAATAGAAGGTATTAGTTATATATCCTACAATATCATGTAGGGTGTATAACTAATCTATAAATTAGTTACACATAGGCCCAAAATTCCTACCAAATATAATATTAAATAATAACATACCTAATCCATGTATTAGTTACACATAGGCCAAAAATACCTAACACATGGATTAGAATCCTGCGTGGATATAAAACGTCTATTTATAGCGATGTTTTTTTTATTCAGGTCAAAATGCATACAAACTAGGTGACCTGTCACATCAACTTTGTAGCTCAAGTGATTAAGAGGATTTCTCAAATCCATTTAGGATTATTCAAAGATTAGGTTCTAGTCATGATTATATAATAAAATTACTAAAGAATCGATTTAATGTGTTACTTGCCAACTTTGATAATAGCACTAATTAGTACTCCCTTTGTCCCAATTTATACGACATTTTTTATGTTTTGAGAATCAAACAGTTTAAGTTTGACCGATAATTTATGCATGGGGTCTTCAATTTTTTTGAAATGAAATTTATATATTTGTAAACTACGTAAAAAGTACTATGAGACAATAATTGATAATTCAAAATGTTTAAAAGATCTATGGAATATTTACGATAAAAAATAGACTTGTTTAACTCTTGAAATTCGAAAGGTGACATATAAAATGGGATGGAGGGAGTATATACTATTATTTTTTGCAATGTTTCACTTATATAATGAGATGAATGTGTTTATTGTTGTAATGACTATCATTTAAATGTAAAAAAAAATAGCATTGAAGAACTTCTGTTGTTAAATAGTATAAATTATGGCTAATTTTATTTGATAATGGAATATCAAAAAGTCTATTAATTAGAGCCTATATAGCAATAAATAAACAATGAATTTTGTGGCTAGTTCATATTTGTTTCGTTATGAAATTTTAATGTTAAAAGTTTTAGTTTACTCCCATCTCACAAACACACGATTTTGACTTTTAGCAAAAATAAAATAAATGAATTAGAACATCAAACCTTTCTCCAACTCATTTTTTTTTAAAACAAAACTAAGAAGATACAAACAAATTAATAAAAACATGGTGTCATATAAATTGTATGATTGGAAGAAAAAAAAATTGGTTTATTCATACACCTTAAATATTAGTTTTTGGCATGTTAGAAAAGCTCAAACATAATATTATATGAGCGTCTTGAATGGAAATTTTTTTAAAAATAATTCACACACAAAAATAAATAAATTAATACACTGTAGTAAAAAGTGCAAAACAATTTATATGAAAAAAAATCAAATTTTATTTCATGATAAATCAAATCAAACAATACTCATACGAATAGAAATTAAACTACTTGAAAGTTACAAATCAAACAATATTCCTACGAATAAAAATTAAACTACTTGAAAATTAATATAAACTAAATCATCAATAAGATATTGATCGATTCATCAATAATATTCTTTAATTCTTAGGTGGAGACGGTTTTGGTGGATGCATGAATGGCCATGGAAACTTAGGATGAAAACCACCAGAAGGCATTGGAGGATGAACAAATGGCCAATGTGGACGTGGATGTGGACGTGGACATGGACGTAGCCATGGACGTGGACGTAACCATGGACGTGGACGTAGCCATGGACGTGGATGATACCATGGATGCCAATAATCTAGTCCAATATTATTTTGTGTATTAGTAACACCACTTTCATCATTTGATGATGAATCAAGTTTCTCACTTGCAAAACATAAGTTAACAAATAGAAATATGCAAACGAGAAAAGTAACTAGGCAATTTTTCTTAGCCATAGTTAATAGTAAAGTTTTTTTTTATTTTAGATGAAATATGAATGTTGGTGTTGTGGGGATTTTATAGGGTTGTCAAGCAAGAGATTTATTTAGCTTAGGAGAGTTTTTATGTTAATCATAAGTGAAGTTTGTGTACAAATAGAATTCTTAATTATAACAATGAATATCAATAGAGATTATTAATTTTAAATGAAACTAAATATTTGTTTGGGGCGTGAAATTGCAAGAATATTAAGAGTCATACGTACAAATATTACATCAAAGAGTATAATAAAATTTTATAACCATAAAGAATTAATTGCTTTCTCTTATGTGTAAATGTAAATAAATAATTCCAACTTTGATTTATGTATCATAAAAACTTCGTATTAATGTTAAAAGATAAAATTTACCATTGAATTCCTTTTACAAATATAAAAATGTCATTCTTATATGAATAGACTAATAAAAAAAATAGCGTCACATAAATTAAAATGAATGACAAGAATTGTTACACTCATGATTTGGAGGATACAAAAAGTCATAAAATAATAACAACTAATAATAATTTTTTTTTTTTTAAAATAGCGTACAAAACTAATTCTCCCCTTTCACTTTCTAGAGAAAGTCTAATTTTGACTTGAAGGTTAGTGTTTAATTTATTGTCCTTTTGTTATAATGATTTTTTTTATTGTATTGTTTGTTGGCTTTAGATGTCTGGATGCAGGTTTGCTCCAAAAAAACAACACTAAAAATAAATGAGATTGTTGAGTTTGAGGATAGTAACGAATTGTTTCTGGTCTACGCTTAGTTAAACGAGAATATTATTGAGTTTGAGGATATAACAATGTATACAGTTTTATCCTTATCTGTGAACGAAATTGTTGAATTTGACTTACTTCTATTTTGTGAAAATAGAAAGATTGTTATGATAGAAAAGTCTGATTCAAACAGCCAAGAGCCTACCAATTCTAAAAGCCAAAGCATATAAAAACATTAAAATTTAAACTCATTCCTAAACCTTAAAAAAAGTACTTATTTTTTATTGCCATTTTTAACTTTTCTCAAGGCAATTTTGGAGTTTCTCAACAGTGAAAGCCTACAAGCTACAACAAAAGAAGCAGCCAAACATAGACTAATAGTGTATCTTACTACATCAATAGGACTTCAATTTGTTACACTACACAAATAGTACATAACATTGAGGCATACCATCCAAGATGGTACTCATGCAAGACAACCACTCAACAGTCACAAGTAACAACCAATTTCCCAAACTTCAGCTCCTACTGTCTTGCGTCACATTCTTTCCTTTATAATTTATCTAAAAAGACACATTTTCTTTAGTATAAACACATGTACACTCTTAATGAAGTAATTTATAGTAACAAAAATATTCAAGATACCATCTTTCTAGGCTAGTGCAACTCCTGCTTTGATCTATATTTTCCTTGAGTCAAGGGTTTATCAGAACACTCTTTCTGTTGGGTATGTAGCAAGAGTTAATGGGAAATAGAGGAAAGATGAAAGAGGAACTTGAAAATAGTTGAGAACTTGAAAATAGTTGAGAACTTGAAAAGTCCTCTTATGCTTTATTGAAAAGACATTGAAAAGACATTTGTCCTTCATCGGTGGTGGAAAGAAAAGTAGGAAAGTTTAAATATAGAAACACTCTTATTAATTGTTAAAAGGGTTGGAAAGAGGAACCCCCCTCGCGCCGTCGTCGTCGTCGCTCGGCTTCGGATTCGGAAAATGTTCGTTCGTGGAGTTTCTTTTTGAACGAAATTTATTTTAATTAATTATTAATTATTTATTTAATTAATTAATTAATTTAATATTTTCCGATCCGAACCCGACTCGGATCCGCGAGACCCGACTTAACAATTTAAATTTCCTTCCGTTTTAATTTAAAATTTTCCGCCATTGAAGTGGCTGTTCTGAACGAGTTGCAACGCTTCAGAACAGACATGGCCATTTGAAAGTTTGCAACCTTTCATCAATGGTCATTTCTTGTCTATAAATACCTGTTACTCCTCAGATTTTTCATGAACGAAATTTCTGATCTTCTTCTTCTTTCTGCACAAAATAAATTCGTGTATTTTACTGCTGTTGTTGAGTGGTTCGCCGACACCAAGGTTTTGGGTATCAATACACTTTGGTGAGTAAGATCATTTTATCCTGGGAGGATATATTCCAATTCAAACCTCGGATACTAGAGGGGAATAATTTCCTTAAGGGGACACTGTGTATTCAGTGGACTTGATCTTTTTCCTTTTCTGATTTTTACAGATTCTGAAATTTTGAGTTTAGTTTGGTTAATTAAATTTTGTTTTTAACTAGTTACTGTTTCTGTAAGTTTCTAATATATATATTTAGAATACAGATTGACTAACACTCTCTACCTCTAAGATAATAGTAAAGTTTGCGTAAACTTTACCCTCTCCAAACCTCATTTTTGTGGAATCACACTATGTTATTTTTGCTTCTAGATCACAATTTTTAAAAATCCTTTTTTCTTAAAATTTTCTATCAAATCAAATAGTGTCACGTAAAATCGAAGAATGAAGTATTATATACTAGACAAATCTCAACTCATTGGTGTGAAATAGCATTAACCAGTAGGCAAAAAGGGGGGACATGGATAGGACATAATCCAAATAATCCAGAAAAAGGCAGATATTGATTGACTTGAATGTTACTACATCAAATCAACACTACATCTACTTTAGCATAAAGCTAGACAAACAGGAAGGAAAAAGGCAAAGACAATCAATGAAGATCATGTACCATCATCAATCACACCATTTTCACAGCGATATTGGTTGAGGTGGTTGTTGTAATTTTGTCCAAAAGAGTAAGCTTTTAAGATGAACCTGTGCAAATTTAATGACATTTACCTCTAGTTTTCTGAGTGCAGCATTAGCAAGATCAAGCAACACATTTTTTTCTTATGAACGAGTCTGGATCAGTTTTTACGCATCTCGATTAATTTAATAAAATACCTATTACCTTTCACCAGCAACAAGAACTAGATAACTCTCTCCACCATGACTGCAAATAAAGCATTATATTTTTTTATGAACAATGATGTCCAGATAAGCTTATATACACCTTGACTAATTAAACACAATACCTACTATATATTCCATCAGCAACAAGAATCAAATAACTTTGTCCACAAAGATTATACATAGATTTTATGATACATTTTTTAAAAATAAATATGATATTCGAATCAGTTATTGTGCACCTTGACTAATTCGATAGAATACTTGCTATCTTCTATTAACTACAAGTATCAGATAACTCTGTCCCGATAAATAAAACAATACTACATTTGAGAGCTGTTCACCTAAATGCTGCTCTTCCAAATTTGGTAGACCTCTTGGGACCTCACCTTTCCACTGAAATATTTCAGACAACTCTCCCACTTCAACCACCTGGTATTAAAACACAAACATGCATCAGAATTCAGAATGACCAATACCAAAATCTTTATTATCATCAAAAACTAGTAAGATTTAAATTTTATACAATGAAAATGTATGGAAGTAAGTTGACTATCTTGTTTTTCATGTTACAAGTTGATATACCTATCTTAATAAACTAAATGGCTATCTTTAAAGAATTCTCTACATTGTCGATCAAGTATAAAAGTGACAACTCATTTAATACGCGGGATAAGAAGCATAAGAGTTAATATTTCAAAAGGTCATTCAATTTTGAGAATTTATCTAGTAAAGTTATTGAACTTTGTATCAATAAAATCACTCAACTTACATACAAAAATTCAACTTAAAATTTTGTATAAATAAAATCACTTAACTAAATTTATCATTGAATTTTTTTTGATATCACAAAATAGTATTTTTTATGCCAAGTATACATTAATGGAGTTTAATTATTATGCATTTAATTAAGCAACAAATAAAGGTCTCTTGGTTGGATATATATCACGGGTAAAGTGTTGATTTAGTGTGGTAATCCTATTAAATTAAGCGAATACATTAATAATTATGGCTGTCATATCTCATTTGCAGTGGAAGTTTTGTAATTAAACTTCATTAATAAATGTATACATAGCATAAAAAATAACTACGAAAAGGGAAAAAAAATCCCGTGTAAAGCGCTAACTAATTTGTTTATCAAACTTCTCAATATTCACTGCTAGGTTAGGTTTAAGACTTTAAATAATAACCAACAAATAAGGGCTCCTGGGTGGGATATATCACGGGTAAAATGTTGGTTTAGTGTGTTAATCCTATTAAATTAATAATTAATTAAGGCTAAATTTAGTTAAATGATTTTATTGATACAAATGTTAAAGTTGAGTGATTTTATTGATACAAAATAATGTTTAATGACTTTATTAGATAAATTCTCAAAGTTGAGTGACCTATTAAGATATGAACTCAAAGAATAATTCTGAGATAATATTTGAGAGATAATCCCATTAGATATCTTTGTTTATCCCATCCCGTGTTATAGAAAAAAGACCCCTTAAAGTGTTGCATTACAATAACATTATGAGGAACATAAAATCATATAAAGATTATGAAGTACTACTCCATATGTCTTGTTTGGTACAAAAAAAAACTGACGAAAAAGAAAGATCTTTTCTGGCTTTCAAGACAATTGAAAACCTCAATAATGACATGACCCAAAACCCACACACAGTACAATTTTAACAAACAAAAAAGATGACTTTTTGCTTCAGACATTTTTTGTAATCAAATTTGATCTTTATAGACTCCAACTTTCCCTCTTATACATTAGTAAGTCCACTGAAAAACACAATTTTCCTTTCAATCAAACTAAATATATGCAAAAGTAATCAGCTAAACACAAAGGAAACATTTTTTTTTTACACATTTTCTTCAAAGTTCATCCAAGAAGCAAGCAATATCTCCTATTTCCTATGTCTCAATTTATATGATTCACTTTCCTGGTTAGTCAGTTCAAAAAAGAATGACATATTTCCATATTAAGTAATAATTTAAGTTTAAAATGCCCATATTTATCTTTAATAAAATGATTTATAGTCACACAAATATTTATCACTTACTTTAGACTACAAATTTTGAAAGTTTTTCTTTTTTTCTTAAATTCAATGTCAAGTCAAACTAACTCATATAAATGAGATAGATAGAGTAATAATCAATAAATCACAAAGAACACAACAACATACCTAGCAATGGCGAAGCTAAGAATTTTGTTAAAAATGTTCAAAACTTTAGTTTATATCTCCCAAAAGTTATTTTTGACATATATGCACAATATTATTTTCTATATACCCAATATAATTTTCTATATGCCCAATATAATTTTTTGATAAATGGTGCTCTAATAATCACACATGAGTCAATGCAGCGCTAGGCCACCAATTTAATATAATCCTACAAATAAAATTTAATATAAAAAAATAAAGTATACAAAACCTTAACAATATCATATAGATCTAGAAATTGCAAAGACCATATAAGAAAAAAAATGCTTTTAAACAAGATGGGACAAAACCCCATCAATTTGTACAACAGAAGAAAAAAAATAGAGAGACAAAAAAACACAGAGGACCAACCCAACCCTACATACTTAAAAATCTTTCTTTTTTGGGTATTCAAATATTTCCTTTCTTTTTCATAACTCTTCAATTTTATCTTTTTACGTGACATATTTAATTAAGATTATTTTTTTCTTTGTATATTTATCATATTCTTAATTTATAATCACCAGATTCAATTATATTTTTATAAAAAAAAATTAAATTGAATTCAAATTGGAATGGGCGGAGTATATAAAGGATAACTTCACTATGATGGTGTTTCATGAATAATTTGATTAAATCTAGATTTATTATAAGAAAGTTTCCAAGCAAACTATAAGGTATATTATTTAATGTAAATTACTTCGTTTGACTATAATTCATGTTAGCTCCTTCTATTTGTTTTTTTTTCTTTCCGCCGGTTGAGTTATAATTATTATTTAATGTAAATTAATATAATCCCTTATCGAAATACTACTCCAATAAATTCGGTTTGGCTTACACTTTGGGGCTATTTGGTTGGATCAACGAATTAAGTGGATTTTTTTTTTCTATACAAAATTTAAAATTTAATCTATCCCATATTTGATTAAGAATTTAAAAATATTAATCAAAATTAAAATTAACTCACAGAGTATATTAGAATTTGAAATTACATACTAATTCAGATTTGCACAAAATTACAAATACGATGTGACATTCAGAATTCGAATGAACATACTAATTAATATTTGTACAAAGTTGTAAAAGCAATCTCATATCCAGAATTCAAACGTTAATACTAATTCAGATTTGTACAAATTTACACGCACGATTTCATATCCATAATTCAAATAAACATACTAATTCAAATTGAATACAAAGTTACAAAAACAATTTTATATTTAGGATTTAAACTTTACATAGTAATTCAGATGTGCACAAAGTTACAAAAACAATATCATATCCAGGATTTAAACTTATATACTAATTCAAATTTACTCAAAGTTACAAAAGCAATTTCATATCCACCATTCAAACGTTCCATACCAATTCAAATTTGCACAAAATTACAAAAATGATTCTTCAAACATATATACTAATTCAAATTTGGCACAAAATTATAAAAGTTAATTTCATATCCAAGATTCAAACGTACACACTAATTCAAATTTACAAAAACAATTTCATATTCATAGTTCGAACTTTCCTCATAAAAGTCAACACTCCATGACAACGTTGGTGGTTTGTCACTTGTCAATACCTCACCTACTTCATATACATATACAATGTCCACTTGCTTTATTATCTACATATTTTATATACATCCATTGTCTTTCTCCCAGCATATTTGCATAGTAATAAGCTTAAGCTGAATCACAACAATGGCGATGGAGGGGAAAAATGTGGGAAGAATTAAATTGGGTTCAGAGGGATTTGAAGTATCTACTCAAGGACTTGGTTGTATGGGTATGTCCGCTTTTTACGGGCCGCCCAAACCCGAATCCGATATGATCCAACTTATTCACCACGCCATTAACTCCGGCGTCACTCTTCTCGATACTTCCGATGTATATGGGCCCCACACTAACGAGATCCTCCTTGGCAAGGTATCAATCAATTTGTTAATTTTTTGAGTTTTATGCAGTAAGATTGTTGTACCTAATGTTAAATATGTTGAACCTTGTGGTGTCTTGGAATGATGTGATTGGCAGAGGCGTATTTAGGATTTTGAGATATGGGTGCACTATTATAAAAATGTTGATCTATGATATAAATTTAATATCAATTACCACTTAGAGAAGTGTTATCTAGTTTTAGAAAGAAAAATAAAACAAGATAAATTTAAAATTCAAATTTCCAACTTGGCGGATAGAGGTGCATCCAGTCATAATCGCATTATGATTATGCGTTCAGGATTCACGTGAACCCCGTGACCCCCATTAAATACACCTCTGGTGATTGGGTATATGGTTGAAAGTTGGATTTTTTTCCCCTGAAAGTTGAAGTTATCTTTGGACATTACATTTCACTTAATTTTATTTTTTTTAGAGTTTTGCGAGTTATAAGGTAGAAAATCGAACTGTCAGTCATTAGTTCTTTGTTTGATTATATTTCATGGTGGCTCCTTCTATTTGTTTCTTCCCATCGGTTGAATTACAACAACAATCTATTTAGTGAAATCTTACTATATGAGGTTTGAAGAAGGTAAAATGTATATAAATTTTATTATTATCTCGTGCAGGTAAAAAAATTGTTTCTGAAATATTCTCGGCTTAAGTACATCAAACTCAAGTACAAGAATAAATTAATGATGAAGAGACCATAACAATTAATAAGAAAGAAATGTAAAGTTTACACGAAAGAAATAATAATAATAACAATAACAAAATAATATGATACATATGGCTAAAACTACAAGGATATGACTAGTTCTACACAACAATCTGCGCAATGCAAGACAATACGCTATCCCTACTATTTTATTAATCCTAATATACAATCTTCACTCCTTCCTATCTAGAGTCAAGTGCTCGATAATTTGAAGTTGCACCATGTCTTGTCTAATCACCCCTTCCAATATTTTTTTAACCTACTTCTACCCCTACACATAACCAGCTACAACCAGCCTCTCACATCTCATCATTCGAACGTTAGTGTACCTCCTCTTCACATGTCCAAAGTGACTAATAATCTTATTGAATGGAAAAATGAAAAGTCAACAACTAGTATATGATTAATTTAAATCGTCTTATTCAAATAACTACTCCAATAATTTATCTAGTGTTTGTTGAATTCATAGTCACAAGGGCTCATAAGGTCTTCTAGTTTACATAAAAAAATTCTTAGCAATAGAAAAAATGAAGCACATTATGACTAGTGATGCGTGTGCTTACATATAATAAAGTTACGTTTGTGCTTATATCTAGAAACACACTTCTTCGAACTTTTAAGCTAAACCACAACAATGGCGAAAGAGGGAAAAAATGTGGGAAGAATCAAATTAGGTTCAGAAGGACTTGAAGTATCTGTTCAAGGACTTGGTTGTATGGGTATGTCCACTTATTACGGGTCGCCCAAACCCGTGTTGGGTTATGAAGGTGATTAGGCGTCATACGAAAGCTTACAATTGCAATCAAGACGGTGATAAATTAAATGACAAATAAAGAGATACTAAAACATAATATTATTAATATGAAAACTAATTTAAAAGAAAAATATTATAACTGTTGAGAGAATAAATCTCTCCATAAACAAAAGTCTCTAAACGACTACATTGTGGATTCTATTATTTTTGTGTTAGAAGAAACAAACCAATATTTATAGAGTCCTAAAACCTTTTCTTACTAGAAAAGGAGTCATAAAATGAGAGAATAAATCAAATATGAAAGAATATTATATTTTCCTTTCAAGAAAGTAAAAACATTTATGGTAATGTTTTATCTTTTCTTTAATGAAAAATAAATCTTAAATTATGATAAGAAAATCAGGAAAAACTCTAACAACCCGAACCCGATATGATCCAACTCATTCACCATGCCGTTAACTCCGGCGTTACATTTCTCGATACTTCCAATAGTTATGGGCCACACACTAACGAAATCCTCCTTGGCAACGTACCAATTTGTAAATCATATAAATTTTGATTAATATTTTAAGATTATATTTTTCATTAAATTGATATAAAAAATTATAATTTATAGTAATTTTTATATAATTTTTAAATATCTAATTTTTTAATATAAAATATCAAATCGATATAACCTAATTTAGCTTTGAGAATTAGTTACTCTCTATAAGTACCACATGACAACATAAGAGGAACAGAAAAAGTAATTCTTTGAGTTTTATGTAAGAGGGTGGTTGTACCTAGTGTTAAATATGTTGTACCTTGTGGTGTCTTGGAAATATGATGTGTGATTTGGTTGGAACTTGAAAAAAACAAAAGAAGAGTTTTTGAAGTTGATGTTATGTTTGAGAATTGAATTTCACTTGAAAAAATTTGAAATTTTGTGAGTTACAAGGTGAGAATTGAATCCTCAATACTTCTTCCGTTTCATTTTATGTGATATCATTTGACTTGACACGATGTTTAAGAAAAAAATGATTTTTTTTTAAATTTGTGATCTAAAACAATTTTTAAATATTTGTGTGGTTGAAAATCATTTCATTAAGAATAAAGAGGGTATTTTAAAGTTAAATTATTTCTAGTTATAGTAAGGTGACATTCTTTTTGGGACAGACTAAAAGAAAAGCATGCCTTATAAAATGGGACGGAGGGAGTAACTACTTCGTTTGGCTATACTTCATAGTGGCTCCTTATATTTGTTTTTTTCCTGCCGGTTATATTACAACAGCAATAACATATTCAGTGAATTCCACGGGGAAGTTAGAGTGTACATAGACCTAATTACTATCTTGTGAAAGTAGAGAGTTGTTTCTGAAGACTCAAGTGCATCAAACCTAGGTACAAGAAGAAGAAAACAATGAAGAGAGCGTAACCATTAAAAAGAAAGTAGTGTAAAGTCTACAAGAAAGAAATATTAACAACAATAAAATAATGTAACAATCAAAACACAATAAACAACATATATATGACTAGAACTACAAAGATATGACTAGTACTACGCAACAATCTACGTAAGGCAAGACAAACATTATCCCTATTAACCTTTTATCCTAATAAATGACCTCTATTCCTTACTATCTATACTCTATAGTAATATCTTCAATAATATGAAGTTTGTCATGTCTTATCTAATTACTTTACCCTAATACTTTTTCAATCTACTTCTTATATACCTCCGCATACCATCTACAATCAACCTCTCTCACTTTCTTATCTTGGCATCAACTCACGTCCTATTCCTAAAATGACTAATTATCTTATTAAATGGAAAAATGAAAAGTCATAAACTAGTATATAAAATTCCTTAGCAATAGAGAATGAAACACATTAATGACGCATGTGCTTACATATAATACATAAAACGCATGTGCTTACATATTATAAATGACAAATTACTTAACTACACTCCTTTACTTACTTTAATATCTATTTATCCCAACTTATTTCAAAAATTTCAAAAATCCCTTATTTACCTATGTATTCCACATGTATCCCGTGCACAACGCTATATGTATCCCGCTATGTGGAATGTATCAAACGCTATATATCCCGTGCACAACGCTATGTATCTCGCTATGTGGAATGTATCAAACCTAATGTATCCCGTGCACAATATTATGTATCCCGCTATGTGGAATGTATCAAACCTAATGTATCCCGTGCACAACGCTATGTATCCCGCAAACATCATTTTTAAGGGATTTTTGGTAAATAGAAAACTAGAAGGGATAGGATATTATTTAGTACTTGTAATAGGTGGTTCCTATAATTTATACTATTATAAATAAAGTAATATTAGTGCTTATATATAGAAACACTTCTTCGAGTTTTTTAACTGAATCACAACAATGACCAAAGAGGGAAAAATTATGGGAAGAATTAAATTGGGTTCAGAGGGACTTGAAGTATCTGTTCAAGGACTTGGTTGTCTGGGTATGTCCGATTTCTATGGGCCGCCCAAACCCGAACCCGATATGATTGAACTAATACACCATGCCATTAACTCCGGCATAACATTTTTCGATACTTCTAATAGTTATGGGCCTTACACTAACGAAATCCTCCTTGGCAAGGTATCAAATTCTTAATTCTTGTAGGATGGTTGTACCTAATCGAACATGAGTAATAAAGTGAAAGTTCAGGTAGCTAGTTAACTAACTGAGCTACTAAAATTCTAATACAGGCTTTGAAGGGAGGAATGAGGGAGCGAGTCGAGTTAGCAACAAAATTTGGTATACATTTTGCAGATGGAAAGAGAGAAGTACGTGGAGAGCCATCCTATGTAAGGGTAGCATGCGAGGCTAGCTTAAAGCGACTTGATGTTGATTGCATAGACTTGTACTACCAGCACCGGATTGATACACGCGTGCCCATTGAAGTAACGGTTGGTTTCTCTTTTCCACAACTCTGTAAAATGGCTCAATGCTGCATAAAAAAATATACTATCAACGTGTTTTATGATTTACAATTCTTGTTTTACTAGGTTGGAGAACTTAAGAAGCTGGTTGAAGAGGGGAAAATAAAATATATAGGTCTATCGGAGGCTTCAGCAT
This sequence comes from Solanum commersonii, assembly GCA_029007595.1. Lineage (NCBI taxonomy): Eukaryota > Viridiplantae > Streptophyta > Magnoliopsida > Solanales > Solanaceae > Solanum > Solanum commersonii. The sequence continues at coordinate 1,059,314 of JAJTWQ010000128.1, read as the reverse complement.
CAACAATTAGAAGAGCGCATGCTGTTCATCCAATAACAGCAGTACAATTAGAATGGTCTCTATGGTCGAGAGATGTAGAGGAAGAAATAATCCCTACTTGCAGGTTTTTTCTTCTTTTTGTTTATTTTTCGTGTTTGAGGTTTATAGCAATGTGAGATCCTGATCTGTTAACTGTTCAGAGAACTCGGAATTGGGATTGTAGCATACAGTCCACTAGGCCGGGGCTTTTTGTCATCCGGTCCAAAGCTGGTTGAGGACTTGACAAATGAAGATTTCCGAAAGGTTTAGATTATATTTATTGTTTGTTTTGAGTTCCAACATATTCACATTATGTTTTATTGCAGTGCATTTGACTTGAAATGATCTCCAACTTTGCAGCATCTACCGAGGTTTGAGGGTGAAAATCTTGAGCATAACAAAAAATTTTACGAGAGGATTTGTCAAATGGCAGCTAAGAAGGGATGCACCCCGTCTCAACTCGCATTGGCCTGGGTGCATCACCAAGGAAACGACGTGTGCCCCATCCCGGGCACCACTAAGATTGAAAACTTCAATCAGAACATTGGAGCTCTGTCCATAAAGCTAACATCAGAAGACATGGCAGAGCTTGAATCTATTGCTTCAGCTAATGCAGTGCAGGGTGATAGGTACGGTTCAGCTGCGGCTACTTACAAAGATTCAGAAACTCCACCCCTTTCAGCATGGAAGGCTACATAAATGATCAGTTGTTCTTGTGTTGTGCACTGTATGCAATGAGAAAGTTTGTTTTTTCTGTTTCAAAACTAGTGTGCCACTTGCTCTGATGGTTCAAATAATAAAATCAATTCTCTGTTTGTGGACTTTTACCTATGGAGTAAAATATTGATACCTATTGGGGTTTGTATTAGTTATTCGACCTATCTGTAACTTACTTTCTACCAAATATCGTATAAGTTATACCAAAATTAATACATAAATAACTTAAAAGTACATTAAGTTAGGCCATCAACATGAATTTCATATCCACGATACAAACATATATATTAATTCAGATTGTACAAAGTTACTAAAGCAAATTAATATCCACGATTGAAACATACACACTAATTTCAATTTGCACAACATTATAAAAAATGATTTCATGTTCAGTTGTCGACATACATACTAATTCAGATTTGCATCAAGTTACAAAAATAATTTCACATTCAGCATTCGAACGTATATATTAATTCAAATTTGTACAAAGTTACAAAAGCGATCGCTTATCCAAAATTCGAACATACACACTAATTTAGATTTGCACAAAGTTACAGAAACAATTTCACATGCAAAATTCGAATTTTGGATAAGAGATCAACAAAAGTGATTGCACAAAATTACAAAAATGATTTCATATCCCAGATTCAAAATTCAAACGTACTTACTAATTTGCACAACGTCACAAAGTTATAAAAGTTATTTCATATATAAGATTGGAATGAACATACATATTCAAACTCACACAAAGTTACATAACAATTTCATATCCAGGATTCAATCATACGTACTAAATTTACACAAATTTATAAAAACAATTTCATATTCAAGATTCGAACTTTCCAAACGAAAGTAAACGCTCAACCACAACTTTGGTGGTTTGTCATTTGTCAATACCTCATCTAATTAACACCCTATATATATACAATACAATATCCACTTGCTCTATTACGTGCATATTTGCAGAGTAATAAGCTTAAGCTGAATCACAACAATGGCGGCAGAGGGAACAAAAGTGGGAAGAATGAAATTGGGTTCAGAGGGATTTGAAGTATCTGCTCAAGGACTTGGTTGTATGGGTATGTCCGCTTTTTACGGGCCGCCCAAACCCGAACCCGATATGATCCAACTCATCCACCACGCCATTAACTCCGGCGTCACTTTTCTCGATACTTCCGATGTATATGGACCCCACACTAACGAGATCCTCCTTGGCAAGGTATCAATTTGTTAATTTCTTTGAGTTTTATGCAATAGGATGTATGTACCTAATGTTAAGTATGTTGTACATTTTTTTTTCTTTTTGGTGAATGGCTTTTCTTGTGCTTGAGCTGAACTGTTTTCTGGATTTCTATGCATTTATGCATTGATTTTATTGTGCCGTATGCCTGTTCTGTTGTACCTTTGGTTTTGGAGTTTTGGTGTTTGAACTGGAATAATTGTAACATATGCAAAATGTGCTGGTTCATAAAGCTTAAAAGACTTGTACTTTTTGCACCCACGGGTGTAGTCTAATGGTCAATTAAATGAGTTGAGAACACGAGGTCTCAGGTTCAATCGAGACACCATGGTTATCAATAATATAGGAAGGACTCTACTCTTTGTTTTAGGTTGGGTAGGAGTTGGTGCTATACTTTACATGTTTTAAGTCTCTTGAGTTGGACCTTACCAAGAAATGTAGTTCATGGTTCTTCAAACCTTGTATATTTTCTGGGGTGCTAGCATAAGCGAATTCAAAATTTGAACTTTATGTCCCATCTGTCCTAGCTTTGGTACTTAGAGTTATCTGATACCTGTTGCTGGTGGTAGGTGGTAGGTATCCCGTGGAATTAGTCGAGGTATGCGAAAGCTAGGCCGGACACCACGGTCATGAAACAAAAAAATTTGAACTTTATGGGTTCGCACTCAAATTTTATCATATGCCGTCTAATTTACTGTTTCAAAATCTATCATTTATACTAATTTATTGAGCTTTTTAACGCATATACATGGTCTAAGCCAAAGCTATTGGGTTCAGATGAGTCGATAGGTTCTTTACTAGATCCGCCCTGGGTGTTGGTGGATGGTTTCCGCTGGGTGCTTGGAATTTAAAGGTTCCAATATATGAAATCAGTGCTACTATGCAGAGTTTATCCTTGTTATAGCTAGTTCCAACAAATTCATTCTATATTCTTATAGTCTGATTATTTAGATGCTAAAATCTAGCGAGGTCAGGATAAGGGCACACGTAGCAAGAATTGAAGTGAAATGATAGAAATTACAGAAAACGGAAAGCTCAGAGACAGAGAGGAAGAGAGGGAGTTGTTTTATTATTGATCCGCTGTCCAGTAAAAGAAAAAAGCTTTCTTGTCGATACGAAGTCAGCCAATTCTAAGAACAGGAATACTAGTAAATTAAAGAAAGATCTTTCCGGAGTGTAATGTAGTAGTTGCAGCGAGTAATTGATGATTGATGTCCTTGCTTGTAGGGGCAAGGCTCCTTTCACAGGGTAAAGAAGAGGGTCTCTATGTAATTCGTTTTTTTTTTCTTTTCAAATGACGAGAGTCATGGTCAGTTGCTAAGAGCGTGACTCTCGGGTCTTGGGTCGGTTGAGAGTCTCTTGGTCCTCAAGGTTATATGATAATCCATGACCATTGTATTTATGCAGGCTCTGAAGGGCGGGATGAGGGAACGAGTTGAGTTAGCAACAAAATTTGCTGTATGTTTTGCAGATGGAAAAATGCAAGTGTGCGGAGAGCCAGCCTATGTAAGGGCAGCATGCGAGGCTAGCTTAAAGCGACTTGATGTTGACTGCATAGACTTGTACTACCAGCACCGGATTGATACACGCGTGCCCATTGAAGTAACGGTTGGTTCTCTATTCCACAACTCTGTAAAATGAATGTTATGAACGTTTCCTAATCCACGATGGAGGATAAAATGCTTGACTTGTTTGGATACAATATATATTTTACAAACACTAAATGGCTTCAATGCTGATCAACATACACAATCATTTTGGAGTTGATCTAGTTGTTGAAAGCTAGTCTCTGTATATGTTTATAGTACAATCGTCGCGATTATAATCCAAATGGCTTTCTACACAAACAAAAAAAGTAGAAGAATTGATCCTCCAGAGATGGGAAGAAGCAATATGTAGTTGAGACAAAATTAGATGCAACTGCACTCTAATTTAAACTTTTCCGACTTCTAGTTTACATCTCAGAGCTTTTGATGAACCATTTAAAGAATTTAAAATGAGCAGCCGGTACCTCTGATATAATGCATGGGTAACCTTTAGAGAGTATTGGCATAGACCAATAAGTGGAGTGCTTATATTGTTTAATTTTTTCGCATCTTTGTTCAAATGGTTAATGATCATCATTTTTTCCCCTTTGAATAACTTGTTTTACTAGGTTGGAGAACTTAAGAAGCTGGTAGAAGAGGGTAAAATTAAATATATAGGTCTATCCGAGGCTTCAGCATCAACAATTAGAAGAGCACATGCTGTTCATCCAATAACAGCGGTACAATTAGAATGGTCTCTATGGTCGAGAGATGTAGAGGAAGAAATAGTCCCTACTTGCAGGTGCTTTCTTCTTTCTGTTAATTTTTTGTGTTTGGCTCTATAGCAATTCGAGCTCCTGATGTACGCCTATGTGTGAACTGTTTAGAGAACTTGGAATCGGGATTGTAGCATACAGTCCACTAGGGCGTGGATTTTTGTCATCCGGACCAAAGCTTCTTGAGGACTGCTCAAATGAAGATTTCCGAAAGGTTAGCTTGTGTTTATTGTTCGTCTTGGAGTTCCAGCATATTCATATCATGTTTAATTTCAGTGCGCATTTGGGTTGTTAGTGTAATATGGGGCATGGTTTGATCTTCAATTTTGCAGTATCTACCGAGGTTCCAGGGCGAGAATCTTGAGCATAACAAAAAACTGTATGAGAGGATTTGTGAAATGGCAGCTAAGAAGGGATGCACCCCGTCTCAACTTGTGTTGGCCTGGGTACATCACCAAGGAAACGACGTGTGTCCCATCCCGGGCACCACTAAGATTGAAAACTTCAATCAGAACATTGGAGCTCTGTCCATAAAGCTAACATCAGAAGACATGGCAGAGCTTGAATCTATTGCTTCAGCTAATGCAGTCCAGGGTGATAGGTACGGTTCGGCTGCGGCTACCTACAAAGATTCAGAAACTCCACCCCTTTCAGCATGGAAGGCTACATAAATGATGAGTTATTCTTGTGTTGTGCAATGTATCGAATGAGAAACTTTATTTTTTTTCTGTTTCAAAACTATTGTGCTACTTGCTGTTGTTTCAAATAATAAATTATGTGTCCAAATATAATTTGAACTTGCAACTTTTAAGTTTGAACATGCTTGCCATCTGATCAATCCCTCTCATCCAATGCAACTTGATTTTTTTTTTTTAAAAAAAGAATATATTTTCAAATGATATGATATATAAATACATTCAAACTTAACCTCAAATAGCAAGTAAACACTTTGACTTTGAGAGTGCATATATAAACACCTTAATCTGGTCTAAATGACAATTTGAATACGACGGTAAAATGACACATAAATTTTAGAGTTATTTAGATGATTATTTTGTAATTTGAAGTGTTTAATTGACATGTGAAGACGAATTAAAGGTATTTAGATGTGCAATGATAAGTTGACAATTTACTTACCAGCCGCCGCGCATAGTTATAAACCACAGTCCTTCACATTTAGCAGAGTGAAACGACAACGATGGCGACGTTAGGAACAAAAGTGGGAAGAATGAAATTGGGTTCAGAGGGGCTTGAAGTATCTGCTCAAGGACTTGGTTGTATGGGTATGTCCGCTTTTTACGGGCCGCCCAAACCCGAACCCGAAATGATCGAACTAATCCGCCATGCCATTAACTCCGGCGTCACTCTTCTTGATACCTCCGATGTATATGGGCCTTACACCAATGAAATCCTCATTGGTAATGTATGATATTCAACTTCCTTCCCCAAAATGCTTAATTTATTTATTTTTTGATGAATTCCAATCTTTGGGTTTATGCATTAGGATGATTGTACGTAATGCTGTAATTGTTGTACCTTTATTGGTTTTGGTAAAAGTATGTGATTGCTACTCGTCGTCCCAAAATGAAATTGTTACTAATAAAGCTAAAAAGGTAACTATTTGTTTCAATTTGTTTGTCTTACTTTTCTTGTTAATCCGTTTAAAAATTGCCTATATGTTTAAGATCACACAATTGAAGAACATTTTGATACATTCTACGTATCTTTAGTTTAACACCATAAGATTCAAAAGTCTTTCTTTATTCTCTTAAATTTCGTGTAAGTGAAAACCATGCAGACAAATTGAAATGAAGGGAGTATCATTTTTGGAACGGACTAAAAAAAAGAGTGTTACATTATGGGACGGAGGGAGTAAGTAGTAGTGCTAATTACTGGTGTTTGAGCTGGAATACTTTTTTGTTTGTTTACATATGCAGAATATGATTGTTCTCAGAGCTTAAAGTCTTGCATTTTTCTTTTTTGGGTTGGCGGCGGGGTTGTTATGAGACTTTGAGGTACCATTACATGTTTTCACCTTACAATGTGCTACGTTTCAGACTTTCAGATGCTTAAGCCTCACGAGTTGTACCTTAAGAAGAAGAATTGTTCATAATTCTTCAAACCTGTATCCTCGTGCGTGATCTCTAATTTTACTATTTGAGATTATTTGTTTTTTTTTCCTGCAAAGTTGTTGTTTTGGAATGTTGTTTTCTTAATATGAAGTACACAGAAACAACAGTGTAGTGAACTTGTATTTTCTTATAGTAGTGTTCAAGTTAACTTCTGTGCACCTTGATTATTTCACCGTGTAGTTGCTAGCTGATAACTCCATTAATGGAGATTAAGATCTGAAGTAATTGAAGAAAGAGTTGAGAAGAAGAGAGAAGAAGAGAAGATATTATTGAGCTCACATTAAGTTGTCTTTACATTGTTTTCACGTGAGTGAGTAATACATCAGCTACTAAGATGTATATATACACACTTATGACTCTAACAAACATACTAACTGATTCTTGGGATCTGAACCCTTTTAACTAACTAACTAACTCATACATGTAGCTTGTTATTCCTCTATACTGATCAACACTCCCCCTCAAGCTCATGGTTGGAATATATTCTTCAGTCCAAGCTGATCCATCAACTCATTGTGTTGCATCATCCCTAGACCCTTAGTAAGTAAGTCGGCTGGTTGATACTTAGTGTGCACATGTTCAGTCTTGATCACCCCTTGACAAAGTCTTTCTCTAACAAAGTGACAATCAATGTCAAAATGTTTTGTTCTCTCATGAAAGATAGGATTAGCTGCAATCTGTATTGCTGCTTTACTGTCACATATCATTTTCACTGGCAGAGAGACTTTAATTCCCAACTCTTTGTACAAACCAATCAACCAGGTTACTTCAGCAGTGCAGGCAGCCATGCTTCTAAATTCAGTAGAACTGGTTCTGTGATTACTCCCTGAGGAAGTCTCAACCTGCTTCAGCAGAACTCCTTGAAACTGTGTCCTGTTTCTTAGACTTCCAAGAAATGAGTCCTCCTCCAAACTTAACCAAGTAGCCTGTGACTGATTTCCTGGTTTCCAAGCATGCTCCCCAGTCAGAGTCACAGTAAGCTGTTAGTATAGTGGTGTCTTCTGCAGGCATAAACAAACCCAATCCAGGTGCTTTCTTGATATATCTGATGACTCTTAAAGCTGCATCCATATGTGATTGTTTAGGGCAATGCATAAACTGACTTAAGACCTGTACCGAGAATGAATGCAATATCAGGTCTTGTCATAGTAAGATATAAAAGCCTTCCTACTAGTCTTTGGTACTGTGTAATATCAGTCAGAATGTCATCATCCCTAGCATGTCCATTGTTAATGTGCTCATCATATTTGACTGATGTGAGCTTTTGATTAATCTCCAATGGTGTGCAAGCTGGTTTTGCTCCCCCTAGGCCAAATTCAGATATCAACTCTAAGGCATACTTCCTTTGTGGCATTAATATCCCCTTGTTAGACCTAGAGAATTCAATGCCAAGAAAGAACTTCAATTCCCCCAAATTTTTCATCTTAAACTTCTTTTGAATTTCTAGTCTAGTGTCACACAACAGCTGGTGATTGTTTCCAGTGATCAATAAGTCATCTAGATAAACTAGTATTACCACAGTGTCACTTCCAGCCTATTTTGTCAGCCAATTTTGTAAACAAGGAGTAATCATAATGACTCTGCTTGAACCCCATAGCTACCAGAGCCTCTGTTACTTTCACATTCCACTGCCTTGGTGCTTGTTTGAGCCCATACAAAGACTTATGCAATTTACAGACCTTATGACTCTCCCCCTGGCTGGAAAAACCACAAGGAATGTCCATGTATACCTCCTCAAGAAGATCTCCATTTAGAAAGGCATTGTGGACATCCATTTGAAAGATGTGCCAGCCTTTAGAGGCAGCAAGTGCTACAATTGATCTGACTGTAACCATCTTTGCGACTGGGCTAAATGTTTCTCCATAGTCAAGGCCCTCTCTTTGGCTAAACCCCTTGGCAACTAGTCGGGCCTTGAACCTCTCCACCTCTCCAGATGACAGGTATTTAACCTTATAAATCCACCGACAGCCAATTGGCTTCTTACCAGGAGGAAGATCAACAATACTCCAAGTCTTGTTGCTTTGTAAGGCATCAATCTCTAACTGCATTGCTTTAACCCAAGCTGGATCAGAAGCAGCGTCTTTGTACGACACAGGCTCACAAACAGCTGAGTATGCTTTCAACACCTGTTGATATGATTCGGACAGCTTGGAATATGTGAGGTGATCAGCTAAGGGATAGAGACAAGTGTTGCCTCTTGGCTGAGTGATAAAATCCTGCAACCAAATAGGAGGTCTGCTGGTCCTGGTGGATCTTCTAGTGGATGCATCTGGGATAACAGAAAGTGGAAGAGGAGCTGTAGGCACATGAATGGGAGAACCAGCTGAACCATCAGTTAAAAGTGCAGGCATCTCAGGAACCTGTTGTGTAGGTGAAGTAGAGGCACCTGATATGACACTAGGACCGTCATCTCTTGGCACTAAATCCAGCACTGGAAACATAGGATTTGATGCCTCCTGAGCATGTTTAAAGGGAAATAAATGTTCTTGGAAAACAACATTTCGGCTAACAAAGAAAGCATGACCATGAAAATCATACAAAATGTACCCCTTTTGTGTGGAGGAATACCCCATAAGAACTGCAGGAATTGCCCTAGGTGAAAATTTGTCCAACACTTTAGGACAGGCCGCATAACATAGACAACCAAATACCCTCAGATGAGACAAAGATGGAGGATGCATATACAACCTTTCAAAAGACGATTGGAAACCAAGAACTCTTGAAGGTAGCCTGTTCAATATGTACACAGACGTGGAGACACATTCACCCCAGTACTGAAGTGGAATAAATGCTTGAAACCTTATAGACCGTGCCATATTTAAGATGGTTCTGTGTTTTCTTTCAGCAACACCATTTTGCTGTGGTGTGTACACACAAGTTGTTTGATGGACAATGCCAAGTTCACCTAGCAGGCTTTGAAAAGCATGACTAAGAAATTCACATCCATTATCAGTTCTCAAGGTTTTAACAGTGGTGGAGAATACATTTTTAACCTGTGTAAGAAATTTCCTTAGAACCACTATAGTATCAGCTTTGGTAGCAAGTAAAAACAACCAAGTATATCTGCTGTAATCATCCACAATTGTAACAAAGAACCTTTTTCCATTGTAGGTGGGCACTTTGTATGGTCCCCATATATCACAGTGCAACAATTCAAATACACCTTTAGACAAAGTAGTATTTAAAGGAAAAGGGAGTTTATTGTGCTTAGCTAGAGGGCACACTGTACAATGTGAATTATCCTTGCTACTTAAGGCACTAAGAGATTTGTGTCTCTTTATTATATCAATGGGTGCATGTCCTAACCTTTTGTGCCATACATCAGCTGACTCACATATAGAAATAGAATGCAAAGAAGGCAAAACAATGGACTTAGCAACAGAGGTGCTATGACTATGACTCCTAAAACTCATACTCTTTGGAGCTTGATTAGGTCCCCTTGTTAGTATGTAGAGTCCACGATCTTCCTTACCAATCCCCTTCACCTGACCAGTGTAGAGATCCTGAAAAACACAAAAGTCAGGAAAGAATGCCACCATGCACTTGAGTTCCTTAGTGAGCTTGGAGACTGATCAGGTAAGTGCAGCACATTGGATATGGTTTGATTAGCCAAGATGCAAGTGCTACCAATGTGAGACACTGCAACTGTGTTACCATTAGGTAGGTGCACTTTACTAGTTGAATCACCGGGAGTTGCATTATTAGTAGTAAGTGAAGCTAGAGAAGAGGTGATGTGGTGAGTAGCTCCTGTATCTATAATCCATTCATCAGGACCATACGAACACAAAGATGCAGTAGGAAAATTACCTGCATCTACAGAAGCAACTTTTGCAGAGGACTCCACTGATTTGTCACCATCAGGTTTTGAAAGCAGTTGAATGATCTGCTGGTATTGTTCCTGAGTGAAGAAAGCTGCAGACTGCTGTAATGGAGTAGAACTGGTTCTGTGATTACTCCCTGAGGAAGTCTCAACCTGGTTAGCAGAAGCACTTGAAGTTGAGCCTTTTCTCTTTGACTTAAAATCTGCTGGATAGCCAACAATTTTGTAGCATTGCTCTTTGGAGTGACCTTTGCATCCACAGTGAGAACATATTAACACATTCTGTCTAGATTTGTGAATGCCAGATGAGCTTGCACCATCACTATAAACTCGACTAGAACCAGAGTTGCTACTTGATCCTGTATGATAGTTAGAGTTCCTGTGACTGTACATAGCTGCACCTTCAATCAGACCAGTTCCTGAACCAGGTAAAGTGGAGTGCACTAGGTTCCTTTTGAGACTCTTGATCCATAAGAAGAGCATAGGCTTTGTTCAATGTAGGAATGGGACTCATCATGAGAATTTGACTTCTAGGTGGGGAATAAGACACATTTAGACCCATCAAAAATTGAAGTAATCTTTGATAGTCACAATGTTCACTAAATTTCCTTGATTCTACACAAGGACAAGATGGACAGGGCATAATAGCATCATATTCATCCCAGAGATCTCTCAGTTTGGAGAAATAATCAGCAATAGTCATTGTTCCTTGTGTGAGAGTATGAATTTCTCTGTGAATGTGAAAGATCCTAGAACCATTCACAGTATCAAATCTTTCCCTAAGATCTATCCAGACTTTCCTTGCATCAGAAGCATACACAACTGAGCTTAGTAATCCTGGTCTAACAGCATTCATGATCCAGGATAAAACTACAGCATTACATTTTTCCCACTGATCATGTAACACTGGTTCAAACATGGATTTAGGAAATCTACCATCCACAAATCCTAACTTGCTACGACCTACAAGTCCAATTCTAAACGATCTACTCCACAGTGCATAATTCTCAGAACCAGTTAATTGCAGAGAAATTAAGGAGCTACCTGGAGTATCTGTGTGTTGTAAAAACAGAGGATGATTGTGATCTATGGTTGGAAATGTAGTCACAGGAATAGCACCATTGTTTGTACCTTCACTCGTACTGTCAATCGCCATGTGCAGAGATATGAATTTCAGTTTGGTTGAACCTTTGATACTTCTTTTTGAGCCTCACTGGATTAGTGATAAACTCTGAGTATCCAGTGGTCAAGTAATACTCACAAAAGCTATCCTACGATCAGTAGCTTTGATACCATGATAACTCCATTAATGGAGATTAAGATCTGAAGTAATTGAAGAAAGAGTTGAGAAGAAGAGAAGATATTATTGAGCTCACATTAAGTTGTCTTTACATTGTTTTCACGTGAGTGAGTAATACATCAGCTACTAAGATGTATATATACACACTTATGACTCTAACAAACATCCTAACTGATTCTTGGGATCTGAACCCTTTTAACTAACTAACTAACTCATACATGTAGCTTGTTATTCCTCTATACTGATCAACACTAGCTTCCACTAGCACAAATATTGAGTAACTTTACAAACCAAGGCTTAGACAGGTGAAATGAAATCATCTTGTATTTTATTTTTGTCTCCGCTGAGATTTGAATTGAACTTTTGAAAGTTTGCATCGACTTCATCAACCATAAACCACACACTTAAGCTTATTCATTCATCGCGTAAGCAACTGAGAAATTTTAACCATTTTGCAATAATTGTTGCTTGAAGTTCTGATAATTATGTATCTATGCAGGCTTTGAAGGGAGGGATGAGAGAACGAGCTGTATTAGCAACAAAATTTGGTATTGTTTTAGGAGATGAAAAGAAAGCAGAAGGAAAGAGAGAAGTACATGGAAATCCAGCCTATGTAAGGTCAGCGTGCGAGGCTAGTTTAAAGCGACTTGATGTTGACTGTATAGACTTGTACTATCAGCACCGAATTGATACACGTGTGCCCATTGAAGTCACGGTTAGTTCTCTTTTTGCCATTTATGATTCTTTGAAGTTACTTATTATTTATTTTGGAAAATGATGTAATATTTGATCTTACTCGGAGGATGACTACTGAGGAAGTAGTGTGGCTAAAATCAAATAAAATAATTACTGTATAGTGGTTATATAACTTATATTATATCTACAAATGCTCGTGACTGTAATACAAACTTCTGGCTAGTATTCGGGTATAAGTTTTTACTTAATATCTCAATGCAATATTTCAGAATTGATCTAGCAGCTGTTAGCCACACTCTTTATATTGCTTAGACCAAATCATTGCCCTTATTGTCCAAATCAGCAAAACAATTCCCTGTCTTTCTGCTTTAATAAAAAGGAAAGCAACACCAAAAGAAATGATCATCCGGAGACAGGAATCAAACAATAGGAAGATGAACGGAAAAATAGATGTAACTGCTCTCTTTTTCAGACTATTGTCAACATTTCTTATTCCCTTGAGATTCCTGTTGTACTAGGTTGGAGAACTTAAGAAGCTGGTCGAAGAAGGTAAAATAAAATATATAGGTCTATCTGAGGCTTCAGCATCAACAATTAGAAGAGCACATGCTGTTCATCCAATAACAGCAGTACAATTAGAATGGTCTCTATGGTCGAGAGATGTAGAGGAAGAAATAATCCCTACTTGCAGGTACATTCTTCTTTCTGTTTGTTTTCGTGTTTGGGGTCTATAGCAATGTGAGATCCTGATGTTTGCCTATCTGTTAACCGTTCAGAGAACTCGGAATTGGGATTGTGGCATACAGTCCACTAGGACGGGGCTTTTTGTCTTCCGGTCCAAAGGTGCTTGAGGAATTGTCAAATGAAGACTACCGAAAGGTTTGCTTTGTTGTTTCGTATTTCAAACATATTGCTCTCATGTTTAATTGCATCAATGTTTTTCTGTTGCGAGTATATTTACTTGTTTTAGGGAAGAAAGAGTTTCGAATAATAAGCTATTTGATCTGGATGATATTACTAGGAACAAAAGCTTTCAATAGTTTGTATCAAAAGTCATGAAGTATGAACTTTACATTGTCCCTTATATATTGCCATTTGCTTAATTGGTATACAATGCTCTCCTTTGTGCTGTTTAGTGTTATTATTTGTTTTCCTCTACTTGCTACACGATATAATGGGAGAGTTTAGTCATGTATTCAATTCGTTGGACTTAAAATCGATCCACAATTTTGCAGCATCTTCCAAGGTTCCAGGCCGATAATCTTGAGCATAACAAAAAGCTGTATGAACGGATTTGTCAAATGGCAGCTAAGAAGGGATGCACCCCTTCTCAACTAGCCTTGGCCTGGGTACATCACCAAGGAAACGACGTGTGTCCCATTCCTGGCACCACTAAGATTGAGAACTTCAACCAGAACACTGGAGCTCTGTCCGTAAAGTTAACATCAGAAGACATGGCAGAACTTGAATCCATTGCCTCGGCTAACGCAGTCCAGGGTGACCGGTATATACCTGGTATGAGTACTTTCAAAAATTCAGAAACGCCGGCCCTTTCAGCATGGAAGGCTACATGATGTTGCAGTTGCTTGAGTTGTTCTTGTGTTTGTGCATAATATGCACTGAGAAAGTATATTTCTCTGTTTCAAAATTCAAACTATAGTGCCATTTGCTTATGGTTCAAATAATAAATTTCATGTTTATGTTTGTAGACTTTTACCAATGGAGTAAAATACTGATATTTATTCCTCCATTGCCTTACAAAATATGTATAATTCAATCTTTTTCCTTAATTGGACAGAGTCGAGAAGTATTTTTCAAATCATGATAGTGTCCGCGCAAACTTCCGTTCTTCGATTATTTTCAATCATTTAGCTAGTTTAGCTATAGACATTATTTTTAGCATGTTTAGCTTCCAAAATTGCTGAAGTCCTGGGTTACGATATTATCACAAAAGAATCTATAAAGTTACATAAATAATTTTTCGAAACAAGCTTGAAATAATATAATATGATGCAATTTTTCGAAAAAAAGTTATTAATGGCAATAAAATGCTCATACAACCCCTATAGCCCTCTTATTATCAATAATAAATGACGTATGTGCTTACATATTCTTTGTCACCATCCATAATCAGTGTATAAAATATTACTCCGATCCCGCTCCTTTAATATTTAATTAAAAAGTATTAATCTCTATAATTAAAGCTATATACATTATTAGTGTTAAACTTTTGTACTATCAAGTTATAAATACTAAGTATAGATTTATATATGTCGTGTTATTAGTATTTAGACTTTATATTTATATATAAAAAAATATTTAAAATGTACAATAATCTATTCAAGATTAGTGTCAAGAATTCATAATTACTTTTTTTAACTCTCTGCGAATTTAGTAATTTTTTTTTATTATTATTGTATTTGTATTAAAAGATTAATTTTATATATATTAATTTTATATATATATATATATATATATATATATATATGTAATTATGAACCCAATAATCATGACCATTATGCATTGCACACTTTCACAATGTTGCAAAATCAGATACATCCGAACTTATTACTTTCCATGTAAATCATATATTTATCTATAAATATTCACTAAAATATACTTTATTTCATACTAAAGGATCGTTTGGTATGATAGATTAAAAAAATTTAACTCTGAAATAATTTTTGAGTATCCTTTATACTCATAAAATTTAAATCCCAAACTTAGGTGCATACGTATGCCTTGTAAAGTTCATCATGAATGACAATTAACACAACGAGCCGCCAGATACAGTCCTTCAATGTCAGCTATAAATAAATCATAAATTTCTTCACTATCTCTCATAATAATAATTTACTTAGCTAAATGGAGAAAGAGGGAACAAAAATGAGAAAAATCAAATTGGGTTCAGTTGGGCTTGAAGTATCTGCTCAAGGGCTTGGTTGTATGGGTATGTCCGCTAATTTTTATGGGCTACCCAAACCCGAACCCGAAATGATCAAAGTGATCCACCACGCCATTAACTCCGGCGTCACCCTTCTTGATACTGCCGATATCTATGGACCTAACACTAATGAAATACTCATCGGCAAGGTAATATTACTCTCCGCGCGTTTCAATTTGTTTGTCTGGTTTTGATCAGACACGGAGTTTAAGAAAGTAAAAAAAAAGTTGAATCTCGTGATTTTAAACTAAGAATGTGTTTCAAAGTTATAAATTGAAACGGAGAGAACAATTAAATGTTTATGCACTAGTATGGTTGTACGTAATGCATTAACTGTTGTACTTTTTGGTTTGGGTTTTGGTAGGAGTGTGGTTTGCTACTAGCTAATTACTGGTGTTTGAGCTGGAATAACTAATTTTTTTTACTTATGCAATATATGATTGTTCTTAGTGCTTAAAGTCTTGTACTTTAGGTTTTGGGGTTGGTATGATGTATCATATTTTGTTGGTTTCACTTGATAATCAGTGGTTGATGGATATATATATAGTGAACTTGTATTTCCAATGTACTCTAGATGTATTTTTTTCTATTGACAATAGTGTCTAGATCAGCTTCCGTGCACCTTGACTATTCACCTAGATACCTGTTATCTTCCACCAGCATAGGTATCTAGTAACTTTACTCACTAAGACTTAGACATATGGAAACACGCTACATCGTATTTTTGTCTCTGTTAAGATTTGAACGGTAGTTTCCAAGGTTTGCATCAACTTCGTGAACTATTTAACAATGCCCTTTGTCTCTGATAATTACGTATCTATGTAGGCTTTGAAGGGAGGGATGAGAGAGCGAGTTGTGTTAGCAACAAAATTTGGTGTTGTTTTAGCGTCAGATGATAAGAGAGCAGAGGGAAACAGAGAAGTGCATGGTGATCCAGCCTATGTGAGGGCAGCGTGCGAGGCTAGCTTAAAGCGACTTGATGTTGACTGCATAGACTTGTACTATCAGCACCGAATTGATACGCGTGTGCCCATTGAAATCACGGTTGGTCTTCTTTCTCTTCGATTTATAACTCTATAAAATGCAAGCAATAAAATGTTCAACATTTCTTGTTCCTTTGAACTCTGTTTTACTAGATTGGAGAACTTAAGAAACTGGTTGAAGAGGGTAAAATAAAGCACATAGGTTTATCTGAGGCATCAGCGTCAACAATTAGAAGGGCGCATTCAGTTCATCCAATAACAGCAGTAGAGTTAGAATGGTCTCTGTGGTCGAGAGACGTGGAGGAAGAAATAGTTCCTACCTGCAGGTATATTTACCTCTTTTCTGTTGTTTTTTCATGTTAGTGCGCGGTCTATAACAATGTGAGATCTTGATGTTCATCTGCTAGGGAACTTGGAATTGGAATTGTGGCTTACAGTCCACTAGGACGGGGCTTTTTGTCATCAGGTCCGAAGCTGCTTGAGGATATGGAAAATGAAGACTACCGGAAAGTATGCTTTGTATTCATTGTTGTTTTGAGTTTCAAACTTATTAGATTTGCTTGTATTTGTGTATGGTTTTGGATTTCAAACATATAGATATCATGTTTCATTGTTGTGTATTTATATCGCGAGTATATTTCTGTCCTTAAATGTATATAAGGAGCATGGTAGTTAGTTAATGCATATATATTGCCTTTTGACCTTGTTGATTGAGAATCGTATTTGTGGCTACTGATATTGAATGAACTTTACATTTGTGCTACTCTGTATACGATATACTAAAGTCGAAAAATACATGTTTGACTCAAATAGATGTTCAATTTTTGCAGCATCTACCAAGGTTCCAGGCTGAGAATCTTGAGCAGAACAAAATCTTGTACGAGCGGATTTGTGAAATGGCTGCAAAGAAGGGATGCACCCCTTCTCAACTGGCGTTGGCCTGGGTACATCACCAAGGAAACGACGTGTGTCCCATCCCAGGCACCACTAAGATTGAAAATTTCAACCAGAACATTGAAGCTTTGTCCATAAAGTTAACATCAGAAGATATGGAAGAGCTTGAATCCATTGCTTCAGCTAATGCAGTCCAGGGTGATCGGTATATTCCTGGTATGAGTACTCATAAGAATTCAGAAACCCCGCCCCTTTCATCGTGGAAGGCTACAGAATGATGCAATCGAGTAACTAGTGTCTCAGAGTATGTAATTAGTGTGTGTGTGTGTTAAGTTGAGGTAAGTTTTTTTCTGTATTTTGCGCGCTGTAATAGAGAGTATATTTTTCGATTTCAGTCTATCATGCTACTTACGATGCCATGAAGGTATAAACAATAAACTTGTGACTCTCTTTTACTGCTTTTACCTGTGGAGTAATTCACTAAGAATTATTATTGCTTTATCAAATATGTGTGATTCAGTCTTTTTTTTGTTGGTTGGACAAAATTAATTAAGTGAAAAATCACTTAGACAATCAGAGATTATAAAGAAAGCCCAAATTGAGCTTGGAGAAGTTGTTGGAAAAGGAAAACCAATAGAAGAAGCTGACGTATCCAGACTCCCTCACTTTCAATTTATCATCAAAGAAATGTTAAAACTTCACCCACCAGCTCCATTCTTAATTCCCTGCAGTGTGGACCAAGATGTTGAATTGTGTGATTATATTATTCGGAAGGATTCACTAGTACTAGTCAACACGTGGGCAATTGGTCAGGATTCTTCTTTTTGGGAGGATCGACACTTTAGTGTTTAAACCTGAGAGATTTTGAAGTTTAGAATTGGATGTGAGAATTTTTTTGAAATGGATTCTATTTGGTGTTGGCCGAAGAACATGCCATGGATTTCCATTGGCATTGAAATTGATGCCAGTAATGTAGGAAACTTGAGGCATGCATTGAGCCAAAATAGTTAGACATGGAGGAGAAATTTGGTGCCATCTTAGCCAAAGCTCATCCTTTGAAAACTATCTCATCTCCTCTTTGATATTGCTCGATCGATAAATATTTATCTAATATCGATTTTCTAATTATATCACTTTACATAATTACCAGCCACCATCATCAATAACCTTTTGTCATATATAATAAATCAAAATCATAACTCAAAGGTGTTTGCAACATGTTCATGCCTTATTTGAAATAAAATGGTTTCATATTCTTGATTGATCGATTATTTTTCTCTCCATATGTATATCTATTTCCAATTTCGAATGGTCACAAAAGTAGCATATTCTAAATTGAGTGACCATTCGAAATATTATCATTAGTGTTTTAAAAGTAAAATTTCGCGATGTATTTATAAGAGAAATGTTACGCAAGTATATAATTACTTTCACAGTGTTACCAAATAGGAAAGATGCGATACGAATACTTGTTATTTGAATTATTCTCAAACTTCTTTATCTCTATAGATTAAAAATTATTATGTATCATTCAATCATATATTATTATAAGCATGAACAAAAAAAGTTGAAAGTTGAATTACGGTTTTACCCCTTCTATTAATTAAATTGTTAAAAAATATTTAAATATTTGATTGTATAAGTTTAATTAAAATGTTAAATGACTTTTAGACTTCCTAAGATTAATTCCTAATTAAATATCTAATTTATTAATATTTATCATCTATAATCTATATGTATATAATAATTATAATTTTTTTTCAAAAAAAAGTCTAATTTAAATGTTAATGACTTTTAAACTTCCTAAGATTAATTCCTAATTAAATATCTAATTTATTAATATTTATCATCTATAATCTATCTATCTATCTATCTATCTATCTATCTATCTATCTATCTATCTATATATATATAAAAAAAAAAATTAAAAAAAGTCTATCCCTAAATTGCTATGCTTTTCCTTTTCTCATAACTTTTTCCTTT
Organism: Solanum commersonii; assembly: GCA_029007595.1. Lineage (NCBI taxonomy): Eukaryota > Viridiplantae > Streptophyta > Magnoliopsida > Solanales > Solanaceae > Solanum > Solanum commersonii. The sequence continues at coordinate 1,040,285 of JAJTWQ010000128.1, read as the reverse complement.
AATATAATTTATATGGATAAAGCATTATCCTTTATGATAACTAACGAAATTTAATAATTTGAAGGGTGCAAATCTACAAAATGGAGACACACACATTGATAATGTCCTCTTGATTATTATTAAAGAATGACTCTAGCTTCACAAATTTAAATTCATTGATGCTTAATTACGTGATAAGAACTTTAGTTATTTTTTCTACATAGTTTGCTAACTTTAATTTTCTTTTTCCTATTCTTCATTTATTTACTATTATTTTCTAATTACTTATTCAACTTTTATACTCTTAATATTCATAACCCTCATCTTTTCATATTCATAACCTCTAAATATTTAAACTAACACTTTAAGATATCTTTTGATATTCCTTCTATTCTATCTATATAAATTCAACTTCTTTATATCATGAAATCCGTACCAAGATTATTACGCTATTATTATTTTTATTCTATAGTTAAAGTAGATGAAGAAGACTCTTGAATTTTGATAGGATATGGAAGGAATCGATAAGAACTCGGAGAGTTATGTACTAATTTTGTACTTATTTTTCCATCTATATATGTATGAGTCTTATAAGAATAATGTCTACCTTGTATTTTTCTTAAATCATTTACTCTTTGTCTTTTTTTTTTTCTCTATTAGACTTCTTAATTTAGTTTTCTATGAATGTTTTATTGTCGTAAGTCTTTATACTTATTTTGTAATTGTTGCATTTCATTGTTCATTAGAATTTACATATATATATTTTCATGAAATTTTAGTCATTCTAACGTATCTATAAAAATTCACATGAAACACACGTGCGAAGCACGTGCTCAGAAACTAGTTATTCAAAAATTATGAGGGTCAACAATCTTAACTAAAGATTTTAACACATAATTTGTGTAAGATATGTTAGGCGAGCCTCAAGCGTTGTGCGTTGGATGTGCTTAGGGCATACAGTCGGACGTTTATGGCGTAAGTCTTACAGAACTAAGCCCCACACTTGAGTCTCGAGGCGTTTTTGCTAAAGTCCCACCCTAGGGCGATCCCCAAGGCAAGTCCCAACAGAGTTTTTTAAAACACTGATTATCACATTCCACTCCCCCCCCCCTCCCCCCGCCAAACTACCCTTATCTACACTAAAACATAAACTACCCTTATCTACACTAAAACATAGTTATTCCCCCTCCCCCCCTAATACCAAAAGTTCCTTAAAAGTTAGGCCGCAGTAATTACTCTACACATATGAAAAGCCATAATAGGACCAAAAGAGTTCCTCAAAAGTTAGGCCGCAATAATTACTCTACACATTTTATTTTACTTTACTACTCCTTTCAAATTTTAACTTACCTTTGTTAAGAAAATAATGCTTGGTATAGTGAGTATGTCATTTTATCTTTATTAATTGGTAGAGTCTTAAATATATTTTCTCACTACACTTCAAAAACAGTAATTCAATGTTCATAAATTGAGGGTATAATAGGTAAAAGTAATTGTCCTTCCTTAATTTGAAACATAGGAAGTAATTTAAAAATTATGTAAAAAATATTATAAATGACAATAATTAACAACTTAAAATATTTAAAACCATATAAAAATTGGTAGAGGTTGAAACTTTCTAACACATCAATAATATCTAAGTTGGAAGGAAGAGAGTGATAAGAGATAATGGATTACCATACACTTATGATGGGATCAAGTTTTGCCTTGATCAGTATTGTTTATACTATAGCAAAAATATGTAGCAAAGGAAGCAAAAAAGTTCCACCAGGGCCATCACCATGGACAATTATTGGAAATCTTCACTTGTTAGTTACAAAACCCCATGTATCACTAGCCAATCTTGCAAAAATTTATGGTCCAATTATGAGTTTAAAATTAGGACAAATAACATTAGTGGTCATTTCTTCATCAGCTATGGCAAAACAAGTCCTTCAAAAACAAGACTTGGCCTTTTCCACTAGATTTATCCCTGATGCCCTTCAAGCACACAACTATTACAAATTCTCTACAGTTTGGCTTCCTGTTTGTCCTCAATGGCGAATGCTTCGCAGAATCATGAACATAAATATCTTCTCTACCAATAGGCTTGATGCAAATCAACATCTAAGGTCACAAAAAGTGAATGAATTGCTTGCTTATTGTGAAAAATGTTGTCAACAAGGTGAAGCTGTGGATGTAGGTCAAATTGTTTTCAAGACTAATCTCAATTTAGTGTCAAACACCCTTTTCTCCAAGGATTTGGTTCATCTTTATTCAGATTCAAAGGTAGAATTCAATAACATGCATGATTTTTTAATTAGTTGAGTAACCGTCTGAGAATTTAATCTTTTTAAAATTTAAAGGTTGAGTTGAAGGACGTGATCTGGGGCATCGTTGATCTTGCTGGGAAGATCAACCTAGTGGATTTTTTCCCTATACTTGAAAAGATTGATCCTCAAAGAATAAGGTATCGCACAAACATCCTTTTTGGTAAGTTGTATAAACTCTTTGGTGATATGATCAATGAGCGGTTGGAAGAAAAGAAAACGAACCAGAGTGAAAAGAGTGATATTTTACAAGTGCTTCTCAATCACAGCGCAAAAAATCCCCAAGAGATGGATCAAAATTTTATGAATTCCACACTCCTGGTTCGTTCTCTTCTCTTTTATCATTAAAATTTTTGAGATGCAAATTTTCATCCTTTTATCATAGTGAACATAAATAATTTTTTCTTGTATTCATAGCAAGTTGTATAATTTGATGCATGGTTAAGAAAACATGATGTGCTAGTTTGAAATACTATTTTTTAAAGTTTATTTGAGAGAATTACAAAAAATGTTACAGGACTTATTTATTGGTAGTATTGATACAATTACAAGCACGTTAGAATGGGCAATGGCAGAAACACTTAGACATCCAGAGATTATGAAGAAAGCCCAAGCTGAGCTTGCACAAGTCGTTGGAAAAGGTAAACCAATAGAAGAAGCTGATGTATCTAGACTCCCTTACTTGCAATTTATCATCAAAGAAGCATTAAGACTTCACCTACCAGCTCCATTCTTAATCCCCCGCAGTGTGGACCAAGATGTTGAATTGTGTGATTACATCATTCCAAAGGGTTCACTAGTACTAGTCAATGCATGGGCAATTGGTCGTGATTCTTCTTTTTGGGAGGACACTTTAGTGTTTAAACCTGAGAGATTCTGGAATTTAGAATTGGATCTGAGAAAAGATTTTGAGATGATTCCATTTGGTGCCGGACGAAGAACATGCCCTGGATTTTCATTGGCATCGAAATTGATGCCACTAATGTTGGGATCGATATTGAATTCGTTCAATTGGAAACTTGAGCCAAAAAACTTAGACATGGAGGAGAAATTTGGTTCCATCTTAGCCAAAGCTCATCCTTTGCGAGCTATCCCATCTCCTCTTTGATATTGCTCAATCGATATTAGCCATAGTTGTTTAATATTTCATGTTTTTATTAGATCTACAATCATCCGCCATTAACCTTTGCCATAATAAATTGAAATTTTTGTAGCTATTGCAATGTTATGATAGTTTGAACAATAAACTTGTGACTCTGTTTGTACAATTTACCTGTGGAGTAAAGCACTAACTAGGGGTCGTTTCGTAGAGTGTATAAGAATAATGCTGAATATGATGTATTAGTAATGCATGCATTAGTAATGCTTGCATTAGTTATGCTTGCATTATTTCTTATACATTGTTTGGTTTGATGTATTGGAATTAGCAAGCCTTGTATAAAGACTATTAAAAAAATATTTGTTTACAAAAATACCCCCACATTCTTTTACAAAAATAAAATAAAAAAATAATAATAAAAAATAATAATAATAAAAATAATAATAATAATAATAATTATTATAATTGTTATAATTATTATTATTATAATTATAATTACAATAATAATAATAATAATAATAATTATAATTATTATTATTATAATTATAATAATATTATATATGATTGATGTGAAGAATTTCGGCATAGATATATTCTCTCTTTTATGGATCAAGAAGATATTAAAAGTACTCGGTTAGAAGAGGTAGATATACCTCAAAACCTTGATTTGTTAAACAAATGGACTATTCCGAGAGTGAATATAAAAACTATTTATGATTATGGTTGGTTTGATAAAATCTCAAATAAACAGTTGATTAAAACAACCGAGCAATCTTTGGCGTTAAACTCGTCGGGAACAAACTATTCGTTTATTAAATAAGCGTGATATTGAATTTTATAAATCTCAATACAAATTCCTGCATATTGGCATGATTCAAATTGCCTTCAAGCCTTTGACTCTTAAAGGGTTACCGAGAGACTTTCTAAGCCGCTCTTCGTGACGCGAGAAATCTTAATTTTCGACAATCTTTGATGGGTTCGATAGAATCTACAAGTGGCCTATGGCCCGCCTTATTTTAATGCTCAACCAAATTTGCGGTTATCTTTGACCGATTCTAATATCTTAGATGCTTTAACTTTGAATGTTAAGACGCATGGTTATGAGTATGCAGCTGGTACGGATCTAATCTGCTTGTGTTATAGAATCTATTATAAATTACTTGCTACTTTGAATCCTAGATGTAAGTTATATGATACATCTGATCAAACTATTTTGGTAGAAACTAATTTCGCCAGATCTAAGGTCACTACTAGAAGACCTATAAAATGGGAAGAAATTAATTTTCCTACTACATGGATTCTAGATTCCATTATACCCCGAACAACCGATGGATATTGTCACCAATTCGAATATTCTCACATTAGTCAAAATTCCGATGGAAAAATTTGTATGCGGTTTGATGAAAAAGTATTCCTTATAGTAGACATTCTTTTGCTTCGATAGAAGACTGGCTATTCAACATATTTCTCCGATAGAACCTTCTTATGGTCCAAACTAGAAATCGAGCCGCTTCATTGCATACTTTATCAACGCTTATATCTCGAAAAAAACAAAAATTAAAATTGATCCTCGGTTAAACATCGTTCAAACAAATGATAAATCATCTGATGTTTCTGATAAAGATATTCCTTCTGTATCCGAGATGGATTTTAATCTTAATGATACTTAATAATGACAGAACATCAAATTGATTTTAGTCCAGGTTCACTGGCAAGAAAATATATTCAAAATGAATTTTTAAATGAAAAATGGAACCAGTTTAAAACATGGTTTTTTGACACTTACAGTAGAGAAGATTTAAATAATATTTCTCAAGAATTCTACCAAACTTGTGCATTGCATAATCATATTATGTTCTTTGTGCCTTGGTTTATAACCACTTATTTACCTTTATTTATCAACGTTCTTGAACGATCCTACAAAGATGAATCAGGTAATATTATTCAATCAATTTATCCTCCTCAAGCTCCGTTTATTTTACCAAATAATACTGGTATTACTTTTACTGCTTTTCATAAATTTATTGATAATGAGGTGGCCGCAGTAAGTATTAATGAGATTAATAGACTTATTTCTCAAAATAATTATTTAGGTTTGTATGTTAAATTCATTGGTGAACATATTTGTTCTCTAGATAAGAAGTTAGATAATCTAACTCATCTGATTATTCAAATTGATGACAAGTTAAAATCAGCAAAACAAGTCTCTGAACAGGCTTCTACGTCCAAACAGCCTGATGTCCCTATTCAAAGACCTCCTGAGATTCAGGATTTTATTCTTAGACCTCTTCATGATCTTGAAAGCCTTTTGGATAAAACGTTTTCGGAATTTGGTGCAAGTGCAAAACCAATTAGCCTCGCCAAGATTTTGCGAGATGAAATGGAAGCCACTTTCGATTTCAAGACACAAGTGGAAATGGAAGTTAATAAACTTCATGGTTATCCAAAGAAGAATAGTGGTAATACGTATGCTAGAAAACCTAGTATGCAAACCTATTATTATCCCGCACCAACTCCTCAAGATGTTTTAATAGAGGAAAGAGATTGGAATCAAACTAACACCTCTTATAGTGGAAGCGAGATTTATGAATGGAATCTCGATGGATTGACTGATAGACAGTTAACTATTTTAGTTCATAGGATGCTTATGTATGCTACCATCTGCAAGAGCGTTAATAACACTGACAGGACTATTTGCAAGATGATTATTGCAGGTTTTACGGGTCAATTAAGAGGCTGGTGGGATAATTATATGACCCTCGATGCAAAGGCAGCAGTTATAAATGCTAAGGTTGCAACTGAAGGAGTTGATAACTTAGGTTTTGCTTTAGTTAAAAATAGAGAAGACGCTGTTTATACTTTAGTCTTAACCATCCTAGAACATTTTAGTGGTAGATTTACCAATCAATATGAAACCATTAGATCTTTACTAAATGGTCTTAGATGTAGACATTTAGGTGAGTTTAGATGGTATAAAGACACTTATTTAAGTCGGGTAATGGAACTTCCCGAAAATGGCTTAGAATTCTGGAAAGCCAAATTTATTGATGGTTTACCTTCTTTATTTGCAGAAAGAGTGAAAAAGACTCTTAGAGATCCGCAAAGAATTATCCCCTATAATAATTTTACCTATGGAAAGCTTATTGGAGCTTGTACGCATGAAGGCATAAATTTGTGCAATGAGTTAAAACTCTCAAGACAGTTAAAAATGGATAAGCTTAGAGAAAAGTCTCAATTGAGAGATTTTTGTACTCAGTTCGGTTTGCCAGATGCTTCTAAAGGCACCAACCAAGAAGTTTCTAAATCAGAATCTCATAGATCTCATCATAAGAAAAGAAGATCTAGAAGAAGGACTAGAGAAGAACGAGATGAGCGTAGGGCTCATCGTAAATCTCATAGATTTACTAGGAATAGGTCAAGACGAAATCTTGATAAGATTAAGTGTTATAAATGTGGAAAATTTGGGCATATAGCTCCAAATTGTAAGCTAGAAAAGCTTAAGACTCTAGAACTTGATGATGATATTCAAGAAAAGATTTATAGTTTTTTATATATTTCTGGTTCCGAATCAGATTATGATGATTTTGAAGCAAGTTATGCAACAGAGGAGGAGCAACCCGAGTCATCAAGTAAGGTTCAACAAGATTCGAATGATGTTTGCAAATGCCATGGTGATAGTTGTCACTGCGAACATGATGAATTCTATAAGCTACAATCTCAGTTCGAAGACATGAATATGTTTACTATCACTGCAGATAATGTGATAGAACTTTTAAAAGAAGTTACCGATAATACTCTTCGTGAAAAGATCATTCAAATGGCTGCTGGTAAAACTAGCTCTTCGTCTAATATTCCTAATGATAAAAAGGTTAAAGATGAGTTTAATTATTCTGCTCCTTATTCCTTGTCTGAAGTTCATAATAGACTCTCTTCTAAACAAACCATGATTATTCGTGATACCTCTTTTGATGATTTAAAAGGAGAAATTGAACATTTGAAGGAAGAAATTAAATTTCTTAAACAAAATCATATTATTTGTGATCACCGTCTTACTCAAATTGAGTCTGCTAATAGCAAAGGAAAAAATAAGGTTGATGATTTTACTGCTGAAGAAAATATTCTTGCCAACACTTTGAATATTGATCCAAAACAAAATATGTTTTTAGGAATGATGCAAATTGTTACAGCTCATAAATGGTATGTTAAATGTACTATATTAATTGATAATACTTTTTCTATAACTAACATTGCTATGATTGATAGTGGCGCTGATGTGAGTTGCATTCAAGAAGGTCTAGGACCTACTAAATATTTTGAAAAAATAACTCATATGGTTATATCTGCTTCTGATCATGCTTTAGATATAAAGTATAAATTATCTAATACTCGTATTTGCCAGAATAAAGTTTGTATTCCTCACTTCTTTTTCTTAGTAAAAAATCAGTTATACCCTCCTATTATTCTAGGAACTCCTTTTATAAATGCAATTTATCCTTTTACTAATATAAATGCTAAAGGATTTTCTCTCGCTACTTATAAAAATCAAGATATTAGTTATACTTTTATCACTGAGCCTATTTCTAGAGATATTAATGCTCTAATTGAAATGAAACAAAAGCATGTTGATTATTTATAACTTGAAATATTTAGTATGAATATATTCGATACTTTAAAATCTACTAAAGTACAGGAAAAAATTAAACTAATTTATGAAAGAATGACCGTTGATATTTGTGCTGATCATCCTAGTGCTTTTTGGAATCGGAAAAAGCATATTGTAACTCTTCCATATGAAGATGATTTCTCTGAAGAAAATATCCCTACCAAATCACGTCCTTGTCAGATGAATACCGAATTGGTTGAATTCTGCAAAAAGGAAATTGATAATTTATTACAAAAAGGTTTGATAAAGCCTTCCGAATCACCTTGGTCGTGTATTGCTTTTTATGTTAATAACGCAGCAGAAAAGGAACGAGGTGTTCCCAGGTTAGTTATAAATTATAAACCTTTAAATAAATTTTTAAAATGGATTAGGTATCCTATTCCAAACAAAAGGGATTTATTATCAAGATTATATGATGCTAATATCTTTTCAAAATTTGATTTAAAATCTGGATATTGGCAAATTCAAATATTTAAAGACCATTCTTATAGAACGGCATTTAATGTTCCGTTTGGACAATATGAATGGAATGTAATGCCCTTTGGTTTAAAAAATGCTCCCTCGGAATTTCAAAAGATTATGAATGATATTTTTAATCCTTATTTAGAATTCATCATAGTTTATATTGATGATATTTTGGTATACTCAAAGACTCTTGAAATGCATATTAAACATCTAGACATTTTCAAGAAAATAGTTATTCAAAATGGTTTAGTCATATCTAAACCTAAAATGAGTCTTTTTCAAACAGAAGTTAGATTTTTGGGTCATTTGATCTGTCAAGGAAAAATGACTCCTATTCAGCGATCTATTGAATTGACATCAAAATTCCCTGATATTATTACAGACAGGACTCAATTGCAGCGGTTTTTGGGAAGTTTAAATTACATTTCCCCCTTTTACAAAAATTTGTCTCGAGATTTAGCTCTGTTATATGACAGGCTAAAAAAGGATCATAAGAAGCCTTGGACTAATAGTCTCACAAATCTTGTAAAGACTATTAAAGAAAGAGTTAAATCTTTGCCTTGTTTAACCCTTGCTAATCCTGCTTGGCCAAAGATCGTTGAGACAGATGCGTCCAATATGGGTTATGGTGGAATATTAAAACAGATTAACCCGCATGATAAAAATGAATACCTTATTCGGTTTCATTCAGGAAAATGGAGCGATGCTCAGAAAAAATATGCAACGGTAGCTCATGAAATGTTAACTATCGTTAAATGTGTTTTAAAATTCCAGGATGATCTTTACAATTAGAAATTTGTGATAAAAACAGATGCTCAATCAGTCAAATATATGTTTGATAAAGATTTCAAACATGATGCATCAAAATTAATATTTGCTAGGTGGCAGACTCAATTAGCCCCTTTTGATTTCGAAATTCATTATAAAAAAGGAAGTGATAATTCCTTCCCAGACTTCTTATCAAGAGAATATCTTTCTTCTGATGAGTTTTCTTGACTTCTTTCTTGATAAAGATTTGGTTACAATTTTAAAGGTAGTTCCTCTTAATAAAGATTTAAAGGAACTTATTTTATGGAAAATTATTGATGGAATGATGATAGATATCGACAATAATTACTTGATTGAACAAGAGTTTTATGAAAGATTTTATTGTGATGAAGTTTATAATCTCTTAAATTATTAAAACATATAACCTCTTGAATGATTAAAATTAAATGTTATGTTTGCAGGATGGATCCTCCTTGGATAACCAAGGCTAGAGGAAAAGACAGTTATACTCGCGGAAGGGGAAGATCATCCCATCCCCAAGTTCATCAAGATCATCATACGGATCTTCATCATCTACTACTCCAATTATACAAAAGGGAGGAATGAGTTTATATAACTTAAACTCTAGAGCACAAGAAAGAGCTTCATCATCAATACATCTGGAAGATATTCTAGAAAGTGATCCATTATATGCTAAACTACAGGAGTTTATAACTCAAAAGCAAGGTGATTCTTTTGCTTCAATTGCCAAAGAAGAAGTTGATGATATCAAAACATATGAAAAGGCAGAAAAAAGAGAAATGATATTTCTCTTAGAAAACTCTGACATACAGAGAAGAGAAGAACCTTGGAAGATATTCCAAAGGTATTTAGTTAATGGACTTTATTTTCCGGGTGAGTTATACAAAACTCGAAAATATTATGAGACTCTGCTGATAAGCACAGGTGTTGAATTTCAACATTTTTCAGGATATAATACAAGTGAGAATGTTTATAACTTCTCTAAAATGATTATAAAACACATCATTCATATTGAAGATTGGGGTATTTCCTCAATGACTGAAAGACAATTCAATCTAAACAAAGTCATGGTAAGCTTTACCTATTGGGATTATATTCAGGCCTTTAATAAAGTTCTATGTTATAACAATGAGAGGCATAAACATACTTGGTTTATAAAAGTATGTGCCAAGATATTTGCTAATCCTATACCAAATTGGGTTTTAAACTGGTGGTCATATCATGGGCCAACAATAAAAATATTGCCCGAACCATTTCTCAAGTTATACAAAGAATGGATCAAAGTTTCCCCAGATCTCAACAAGTTATATCATCAAGAACATATTTGTTATTTTCAACAGATTGAATAGATATACTTTTTTATAGAATTCTCTGTTCCATGGATTCATAAATGGGTTCCGGAGGTAGATTTCACTAAGGAACAAATCTTTTGCCTATACAGAACTTATTATAATAATTTTTGGGATAAGTTGATGAAGAAAGATCCTCAAACAAAGTCTTTATACGGACAAGAACTGCTGGATCTAATAACAAAAACCATACAGGATTATAAATCAATTCCTAATAAAGGAATTATGACAGATGACTCAACCTCCGTAAAACATATGGCTAGAAAAATTTCTAATCATGATGAAGGAGAACAAAATGAAATGATTATGAATTATCTAGAAGAAGTAAAGAAGAAGATTCTTCTAAATATTAGTCATTACGCAAAATCAGATTCGTCAATGCGTAGTAAAACAAGTGAAGATATGCACGAAGCCCAACCATATGAAGAAGAAAGTCCAGTAGATGCACTGAAGAAAGCCGAAGATTTTTTGGCAAAATTAAAGGACAAAATATAAAAAATGAAGTGTAAAGCTTATACGCGTCGGTAGCGGGCCCGCGCTACTGTAGCAACACTGTTCACAACAGTAGATACATACATGTTACTAGGACCCGAGATATGGGCCCAGTATCCTGTACAAAGATGCTTTCTTTTTTCTATAAATAGACTTGTTTTTCTTTAATTGAGAGCAGGTTTTAGAAACCCTCTCTCCTTCTTTCTACTTTCTCTCTCCCCACTTGTAAAATATTTTCAAGTATTGTAAGATTACCGGACTTTGGCCGGAGGAATAAAGAGTGGTGTTTAATACAAGGTATTTCCTTTTATTTATTTTCAGCTTTAAATTATTATTTCTGAGTTAAGCCGTGACTATGTCCGGCAAAAAAATTATATCTATGCCGGATAACTAACTTCTCTTGTATATAAACCATGAATGGATCTAAGCTTTATTTAAATATAGAAGAATTTTAGTATGGCTTCTCGACTTGGTTCTGAGATTGAGGTACGCAGTCGGATCTAGTACTACTTTTATTGTCTTCGTCGATGAGCCGTGGTTTTTAGCCCGAAATTGAGTTTGATAAGTAGGGCGCTTGATACCCTAAGCAGAACTATCGGACACATGGGGTCAATAAAAGTATGTATTAGCTTCTTGACAGCCCTTTGCTTGGATAAAATAATTAAACTATGCAGTCTGAGAAACTATGTTAAAATTCTTGTGTATTTCGATTCTTATGTAGTTGGACTACCTCTAAGGATATTAACTTGCTTGATCTATGACTGGGCGGACCACCGCCAGGTCTGTGATCCTGTAACGTTGGTTAATTATTATTATAATTATTATTATTATAATAATAATAATATTATAATAATTATAATAATAATTATTATTATTATAATTACATTTTTACGCCACCCCACCCCTTACTCCCTCGACCACCCCCACTTACGCCATCCCCCTCCACCCCCACCCAGGAGCAATTTTTTTTTTTTTAAAAAAACATTTTGAAATTTTTTTTATGCCATCCCCTATCCCCCCCCCCCCCCCAAATTACCCCCGTCAATTTTAAAAATTGTTTTTGTAAATATTTCAAATTTTAACAATTTCATTTTTCACGCCACCCTCTCCCCCTCCAAAAAGAAAAAATATTTTTGAAAAATATTTCAAAATTTTAAAATATTCATTTTCACACCACCCTAGCCCCAGCCACCCCGTCAGTCCCCCTCCTCCACCACCACTTCATTTTAAAAAAAATTGAAAAATATTTCAGGGCCGGAAGTCTTGGATCAGATCTCAAGGTCGAATTTTGGAACGGTCGTCGGGGTCGTGTCCTAGTTTGGGTGTTAGGGTCGGGTCCTAGATTGATTACGGGGTTAATTTTCAAGTTAAAAATTATTTTCCTAAAGAGTATTTTCTAGTCTCAAGCCAAAATTAAAAGATATTTTCTGGAAAATGTTTTTCATTCACCAATCAAACATTAAAAATATTTTCATAAGTTAGGAATCCACTTGTTTCCGAAGAAAATATTTTCCTTCACACAAAACACACCTGAAGTCTAGTCTTTTTCTGACCTAAAGTTAGTCCTCTAAAGTCACTTGCATTAATTAATGGACGAAAGTAATTAAGAAACAAAATTCAATTAGAATTACTTCTTAGGCTTCAACAAAAATCAGTACAAATAATTCTTAGGCTTGAACCAAAATCAATAATAAATATCTCACATGTTTTATGAATAATCGTGTACAAACTCAATACAAATAATTCTTGGTCTTTATCTGACCTAAGATTCTTTTTGTTTGAAAAAGGTCCATTCATGTCATTATTTTTTAACTAAATGACATAGATGAGTCAAACTTTTAACGGATGACATAGGTGAACCTTTTGTCAAAGTTTGATGACATATTTGAGCCTTTATCCCTTTTTAAAAATGATTTAATTAATGATATGGCCAAATCATAATTGACCATGTGTAAAAACTGATTTTGCAAAATTGGAACTATTTTGAGTTAACAAATAATGGCATGGATGAGCCTTTTTTCAAATGGAAATGACATAGATGAGCCAAACTTTTAATGAACTGCATAAATGTGCCTTTTTCTCAAAGTTCGATGACATATTTGAGTTTTTTTTCCAAAATATCATATATTATTATAAGCATGAACCAAAAAAGTTGAAAGTTGAATTACGGTTTTACCCCTTCTATTAATTAAATTGTTATAAAATATTTAAATATTTGATTGTATAAGTTTAATTAAAATGTTAAATGACTTTTAGACTTCCTAAGATTAATTCCTAATTAAATATCTAATTTATTAATATTTATCATCTATAATCTATATGTATATAATAATTATAATTTTTTTTCAAAAAAAAGTCTAATTTAAATGTTAATGACTTTTAAACTTCCTAAGATTAATTCCTAATTAAATATCTAATTTATTAATATTTATCATCTATAATCTATCTATCTATCTATCTATCTATCTATCTATCTATCTATCTATCTATCTATATATATATATATAAAAAAAAAATTAAAAAAAGTCTATACCTAAATTGCTATGCTTTTCCTTTTCTCATAACTTTTTCCTTTAATATAATATATATGGATAAAGCATTATCCTTTATGATAACTAACGAAATTTAATAATTTGAAGGGTGCAAATCTACAAAATGGAGACACACACATTGATAATGTCCTCTTGATTATTATTAAAGAATGACTCTAGCTTCACAAATTTAAATTCATTGATGCTTAATTACGTGATAAGAACTTTAGTTGTTTTTTCTACATAGTTTGCTAACTTTAATTTTCTTTTTCCTATTCTTCATTTATTTACTATTATTTTCTAATTACTTATTCAACTTTTATACTCTTAATATTCATAACCCTCATCTTTTCATATTCATAACCTCTAAATATTTAAACTAACACTTTAAGATATCTTTTGATATTCCTTCTATTCTATCTATATAAATTCAACTTCTTTATATCATGAAATCCGTACCAAGATTATTACGCTATTATTATTTTTATTCTATAGTTAAAGTAGATGAAGAAGACTCTTGAATTTTGATAGGATATGGAAGGAATCGATAAGAACTCGGAGAGTTATGTACTAATTTTGTACTTATTTTTCCATCTATATATGTATGAGTCTTATAAGAATAATGTCTACCTTGTATTTTTTCTTAAATCTGTTACTCTTTGTCTTTTTTTTTTTTTCTCTATTAGACTTCTTAATTTAGTTTTCTATGAATGTTTTATTGTCGTAAGTCTTTATACTTATTTTGTAATTGTTGCATTTCATTGTTCATTAGAATTTACATATATATTTTCATGAAATTTTAGTCATTCTAACGTATCTATAAAAATTCACATGAAACACACGTGCGAAGCACGTGCTCAGAAACTAATATAATAATAAGAGACAAATGTGCAACACGCGCACGTTTCCAAAGACTAATATATATAAAGATGTATTGTGCAACTTCCTCACATATCAACTTTGTGAATAGTACAAAAAAGTTGAAGGAAAAGAGTGGGAGAGATTTGCATCATGAATTATTTTATACTTGTGCTGGTATCATTTTTTGCTTTGATTTTCCTCTATAATCTAGCAAAATTGTCCACCAAAAAACTTCCACCAGGTCCATCATCATGGCCAATTATTGGAAATATTCACTTGTTAGGTGCAAAACCTCATGTATCACTAGCCAATCTTGCAAAAAAATATGGTCCAATTATGAGTTTAAAAATAGGACAAATAACAACAATAGTAATTTCTTCATTATCCATGGCAAAACAAGTCCTCAAAAATCATGACTTAGCCTTTTCCACTAGATTTGTCCCTGATGCCCTTCAAGCACACAACTATTGCAAATTCTCTGCTGTATGGCTTCCTGTTTGTCCTCAATGGCGAATGCTTAGGAAAATCTTGAACACCAAACTCCTCTCTACCAATAGGCTTGATGCAAATCAACATCTAAGATCTCAAAAGGCGAAAGAATTGATTGATTATTGTGAAAAATGTAGCCAACAAGGCATAGGGGTGGTATGTAGGTCAAATTGTTTTCAAGACTAATCTCAATTTAGTGTCAAACACCCTTTTCTCCAAGGATTTGGTTGATCTTTGTTCAGATTCGAAGGTAGAATTGAATTATAACATGATTGTTTAAGTATAACGTATTAGTTGAGTAATAGTTTGAGAAATTAGTTTTTTTTTTAAATTTGAAGGTTGAGTTGACAGACGCGATCTTGAGGATCGTTGATGTTGCTGGGAAGATCAACCTAGTGGATTTTTTCCCTATACTTAAAAAGATTGATCCTCAAAGAATGAGGTATCACACAAACATCTATTTTGGTAAGTTGAATAAACTCTTTGGTGATATGACCAATGAGCGGTTGGAAGAAAAGAAAACGAAGCAGAATGAAAAGAGTGATATTTTAGAAGTGCTTCTCAACCACAGTGCAGAAAATCCCGAAGAGATGGATCAAAATTATGTGAATTCCACGCTCCTGGTTCGTTCTCTTCTCTTTTGATGCATGGTTAAGAAGACATGATGTGCTAGTTTGAAATAATTTTTTATGTTTATTTGAGAGAATTACCAAATTTACAGGACTTATTTATTGGTGGAATCGATACAATTACAAGCACGTTAGAATGAGCTATGGCAGAAATACTTAGACAACCAGAGATTATGAAGAAAGTCCAAGCTGAGCTTGCACAAGTCGTTGGAAAAGGAAAATCAATAGAAGAAGCTGATGTATCCAAACTCCCTTACTTGCAATTTATCATCAAAGAAACATTAAGACTCCACCCACCAGCTCCATTCTTAATCCCACGCAGGGTGGACCAAGATGTTGAATTGTGTGATTATATCATTCCAAAGGGTTCACTAGTACTAGACAATGCGTGGGCAATTGGTCGTGATTCTTCTTTTTGGGAAGACGCTTTAGTGTTCAAACCTGAGAGATTCCGGAGTTTAGAATTGAATATGCGTGGAAAAGATTTTGAATTGATTCCATTTGGTGTTGGCAGAAGAACATGCCCTGGATTTCCATTGGCATTGAGATTGATGCCAGCAATATTGGGCTCGACGTTGAATTCATTCAATTGGAAACTTGAGGCATGCATTGAGCCAAGAGACTTAGACATGGAGGAGAAATTTGGTGTCATTTTAGGCAAAGCTCATCCTTTGCGAGCTAGCCCATCTCCTGTTTGAAATTGCGCACACTTCATAATAAATACTTATCTAGTATCGGTTTTCTTATTATGTCCACAATCACCAACTACCACTCTATGCACCATCACTTTATCCACAATCACCATCCACTACCATCAGTGACGTAACCTTTTGCCATAAATAATATATTGAAATCATAACTCAAAGGTGTTTGCGACTTGTTCATACCTTAATTGAAATAAAATGGTTTCATGTTCTTGATTGATTGATTATTTCTCTCCGTATGTATTTCTTTTTCAAATTTTGTTTGGTCACAAAAAATTGAATGGTTAATTCTCCTCCGAACTCGTTTAAAAAAGAGATAAGAATAATTTAATCAAATTAAATACTCTTTAATGATAAAAATATTCCGATAATTTTATTACTTAATTTGATTACTCATAATACATTGAGCGGAGACAAAAGCATGCAATTTTTTTTCTCTAAATCGAACACCTAATAAATAAACTAAACAAAAGAATTAACATTAACTAGCACCCAATCATTGAATATATTATTTTGTTGACTTGCTTTCAATTTTCATGTAATGTCGGGCTAATAGCTTTACTTATTTGACTTTTATCGAGTGGAAAAATCACTTTTTAAATATAGTAATATGGTCAATATTGCTAAGAACACAAGAGTGTGATTTAACGATCAATAATTAAAGTTGATAAAATAGTTGAACATCATATTCAAATTCCAACAAGAAAATAACACTTATTAACAATTTCTTGCTATTTATTTGAGCTTCGGTGGACAAACTTATCTTGTTCTTATACTTGGAAAGATAACATATTATACTGGTGTTTTTATCAAGACAAACAAAAACTAAGCCGAGATTTTGAGTTTATAGGTTTTGAATTCTGAAAAAGATGATTTACTAATTTCCAAATAAATTGTTTATACATATTAGATGAATTTTCTTAAAACATAAATACAAGGTGTTAGATCAAAGCTATGGAATTCTGTCTAACTCGTAATTGAAACAGTAACTCTGCCTCTTGGCCCCTGCACACAAATATCTATGTCATGTTACCACAAATTCAACGATCTCTCTTTTAATTTCTTAAACTTCCTGTCTAGTCAAACCAATCCAATTTAAATTCTAAATCCGCGTCCCTCAACTCCATATATATATATACCTCAACATCTTCATCCTAGTCACACATACAACTCTGTTTCTCTGTTTTTTTTTTCTCTTTCATTCATCAATGGCTGCAGAAGGAATTAAAAAAGTGCCAAGAATGAAGATGGGCTCACAAGGCCTTGAAGTATCAGCTCAAGGGCTGGGTTGTATGGGCATGTCTGCATTTTATGGGCCCCCAAAACCTGATGATGAAATGATCAAACTTATTCACCATTCCATTAATTCTGGTATCACTTTTCTTGATACTTCAGATATATATGGGCCTTACACAAATGAAATCCTCATAGGAAAGGTATGTTACCGTACGAATTTAGTCAGTTCCTAAAATAATGAGTCTGAATATGTCATAACATTTGTGTGCTCATTAAAGGTAAAATGAGAAGTTCGCGTAAAATAATTTCCAAACTCAGAAAGATGCCATTTTTTTTAAGAATGAACAAATGAGAAAATAGTGTCATTCTTTTTTAAATCGAGGGAGTGTATATAAGGGATCTTACACATAACGGTAGTTTTTATCTTAGAAAATAACCTCTCTTTGTTATTCCAATTTTCTTCAACAAAGAAAGTGACTTCCGAGATAATAATAATTAGCTGAGTGACCATATGAGATATCGTTGTAAATTCAGACTTATAATCATACTGTTTACTGAAGTACATGATTAGAGAGTTGTAAAGATCATTGTAATCAACATGAACATAATATCTGTCTTTAATTTGTTTCATAAACTTGTTGATTAACGTTAATTGTATAATCACGACAGGCTCTGAAGGGAGAGACAAGAGAACGAGTTGAGTTGGCAACAAAGTTTGGAATTAATGCTTCTGCAGATGGAAAAATAGAAATAATTGGAGATCCCTGCTATGTTAGAGCTTCATGTGAAGCCAGCTTAAAGAGACTTGATGTTAACTGTATCAATTTATACTATCAACATCGGATCGATACACATATACCAATTGAAATCACGGTAAGTTATATACATCATCAGTATAAGTTAAGATAACAAGTTTGTTAGTACTCTATTTTTATTAGGTTACCAATCAAAAATTTCGATATTTATTGGTCATGTTGTGAAGAGCTATGTTGCTCGGACTCTCCAAAAATGCATAGGTTTTGGAGTATCTGACAAACACTAGGCAGTATTTTTGAAGAGTTCGAGCAACTTCGATGAATAGAGGACAAAAATCCTGTTTTTCGTCCCCTGTGATGAAGCAATGAATCTGAGTTTTCGTGGATCAAACTTGTTGTTCGTGATGTATTATCCTTTGATGATTTGCTCTTTGTTTTCAAGATGGGAGAACTTAAGAAGCTAGTCGAAGAGGGTAAAATAAAATACATAGGTCTCTCTGAGGCTTCAGCATCGACGATCAGGAGAGCACACGAAGTTCATCCAGTAACAGCAGTACAGTTAGAATGGTCCCTATGGTCGAGAGATGTAGAGGAAGAAATAATTCCTATTTGCAGGTTTATAACATTCATTCATTTAATATTCGTTTAATGTCTAAAAGCATAGTTTTTAAGAACATAGTACAACATTAATCGTCATGACTAAAATTGATTTTTGTAGGGAGCTTGGAATTGGAATTGTAGCGTATAGTCCCTTAGGTAAAGGGTTTTTGTCATCAGGTCCGAAGCTGCTCGAGGATCTGTCAAATGAAGACTTTCGGAAGGTTTGCAGTATTTGTTGAACTGTGTGATCATTTCATCTAAAATTTAGATTTAGATTGTTGTAAAAAACGATCTTGTATAAATACTGTATATTGATTTTGCAGCATATACCAAGGTTTCAAGCTGAGAATCTCGAGCATAACAAGATCTTATACGAGAGAATTTGCCAAATGGCAATGAAGAAGAGATGTACGCCATCTCAACTAGCCTTAGCCTGGGTACATCACCAAGGAAATGACGTGTGCCCCATCCCAGGTACCAGAGACGGATTCATGATTTAAATTTGACGAGTTCAAACTTTTAGATTGATTTGTGATGAAAATACTGGATTCAGTTGAGCTGATTGACTATATGCTACATTTGCCATTGTTAGGTACCACTAAGATTAAAAACCTCGAACAGAACATCGAAGCTCTGTACATTAAGTTAACAACTGAAGACATGGTGGAGCTTGAATCCATTGCTTCAGCTGATGCAGTGAAAGGTGAAAGAGATGCTTCTAGTGCAAGTACTTACAAAAACTCTGATACTCCACTTTTGTCAACTTGGAATGTTGCGTGATAAAATTTCGCGTATTTTCCAAGTTAAGGTGTCTTGATATATACTCGTGTTGAAAATAGTTAAGTTAAATGTTAAAATTATATAGATAATTTAGTATCTATATTTATTTGTATTTTATGTTAATGAAATGTGAGTCAATGTTCATTATTTACTCATACAATAATATTAATCTTCACATTATTGTTCTAGTATAACTTGTTCGCAAATCAAACGCCCTTTATTCCTTAAAGATATTTAATAATGAGCGACTTGTAAACTAACATCTATGAAACAAATCATCATACATCGTGGTACCATTTGCGTGTGTTGTGTGGGGGACGAAAAAAATATAATTCTCCGTCAAATAGGAGAGGGGATAGCTCGCAAAGGACGGTCTTTGGTTAAAGCCATATCAAATTTCTACTGTCCCAATTTACCTGTCACATTTTTCATGAAGAGTCACAAAATAAACTTTGAGCAATAATATAACGGAAAATGCATAAGTACCCCCAACCTATGCCCGAAATCTCAGAGACACACTTATACTATACTAAGGTCCTATTACCCCCGAACTTATTTATAAATAATTTTCTACCCTTTTTCGGCCTACGTGGCACTATCTTCTAGGCTCAGTGCGTGTTAATTTTTTCAAGCTATCTGATTGATAGTTCCACGTAGGCAGAAAAGGGGTAGAAAATTATTTATAAAATAAGTTGGGGGGTGGGGGCTAATAGGACCTTAGTATAGTATAAGTGTGTCTCTGGGGTTTCGGGAATAGGTTGGGGACATGCATTTTCCCATAATTTAAAATATATATTTTCCACATTATTGATATGAGAGAAGAACGGTATGATATAATAGTACTTTTTGTATAACTTCTGAATATTTAAATTTTAATTTATAAATATTGAATTGATCTAATCAGATTTAGGTTTCAATTAGTCAAATTAGCAACTGAAAAGCTAAACGTGACAACTATCTTGTGATCGAAGGAGTAATATATATGAGCATGAAAACAATATGCATAGTTTACTTCAACAAAAGTTAGGCCTTAGTAATTACTCTACCCATCCATTTTCACGCTATAGACCAAGAAATTTACTCAAAATTAAGAATACATATATAGCACGTATTTGTATTGCTTTATGTGAATAAGTTGTCATTAAATGCTAATACTTTAATGAAAAGTCAATACAAAATTTGTATTCATGATATGCTAAAAATAAAAAATCAATACAAAATTAAGTTGCCATTAAATACTTTCTATAAAATAACCAAAGAGAGAATTTTCTATTAATTAATAAGACTAAAATCTTCCAACAAATAATACCCTTAAAAGTAATATACGTGCAATACACAAATCAAATGAATATATATGCACACTAGGCAACTTCTTTTCACATCAACTTTGGAATAGTATCAAAGTTAGAAGGAAGAGTGATGGATTATTATATACTTGTGTTTGATATAAATGTTATGACATACCCTTTTTTAAAATTTAAAGGTTGACGAGTTGAAGGATGTTATCTGGCGCATCATGAATGAAGTTGGGAAGATTAACCTAGTGAATTTTTTCCCCATACTTGAAAAGATTGATTTTCAAGGAATAAGGTGTTGTGCAACCATTCATATTGGTAAATTGTTTGAACTTTTTGATGGATGGATCAATGAGCGATTGGAGGAAAAGAGAAGGGGATGCTGTGAAAAGAGTGATGTTCTGGAAGTGCTTCTCAACGCAGAAAATACTGAAGAGATCAATCAGAATCATATAAAATCCATGCTCCTGGTTCTCTCTTTTATCCTTTTTAACTTTTCAACAAGACTCAACTAATCCTATGTCCTCGAGGCAAAAGAAGAGAAAGTTTTCCGAAAAGAATAATATAAACAATTAGTTCACAATTACAACTTCTATATACAAGTCTCAAGTATCCTTCAAACTTACAAGAAAATTGTTTTCTCAAACCAACAAATAATGGATTTTTCAAATCTATAAGGACTATTTTCCCCAAACCTAGTATATAATATGATATAATAGTTTTTTTTTAATATAGCTTTTTCTTGTATTGGTAACTAGTCGTATTCAATGCATGGTTAATTGGGAGAATTACAAAATGTTTGAGGACTTATTTATTGGTGGTATTGATACAACTACAAACACATTAGAGTGGGCAATGTCAGAAACACTTAGACAACCAGAGATTATGAAAAAAGCCCAAGCTGAGCTTGCAGAAGTCGTTGGAAAAGGAAAATCAATAGAAGAAGCTGACGTATCCCGACTCCCATACTTGCAATTTATCGTCAACGAAACACTAAGAATGCATCCACCAGCTCCATTCTTAATTCCACGCAGAGTAGACAATGATGTTAAATTGTTTGACTATATCATCCCGAAGGGTTCATTGGTACTAGTCAATGAGTGGGCAATTGGTCGAGCTTCTACTTTTTGGGAGGAACCTTTGATATTTAAACCTGAGAGATTCAAGAGTTTAGAATTGGATGTGCCAGGAAAAGGCTTTGAATTGATTCCATTTGGTGCTGGTCGAATAATATGCCCCGGCTTGCCACTTGCATTGAGAATGGTTCATGTTATGTTGGGCTCGATGTTGAATTCGTTCAATTGGAAACTTGAGGCTCGATGTTGAGTTCGTTCAATTGGCAATTGTAGTTGTCCTGGTGGAAGCTTTTTATTACTTCTTTTTGATACAAAAATAAGCAAAATGCTAGCAAAAATTGAACCTAACACAAGGGTAAAATAATCCATATAGTACTCTTCTATTTCATTCAACTTCAACACTCTTATTAATGTAAGAAATATGCAACTCAAATGCTTATTACTTATATATGTTTTGTTAAGGACCAAACGTAAAAAATTCAAACATATATCTTAAAAAATGTTAATGGCAAAAAACACCAACTATCATTTTATTCGCGAGTGGCATACTCCAATTATAACATGATTCTTTTTTCCTTCCTGAATTATTATCATTATGTATTGAAACACACTTCGAAGCTGACTAGATCAACTATTCATTGTTCTCTTTTTTCTATCCCTATTTACTCAATTAGGTGTGTTTCAATACAAAAATAGTGATAATTCAAATAGAATAAAGGGATCTGAAGTATGAAACTTGTAGAAATTAAAGTGATAGTCTAGATGCATTTTTAACCATTGTCTCTCTTTTTACTATACACAAATTAAAATTCAAACACATTTTTGAAGAACGTGTGCAATTCAAAGACCATAATTTCTGTTGTGAAAATATTAGTTACTAAACTTTTTAATTAATTAATATCATTTTTTATTATTCAAACTTAGGACTATAGTCAAGAAATTCATTTAGAATTATCTTATTCTTTCAAGTTTTTCAAGAGTTAAACTAAATAAACTTTGATCAATAATTTAGAATTAATTATCATATTGATTTTATGAGAAGCATTTCAATTTATAGTATTTTACTTGCAATTTTTAAATTTCTAAAGTTTAATTTGAAAATATTGAAATGATCTGATCAAATTTAGCTCTCAATTAGTTAAATTTAAGGTCGAGAAACAAACGTGACAACTGTTTTGAGATCGAATGAGCATGTGACTATTTCATGAATAAAAATAGTTATTATAGACCAAAAAGGTTCCACAGAAGTCAGGCCTTAGTAATTACTCTACACATCCATTTCCACACTATGCTAGTAAATAAAATAGAACCAAGAAAATTTACTCACAAGTTATTATTATTCACATTGCCTATTATTTTTGGAATACATATAAACTTCCTTACATATTAAGTATCAACATATATTGTCAGTAGAGTGGGGGAGCTTTAGTTTGCATCATGAATTATTATATACTTGTGTTGACATCAATTTTTGCTTTGATTTTTCTAGCAAAATTGTCCAGTAGGGGCACCAAAAAGCTTCCACCAGGTCCATCACCATGGCCAATTATTGGAAATCTTCACTTATTAGGTGCAAAACCTCATGTATCACTAGCCAATCTTGCAAAAACTTACGGTCCAATTATGAGTTTAAAAATAGGACAAGTGAGAGTAGTGGTTATTTCTTCATCAATCATGGCAAAACAAGTCCTTAAAAAACAAGACTTAGCCTTTTCAAGTAGATTTATTCCTAAGGTAGTTCAAGCACAAAACTATTGGGATTTTTCTGTGGTATGGCTTCCTGTTTGTCCTCAATGGAGAACAATTAAGAGAATTTTGAACACAAATATCTTTTCTTACAAAAGGCTTGATGCAAATCAACATCTAAGGTCTCAAAAAGTGAAAGAATTGATTGCTTATTGTGAAAAATGTAGTCAACAAGGTGAAGCTTTGAATGTAGGTCATGTTGCTTTCAAGACAATTATCAATATGTTGTCAAACACCCTTTTCTCCAAGGACTTGGTTGACCATTTATCGAATTCAAAGGTAGAGCGCCCCCACCCTTTGTTTTGATTTTTTCTTTTGTATTGAATGATGGATGCATTAGATATATAACTATTTTCAAAATTTAAAGGTCGAGTTGAAGGACGCGATCTTTGGCATCATACATGAGGCTGGTAAGATCAACCTAATGGATTTTTTTCCCATACTAGAAAAGATTGATCCTCAAAAAATAAGGTATCACGCAAACATCTATTTTGATAAGTTGTCTAAGCTTTTTGATGATTTGTTAAATGAGCGATTGGAGGAAAAGAAAATGAACCATGATGAAAAGAGTGATGTTTTGGAAGCTATTCTCAACCACAGTGCCCAAAATCCCGAAGAGATCGATCAAAATCATATAAAATCCATGTTCCTAGTGTGTGCTCTTCTCTTTTATTCTTTTAATTATTAAATATGCTAGTTAAAATGATTTTTCAAGTTTATTAAGAGAATTATAAAACCTTACAGGACCTAATTGTTGGTGGTACTGATACATCTACAATTACATTAGAATGGGCAATGGCAGAAATACTAAGACAACCAGAGATTATGAAGAAGGCCCAAGCTGAGCTTGCACAAGTCATTGGAAAAGGAAAACCAATAGAGGAAGTTGATGTATCCCGACTCCCTTACTTGCAATTTATCATCAAAGAAACATTAAGAATGCACCCACCATCTCCATTCTTAGTCCCCCGCAGAGTAGACCAGGATGTTGAATTGTGTGACTATATCATCCCCAAGGGTTCACTAGTACTAGTGAACGCATGGGCAATTGGTCGAGATTCTACTTTTTGGGAGGACCCTTTGGTATTTAAACCTGAGAGATTCCAGAGTTTAGAATTAGATGTGCGAGGAAAAGATTTTGAATTGATTCCATTTGGTGCTGGTCGAAGAATATGCCCTGGCTTGCCACTTGCATTGAGAATGGTCCCGGTAATGTTG
The DNA here is from genome assembly GCA_029007595.1 of Solanum commersonii. Classification (NCBI taxonomy): domain Eukaryota; kingdom Viridiplantae; phylum Streptophyta; class Magnoliopsida; order Solanales; family Solanaceae; genus Solanum; species Solanum commersonii. The sequence continues at coordinate 1,015,220 of JAJTWQ010000128.1, read as the reverse complement.
GGCTCAATGTTGAATTCGTTCAATTGGAAACTTGAGTCTGGCATTGAGCCAAAAGATTTAGACATGAATGAGAAATTTGGTTTCATCACACCCAAAGCTCATCCATTACTAGCTATCCCATCTCCTCTTTGATGTTATCGATTGGTCAATAAATACTTATCCATATTCGAGTTTACACCAATTAAATCATATATGATGTAAACATTGAGTAAGCGTAAGTTTTATCATTTTCTTTAAAACCATAAATAGGAGAATAAAAGTAAGAAGATCATGATGCTCAGAATAAATATTGTAACACTGTTCAAATTTTGAAGACACCTATATATATATATATATATATATATATATGTATTCTTATAAAAGAATAATAATAAGTCTTCGCAACGATGAATTATCTATCTTTTTTTTTTACCAGTGTTGAAGTTTGGTTTCATCACACGCAACGCTCATCCTTTACGAGTTATCCCATCTCCTCTTTGATGTTGCCAGTCGGTTGGTAAGTACTTATCCACACTCGAATTTACACCAAATCATATATCTCATGACATTAATTAATTCACTGTTGGTATGATATAACTACTGAGTGCACGTAAGTTTCACCTCGTCCGGCCTATATGATTCTGAATAAATGTACCATTGTTTAAATTTTGAAGACACATATGTATATGGATTCTTATAAAAGAATAATAATTAGTCTTTGCAATAAGGTCATGTTGTGAAGAGCTATGTTGCTCAGACCCTCCAAAAACACTAGGCTATATCTTTGAAGAGTCTGAGCAACTTAAGTGAAGAGAGGATTAAAATGTTTTTGTTTGGTTCTTTCGATTAAGTTCCTTATAGTAAATAGCAAATCACTACATGAAACAATACTCGAATAATGAGTACTAACATCGTATGAAACAAAACATCATATGTCCAAGGTACCATTTGCGTCTTATTGTGTGAGGGATGAAAAAAAATAAAATTCTCCGTCAAATAGGAGAGGGAATAGCTCGCAAAGGACGGGCTTTGGCTAAAGTGATACCAAATTTCTCCTCCATGTCTAATTCTTTTGGTGTACTAGTGGCTTCTTCAAGTTTCCAATCGAAAGAAATCAAGAGTGAACCCAACATTACTGGAACCATTCTCAATGTTGCTAGTGGTAATCCAGGGCATATTCTTTGACCAACACCAAATGGAATTAGTTCAAAATCTTTTCCTCGTACATCCATTTCTTAATCCAAGAACCTCTCAGGTTTAAACACCAAAGGATCTTCCCACGAAGCTGGGATCTCGACCATTTGTCCACACATTAACTAGTACCTATATGAGCATTAGTGTCAAATTTAGCTCATGTGTTGAAATTTCATATGCGGAATTTGATGCTTTATGATAATGACTATATTTCAATCATCAAGATGGAAAGGGGGCTATTTATAAATCTCAACATATGTAGTATTTAGTCTGAGTAGCATGATTGAAGCTTCTTAGCACTTAACTATCCCACTACCTAAAAGTAAGCTTTTTGCTATTTTCCTTTTACTTAACTTGGATAGAAATCGATTAGTATTTTGATGATTTATTTTTATCATTAAATATTGATAATATTGTTCAAGTATATATTAGTCGGAGAAATAATATGAAGTTAAAATAAGTAATTGTAAAGAGAAATTGATCTTCATGAGTTGTAAGTTCATATCCTCATCTCTTGTGTTCCCTTTTTCTTTATTGGTGCTTGATATATTTATTGAAATTTCGATTAACTTAAATTCACGCCTAATAAATTTTATATATGTATGGTTCTTTTAACATAGAAGGATAAGAAATCTTTGCAAGGATGAATAATCCATTTTTGTTCCAAAGTATCTATTAACTAGTTTCTAGAAAATCACTGCACTTGTACTATATATTACTTTTATTTGACAAGGAACATGAAATGTTCACATAACTGCCGGAAGCTAAAAGGAAGAAATAGTAAATGTGAGCTATGAAACAGTTGAGTTGTAAATTGTGTTCAAATAATCTGTATTTTAGTTCAATAGGGAGATGAAGGATTTCTTTCAATTAAATGTAGTTAGATTAATGACAAGAATTTATTTTTAATAATGTTAATTAAAATGATGACTCAACTTTTAGCTATTTAATATTTTATTACTCTACACATCCATTTCCACACTATGCTAGTAAATAATAGAACGAAGAAAGTCAACTCACAAATTATTATTCACATTGCCTATTATTTTTGGAATACATATAGGGATGGCAATGGGACGATGTAGGGCGGGGCAGTGCGGGTTGAGCTTAATCCGCAAAATTTTTAATCCGCCCCTCCCCGCATAACAACTCTTTTCATTTTCAACCCGCCCCGCATAATTTTTTTAATATTTTCTTTTTCTAGTTATGTTTGATACCAAAAATAAAATTCATAAAAATAAATTCATTTTTTCTTTAAGTTGTATTAATATAATAGGATAGTGACTTAAAATTTTATTTTTTAGAGGTCAATTGGGAAACATGTAAGAAATTGTATTATTTTTAATTGAACAATTTTCATTTATTATCTTGAATATTTTAGTATCTTGAATGAAATTATCTTAATAAATAATGCTCTATCACTCTTATAACATGTAAAAAATTAATATTAAGTTTGAACCCACATAAAATCACATATACCCGCAACCTGCCCCGCTCCACATTAATTTTTAAAAAACCCACTTCAACCCGCCTCACATCTGACCCGCACCACACAACCTTAAGCCCGCCCCGCCCCGCCCCGCCCCGCCCAGCCTTAAACCCACCCCGGCCCGCATCCGCCCCGCCCCATTGCCATCCCTAAATATATATATATATAAACTTACTTACATATCAACATTGTCAATGGAGATAAGGAGCTTCGCATCATGAATTATTATTTACTTGTGTTGACATTGATTTTTCTCTATACTCTAGCAAAATTGTCCAGTAGGGGCACCAAAAAACTTCCACCAGGGCCATCACCATGGACAATTATTGGAAATCTTCACTTGTTAGGTACAAAACCCCATGTATCACTAGCCAATCTTGCAAAAGTATATGGTCCAATTATGAGATTAAAAATAGGACAAGCAACAATAGTGGTCATTTCTTCATCAATCATGGCAAAACAAGTTCTTAAAAAACAAGACTTAGCCTTTTCTACTAGATTTGTTCCTAATGTAGTTCAAACACAAAACTATTGGAATTTTTCTGTGGTATGGCTTCCTGTTTGTCCTCAATGGAGAACAATTAGGAGAATTTTGAACACAAATATCTTTTCTTACAAAAGGCTTGATGCAAATCAACATCTAAGGTCTCAAAAAGTGAAAGAATTGATTGCTTATTGTGAAAAATGTTGTCAACAAGGTGAAGCTTTGGATGTAGGTCATGTTGCTTTCAAGACTATTCTCAATATGTTGTCAAACACCCTTTTCTCCAAGGACTTGGTCGACCATTTATCAGATTCAAAGGTAGGCTTGTTTTGATTTTTTTCTTTTGTATTGAATGATGCATTAGATATAACTATTTTCAAAATTTAAAGGACGAGTTGAAGGACCCGATGGATGACTTCATACATGAGGCTGGTAAGATCAACCTAGTGGATTTTTTTCCCATACTAGAAAAGATTGATCCTCAAAGAATAAGGTATCACGGAAACATCATTATTGGTAAGTTGTTTAAGCTTTTTGATGATTTGATAAATGAGCGACAGGAGGTAAAGAAAACAAACCATGATGAAAAGAGTGATGTTTTGGAAGCGCTTCTCAACCACAGTGCACAAAATCCCGAAGAGATCGATCAAAATCATAAAAAATCCATGTTCCTGGTTCGTGCTCTTCTCTTTTATTCTTTTCATTATTAAATATGCTAGTTAGTTAAAATGATTTTTCAAGTTTATCTAAGAGAATTATAAAACGTTACAGGACTTAATTGTTGGTGGTACTGATACATGTACAATTACATTACACTACAAAAGGAACCCCAATTACCAACAAAAAAATTCGTTGGTAAATTGATCAAATTGGTTGGCAAATTAAGTTACCAATCAAATGCCAACTTATATTAATCTGTTGCTAAAAGGCTCGTCGGTAAATATTACCAACCGATTTTAATTTGTTGGTAAACTTACCAACCGATTTACCAACCAAAAATCGGTTGGTAAACACCCAAAGATGTTGTTACAAAATTTTGAAACATGGCCCTGAAATTTCTGTTGGTAAATTCACCAACTAATTTTTGGTTAGTATATTGTTAGTACCTTTACTAACGAATTGAAAAGGAGTTAGTAAATTTTTTTCTTCATTATTTGATTCCGTTGGTAATACGTTGTTAATTATAGTAAATTTTTGTTGGTAATTTACCAATAAATTTTAATTTTTTTTTTTTTTTTGGTTTCCCATCCGGTGTCCGGTACCCCACACCGGAGCCCGACTAAATCCGGATTCACACCGGGAAGTCCCACATTGGGGAGTAAAGCGCTCCCTAACAAAGGCGACTCCGTACTCGAGGGGAATCGAACCTGACACCTCTAGATTAAGGATGATGCAGTACTTACCACTCCACCACAACCCTTGTTGGTAATAAATTTTAAATACGTTAGTATGCTTATTTGTTTTTCTAATAAATTTACTAATTGATTGTTAATTTGTTGGTAATATATCATTCAAGTCGACTCCGTATCCAGGGGAATCGAAGCTGAGACCTCTTGGTTAAGGATGTAGGAGTACTTACCACTCCACCACAACCCTTGTTGGTAATAAATTTTAAATATTTTAGTATGATTATTTGTTTTTCTAATAAATTTACTAATTAATTGTTAGTTTGTTGGTAATATATCAATCAAGTTCAATGTTAGGTTAGCAATTGATTGACAATATGTTCAAAATATTATTAACTGAATGATTATCCAATAGTAAAATATTTATTAATTTATTGCATTTAAAAATCTAAGAGCACGAATATAAATCCAAAAATATTAATATCAATTTTATAAATCATATTTGAATGAAACAATGCAAAATCTATGACAACAAGTTAAATTAATCTCAATATGACACATCATTATATCAAAAAATTTAATTTGAGCACGTTTACCAAAAATATTGACCAAATCTAAATTTTGGCCAAAATTTAAAAGTTAAGCCTAACAACACAAACTGAAAATGGAAGCCTCAAAACTTGAACCAACCATCCTATTAGATATAAAAATGACCTTCCAAAGCTAATCGCACTGACGGAATTCTCATCAGAGCACGTTTAAAAAAAAAGTTAAGCAAAGTCAAATTTTGGCCAAAAGTTAAAAGTTAAAATGGCTAACAGTACAAACTGAATATAAAAACCTCAAAATCCAAATCAACCATCCTATAAGACGAAAAATGACCTTCCAGAGCTAACCGCGCTGACGAAATTCAAATTTGAGCATGTTTCCCAAAAATATTGACCTAATTCAAATTTTTTCCAAAAGTTAAAAGTTAAAACGCTTAATGACACAAACTGAAAATAAAAGTCTCAAAACCCGAACCAACCATCCTATGAGACCAAAATTGAACTTATATGGCTAACCGTGGTGACAAAATTTCAATTCGAGCACGATTACCAAAAGTATTGACTAAAGTGAAATTTTGGCCAAAAGTTAAAAGTTAAAATACCTAACGGCACAAACTAAAAATGGAAGCCTCAAAATCCAAACCCTCTATCTTATTACATCAAAAATGACCTTCCGCATCTAACTGCACTGACGAAATTCTCATCTGAGCACGTTTATAAAATAAATTGACCGAAGTTAAATTTTGGCCAAAATTTATAAGTTAAAACACTTAACGGCACACACTAAAAATGAAAGCCTCAAAACCCGAACCAACTATCCTATTAGATAAAAAATGACATTTGGAGTTAATTACGCTGACGGAATTCTCATTTGAGCACGTTCACAAAAATATTGACCAAAGTCAAATTTTGGCTAAAACATAAGATTTAAACACCTAACGGCACAAACAAAACAATGAAAGCCTCAAAACTTGAACCAACCTTCCTGTTAGATCAAAAATGACCTTTCGAATCTAATGACACTAACAGAGTTCTAATCTGAGCACGTTTACCAAAAATATCGACCAAAGTCAAGTTTTGGCTAAAATTCAAAAGTTAAAACTCCTAACGACACAAACTGAATAAGAAAGCCTCAACACTAGACGCTGATTTACCAAAAAGTTTAACTTCAATTGATAAATTTACCAACTAGTCAAATATAAGTTAGGAATTAATAATTTACCAATAAATTTTATCACAATTGGTAAAAGTTACTATTCAACTAAACATTCATATGTAATATTACCAACTAATAATTAATATGTTGGTAAATTTTACCAATAAATTAATGATCGGTTGGTATATTACCAACTATTTTAATGATGTTAGTAATTCACTAACTACAATTTTTATTCGTCGGCAAAATTTTCAACTAATTGGATATTGGTTGGCAAGTTTGCCAACAAATTACATTTCGTTACTAATTTACCAACACATTTATATTTGGTTGGTAAATTTAGTAACACAATCTTGCCGTTGGTAAATGTTTGGTTAGTAATTCATTGGTAATATGTTAATAAATTATATAAACAATTTTTTGTCATATTTACCAACCGATATATACTTCGTTGGTAATATTACCAACAAAAGGTGTGCGTTAGTAATATTTCAGTTGGTAATCCATTGATAAAATGCTGCTAAATTTGGCGCCATTTTTTCCCGTCGTATTTACCAACTAAAATACTTTGTTAGTAAGATTTTGGTTAGTAATCTGTTAGAATTTCGTTGTTAAGTTTTAAAATATAATTCAGTTAGAAATATGTTGGTAATTTGTTAGTAGAATACTAACCAACTTAAGTTGTTAGTAAAATATGTTGGCAATTTAGGGTTTTTTTTGTAGTGTTAGAATGGGCAATGACAGAAATACTAAGACAACTAGAGATTATAAAGAAATCCCAAGCTGAGCTTGCACAAATCGTTGGAAAAGGAAAATCGATAGAGGAAGTTGATCTATCCCGACTCCCTTACTTGCAATTTATCATCAAAGAAACATTCAGAATGCACCCACCATCTCCATTCTTAGTCCCCCGTAGAGTAGACCAGGATGTTGAATTGTGTGACTATATCATCCCCAAGGGTTCACGAGTACTAGTAAACGTGTGGGCGATTGGTCAAGATTCTACTTTTTGGGAGGACCCTTTGGTGTTTAAACCTGAGAGATTCCAGAGTTTAGAATTAGATCCGCGAGGAAAAGATTTTGAATTGATTCCATTTGGTGCTGGTCGAAGAATATGCCCTGGCTTGGCACTTGGATTGAGAATGGCCCCGATAATGTTGGGCTCGATGTTGAATTCGTTCAATTGGAAACTTGAGTCTGACATTGAGCCAGACATGGAGGAGAAATTTGATCTCCTGATCTTAACCAAAACTCATCCTTTGCGAGCTATCCCATCTCCACTTTGATATGTCAGCCGGTCAATAAATACTTATCCATACTCGAGTTTACACCAAATAATATATCTGGCATTCACGGTTGGTATGATGTAAACATTAAGTGCGAGTAAGTTTTATCATTCTCTTTAAACCATAGGAGAATAAAAGTAAGAATAGAATCATAATGATTATAAAAGAATAATAATAAGACTACGCAAGGATGAATTATCTATCTTTTTTACCACTATTGAAGTATAAACATTTAATTATTATAGTCTGAAATGTTATTGAGAAATTCTACTTTTTATGCAGAATTTTTTTTTTGGATAAAAGATGAAAGAGAACTATAATAATTAAATGTTTATATAATGAAAGAGAACTCCAATACAATGTGTTGGAGCATATCTATCACTCAAATTTGTTGTATCTGTTCGCTCAATTTTGTTATATCTATTTGCTCAATTTACATTACATTTATTAGCTTAATCTAATTGTATCAACACTTTCTTAATTTTGTTGGTTATACCGATTTTAGGACAAATAGATTTGTATACAACTCTTTTCTTATTTATAAAAATAACCATTTGAATTTCATTACTTTGTTTAAATTTTCTATTTATATAGCTAAAATAAATAGTATTTTAACTAAGTAAGGAAGATTTTCTTCCAAAAATAAATAAATAAAAAATACATAGTTAGAAACAAATAATCATTTTATTTAAAGATTTTTTTTTTGAAAAAAATTACGAAGTATATATATATATATATATATATATATATATATATATATATATATATATATAAAGAGTAATACAATTAAAACTAAAAAAAAGATTATATTAATTATGTGAAAATTAATAGTTGAAAAATACCCTACTTAAAAAAGTAACAAATGAGAGTAAATGGGATTTATCACTTGACAAAAAGGAGTAAAGACCAACTCTCAATTAATGCAACACTCAATCTCTTTTGAACATGAGTGCCTTAAGATAATACCATCATCACATGTATAGGTGGGGTGCACGTGTATATGTTAACTTTAAAAAAATCATGTGTATATATATATATCTATCTTGAGAAGTTGACATATAATTAATCGTGTAATAGTGTATTCATATATAGAGAGCTCAGAAGTGTACCTTGGGTCATTGGTCGGGGTGTCAAAAGAATATGAAAACCCAACCGAACCGATTTATGCTATTTTTTTCAATAAAACCATGGACTTTTATTTAAGTTTATAACCGTTTCGAATAATTGGGATGGTTTTTTTAATTAACGAAGAAAACCAAAATCGAATCGAATAACCTTATATGTATGTAAATGTATTTTATATATTAACAATATGTTAAATTTAATATATAAATATATTTTATAACATTTTTCAAATATAAATATACTTAGGTCCTAAATCTCTAGTGACTAGACGACTTTAGATATTTGCTCTTTAATTAGTCTTTACTTAATTAAGTTTAAAATCAAAAGATACAGAAATATATACTCTATTAAACAATACAACAAAATCTATTCAAACACTCCTATTAAATATTTAAGATCAAACAATAATACGGCAACAATTTTTTAAATTCTTGTCTTTTTGGTGAAGAATTAAAGTGTTTCTTCAAGAACATATCTGTGAAAGATATTTATTACTAGTAGTGTATTTTGAGGTGATATTTTAAAAGTAAAAAAAAAATGAAAATTAATTGAATTGTACCGAAATCAAAGAGAAACCGATATGGATTTAAATAAATTTAATTTTGGTTATACACTATAAAATACCCAAAAATTGAGATGATATAATTTTTGAAAAAGAACCAACCGAACCGTTCCATTGACACCCCTAGTCACTAGTTCAAGCCGATGCACCCCCTCGCGTGACCAGGGGTCGATCCCAGCTAGAACCTCATGTCACTGTTTTTATTATGATTTTTTTTTAAAATTTAAAGGGCCTATTTATGGAATCTAAATCTAAATTGCTAGATAGGGGATTCGAACTGATCATGACCATCCACTATAACAAACTCGCCTGGATCGTTGGGCTATCACACTCAATTATTTTAAGAAAGTTAAAGTCTACATATTACACTAATAGGCTTAAACTCATATGTGTTAATCGTCATTGAAAAGTTCCGCTAATGCCTAAATTAAGATAATACAAGGTACTTGCAATTTTCAAATCCTGGATTCGCCTCTGATTATACTAAATATACTTTAAAAATTATACGAATAATATATCAAGTTTAATCAGATAATCATAGGTTCACGTGAACCTTGAAAATGGAGAAAATCCTGGTAGCAAAGTGCTCCCCTTTCTAGACTCTACACGCCGCGAATCTAAATATTTTCAACCTTTTTGAGTATATATATACGCACCAAATATCTCCCATCAATCAGATATCTCTAAAGTTTAATTTCTCGACTTTTCTTCTATGGGAAAATGCAATTTATATCGTGCTTAGAAAGTATGCTCTCGAAATTCATATTAATAGCTTTCGTTATTATGTTATATTATTTTATCACTGTATCAAAGAAATATGACGACGAACACAAGTATTGTTAGTTTTGTTTTAATAAATTTTTTTTATAATATTGTGATTTTCTACTTGTTATTAATAATTTTACGGAAAATATAATTGGCAAGACACATTTTTGGCACGAAATGACATGAGCAACAAAAATCAGGTATTTTCGTAATTTTGGCGAAAAGTTAAGGGTATTTGGATAAATTCATCTATTTCATGTACCTAAATTACCCTCAAAAGTAAAACCACTTTATTTTGTCAGGTGAAAATCGGGTCCCACTAAAAAAAGAAGCTAAAAGGCTCCATTTCTTTATTATTTTTCTTCAATTCCATGTCTTCTTCTTCTTTTCCGTTTCTTTTTGTAATTTTATTATTTTTCGTATTAATTAGTATATTTGTCAAATGCTGAAATTTAATTATTTTTAGTAGAATTAGCCGTGATTTAGTTTGGATAATTTTTTTATTAAATAAATTAATTTGATTTTTGAAATGTTGAAATTAAGTCAAATTAATTAAGTCGATTTTTTTATCACTTTAATTTTTTTATTTTTTTTCTATTTGGTTTTGGTCGATAATTTGATTTTTCAAACGTTGAAATTAAGTCAATTTTTTTATCACTTTAATTTTTTTATTTTTTTTTCTATTTGGTTTTGGTCGATTAGAATATATATGATAATGTAAGAAATTGATATAATTATATATAGGATCCTTCAAAAAATGTATGCATTATCTAAGAATTTAATTATTTCTAAGAAATATGAAAAATTCGTTCCAACGATTTTTTTTTTTTACAAAAAGTTAAAAATTTAGTTGTGATATACTATGTCTTGATGATGCTTGATTTAAATAAAAATAATCAATTAAAAAGACATAAGTTATTTTGAACATGAAAATTCATTCTTGACATTCTTAAAATAAAAATATAAATTAAAATACGAAGTAAATGCAAATAACTTGATTATTATAAAGAGAAATACATGAATAGAACAAAGAATTTTTTTTTAAAAAATATTTATAACATTTTTTTAATTTAATTTTTTTTTATATATATGATGAAAAAAGTTATATTAAAAAATCAATGTATAATCTTTTATAAACAAACACAAAACAAAATATCTAAATTCTCATATTTCGTATATATCATTCTATAAAATACGTATAGACAAATAAAAGGTTCAAGAAATTAATACGCAAAATTTTACGATTTTTTTATTTGTAATTTCATTACCTTCAATTTCTTCCATTTCATTCAAAAATTAATTTGAAATTTTCTCGCCACATTCACTTTATTTTTACTCTCAAATAAATAATACCGTAAAATATGCATATTAGACATTTTGGGCAAGTCTTAAAAATTCGTTATAACTCTAACAAATGAAGTAACGTAGAGGAGGAAAAAAGAAAGTCGAAGGAATTTTTTTTAAAATGAATGAAAAAGAGTAAGAAGATTAAAGAAAATGAAATAGTTAGGGTATGGGTCTCATTCGTACATTTGGCAATCAACAAAAGCCTCATACAAGTGGTTTTCTTTTTTGGAGGGAAATACAAGTTGTTTTGGAGGTAAAGGAACATTTTCGTCATTTACCCGTGTCTTGGCAATTCGTGCCAAAATTCTGTCGTGCCAATTAGCACTGTTCATAATTTTATTGCTCATACCACACACACAAAAAAAAGTATTTAATGATATGTAGTAGTTAGTAGTGTGGGTGGTGAACTGGTGATTCATGTTTCCATTCTCAATTGTCTAATAGCATTATTGGTGATTTGATTTGTTCATTATTGGTTTTCTGAGTACTATTAGTGATTTGACTTGTTCATTAATAACACACATTGAAATTTGGATTCCTCTATTTGACTTGTACACTTTTGTATTTGCACACCTATTAAGAAAATAATTATTGATATAGTAACTTTATCATTTTATCTTTATTAATTATGAAATGGGTGAATTAAAAACTTAAAATTGGAAAAAAGTTACCCGCACCAGATGTATACACCAAATTAATGTAATTTTCATTATTACATGATTTAATGAAGTAAAACATATATTAATTAATTATGATTAAGTAAAATGAACTATAAATTTAAACACATGTCATATATGTATTGGCTTGGTGTATACATCCAGTGCGGCTAAGTTTTATCCCTTAAAATTTTCAAGAAATTCTACCTTTTTCAAAATAATTAATTGAGGGTGTAATAAGTAAAAAAAATTATTCTTTCTTGATTTGTCAAAATTGACAAGTAATTAGGGACAACTAAAAAATAAAAAGTGGACAGGTAATTAGGGAAAGTTATTATTCATCAAAGAGGAAAATATACAATCACCTTTTCTAAGTTGAAAGAAATGTGTATGTGTGAGAGAATGGATCACTCTACACTGTTTGTGTTTGGATCAATTTTTGCCTTGAGTTTCCTTTGTATTATAGCAAATATAGGGAAAATACATAAGTACCCCCAATCTATGCTCAAAATCTCAAAGACACACCTAATCTTTACTAAGGTCCTATTAACCCCCCGAACTTATTTTATATATACCCCTTTTCGGCCTACGTGACACTATCTTGTGGGCCCAGCGCGTGTTGACAATTTTTTCAAGGATAGTGTCACGTAGACAGAAAAGGGATAGAAAATTATATATAAAATAAGTTTGGGGGGGAAGGAGGGTAATAAGACCTTATTAAAGGTTAGGTGTGTTTCAAGGATTTTGGGCATAGGTTGGGGGTACTTAGGCATCTTCCCGCAAAATGGAATAAGGGCGCATGAGCCCTTGTACGTTATAAGACACATGCACATGTGCTTTTTGTCTTTAACATTTTTTACGCCATTAAGGGATAAAGGGCAAGGCGCAAGGGCTCATGCGCCTTTGTGCCTTTTGTTTCCTCCAAAACTTATTTGCCGTCTTGAAATTTTGACAATTTTTTTTTTTTTTACCCTTTTGACTCTGAACTGGTCAAATGCCCTCCATATATAAGAATCAAATATGACACATTAAGATGGCAGAACTTTTTTAAAGAGATATGACACATATTTATAAATATAAAATATGGTTCGCAATGAGGGTGGTGAGTCACTAGTGTTTTCCCTTCTAAGTTTTCTAATTTTTAAATGTATGACACATTAAGATGGGGAGACTTTTTAAAAAAAAAAATGTATTACACACCCACACATGACACACCTATATTATTGGATTCCTCTACAGTTTGTATTTGCAAATAGCATATAATGGATTACTATACACTTGTGTTTGGATCAATTTTTTCTTTGATTTTTCTTTATATTCTAGCTAAATTATCCAGCAAAGGAAGCAAAAAACTTCCACCAGGTCCATCACCATGGCCAATTATTGGAAATCTTCACTTGTTAGGTGCAAATCCCCATACATCACTAGCCAATCTTGCAAAAAAATATGGTCCAATTATGAGTTTAAAACTAGGACAAATAACAATAGTGATCATTTCTTCATCAACCATTGCAAAACAAGTCCTCAAAATTCAAGATCAAGCTTTTTCAACATATAGATTTATTCCTAATGCCATTCAAGCACACAACTATTGCAAATTCTCTGTGGCATTTCTTCCTGTATGTCCTCAATGGCGAACGCTTAAGCGAATATTGAACAAAAATATCTTCTCTTCCAATAGTCTTGATGCAAATCAACATCTAAGGTCTCAAAAGGTGAAAGAATTGATTGATTATTGTACAAAATGTAGTCAACAAGGTAAAGCTGTGGATATAGGTCAAGTTGCTTTCAAGACTAGTCTCATTTTTTTGTCAAACACCCTTTTCTCCAAGGATTTGGCTGACCCTTTTTCGGATTCAAAGGTAGAGTTGAAGGAAGTTTTAAAGAATATCATTGATGAAATGGGGAACCCTAACCTAGTGGATTTTTTCCCTATACTTGAAAAGATTGATCTTCAGGGAATAAGGCATCGCACAACCATTCATATTGGCAAATTGTTTAAGCTTTTTGATGGTTTGATCAATGAGCAATTGGAGGAAAAGAGAAGATTTCAAAGTGAAAAAAGTGATGTTTTGAATGTGTTTCTCGATATATGTGAAGAAAATCCTGAAGACATCAATCATAATTACATCAAATCCGTATTTTTGGTTCGTGCTCTTTTCTGATTAATTAATGAGTTTTAGTTATGTATATCATCAATTATCAATAATTCCTTTTCATTTATTGACTTTATCCTTTATTTCCCTCAAAAAGTTAAAATTATTTCAGAAAAGTTTCCATGTTCTTAGCATTTAAAGAAAAAAAAATGTTATTGTGATGAAGTAAAAGTTTCTTTATATTATTGGTATCTATTGCTCGGGTGTTATAGACTTTGATGTACAAATGTTATAGGACCTACTTGTGGTGAGTACTGATACAACGACAAGAACATTGGAATGGATAATGGCAGAAATACTTAAACAACCTGAGATTATGAAGAAAGTTCAGACTGAACTTGAAGAAATTATTGGTAAAGGAAAATCAATAGAAGAAGTTGATGTTTCTCGACTCCCTTACTTGCAATGCATAATCAAAGAAACATTAAGATTACACCCGTTTGCTCCGTTCTTGGTCCCATGCAAAGTGGAGCAAGATGTTGAATTGTGTGGTTACATTGTCCCAAAGGGCTCACAGGTATGCTAGTAAAGTCATCTCAATTAGGGTACGTCCCAAGTGATTAGTTCATCTTATAAATTCATTATGAAAAAGTTGTTTTTATGAAATTTCATCATTTATTATAATTTTGCCTTTTGTTGACTTGTCCTAACTTATTTATAGGTTCTAGTCAATGTGTGGGAGATTTGCCGAGATTCTACGTTTTGGGAGGATCCTTTAGTGTTCAAACCTGAGGTTTTTGCATTCGAATTTGGACGTGCGAGGGCAAGATTTTGAACTAATCCCATTTGGTGCGGGCCGAAAAATATGCCCCGCCTTACCACTCGCATTACGAATGATTCCAGTCATGTTGGGCTCACTCTTAAATTCCTTCAATTGGAAACTCGAGGCAGGCATAGAACCAGAAGACATAGACATGGAGGAGAAATTTGGTTTAGCTTTAGCCAAAGCT
This sequence comes from Solanum commersonii, assembly GCA_029007595.1. NCBI lineage: Eukaryota > Viridiplantae > Streptophyta > Magnoliopsida > Solanales > Solanaceae > Solanum > Solanum commersonii. Next base: position 1,000,177 of record JAJTWQ010000128.1, on the reverse strand, counting down.
CATCCTTTGCGAGCTATCCCATCTCCTCTTTGATGTTTCTCGGATTATATGATTTACTTGGGTGGTTTACGATATTGATTTTGTGGATGATGAATCTTGAACTTTTGACTTTGCTTGCCCCATGGGCAAAACTTCAAGTTTAATAAGTTGACTTTTGAATTTCAAATTTTACCCCGGGATCATGTGAAGGTCAAAAATTCAAGATCACCAATTTCCAAGGTCATTGATTAATGTTATTTGGGCAATTTATTAATTAAAGTTTTTGTTATTTTCTTTTGACAAAAAGAAGATTAAAAATGTAAGCAATATAAACTCTTGCCTGCTTTCCTTTTTCCTTTATTTTCAGAACATGAAAAAAATTATTGACACTCCTTTTGAGACAAACGATTAAGAAAAATATGTCACATATACTGAGACAAACCAAATTATACTCTATTATTTTTATTTGGTTAAAATCATTTTTATATATACACTAGGTAATTTACCCGCGCTTCGCGCGGGCATAATTAATTTTGCTAAGCTTTTGAGCAGTCTTTCCAATAATCGACTGTTATAAGAAAAAAAAACAGTAAATTTTAGTAGGTTTTAAGAACATTTTAACAGAAATTAAATGATTGACATTATCACATATCTCAAGAATTTTAAATATGTAATGAATGATTTAAAATATCTTGATTGTCCTCAATGGCGAACGCTTCGCAGAATATTGAACACTAACCTCCTCTCTTCCAATAGACTTGATGCAAATCAACATCTAAGGTCTCAAAAGGTGAAGGAATTAATTGCTTATTGTGAAAAATGTAGTCAACAAGGTGAGGCGTTGGATGTAGGTCATGTTGCTTTCAAGACTAATCTCAACTTGTTATCAAACACCGTTTTCTCTAAGGATTTGGCTGATCCTTTTTCGGATTCAAAGGTAGAGTTGAAGGATGTTATATGGGGTGTCATGACTGAGGTAGGGAAGCCTAATCTAGTAAATTTTTTCCCTATACTTGAAAGAATGATTTTCAAGGAATTAGATGTTGCACAACTATTTATTTTGGTAAGTTATTTGAACTTTTTGATGAGTTGATTAATGAACGATCGGAGGAAAAGAGAATGTTTTGCAATGAAAGAAGTGATGTTTTGGAAGCATTTCTCAATATCAGTGAAGAAAATCCTCAGGAGATTAATCATAATCACATCAAATCCATGTTCTTGGTTTGTGTTCTCTTCTTATAATTAATTTCTAAGTTTTAAGTTACATGAATTACTAGCATAACTCCACTTCACTTATGGTGAATTGCGAAGCGATCTATTATAGTTCTTTTAATTAGTGTAATTTATGGGTTCTTTGTATTAATGCAATTTATGGTTATATACTTTGATGTGAAAATGTTACAGGATCTATTTGGTGTGGGTACAGATACAACTACAAGCACATTTGAATGGGCAATGACGGAAATATTTAAACAACCTGAGGTTATGAAAAAAATACAAGTTGAACTTGCAGAAATCATCGGAAAAGGAAAACCAATAGAAGAAGCTGATATTTCTCGACTTCCTTACTTGCAATGCATTATCAAAGAAACATTAAGAATGCATTCACCAGTTCCATTCTTGGTTCCGCGCAAAGTGGAGCAAGATGTTCAATTGTGTGACTACATCATCCCGAAGGGCTCACAGGTATGTGTGACAGTTAAATTGACGAAAATATGACTTGCCCAATCTGCTCAAGTTTGGACGGTAGGGCTGAGCATATTATCATGATGGGTCAATTAGGACACAACACAAGTCAGGCCATCTAAAAGTTGAATTAATTTGAGCTAAATATATATCATATTCCAAATTAATCTATAAGAAAATTTGTCAAAGTAATTTTTATAAAAAAGACTTTTTTTTTGTTTGATATGTTAGATATTTAGTATCAAAGAAAAAAATTATTTAGTACTTATATAGGTTACAAAAAAAATATATAATTGGTTAGAGTTGAAAGTTAGACTATGACTCATTGTTTAGTCTATCTTGGCCCAGACAACTTTTTGGCAGGTTAGTAACCTACCTAGTTGTTGATTAGCCTTTTTTATCCATCAAAATATAAAGGCCAAACACATATACAATCCTTCAAACTTGTCCTCATTTTTCATTTTGACACTCCAACTTAGCTTCGTTCCATTTTAACCCTTAAACTCTATTTTTTCTGTACCATTTAAACACTAATACAAATTTTTATTGTTTTTTTTATTTATGTTCTTCAATTGCAATTTTTTATTTTAAAAAAATAGACGTGTGTCTGTTAATTTTCGTAAAAAAATTAAACATTGGCAAACGAACATAAAAATTTTCAAACAATAATATTACTTTTTGAGATTTCTCTGTATTTTTGCATGAAAGTAAATTAATGAAAGTTCTTTGATTTTCTTTCTTAAACATTTAATTAAATTAAATAACACTACTTATTTATTATTTCTTATCATCTAGACTATCTAAATTTAACGCAAATACTCACTTTTTATTTTTAATATAAATCAATACGAATAAAAAAAACTCATCTTCAATATGAGTAAAAAAGACTCTTGTTCATTGCTAATAACACTACTAAAAAATGTTAAAACTCGACTGATTTTAATTTGTTAGATTGTCGGTGATTTTTAAGAAAGAAAACCAACACAATTTCGTCAGTTATTTTTCACATAAAAATACATAAAACTCTTTAAAAGAAATGATTATTTTTTAAAAAGAATTATTATTTATTACTTTTTATTTTTTTTAACTAAAATTAATTGACACATGTTGATTTAAAATAAGAAGTTGCAATTGAAGAATATATATAAAAATAAAGAAATCATAAAAATAGTATTTCGTGTTAAAATGGTACATAAAAAATTAAGTTTAAGGGTTAAAATGGAACAAAGCTAAGTTGGAGTGCCAAAATGAAAAATGAAGACAAGTTAAAGGGGTTGTATAAGTGTTTGGCCAAATATAAACTAACTCACTCATTTGATGTCACTCCTTACAGGCAGGGCCGGACCTACCTTGCTGCAAGTGGGTTCGTATGAACTCACTTCGTTGAAAAAATACATGGTATATACATATATATTCAATTTGTTTTTTGAAACAAAACACACTATATAATTAATTTGACCCCACTTAAACCAATAGTAACATGTAGCGCAGCGGCAAAGTGGTTACAATTTGACTGATGCATTGCGGGTATGATTCCCACCTACAACATTTAATACTTGCTTCATTTTTTTTTATATGTTGAACCCACTTGGTAAAATTTCTGGGTCCACCATTGTTACAGTTACAGGTACTAGTCAATGTATGGGCAATTGGTCGAGATTGTACTTTTTGGAAGGACCCTTTAGTGTTCAAACCCGAGAGATTTTTGAGTTCGAATTTGAACATGCGAGGACAAGATTTTGAATTAATTTCTTTTGGTGCTGGTCAAAGAATTTGCCCTGGTCTACCACTAGCATTGAGAATGGTGCCAGTAATGTTGGGCTCACTCTTGAATTCCTTCAATTGGAAACTTGAGGCGCAAACATTGAGCCAGAAGAATTAGATATGGAGGAGAAATCTGGTCTTACCTTATCTAAAGCATGTCCTTTGCGAGCTATCCCATCTCCTCTTTGATGTTATTGTCCAATCGATAAATACCTATATGTATTTAATATTTAGTTGAATCAAAAAATTTATATTGGCAATGTTAGTTTCCTCATCATGATAAATGTAGCAATGTTCGAATTTCAAAGGCTTGTGTGCATATTCTTATAAATGATCGACGTTTATCGAAAGGAATTACTTGCCAAAATATGACAATTGTTGTGAGATCAAGAGAGTAATGTATAATTGTATATGAACATGTTATGCTTAATGGATAAAAATAGTTCTTGTTGACCAAGAAAGATCCACAAAAATTAGGCCTCAGTAATTACTATATACATCAATTTTCACTCTATGATAGTACATAATAGGACCATTTGATATTAATGGATGAAAGTAGTTCAATACCAAGAAAGTTACTCAAAAATTAGGCATTGTGTAATTATTCAACAGTTGTGTACAAAATTTATTATTCACACATTGCACTATTGTTTTTGGAAAGTCAAGCAATATATATAAATATACATTGTGCAACATAACACATCAAATTTGTGAATAATACTAACAAAGTTGAAGGAAGAAAGAGAGAGTGCTTTGCATCAACGATTAGAAGAAAAGAGATATTTTGAAAGTGTTTCTCAATATCTTTGAAGAAAATCTGATAGAGACTAATCATAATCACGTCAAGTTCATATTTCTGATTTGGCGACAATAGCTCTATTGCTGCTACTGCTAAAGATTATTTTTGCTCTAGCGTGTTCAATGTAATAAGCCTGAATTCTTTATAATTTCTACAAAGTTAATATTTAATATATATTACCTTCATTTATTAAAAGAAATTTACCCTATCACATTAAGTTGACATATACTATGTAAATGATTGTTAGAATAATGTGTATTAACTTAAAACTCATGATACATTAATTAGAAAAAATATATGAATCAGGTATTGGGAAAAAGCAGACAAGCACAAAAATATATATGGTAAAAGTAATAGAAATAAGAAAAAAAAAATAATGACACCAAGAATTTTACGTGGAAACCTTTCTAAATAAGAGGAAAACCACGGGCCAAGAGGAGCAACTGATATCACTATAGTAAGGAATTTTACACTGTGTAGTCACGAATACAATACTCAAAGTGACTATTACACACTCAAAAGGAATAACACTCTTTTGATTTCCATCTTACTAAAATATCGCTCACACTCTATTTTTCTTCACAGACTATTTTCTTATATAGTCTATGGAAACCTCACAGCTCTCTAAATATTTTTACTCTCTCTGTGAATTGGTATCTTACAAATGAGCTAATAAGCTTCTTTTATAGAAGAAATTTGCAGCAGCAAATTTCAACACCATACACTATGTCAAAGTTGTGCCACTGAAAGTTTATAATTTCTCAACAATTGCTGTGTTTTTCAACATTTGCTGCTATTGCAATTTGCCAACAATTGACAATTGCATGCAGCAATTGTTGAAGTCAAAAATGGAATAGTGGGACTGGACCTCACAAATCTCCCCCTCCAGTCCCATTCATTGGAAGGAGGTATCTTCATATTCTTTAGAGGGAGCACATACCCACAAGTTCTTTGCATAACTCGAACTTGTCTTGGTCAGCATATCTGTAGGATTTTCACTTGTGTGGATCTTTTTGACGTCGAATGATTCACTCACCACTTCCTCATGAATCCAATGATATCTGACATCGATGTGTTTTGTTCTTGCATGGTACATGGAGTTCTTGCTCAAGTCTATTGCACTCTGGCTGTCACAATAGACAATATACTCTATCTGATGCAAACCAAGCTCTTGAAGAAATCGCTTGAGCCATATCATCTCTTTGCTCGCTTCGAAGAGCCGCAATATACTCGGCTTCAGTTGTAGATAGTGCAACACACTTTTGCAACTTCGACCGCCATGATATAGCTCCCCCGAAAAGTAAACAAATATCCAGTAATGGATTTTCTGTTATCAAGGTCACCTGCCATATCATCATCTGTATAGCCCTTCAAGATTAGATCTGATGCTCCAAAACACAAGCATTCATCTGAGCTTCCTCTAAGATACCTGAGTATCCACTTCATAGCTTCCCAATGCTCTTTTCCTGGATTGTCGAGCAATCTGCTGACAACACCAACTGCGTAAGCAATATCAGGTCTAGTGCATACTATTGCATACATTAGACTTCCGACGATGAAGGAATATGGAACTTTGGCCATGCTCTCTTTTTCCTCTCTAGTTGTAGGACACATCTTCTTGCTCAACTTCATATGACCAGCAAAAGGTGTACTAACAGGCTTAACATTTTTCATATTGAAGCGCTCTAGTACATGTTCAATGTACTTCTTCTGTGACAAATAAATCTTCCTTTCATCTTTGAGGCGAGTAATTCTCATGCCCAAAATTTGCTTGGCATGACCCAAGTCTTTCATAGCAAAAGACTTACGCAACTCGTCAATCTTGAAAGTATTCTTGCCCACAATCAACATATCATCCACATACAATAAGAGGATGATAAAATCATTGTCAAATTTTTTTTGTACAAATACACAATGATCTGAAGAAGTCTTCTTATAGCCTTGCTCCCCCATAACAGATTCAAACTTTTTGTACCACTGTCTGGGAGCTTGCTTTAAGCCATAAAGACTCTTTTTGAGTTTGCACACAAAATTTTCTTTACCTTCTACTTTGAAGCCCTCGGGTTGTTCCATATAAATCTCTTCTTCTAGGTCACCGTGAAGGAAAGTTGTCTACACATCCATCTGCTCAATCTCTAAATTAAGACTAGCAGCCAAACCCAGAACTGTATGAATCGAGGACATTTTCACAACAGGAGAAAATATTTCGTCAAAGTCAATACCCTTTTTTTGACCAAATCCCTTAACAACCAATCTAGCTTTGTACCTTGGCTTCAAGTTGTGTTCTTCAACTTTAACTTTGAACACCCACTTGTTCTTCAAAGCTCTGATGCCTTTAGGCAATTTTACCAACTCATAAGTGTGGTTCTCATGCAGAGACTTCATCTCATCTTGCATGGCTTTAATCCATTGATTCTTGTGCTCATCTTTTATGGTCTCTTCATAACATTCAGGTTCTCTCCCATCAGTAAGTAATACATACTCATTGGGTGAATAACAAAAGGAAGGAACTCGCTGCCTTGTGGACCTCCTGAGCGAAATATTTGATTCGTCCACAACTTCATGATCATGAGGATCATCAATAACAATATCATTGTTATTATCAACATCAACATGTTGATTCGATACATGATTACGGGTGTCACCATGATCATCAAGCCCAACAACATCATGCATATTTGTGTGAGGAACTTCTTCTAGATGAACTATACCATCAAAACTTGAAAATTCTAGCTTTTCCGCTTTGTTAATATCTTCAATTGTTTGATTCTCCATGAAAATAATATCACGGCTTCTCACAAGTTTTTTCTCAATTGGATCATATAGCCTGTAACCAAATTCATCAAGGCCATAGCCAACAAAGATGCACTGTCTTGTCTTGGCATCTAACTTTGACCTCTCATCTTTGGGCACATATACAAAAGCTTTGCAACCAAATACTTTCAAATGGTCATAAGAAACATCCTTTCCATACCAAACACTATTTGGTACATCACTTTGAAAAGCAACAGTAGGAGATATATTAATAACATGTGCAGCGGTCAATAAAGCCTCACCCCAAAATGAGTTCGGCAACTTTGCTTCAGAAAGCAAACATCTAACTCTTTCCATCAAGGTCTTGTTCATCCTTTCAGCCAAACCGTTAAGCTGAGGAGTCTTAGAAGGAATCTTCTGGTGTTTGATACCTTGATGCTTGCAGTATTTGTCAAATGGTCCACAATATTCACCACCATTATCAGTACGAATACATTTTAGTTTCTTTCCATTTCTCTTTCAACTAAAGCCTGAAACTGCTTGAAGACACCTAACACTTGGTCTTCAGTCTTCAAGACATAGACTCAAAGTTTTCTCGAGCAGTCGTCAATAAAAGTGACAAAGTAGAGTGCACCACTCAATGTCCTTGTCTTCATTGGACCGCATAAATCAGAGTGCACCAATTCAAGCAACTCTGTCTTTCTTGAAGGAGGGTAAGACTTAAAGGAAACTTTATTTTGTTTACCAATTGTTTTATTTAAAAGATATATTTGGATTGATTTTAGAGTCGCCACTTAATTTTTAAGAAAAATCAAGAAAACTATTGTTTTCAAAAGACAAACAGAAATCTAATGAAAACTATAAAGGGGGTTCGAGGTTCATATTAGCATTTTGGGAAGGGATTTAAAGCACCCAAAATGCCCGCTAACATGCAGTTATCCGACGATTAATTTTTTGACTAAAATAATTTTAATTTAGCTTGAACTGCAAAACTGAACTTTTTTATAGTTAGGACCATTTTTAAAAAAATAAAAAAAAAAAAAAAAAAAAAAATAAAATAAAATAAATAAATAAATAAATAAATAAAATAAAAAAAAAATAAAAATTGAGATATTATCTAAGTTAAATGTTTTGATAGATTATGTTTTATAGGAAGCGAGTATTTAGTTAATTTTTAGAAGATTAGTTCAGAATGGCTATCTTTCGGGGAATTAAATTGTGGTGACCTTAAAACTAATAACACATATTGACAGATAACCAAATATGAAGTAATAAAGTATAGAGAGAAATTTGGGGCCCAAGTCTGGTTTTTCGTCCGCCCGGGCCGATTGGCCTAATCTCGTTTGGGCCTTTGGCCCAACTATTGCCACCTTTGTACCTGTCCTAAATTATAACAAAATAATTAATAAATAAAACGACGAAGGCTTAAGCCCAAAATTACAAAATACAAATTTGAATAAAGAGTGGGCCTTTTGGCCCAATCTTTTCAATTCTCCTCCGCTTTCACATTTTTTCAACTCCGAGACCTGCACGTCGATTTTCAATGGCCGGTTGACTCGAAATAAAGAATTAGGCCTCCGTAGCCCAATAGGAAAATGCAAGAGTAAAGTCCACGAGGACCCGAATAGATTTCACATGCAAACACAAACAAATAAAATGTAAGTAACAATTCAATTATTTAATAAAAGAAAACAACGAAATAAAATAAATGTGATCGCCCGGATATCATTATTGGCACTAAGCAATTTTTTATTAGTAATTAAGTACGACAAGAACCAAGTGAGGTAGGCACGGGAAGAAATATCCACACAAATACCGTAATGCATTAAAGAAATGATCGACCAACGGCCACAAGTTAATATAAACTAACTTAGAATACCAAAATCATAAGGCATCAAAGAATGAATAGACTTAGAAAAGCTTTCGGGCCAAAAATAGAAAAGAAAAATAAAAATAAATATAAAAATCACCTAACTAAATTTATCATTAAAAATTTATTATTATTATTATTATTATTTTATAACAAAATAAAATATCCTTTTATATAAATATGAATCCTATAAATGAATAAGCAATAAATAAACAAAAAAAATAAATAAATAAAAATAAAAAAAAACAAACAAAAAAAAAAACGTTAATGAACTTTTACGAGAAAACTTAATTGGTGAAATAAATACTTTTATAATATTAAAGCAAGTAAGCATTATGACATTGTTGTTATTATTTTTTCCAAAAAAAAGCATTTGCACAAAATTTACTAGTTGAAGCAAAAATTAAGTTGGAAAATTAACATTATAAAAGGATCAAGGTTTACAGAGCCAAAATAACTTTAAGCTTCAATGGAAAAGTACTAATCCTATAATACGTAATATTATTTTATATTTTTTCTAAAAAAAAGTTTCAATTTTAAACATTTAGTACTCTTAATCGGTCTAATGAGTCCTAATTAGATTCGTGAATACAAATTTCATCGATAATTTGTTTGTGCTAGTTTTAAGAAACAGATACACTAGTGGACCAATAAATGAAACTCCTAATCATTTCTTTTTATTTAGTAATTAGTAAATTAAGATAATACAATAAGAGTATTTGTTTCACCAATTAAGTTTACCCATAAAAGAATTAAATTAGATTTCTTTAATTTTATTTATTTGTAGGGTCTATTTTACATGACATAGAAAAAAAATTAATGATAGATCTCGTTGAGTGATTTTATCAACACAAATGTCTAAGTTGAATGACTTTATTGATGCAAAAAATCTAAATTGGGTGATTTTTCTTAATGCAAAGACAAACTTTAACGATTTTGCTATATCAATTCCTAAAGTTGGATGATCTTTTAAGATATCAACTCCAAAATTAAGGCGACAAATTGGTTTCTAATATTAAATACTATCAACTAAATTCATGGGTTTCTAGCACATAACAATACTATTTCAAATATCTTTAACCGTTTTAAAAAAAAAGTAATAATAGAGATCCACACAGAAAATAATAGTAATAGTAATAATTTGACAATGCTAACTTTAACAAAAGAGCGGGGAGAAGAAGTTTAGCATGACCGCTAAAAATCACATCAGATAGTCACTCTTATATATGAGATATATAGGATAATGCACCAATAATGACTGCTTGACACTTTCGAACAAACCCAACAAATATGACATGAATATTAACACTAAAACGGGTGTGAATGAGTATGAATTAAACACGACGAACTGATCCTGTTAAAAAAAAACTATTACTTAGGAATCTACTAGTTCATATTTGAAGGTGGCTAAATACCACTGTAACTTAGCTTTCCGCACTCCCAATCTCGAAGGAGGCAAAACGAATATTAAAGATAACATTTAGCTTTACACGCTTCAAAAAAAAACTAAAAATCTATACAAAGAAGAATAACAAAAAAAATAAAATAAAAAGTAAAACTCAAGTTGAATTCTCTACCGACTCTACATGAATAAAGGAGTTGGGAGTCATATACCTTTTGAAGAGCAGCGGCTGAGACAAGATCGAGCAGGGGAATGACGACCTTCACCCCGAAAACCCGAACACTAGCAAAGACTAGGAAATCTAGGCAGAACACTAAAACACCGAAACTATTAATCCCTTGCTTTCGAAATGTATTTAGTGTATTTTAAGTACTTTATCTTCAAACTCTTCTCTGTATATCTTCTTTTTTTTTTTTTTTAATTGTTCAAAGAAAAAAGCCCCCCCTGCAGTGGAGAAAGAGAACCTTTATATAGAGGGGGATTAGGTCGAAATTTTGGGGGACAAAAGGGGCGAAAACGGATAGGAACAAGGGTAAAAAAAAAATGTAATTCTCTCGATTTCAAAATTCAAAATCCCTTTTTTCAAGTAGCAGGGGGCAAATGGGTTTGGTACGAGATTTCGTCCAAAATCCCAGAAAATTCGGATGAGGGACAAAGCGTGGACGGTTTCGATCAAACCCACCGCCTTTGTGCTCGACGTGGCGTCCATCCACGCGAGTCAAAGGGCGATTTTGCGGCTGCAAGGACAGAAAAATTTCAGGCGACTCGCTCCTGGCATACGAGGCAAAAAAGAGGAAGAAGACGTGATCGTACGAGCGTGAACTCACCATGTACTTTTCTTCGTCTCTTTGTGAACGTTGGTGCTTTGCTTTCCGTCCTCGCGTGAAGCGCGTATAGGCGTCGCTTGGAATCATTCGGCTGCTGTTAATCGTGAAATAGGAGCAAGGAATTAATGGGTTCTTTTTTTGGTTGAAATTGGACCGGGTCGGGAATATGGAATTGGGTTAAGTGATATTGTTTTGGGAATGTAAGAGTGGGTCGGACGGTTGTTGTTGCTTGATTATTGGTATAATGGGTGTATAGAAGGAGTGGGCCAGCTGGGAAAAGGAAGAAGGGCCCGAAGTGATTTTGCAACGGGTTTAACATTTTGGCAAGGAATGGATTGGATTAAGAATTGGCCAAATGATTTGCAAAATTAGCCAATTGAATTTAGAATGTAACCAAATTGAATTTGATTAGCAGATTCTGCAAAAGTTCAAATAAAATGAGTTGACATTAATTAATTAACGAGCTTCCTAACGAAATAAAATAATTAACTTAATTATAAACTAACTATTTCAAAAATATAAAGTATTATATAACTAAACTAGTTAACCAAATATTTAAGTAAAACTACATATTTTGAGACGATTTTCGAATGATCATAAGATATACTAATTATATACATAATTATGTAAAACAAATATATTATTTAAAAATTATAAAAGTGACAAAACTAGTTAAAATAACTTGCAAATGATATATATATATATATAATTTTATGAAACTAATTATTTTAAATCGTTCGAAGATCACGAAGCTCAAAAATTAATTATTATCGGGGAGGGTCAAAATTGGGTGTCAACAACTGTCCCTCATTTTACTTGGATTGATGAAAGAAATCTGAGGCAAATGAAATTGACGAGTCCAATTTTGACCGACTACATCTTCATCTTTCAAAAAGTTTTTGGTACGGACTTCAGGAATTATAGCCGAACCCCGGAAATGGGTTTCCTACATATCTCAAGCTATATGATAATTCAGGCCAACTAGTAGTTCAATATGCTTGATTTGACGCATGATTATGAAAGAATTCAAAAGCTATTCCGATATAGAATTATGAATTAAAAACGGAAATGCTAGGGAATAAGATTTAAGAGAGAACGTCAGAGTACAGCCGAGTTTTCAACATTGATCCCGCCTACATATCTTTTAACTCAGGGAATCAGGCTGCTTGTAGTTCGACTCGATCGGTTGAAAGGAAATCTATCATGAAAGATAACCTTTAGTTCTAGAGGAGTGACAAGTAAGTCGAGTATGAAAAAGAGGCTTGCAATCTCTTAGCCATGAATGTGGTGCACTTCACACCCATAAGTAAGAACTTACACGGACATAATTTCCAAAGCTCTTGGTGCATTGTCACTCAGATTGGAAAGATATTTCCGGTAGAGACCAAATATTTCCGAATGCGAAACTGAAACCAGGAAACCTAAGGAAAAATCCACACGCCTTTTGATAGGGGTGTGGTTTGATTGTGGTGGAAGTCGCTCCTCTGCTCGCGTCCTAAGAGTTTGACACTCCTCTTTGGACTATGTCCCAGTTCGCTGCTAAGAAAAGGTTCCACGTTGTGCTGCATCCTTTTTGATGTCGTCCGCACCTGTGTTTTTTTTTTTTTGGAGAATTTATCCTTTCGGATGTTCTCGACAAAGACTGAGATAAAACTCATTAGCATAAAAAGACAATTCAAATGGGAGACAGTGTCTTTTACCATGTTGACACTTAATTGTTCTCCTTGGACATTTGACGTCAGCTTCCTCTATTCTGACGTAAAGCAAATAAAGCTCGTATTTTGTATTTGTAATATAATCTTCAATGTATTCTTCTTTTGATAATGAAGTAATAAAATAAGCAGATGTAATATGTTGATAGTTCTCTTGATGTCGTTGTTGATGATTCTCGTAATGTCATTTTCGCAAAGAAAAATTATGCAATTGATATTGATTTTCTTGCGATGTATGAATTTTTTCTCCGCAATGCATGAATCTTTTCCGCGATGCATGAATCTTCTCTTACAATGCATGAATCCTTTTTCTCACGATACATGAATATTCTCTTGCGATGCATGAAACCTTTTTCTCGCGATGCATGAATCTTCTCTTGTAATGCATGGATTTCTTTCCCGCGATGCATGAATCTTTTTCCCGCAATGCATGAACCTTTTTCCCGCGATGCATGAATCTTTTTCCCGCAATGCATGAATCTTCTCTTGCAATGCATGAATCTCTTTTCTCGCGATGCATGAATCTTTTTCTCCCGCGATGCATGAATCTTCTCTTGCAATGCATGAATCTCTTCTTGCAATGCATGACTTCTTTCTCTGATGATGCCTCCTTGATACCGAACGAAGGTAGTGCTTCACCGAGCGACATATGTGACCTTCTGGGTATTTTTTGGATGGTGGTATCGTCTCAATCGACAATATAAATAAAATGACCCTCGGAGTTGTGGTATCATCTCATTTGACAATACGATATCAATGACTCTCCGGGTAGTAGTGGTATCACCTCATTCGACAATACGATACAAATAACCTTTAGGGTAGGAATATTATCATAACTGATAATATAACGCAGATAAACGTCTTCCAGGTATCTCTAGTTGCTGGGAAATAATAATATTGCTCTATTCGTGGTTTTCATTTGTCCTATCTTTGAACATAGTTGCACGTTCATTATGGACTTCGCCTTGTTGGGAATTGAATGAAATAATGTTATTCATATTCCCAAATATTTGATATAAGAAACATAAAATATTTCCTTCATCCACCGATGAAATTGTCAATTTTGGGGGAGCTCCTCGCCCTTTTGACTTCTCTATATGCATTGAATGGAGGAATATGTTGATTTTGATGTAAACCTATAAACTGCATCCACAGAAAAATTGTTAGTTTAAGAGTGAACTGATCTGTGTCGATCTCTTCTGTTGTCTGCTCCTTGTCTTGCTATCTTCGGTTGATTTCTCCGATCTCCCGCTTCTTGATAGATAAGACAAAATATTTTTTATGCAAATATAATTGAAACATGAAGGAAAAGTTTTTAAGGAAAATAGATTTCAAAAGTAATGTTTGGAAGAAGTTAGTGCCAAGTGTCATGTCACGTCAAGTTTAATGAACGTCATTCGGAGTTGGTGTTTTGAGATCTGTCTGATCACTTGTTGGGAAGTATTCAAAGTTGCTCTAAACTCTTGGTAAACCTTGTTGAAATTTTGAGGCCATCTCGACATTCTTGTCCCAGTTAACTGTCTTGGCTTATTTTTAACCGTTAGTGAGCAATCACAAAATTTTTGAGATCTTCTCAAAAATTCTGTCCCAGTTGCAAATCTCAAAGTAACTTCAGCCTTGACTTTGTAGGAAAAGATCTTCTTCTCGAGAATTTTTGAGTCCCTCTCAAATATTATGTCCCAGTTTCTATTGTAATGAGAAACAGAAATCTGACGGGGAATATGACCGAGCCCTTATGGCGCCTACGTATCCCGTTGAGGCAGGAATCAGGTCAAACGTAGTTCCCCCTCGAGGATTAACAAAAATAGAAAATTTAAGCAAAGAATCGACCGAGGCCGACATAGGCCGCCTACGTATCTCATTCTCGAGAATTCAAGTCGAACGTAGTTCAAATACAAAGAAACATTAAAAGGCGATAAAAGGGGTGACCGAGGCCGACACAGGCCGCCTACGTATCTCATTCTTGAGAATTCAGGTTAGACGTAGTTCGTTACAAGGAAATAAAATTCTAATCAAAGCAATTACAAGCAAATAGAACGATTACAAGGGAATGCTAGAAATACAAACTGACACTTCACACATAGTATCTCTTGACAGCATCTGAGTTGATCGGTTTTGGCCATTCGGTGCCGTCCATCTCCGACAGGATTAAGGCACCTCCGGATAACACTTTGCGAACCATGTAGGGCCCTTGCCAATTTGGCGCAAATTTTCCTTTATATTCATCTTGGTGAGGGAAAATGCGCTTAAGAACCAACTGACCAACTTCAAATTTCCTGGCTCGCACTTTCTTGTGAAATGCACGAATCATTCTCTGTCGATACAATTGACCATGACAAACGGCAACCATTCTCTTCTCGTCAATCAATGTTAGTTGGTCAATCCGCTTGCGAACCCATTCAACGTCACTTAATTCAAATTTTCTTGGATGATTCTCAATGAAGGTATTTCAACTTCAGCAGGTATAACTGCTTCTGTCCCATACACCAACAAATATGGAGTTGCTCCGACTGATGTTCTGACAGTCGTTCTGTAACCCAACAAAGCATATGGCAACATCTCGTGCCAACCTCTACGATTTTCAATCATCTTCCTCAAAATCTTTTTTATGTTCTTGTTGGCGGCTTCTACAGCTCCGTTCATTTGGGGACGATAGGCGGTGGAATTCCGGTGAGCAATCTTGAATTGTTCACATATCTCTCTCATCAAGTGACTGTTAAGATTCGCTCCGTTATCAGTGATAATGGATTCTGGTACTCCAAACCTACATATCAGGTTGTTGCGAACAAAATCAGCTACAACTTTCTTGGTTACCGACTTATATGAAGCTGCTTCCACCCACTTGGTGAAGTAGTCAATGGCAACCAAAATGAATCTGTGTCCGTTAGAGGCAGCTGGCTCTATTGGACCAATGACATCCATGCCCCAAGCTACAAACGGCCAAGGTGAACTCATAGCATTGAGTTCATGAGGAGGCACCCGAATCAAATCTCCGTGCACTTGACATTTATGACACTTTTGCACAAACTTGCAACAGTCATGTTCCATAGTCATCCAAAAGTAACCGGCTCGAAGGATCTTCCTGGCCAAAGTGAGCCCATTCATGTGAGTACCACAAACTCCGGCATGTATCTGTTCCAGAAGCTTTGCAGCTTCATTAGCATCAACGCATCTGAGAAGACCTAAATCTGGAGTCCTCCTGTAAAGGATTTCCCCACTTGCAAAGAAATTGAGGGTCATACGGCGTATCGATTTTTTCTGATTGAACGTTGCATTCTCAGGATAAGTCTCATCCTCTAAATACTTCCTGATGTCAAAATACCAAGGTAAACCATCTGGCTCCGCTTCGACATGTGAACAATGAACAGGCTGTTCTTTTACCTCTATATCCACTGGATCAATATAACTTGTATCCGGATGCTTAATCATTGATGCGATGGTGGCAAGAGCATCGGCTAACTCATTCTGTGTCCTGGGAGTGTGTCTGAACTCAATCTTGCGAAATCTCTTGCACAACTTCTGTATGTACTGCACATACGGTGTGATTTTTGGATTCTTCACGGCCCATTCTCCTTGAACTTGATGAATCAGTAAGTCTGAGTCTCCAATAACTAGAAGCTCATGAACGTTCATGTCGATTGCCATCTTTAAACCGAGGATGCAAGCTTCATACTCAGCCATGTTGTTTGTGCAATTAAATCGGAGCTTAGCCGCCATAGGATAATGTTGACCAGATTCTGACACTAAGACTGCTCCGATACCTTTCCCTTGGTGATTTGCTGCTCCATCAAAGAATACTCTCCAACCAGGATATACTTCAGAAATATCTTCACCTACAAAAGCTACTTCTTCATCGGGAAAGTAAGTCTTGAGCGGTTCATACTCTTCATCAACTGGATTCTCCGCAAGATGATCAGCCAAGGCTTGTGCCTTTATCGCCTTCTGAGTCACATACACAATGTCAAACTCACTCAAAAGCATTTGCCATTTAGCCAATTTCCCAGTCGGCATTGCTTTCTGGAAAATATACTTCAATGGATCCATCCTGGATATAAGGTATGTGGTATAAGAAGACAAATAATGTCTCAACTTTTGAGCGATCCAAGTCAAAGCACAACATGTTCTCTCCAAAAGAGTGTAACGAGCCTCATATGGAGTGAACTTTTTGCTCAAGTAATAAATGGCTCGCTCCTTCTTCCCAGTCTCATCATGTTGACCAAGCACGCATCCCAACGCATTATCCGAGACCGACAAATATAGCAATAATGGACTCCCTTCTCGTGGAGGGACCAACACCGGTGGATTGGACAAATAGTCCTTGATGGCATCGAAAGCAGTTTGACATTCTCCGGTCCACTTGGTTGAGGCATCTTTTTTCAATAACTTAAAGATGGGCTCACACACTACGGTGGATTGAGCTATGAATCGGCTGATATAGTTCAACCTTCCCAGAAAACTCATCACCTCCTTTTTTGTCTTTGGAGGAGGTAATTCTTGGATTGCCTTGATCTTGGAAGGGTCAAGCTCAATTCCCCTCCTGCTAACTATAAATCCCAACAACTTGCCAGCTGGCACTCCAAAAGCACATTTGGCGGGATTTAACTTCAAATTATATCGGCGAAGACGATCAAAGAATTTCCTCAAGTGAGTCAAGTGATCTGAACTCTCGCGGGACTTGATTATGACATCATCTACATACACCTCGATCTCCTTGTGAATCATATCGTGAAAAATGGTCGTCATAGCCCTCATGTAAGTAGCACCGGCATTTTTGAGACCAAACGGCATCACCCGATAATGATATACACCCCAAGGCGTGATGAAAGCTGTCTTTTCTGCATCTTCTTTGTCCATCAAGATCTGGTGGTAACCTGCATAACAATCCACAAATGACTGCATCTCATGCTTAGCACAGTTATCAATGAGGATGTGAATGTTTGGCAATGGAAAATTATCTTTTGGGCTGGCTTTGTTGAGATCTCTGTAGTCAACACAAATTCTGATTTTTCCATCTTTCTTGGCGATCGGAACAACATTTGCTAACCAAGTCGGATATTGCGTCACTTCCACTACTTGGGACTCGATCTGTTTTGTAATCTCCTCTTTGATCTTCAAACTCAGGTCGGGCTTGAACTTTCGAGTCTTTTGTTTTACTGGACTGAAATCTTGGTTAATCGGCAACTTGTGGGACACCATATTCGTACTCAATCCTGGCATATCTCTATAAGACCAGGCAAATACATCAATGTACTCCCGGAGCAAACGAACCAGGTCTCTTCTTTGGGATTCAATCAGATGGACACTGATTCTCACTTCTTTGACACATTCTTCATCTTCGAGATTCACAGTTTCAGTTTCTTCAAGATTTGGCTTGTGTTGATTCTCGAACTGTCGAAACTCCTCAGCAACATGTTCGGGTACCTCATTTTCTTCTTCGTATTCCTCACATTCGTCATCACCTACTTCATTTCGTTCACTCGATTCATGACATGACATGACATTGGCAGGTTTTAAATTAATATTACTGAAATCATAAACAAACAAAGTTAGGAAAGTAAGATATCAGCAGATAAATAAGCAAATTTTCAATAAAAGAGGCTTTTCATTTAAATTGAAAGACAAGAACAAACTTTGGCCATGGCCGAGAGCCACTTTGCCTTGCTTAAATATCACAAGAGATTTTTTTTTTAAAAAAAAACTTCAAACAAATAACAATTGCATAAAGGGTAGGTTTCGGGCCTCTTCCGGACTACCACCGTTTTAAAAATAAACAAAAACACATGTCCTTTCTACCCAGATAAGCGGGAAATCAGGAGTGGTGTGGAGGTCCAGTTCTGCAATTGCTCATCAGGTTCTGCATCACGTATGCCTGATGTTCCAGCCTCTTCCTCGATGACCGCATCAATCTCCTCAAAAAGGCCCCAGATTCCTTCCCCGAGACCACCATCGTTGACATTTTCTCGTACCGGAAATGACTGGTACAGATGAGGAATTGGCCTTGCCAATGCTTGATCAACACTCTTGTTCTTCATCCCTGCTTCATCAGCCTCCGTGGGGACATACCCCAAACCAAACTTTGCTCCTTTGGCAGGAATTTGGACAGGCTCGACGATTCCTTGAAAGTACTTCCCCAATCCAAAACCTGGTTCGAAACCATTCTGGAGCATGATGGTAGCAATCATCTTGTACACGGAGGGCATATGAGGTTGCAGAGCCAAATCATCACCGGTGACATTTACCAACTCTACCGTGTAGAAATCACAACCTCGAGAAACCTCGTGAACGACTGATGCATGCCCATCGGAATGACTCCCCTCACCATGAATGACCAATTCCTGATCCTTCCAAACAAATTTCATCAATTGGTGAAGGGTAGAAGGCACAGCCCCGGCCATATGAATAAACGGTCTTCCCAGAAGCAGGTTGTAGCTAGTGTTGATATCCAACACCTGGAACTCCACATTAAATTCTTGCACTCCATCAAAAGCCCTCACATTGACTTGGTTCTCGTGAAGCTTTCCCAAGTCAAATTTCAGCTGCCTCAGAGTTGAAAGTGGGCAAATATTAAGACCGGACCCGTCATCGACCAAGATACGATTTATTATCTTATCTCGACACTTACAAGTGACGTGCAGAGCCTTGTTATGCATCCTGCCTTCGAAGGGCCTTCGTCACAGAAACTAATTCGGTGCCCTCGAACAACTTGGTTTATCATAGCCGCTAGATTGTCGCTGTTAGTACCCACAGGCACATAGGTGTCATCCAAAGCTCTCATCAAAGCCTGTCTATGCAACTGCGAACTCATCAGTAAAGCCCACACAGAAATCTGAGCCGGCGTCTTCTCTAGATGCTTCACAATCGAATAATCTTTCGGTTGCATTTTTCTCCAGAACTCTTCAGCTTCGGCTTCACTGATCGGCCTTTTTGCCTGGTCCTTCTTCTGCCCTCCTTGAGCCAACTCTTCCGGTGTGTAGCATCTGCCGGATCTGGTCATACCCTGAGTAACAGCTGTTTCAATCACAAACTTTGGTCGAGCAAGAGTTTCTTGTGGCACCAAGGCAACAACCTTCTCGGGCGTCAGAATCACAAACTTTTTCTTCTCTCTAATGCTCAACGAGGATACAGCCATTTCTAGTTCATCAGGAACAACCGAAACTATTGCCTTTGTCACGCACCAATCGTCATCTGTCTCTATCATATTGATAGTGACGCCTCCATTATTTGGCAAAGGATTACTGTTGACATTGGGCGCGACCGTCTGAAGAGAGACCACGTTCTGATCGATCAGGTCTTGGATTTTATGTTTCAGGTTGATACAGTCCTCGGTATCATGTCCAACGCTGTTGGAGTGATACGCGCATCTCTGGTCAGGTCTGTAAAACTTTGAGCTAGTATCAACCGGCTTGGGCCCCACTGGATGAATATATCCTGCCGCAGTTAATCGCTCGAATAGCTTTGTTCGACTTTCAATGAGCGGAGTGAAAGTTCTAAGAGGCTTCTTCTCAAATCTAGGACGGGAGGGATCGTAATTTCCTTGTTGAGGGGGAGGCATTTGCCGGTAATTTGGAGCATTCGGACGGGGGATTTGATATCTGGGATATGAGTTGGCTTGATAATTTGGTTGTGGAGCTTGGTAGTTCGAGGGGGTATTTTGGTAAAGTGGAGTTGGGGTTTGGTACATTGGGGGAGGAGTTTGGTAATTTGTCTGAACATTGGCACAGTTGGGGGCGACGTTCCGGTAGTGATGAGGTGAAGTGTGGTAAATTGTAGGGGGAGTTTGGTAAATGGGAGGAGGGGTATTTTGATAACTGGGGGGATGATTATTTTGGTAATCAGTCTGGGTATAACATGCCGGGTACAAACTCTGTGAAGGTCGAGAACGACCTTGGTATGATGATGATTTCCTTGGGGTCTTCTTCCCCTCATAAGAGATAGAGGACACATCCTCTCTTTTCTTCTTCAACAAACCCGAAGATCCGGGTGAGGCAGCAACACGGGCAATCTTCCCGGTTCTCAATCCATCTTCGATAGTCTCACCTACTTTGACTATCTCAGCAAATTTTGCTCCAACGAGCAACATGATTCTGTCATAATATTCGGGCTCTTGAACCCGCACAAACACTTCGACGATTTCCTTCTCCGACATAGGAGGTCTAACTCTAGCTGTCTCCTTCCGCCATCTATATGCAAATTCTCTGTAACTCTCGGTTGGCTTCTGCTTCATCTTCTCCAAGGAGTAACGGTCAGGAACGATCTCCACATTGTAGGCGAATCGTTCGATGAAGTCCTTAGCCAAAGCGTTCCAACTAGACCACTGTCTTGTTTCATGAGACGTAAACCACTCTAGAGCCTCTCCGTTCAAACTTCGGCTAAAAAGCCGCATTAACAAAGCTTCGTCTCTTCCAACTCCCACGAGTTGGTCACAGTAGGCCCTCAGGTGTGCTAAGGGATTCCCTGTTCCTCCGAAGATGTCAAATTTTGGCACCTTGAACCCTTCAGGGAGGTCCAAATTCGGATGAATGCACAGGTCTTCGTAACTCAACCCGGCAACCTCGGGAATGCAGTTCAACTCCTTCATGGCTTTTCTGATTTCTTCCTTCATATCTATCTTGGCGGTCTCTTCATTTGACCTCCACTCTCTCTCCCTCTCCTCATAGTGGTCGAGCTCCGAACCATGGGCGTCATGCTCATTGGGGACCGGTATTTGGAAAGTGGCTTTTTGTGGTAGTGGTGGAGCAATGGAGGGACTTTGGCCATTTAGAGGGGCGTGATAGTTTTGGGGAAAAGTCTGGGGGCTGGTATATTGGTTTTGGTGAAGGAGGGAAGTGTGTGGGTTATTAGCGTTTTGGCTGTGAGGGGGTAGGCCAATTTGGTGGTTTGCATTGGGGGGAGGAAGTGGCGTTTGGAGGTTGGTATTTTGAGGAGGGGGTGGTATTTGATAAGAGGTTGAGACGTAGTGGGGGTTTTGGGTGGTAAGGTCAATGATGGAGGGATTACGAGCAGGGCTTAAAGGCGGGTTCTGAGCTTGTTCCACGTTAGGAGGGGGAATTTGAACTGGAGGTCTTCCGTCTGGTTGAGCGTTGACAGCAAAAATCGGAGGAGGCAAATCGTTTTTCCTCTGCATCTCGACCCTCATCTCAGCAATTTGTTGCATCAACTGCAGGATCAGTTCATTCTGATCAGCAAGGGTGGGCTGAGCCACCACGACATCAGTAAGGCTGGTTTCTTCGTTGTTATCACCCATTGCTGCTTTTCCCTTTTGTGAACTTTGATTGGGGAAGGAATCTGTAGGACCTTTAGATCTAGTGAAATAAGGATGATCAGCCAGCTTATCGACACAGACCAGTTCTAACTACCTGTTGAGAAAAACACCTCAAAGGCAAATCTGTTAGTTTTGATTCAACACAAATAATGCAAAATATCACATAGAAGGCAGATAAGCACATAAAAGTTGCTTTGTTTGAGAACATGCTAACCCACGAATAATGGGGACTGACTTTTGAACAAGCAGGAATTTGCTCATTTTTATGTTGAGGTTGGTGACTCATAAAGGTTAAATTGCGTTGAGCTAAGGTCTTCTTGCTGCATCTCCGGGCATTTGTTGATCTGAACTCAATGTTTCCTTGTAGAATGAAGGGGAAAAGAAAATTTTAAAAGATAGGGGCCGGGCCTTGCAAGGCTGCCTACGTATCTCCCAAGGAGAATTCAGGCCCTACGTAGTTCGAATTACAAAAGGAAATTTCATTCATTTCTTGAAGTTTACAAGGAAAGTGAAAAGCAGACAATAAAGCTCCTAAAGATAAAATGTGCCTCCACTCAGGCCATTCTTTTTGTGATTGTCGCATTAATCATGGGGGGGTAAACTCATATGCTTCGAGGGTGTTTTTCTCATTCCCTTCCTTCCATCGTCCCTGAAGAGGAGGCCTATAGACAATTTCCTCCCCAGTATCTTCTTCAGTAGCTTCAGGTCTAGCGCCTTTGGGATCATTGTTGGTGGCCTCTTGGCTGAAGAAAGAGTGATTTCCACGTGGTTTCTGAAGCATCACGGTTATATCTTTGAGGGCATCACGCTTCTTCCGCACAACAGCTGTCTCTTCATCTATAACAGCACATTTTGTCATCTTTGCTGCCAATTCCGCGTCTAGTGCCGCATTTGCTGCTCGTGCGATTGCGGTGGCAAACTCCACTTCTATTCTCCTTTTTCTGGTTTCTTGGATCTCTTGTCTGAGCCGCTGTAATTTCATCCTCAAATCCTCCTCGGTTAGCTCTATGTCAATACCATTGCCTTTTTCCATCTTAGCAGCAATGTCACCTTTTCTGAGATGATAGAGTAATATTTTAGGATTTGGTAGTTTAGATTTTATTTTTGGCTGAGAAACTCAAGACTCATGGAATTTTGGTCGGACATTTGGTAGTGACTTGTATTTGGTATTATAGAGATTTTCGGAAAATTTTGAAAGGAGTAGGCTAAAATGTCCTCATTCAAAGCAACATTATCACGTAAACAGTTAAACACATAGGCATATATTGCGCGTCCTAAAAAAGTAGGGGGCCCTTTTATGCCAAGGGTAGGCCTAGCGTATTTGAAAGATGTATGTGTAGAATTGAACCATTTTGTTATCCCAAAGCAAATTTCGCATATAAAATGATGTTCAAAAAGCGAAAATAAGCAAGGGAAATAGGGAATAAACGAAAAACACAAAGGAAAGGCCCACACAGGGGTCATTTGAAAAAAGTACCAAGATACATGAAAGGCAAGCCTACGCAGAGGCAAGTAACAATAAGTACATATAGAAAAACCCACGCAGGGGCGAAATCCGCTAAGACGCTCCCGATGGCCCAGCCTCTGATCTGCTCCTTTTGTTTTGTGCCATGAGATGTTGAAGCCTATATTGAATCATTAGCAAGTATCCTTCGCTCCGGCGACCTTTCTCTTTCCAGTCTTCGAGACACATTCCGCTTTTCTTATCTCCAATCCACAAATTAAGCTCTCCCAAATCGCTTCTCAATCTTTCTAATTCTTGAGTTACGCTCTCGAGGGCGTACTTATCCTCTTCTTGCTTTCGGAGAAATTCCTCGTGCATTTCCTGGACTTCTTTTCTTACCTCTCTTAGTTCTATCAAAGCTTTGGACTCTTTGTCCTCTACACTGCGGTAAATGTTCGGAACTGAGAAGGAGATACCATGTATATTGCGCTTCAACCAAGCTTTGTAAGTTTCATCGTACCCCGCATTAAATCGATCTATGGCAATAGTGTCCTTGTTCATTCGCACTGCTCTTTTCCATTCTCTCAGCATCTCTGAAGCCTCAGGCACTCTATCATCCCCGATGTCGAACACATAGATACGATAGTGTGCTTCTGGAGGTGTAGTCTGTCTTCTTCCGAACTGTCTCAGGACCCGGATAGGTGCATATGGGCGAATACCTCGAATACCTGGTAGAGGAAGCAAAAGTTGTCTGTCGCCCCGTACTATGACATCTTTCGAGATGAAACGATCGAACATCCACTGTATGTTCTCTTCTCTCAACTCAGAAAAAATTTGAGCCCATCTTTCTCTGGTTCTTCTTTTTTCTAAGTCTGCCCAGAACAACATGTCATTCAAACTCTTAAGAGCGTTGTGCTCATCGAGGGTATAAAGTTCTTGAGTTCCGCGTCTTTTCACCAAGTGACTCATTATCCACCATTGAAGAAGAAGGTTGCAACCCTGAAAGTAACGATGCCCTTCCTTGCATTTCCCCAAAGCACGGTACATGTCAGAAAGGATGACAGGTGCGATAGGATAATACTTTACTTGCCCTTGGTTCAGATG
Source organism: Solanum commersonii (assembly GCA_029007595.1). Taxonomy (NCBI): domain Eukaryota; kingdom Viridiplantae; phylum Streptophyta; class Magnoliopsida; order Solanales; family Solanaceae; genus Solanum; species Solanum commersonii. The sequence goes on along the minus strand of JAJTWQ010000128.1, from coordinate 975,574 downwards.
CCCGTGGAACAGAGTCTGCGCAAGCATTATCACTCGAGTGTTGATACTGAGGCTCGGGCCGTGTGGGAAAACCATGGTGCCTAATAGTGCCATGGTAAATGCCAAAGGTCTGATCCCATCCCATTCTTTGAAGGTAACCCTGAACTCTTGGTTGTAATTCGCATAAAAGCTTGCATTCCCAAACCTAGCATAGAGATCCATAAAAGAAATGCTAGACCCTTCTGCCCAGTGGGCGTAATCTTTTCTTAATCCAAGCCAATTTATGGTATCCTCTAGAGTAGGCTTGTTAGGGATTAAGATGTTTTCCTGCTTTCTCACTCTTCTTTCAAGTCCTGTACCGACTGTGTCTATTCCGTCCCGAATTTCCTCAATTGTTGGGGTGATCTCCATGGTTCCAAATCGGAACACCATTTTTTCGTTGTCCCAATAGCCTGTGAGGACTTCAATCAGCTCGGGCCAACCAACCATGTTAATGAGTTACGTTAAGGCCCCTACATATTTGTTGAGGTCTCTTTTGTGAAACGTATTGAGGTCATTGTACCACATTTTGAGCGAGAACCTGGCTTCCACTACCATGTCGAATTTGGGAAATCGATCCATACCTAAAAAATAAAGCACGGTTAAGATTCCCTCCCCCCAAATAGGCAACAATCAGGCTTCTACACATACATCTTTCAAATGTCAAACAATATGATATGTCGTTAGGTCGTGGACCTTAGACATGATTTTTGGCGATTTTACTAATGGACTTAATACGCCTTGGGTATTAAGCCGTCTTAGGCTAATGCTTAGATTTGGATTTGGTTTCGCTCTACTCTAGGTTGACTAGAATTGGTTTAGAAAAGACGGTTACCCGAGTCGGACAAACAACGGGATGAAGTCTAATAAACGACGTTGGATGACCACAAGCCAACTATTTGTTTATCACTTCCAAAGAATTCAACTTGTGTTTTTTCTGAAGGACAGCCGTGGTAAGCCACGTAACTGCCTTTTTTCTAATGCAATCTATTTGCCGTTTGGCGGAATCGGGTGCCATGAATGCCACAATTCAATATAAGCGATAAATAAACCAAGTAGACAGCAAAAGCACATAGCCAAATAAATTAATCTTAAGGTTAAAACCATTCAAATCCCCCTTAATTTTTAAGAAAAATCAAGAAAACTATTGTTTTCAAAAGACAAACAATCTAATGAAAACTATAAAGGGGGTTCGAGGTTCATATTAGCATTTTGGGAAGGGATTTAAAGCACCCAAAATGCCCGCTAACATGCAGTTATCCGACGATTAATTTTTTGACTAAAATAATTTTAATTTAGCTTGAACTGCAAAACTGAACTTTTTTATAGTTAGGACCATTTTTAAAAAAATAAAAAAAAAAAAAAAATAAATAAAATAAAATAAAATAAATAAATAAATAAATAAATAAAATAAAATAAAAATAAAAATTGAGATATTATCTAAGTTAAATGTTTTGATAGATTATGTTTTATAGGAAGCGAGTATTTAGTTAATTTTTAGAAGATTAGTTCAGAATGGCTATCTTTCGGGGAATTAAATTGTGGTGACCTTAAAACTAATAACACATATTGACAGATAACCAAATATGAAGTAATAAAGTATAGAGAGAAATTTGGGGCCCAAGTCTGGTTTTCTGTCCGCCTGGGCCAGTACTTGGGCCTAATCTCGTTTGGGCCTTTGGCCCAACTATTGCCACCTTTGTACCTGTCCTAAATTATAACAAAATAATTAATAAATAAAACGACGAAGGCTTAAGCCCAAAATTACAAAATACAAATTTGAATAAAGAGTGGGCCTTTTGGCCCAATCTTTTCAATTCTCCTCCGCTTTCACATTTTTTCAACTCCGAGACCTGCACGTCGATTTTCAATGGCCGGTTGACTCGAAATAAAGAATTAGGCCTCCGTAGCCCAATAGGAAAATGCAAGAGTAAAGTCCACGAGGACCCGAATAGATTTCACATGCAAATACAAACAAATAAAATGTAAGTAACAATTCAATTATTTAATAAAAGAAAACAACGAAATAAAATAAATGTGATCGCCTGGATATCATTATTGGCACTAAGCAATTTTTTATTAGTAATTAAGTACGACAAGAACCAAGTGAGGTAGGCACGGGAAGAAATATCCACACAAATACCGTAATGCATTAAAGAAATGATCGACCAACGGCCACAAGTTAATATAAACTAACTTAGAATACCAAAATCATAAGGCATCAAAGAATGAATAGACTTAGAAAAGCTTTCGGGCCAAAAATAGAAAAGAAAAAATAAAAATAAATATAAAAATCACCTAACTAAATTTATCATTAAAAATTTATTATTATTATTATTATTATTTTATAACAAAATAAAATATCCTTTTATATAAATATGAATCCTATAAATGAATAAGCAATAAATAAACAAAAAAAAATAAATAAATAAAAATAAAAAAAAACAAACAAAAAAAAAAAACGTTAATGAACTTTTACGAGAAAACTTAATTGGTGAAATAAATACTTTTATAATATTAAAGCAAGTAAGCATTATGACATTGTTGTTATTATTTTTTCCAAAAAAAAGCATTTGCACAAAATTTACTAGTTGAAGCAAAAATTAAGTTGGAAAATTAACATTATAAAAGGATCAAGGTTTACTGAGCCAAAATAACTTTAAGCTTCAATGGAAAAGTACTAATCCTATAATACGTAATATTATTTTATATTTTTTCTAAAAAAAAGTTTCAATTTTAAACATTTAGTACTCTTAATCGGTCTAATGAGTCCTAATTAGATTCGTGAATACAAATTTCATCGATAATTTGTTTGTGCTAGTTTTAAGAAACAGATACACTAGTGGACCAATAAATGAAACTCCTAATCATTTCTTTTTATTTAGTAATTAGTAAATTAAGATAATACAATAAGAGTATTTGTTTCACCAATTAAGTTTACCCATAAAAGAATTAAATTAGATTTCTTTAATTTTATTTATTTGTAGGGTCTATTTTACATGACATAGAAAAAAAATTAATGATAGATCTCGTTGAGTGATTTTATCAACACAAATGTCTAAGTTGAATGATTTTATTGATGCAAAAATCTAAATTGGGTGATTTTTCTTAATGCAAAGACAAACTTTAACGATTTTGCTATATCAATTCCTAAAGTTGGATGATCTTTTAAGATATCAACTCCAAAATTAAGGCGACAAATTGGTTTCTAATATTAAATACTATCAACTAAATTCATGGGTTTCTAGCACATAACAATACTATTTCAAATATCTTTAACCGTTTTTAAAAAAAATAGTAATAATAGAGATCCACACAGCGACGAACTGATCCTGTTAAAAAAAAACTATTACTTAGGAATCTACTAGTTCATATTTGAAGGTGGCTAAATACCACTGTAACTTAGCTTGCATCCTCAAAAATACATAACAACAAACATGGACCCTATTTAGTCAAAAAGAGAACGAAACCACAGTATGCTAAATCGATGACACAAGCTAAAACTTGAAGTAAGCACATGGACCATGAATTCGGAAGACTACAAACGGAGAAAGCGATTTCAAAACAGATAACAAATCATCTTGATAACGGAACCCGCACTCCCAATCTCGAAGGAGGCAAAACGAATATTAAAGATAACATTTAGCTTTACACGCTTCAAAAAAAACTAAAAATCTATACAAAGAAGAATAACAAAAAAAATAAAATAAAAAGTAAAACTCAAGTTGAATTCTCTACCGACTCTACATGAATAAAGGAGTTGGGAGTCATATACCTTTTGAAGAGCAGCGGCTGAGACAAGATCGAGCAGGGGAATGACGACCTTCACCCCGAAAAACCGAACCCTAGCAAAGACTAGGAAATCTAGGCAGAACACTAAAACACCGAAACTATTAATCCCTATGCTTTCGAAATGTATTTAGTGTATTTTAAGTACTTTATCTTCAAACTCTTCTCTGTATATCTTCTTTTTTTTTTTTTTTTTTTTTTGTTCAAAGAAAAAAGCCCCCCCTGCAGTGGAGAAAGAGAACCTTTATATAGAGGGGGATTAGGTCGAAATTTTGGGGGAGAAAAGGGGCGAAAACGGATAGGAACAAGGGTAAAAAAAAAATGTAATTCTCTCGATTTCAAAATTCAAAATCCCTTTTTTCAAGGAGCAGGGGGCAGCTGGGTTTGGTACGAGATTTCGTCCAAAATCCCAGAAAATTCGGATGAGGGACAAAGCGTGGACGGTTTCGATCAAACCCACCGCCTTTGTGCTCGACGTGGCGTCCATCCACGCGAGTCAAAGGGCGATTTTTGCGGCTGCAAGGACAGAAAAATTTCAGGCGACTCTGCTCTGCTGTACGAGGCAGAAAAAGAGGAAGAAGACGTGATCGTACGAGCGTGAACTCACCATGTACTGCTTCGTCTCTTTGTGAACGTTGGTGCTGCTTTCCGTCCTCGCGTGAAGCGCGTATAGGCGTCGCTTGGAATCATTCGGCTGCTGTTAATCGTGAAATAGGAGCAAGGAATTAATGGGTTCTTTTTGCTGGTTGAAATTGGACCGGGTCGGGGAATATGGAATTGGGTTAAGTGATATTGTTTTGGGAATGTAAGAGTGGGCTGGACGGTTGTTGTTGCTGATTATTGGTATAATGGGTGTATAGAAGGAGTGGGCCAGCTGGGAAAAGGAAGAAGGGCCCGAAGTGATTTTGCAACGGGTTTAACATTTTGGCAAGGAATGGATTGGATTAAGAATTGGCCAAATGATTTGCAAAATTAGCCAATTGAATTTAGAATGTAACCAAATTGAATTTGAATAGCAGATTCTGCAAAAGTTCAAATAAAATGAGTTGACATTAATTAATTAACGAGCTTCCTAACGAAATAAAATAATTAACTTAATTATAAACTAACTATTTCAAAAATATAAAGTATTATATAACTAAACTAGTTAACCAAATATTTAAGTAAAACTACATATTTTGAGACGATTTTCGAATGATCATAAGATATACTAATTATATACATAATTATGTAAAACAAATATATTATTTAAAAATTATAAAAGTGACAAAACTAGTTAAAATAACTTGCAAATGATATATATATATATATATATATATATATATAATTTTATGAAACTAATTATTTTAAATCGTTCGAAGATCACGAAGCTCAAAAATTAATTATTATCGGGGAGGGTCAAAATTGGGTGTCAACACCAATCAAGTAGTGCTCATACTTTTCTAATTTAGCACTTTTGAAATTTGACAATAATTTCTTCTTAGCTAGAACATTAAGTCCTTTTTCGTCGATGTGGCTAAGCCTCTTGTGCCATAATGTTGAAGAGTCATCGCTCTCAACCGCATTTACCATATCGACATAAGTAGAAGCTGTAGTCCAGTATAGACCACGACGTTTGTTATCACAAGCCATAACCAAGGAACCCTTAATGAGTTTCCATTTTCCATCACCGTTGGTACTAACATATCCTTCTTCATCGAAAACACCAACAGAAATTAGGTGCAGAAGAACATCAGGAGCATGTTTCACATTGTTCAAAACTAGTTTAGTTCTAACACTAGTTTCCAAACAAATTGTACCAATACCAACCACCTTAGAAACAGTCTCATTACCCATACTCAAGGTTCCAAAATCACCAGGAGTATAGGAAGAGAAAAAATCCTTCCTCGATGTCACGTGAGATGCGACACTAATGTCCACAACCCAGCTTGACTCATCACAAGCAATATTTATCATATTCACATCAAGGATAGTAACAAGATCTTTGGTGGTGACGGTAGCTAGGCAATTTTCATTACCATCTTCTTTAGTTTCCTCTTTGCTTTTGTTCTCCCTCTTCAACTTCCTGCAAAACTTCTTTGTGTGCCCTTTCATGCCACAATGATAGCACTCAATATCCTTAAGTCTGCCTCTGGATTTTCTCCTATTTTGTTCTTTATTTTGAGAACCACGAGTTTTGTTTCTCCCCCTGGATCCAGTTATCAAGACATCCGACGAAGAAGAACCTTGAGATTTTCTTCTCATCTCTTCATTCAAGACACTACTCTTGGCAGAATTCATTGAGATCACACCATCCGGAGCAGAATTTGACAATAAAGTTCTAAATGTTTCCCAAGAGTCTGGTAGGGAACTAAGTAGAAGCAAGCCTTGAATTTCTTCATCAAATTTAATGCCCATAGCAGATAACTGGTTCATGATCCCCTGAAAATTATTCAGATGGTCTGTTATCGGAGAACCATCATGATACTTTAGACTCAACATCTACTTTATTAAGAACATTTTATTGTTGCCAGTTTTCCAAGCATACAAACTTTCAAGATGCTCCAATAGGGTTTGAGCATGTGTCTCCCCAGAATTATGGTTCAACACATTATTGTCAACCCATTGCCTAATGAATCCACAAACCTGTCTATGCAACAAATTTCACTCTTCATCTGTTTTATTATCAGGCTTTACAGTGGTAAAGACTGGTTGATAAAAATTCTTGACATAAAGCAGATCTTCCATTTTTCCCTTCCAAATGGCATAATTAACACCATTTAAAGTAACCATTCTACTTGTGTTGGCTTCCATTGTTTATCCACAAAAAATATAGATATTGCAAACCAAAGTAAATTTTTTCTGATGTGGAAGTTTAGACTGTGCTGCAACCATAGAGCATACTCAGATAAAACCTTGGCTTTGATACCAGTTTATTGGGAAAAAGCGGACAAGCACAAAAATATATATGGTAAAAGTAATGGAAATAAGAAAAAAAAAATAATGACACCAAGAATTTTACGTGGAAACCCTTCTAAATAAGGGAAAAACTACGGGCCAAGAGGAGCAACTGATATCACTATAGTAAGAAATTTTACACTGTGTAGTCACGAATACAATACTCAAAGTGACTACTACACACTCAAAAGGAATAACACTTTTAATTTCCACCTTACTAAAATATCGCTCACACTCTATTTTTCTTCACAGACTATTTTCTTATATAGTCTATGAAAACCTCACAGCTCTCTAAATATTTTTACTCTCTCTGTGAATTGGTGTCTTACAAATGAGCTAATAAGATCCTTTTATAGAAGAAATTTGCAGCAACAAATTTTAACACCATACACTATATGTCAAAGTTGTGCCACCGAAAGTTTATAATTTCTCAACAATTGCTGTGTTTTTCAACATTTGCTGCTATTGCAATTTGCCAACAATTGACAATTGTGTTGACGCCCAATTTTGGACCTCCGCAATATAAATTAATCATTGAGCTTCTTCAATTTCTAACGATTTAAAATAATTAGTTTTATAAAAATTTGAGAAATAAAATAAAATAAATATAGTTTGCAAGTTATTTTAAATAATTTTGTCACTTTTTTAAATAATATATATGTTTTATGTAATTATGTATGAAATAAGTGTATCCTATAAATATCCGAAAATCAAAAAAAAAAAAAAAAAAAAGATTTTATATTCTTTAGTGTATTTTAAAGTGATGGCTAATTTTGAGTTAATTAGTTTTTGTTATAAATTCAAAATATTTTTCGAGTTACTTTTATGTAAATTTTGTCACTATATATATATATATATATATATATATATATATATGTATGTATATAATTAGTATATTTTATAAATATTTGAAAATCATCACAAAGATTCTACATTTTAGTTAAATATTTTATGACTTTAAGTTATAGTTTCGAGTTAATTAGTTTTTAATTAAACTAATTCTTTTATAATAGAAATAATTATGATATTTCGTTAAGATTAAAAAAAAAAAAAAAAAAAAAGCTCGTTAATTAATTAATATTAATTCATCTAAATTAAACTCAATATGTTTATCTCTTAAAAGATCTAATCCCTTTTCTTAGTTGGGCCAAAATCAGCAGCCCACTTTTTCAATTTCCTGTCCCAAATCTGAGCCCAATCCCTTCTTTTTTAATACAATTTCCAGCCCAACATACAATACACAGCAATTCCAAACACCAACCCCACTCCTATACGTTTCTTCTTCCTTCTCCCAACGTGAACAAAACCCGAAAACCAGAACCATCGGCGAACAACGTATGCGACCCCACCGCCCATATTGGTCTTCTTCTTCTTCACCCCTTAAATCCAGAAATCACGGAATCAAGAACAACTCCAAACAAATCGACCCCACCCCCGCACGTTTTCTTCTTCCTCCTTGCGTGTGAAATCCAAATAGTCCATCAACGTTCGAAAATCCCACCAAATCGCGGAAATCCAGCAACCTTATCCAAAGAGAGCTTGAATTTTGAATTCAAATTCTTCCATTTCAACACCAAATTCCTCTATATAAACCTCCATCTTCTTTAGTATTGGGGAGAGAGCGAGATAGACGGTTTTTGAGTTTGGTTCACTTCTACACTTAAATTTCTTTTTTTATTCTAAGTTCCGAGAAGATCGTCATTCAAATTTTCTTAGCTTGCCGTTAGTATTCGAAGAGAGTAGTGGAATAGCTCTTCTCGTCGTCCTAGTCTCGCTGCTTCGAAGAAGGTAATATCCTTATTTCTACCTCTCGTTTTTCCTTTCGGATAATGGGTGTTCTATTTTATTCTGCCAAAAAGATCATTAGTTTAGGAGTAGTTTCACTGTTGATTTGTTACAGCTTTGTGATATAGTATTGTGAGTCGAATGTTAGCAAGATATTACTAAATAAGTTTTTTTTTTTTTTTTTTTTTTTAGTTACTACCGTTATTAGTATATTGCGATTCAAATGTATTTCACCAAGTCATTTTTCACTCATATTTTCAACATTTAGTTTGTTGAACTTGGCGATCATGTGACCGTTTCTTCATCGATTTCTTTGCTAGAATAATCGTTTACTTAATGAAAGTTCGTATTGTCTGCAATGTCTAGTTTTAACATTGATACCAAAGCTTACATTCTAGCATTCATGTAGTTAAATACTATGAATTCTATTGAGGTGTTTATTTAGTTGGTTTCATTCTTTCTTGCTTAAGTTATTTCGATTGCCAATATATCTTTACTGCTACTTGTGTCTCTGTTTTGGAAACTCCCTTTCTCCCTATCCATTATGCAGAATTTGATCCCTCCATCAGTAGTTGATATCGTTTGTTGTGCTGGGAGTTCGAGGTGATAGCTACTTAGGAATGTAAAAAGTGACTGCCTATGTTGTGTTTAAATGGGTTGATTTTTTAGTTATAAGTGGGGGTTGTTGAGTCAATCATTTAGCAAAGGTTCGAGTCTGTTCGTTTCATGTTTAAAATTATTATCATTTAGAGATATACTTTTGGCTGATTTTTGTGTTGCCGAACGTATGTTAAGCAATTAATTAATTTGATCTTAAAATGTGATCTAATGTTGTAGTTGCCAAGAACGGCTTCACTGACTTGTTGATTATCTTATATTATTTTGGCATATGAATTCATTGTTTGATTATGGTTTTAGGTACCTTTAATTTGCTTATTCATTTGCTAAAAATAAGGTTTAGTGGTATAAGAATTTTGATCACTATGGCTTGCTTTTAGTTCTTTTTATTCATTTATTTTTTTATTTTTTATTTTTATTTTTTCATTTGCATTTGTTAAACTCATGGTCACTGCCAGCCCTTTGCTACGTTGATGAGTTATGTTCCTTTTATATTTAGTTGTTCAGTTAATCCTCCTTTATCGGCGGTTGGGAGATATCATTATTGATGCTAACTCTTATCATCATTTTTTGTTGCATGTGAATCCCTTCCGAGTCCATGGTGGACTTCTCTTCCTAGCATCCTCGAGTTGAGCCATAAAGCCTCTATTTTTTTAATTTTTTTTTCTTCATAGTCCGAGTCAGTCGGGCAAAGAAAACCGAAGGACAAGGCTGGAAAGTCAACATTACAAGGTCCGAAAGGTAAAAAATGGGTTGTATACATGTTGTATACAGCAGTATACGCTAATATGAGGGCCCAAAACGCAAAAACAGAGGGTGGAGGTGAAACACATGTGTCCGGAAGCAAGAGATACATGAAAAGGGCTGATATACATGCCGATATACACTGATATACATCAGCTGTATACCAAAAACGGGATTGGTTTAAAGGCCAAAATTCCGGCGAAATGGGCCCAAAAGGAGGCCCAAATTCATTTCTCCCTTACTCGTTAATTATTTAATTGCAATTATTTATTATTTGTTATTTAACTCTAACTTTATAAATTTTAATTAACTTAATTAGATTCCCAAAAGATTAGTTATTTCCTTGTGTTGGTTAATTTTTAACTTTTTTTTTAGATCTATTTTATTAATTAAAAATTGTTTGGCAAATTATACTTTTTTAAGTTAAATCTTTTGTTCTAAAAAATAAATAAATAAAATATATATATATATATATATATATATATATAAAACAACAATCTATTCTTTAGTGTCTCACACTCAATCGCTTTTTTTACTCGTTTAAAAATGATTTAAAGGTCAAAGTATTTTTTCCTCAAGTAAACTTAAAATAAAATAATATATATATATATATATATATATATATATATATATATATTCTTTACTTGAACATTTTCTCAAAAAAAAAGGTTAGTCAAAACTTTGGTCTCATTCCTCAATTAATTAAAAAATGATTTTTGTGCTTAAATTTATTAAATTGGTTTAAATTATTTATTTCAAATTCATCAAATAACTTCTAATTAATCTAATTTTATTAATATTCTAATCTTGTATGTCGAGTCAATTGTTCTATTTTGGATCTTTTCCTCTAAAAAATAAAATAATATAAAATGTGTCATTTATTTAATTATTTTTCTTAAAGTTTATCAAATATATTGTAAGTTATTATATTTTTTATGCTAAATCATTATTTATTTTTATTTCCCTAAAAAATAGTCAAAAATATATTAGTCAAGTCGAAGGTCAACCGCATGTTAGCGGGCACTTCGAATGCTTAAACCCTTCTCGAAGTGTAAATTGAACTCCGAACCCCCTTTGGTATTTTCAAATGATTTTTTCTGTTTAAATCTTTGAAAATTATAAGTTTTCTTAATTTCTTTAAAAAATTAAGTGGCGACTCTTTCTAAGTATATTTTCAAATTGTTTTATACTTAGAACATTTCAAAAAGTGATTTTTCTACAGATAGGGAAATTACGACACAACAAATTGCATGCAACAATTGTTGAAGTCAAAAATGGAATAGTGGGACTGGACCCCACATCAGGAACATGGACTTGATTTGATAATTATATATGATTAATCTCTTCAAGATTTTTTTTCACTAATATATTGAGAAACACTTCTAAAAAAAATAGATTGATAACATAATTATTATAGTTATAACAACATGAGTATATTATATTAAATGCACCATTTAATTTCTGTAAAAAATCAAAATGAGGGGTTGGGATGTCAAAATCATATTCAACTCTACCTTTGAATCCAAAAAAGGGGTCATAAACATTTATATCAACAGTATAGCAATTCATGTTGATATTTACACAAAAAAATCATTTGGATGCCAATAATTCTTAGAACTATATATTATATAGATGTCGATATCCCTATCGTTGAAGAGAAAAAACATAAAATAGTCTATTTTAAAAGCAGAAAAAATAGTTCATTAATTAAGTCCAAGTGAATATTAGCAAAAAGGTCTATTTTAGGGTAATCTTTAAATTTCGTCTTTCACCATTTTTTAATATTTACTAATTTTTCCCCTTATAGTCTATGTATAATAATAATAATTATAATGAAAAAAGGACAAATATATCCTTGAACTATTATAAATGGCATGTGTATACCCTTCGTTATACTTTACGTATGTATATACCCTTGTCGTCAAATTTTTAGGTTGTGTATACCTCAACCCAAACGGAGGGACACGTGGCATCATCCTAGACATTCATCCGATTTTAATTTATTTACCAAAAAATAAAATTACCCACTCAACTATCCATTTCTAAGATCCAATTAAGACCCGAATTAAACACCAACCCTAACTTAAACATCAAATCATAATTTCCAAATTCGTTGAGCCCTGTTGTGATTCAATTGAGGCTTTTAACGTATAGTGTTGCTGAGATGATTTCCCACAGAATTGCATTTTCAATTATCATTTTGGTGGCATGATGCAGCAACGATGTCGTGATTGAGAACCATCAAGGGTGACGTTGCCTTCAAATTCAATTTGGCCATGTTCTTCTGTGTCTTTTAGGTCTTTTTGATGAGTTAGGCTAGCGATGGGGTGACACCTCTTTTTGCATTAGCTCCGTCGACATGTCGGAGCTCCATCGCCAGCGTCACCGGCTATCAAAAGAGATTAATGAACGATACCACTGATTCAATTTTTCTTTTGAAAAACTTAGATTAGAGGGTGGAGAATGATCCATAAGAAATTGAGGCAATAAGAAATTGTATGTCCCACAAATTGCAATACTGGAGAACAAAAACAATTTCCCACAAAATTGCAACGACGGAGAATAATGCATAGATTAGAGGTGGAGGACAAATGTTTTGAAGGGTGGAGAACAATGCATTTGAGGTTAAAATCCTCAGTTGGATCACACAGTAGAGTAATAATCTCAAACGCTGGCATATTGACGAATTTGGAGGCTGCTATCTGGAGATTTTGGGAACATATTTTTAACTTGGGTCTTAATTGGATCTTAGAAATGGGTAGTTGAGTGGGTAATTTTATTTTTAGGTAAATAAATTAAAATCAGATGAATGCCTAGGATGATGCCACATGTCCCTCCGTTTGGGTTGAGGGTATACACAGCCTAAAAAATTAACGGGAAGGGTATATACATATGTAAAGTATAACGAAGGGTATACACATATCATTTACGATAGTTCGGAGGTATATTTGTCCTTTTTCCCTAATAATAATAATAATAGTAGAATACATCTATAATTACACATTAATTATTAAAAATAAAATATTACTCCATATGTCTTCTTCTACTCTTTGATATGACGAGGTCCACGGTGGCTCTACTAGCCTAAAAAAATGACAGTAGCCTTGGGCCACCTAATTTGATGGACCTCTTCTTCTTCTTTTTTAAGTAATAATAGATTATAATTTTATTTTATTTTTAAAAATAAATATTATTTAGAAAATATAAAATTTTCATAAAAGAGAAAAAGTTCATTAGAAATTTTGATAAATCTAAAATATTGCATATCAAAAAATATTAAACGAATTAATTATAAATAAATTTATTTAAACAATAATTAAAATTTATGAACTTTGTTCGAATTTGGCGATAGGCTACTAATATATTTAAGCCGCCTCAGGTGAATAACTTCAAAGTCAATCAGTTGTACTGTCTGTGATAGAGTGATTTATTTTTCTACCCTTCTATTTCGTCTACTTTCTTTTAATTGGACCTATTTTTGATATAATAAATAATCCATCTGAGATTATTTTTTTTTTTAAAAAAAAGAATATTAATTATTCCTTCAATCCCATTGTTCATTAAAACTAAAAAAATAAACATATGATTTATCAAATTTCCCTATTAAAGAATCACTATCATTTATCATTTCCCTAAATGTTCGTGGAGCGACTCCAATTGAAATTGATTGATTTTTAGTAGAAAAAAATTGAAAGAGAGAAATCCTTTCAATCAAGATTTTCTTAAAGTAATATTTATTTAATAATACGCATGTTTAAAAGGAGACGGATTTAGTCATTAATATGAGTGGTGGTTATTGACTTGTCCATTATTGATTTTATATAAGATATTTACTGACACACACATGCATCTTGTATCATTTATTATCATAGGAGTATCTTGTTACCTTTCAAAGTTGAAGCAAGTGAGAGAGGCATATGGATTACTATACACTTGTGTTTGGATCAATTTTAGTATTTGCTATCCTTTGTAATATCATAGAAAAAATATGTAGCAAAGGAAGCAAAAAACTTCCACCAGGGCCATCACCATGGCCAATTATTGGAAATCTTCACTTGTTAGGTGCAAAACCTCATATATCACTAGCCAATCTTGCAAAAAATTATGGTCCAATTATGAGTTTAAAGTTAGGACAAATAACAACAGTGGTCATTTCTTCATCAACCATTGCAAAACAAGTCCTTAAAACTCAAGATCAAGCCTTTTCATCTAGATTTGTTCCTAATGCTCTTCAAGCACACAACCATTACAAATTTTCTGTGGCATGGCTTCCTGTTTGTCCTCAATGGCGAACGCTTCGAAGAATATTGAACACTAACCTCCTCTCTTCCAATAAGCTTGACGCAAATCAACATCTAAGATCTCAAAAGGTGAAAGAATTGATTGCTTATTCTGACAAATGTAGTCAACAAGGTGAAGCTTTGGATGTAGGTCAAGTTGCTTTCAAGACTAATCTCAACTTGTTGTCAAACACACTTTTCTCCAAGGATTTGGCTGACCCTTTTTCAGATTCAAAGATAGAGTTGAAGGAAGTTATATGGGGTGTCATGGCTGAGGTAGGGAAGCCTAATCTAGTAGATTTTTTTCCCATACTTGAAAAGATTGATCTTCAAGGAATAAGACATCGCGCAATCATTCATTTTGGTAAGTTGTTTAAACTTTTTGATGGTTTGATCAATGAGCGATTGGAAGAAAAGAGAAGATCAGGATTCACAGAAAAGAGTGATGTTCTGGAAATGTTTCTCAATATTACTGAAAAAAATCTTGAAGATATTGATCATAATCACATCAAGTCCATGTTCCTGGTTTGTATTCTCTTACCATCATTTATCATGAGCTTATGTTAGTTTCTATTAATTATTATTGTAAATTATGAATTTTCTTTTTATTATTGCAATATATGGTTATATATTTTGATGTACAAATGTTATAGGACCTATTTGGTGCGGGTACTGATACAACTACAAGTACATTAGAATGGGCAATGACAGAATTGCTTAAACAACCTGAGATAATAAAAAAAGCTCAAGTTGAACTTGCAGAAATAATTGGGAAAGGAAAACAAATAGAGGAAGCTGATGTTTCTCGACTTCCTTACTTGCAATGCATTATCAAAGAAACATTAAGACTGCACCCACCAGTTCCGCTCTTAGTTCCGCGCAAAGTGGAGCAAGATGTTCAATTGTGTGACTACATCATTCCCAAGGGCTCACAGGTATGTGTGGCAAATTAAAGTTATTTGACAAATATAATATGAATAGTACTCCAAAAAAAGATCCAAAAGAAAATTTATCAATTTTTTTTTAACTTTTGTTTGGTATTTCTTTTTCAAAAATAAAGAAATTAAAACTTGGTTAGAGTTGGACGGATTATGTTTGGCCTGTTGTTTATTACTTAATCTTAGCTCTGATATTTTTGGGCGAGTAATTAATGACCTTTCTATTTATTGATTAGCTCTTTTGATCAATCCAAACATAAACTAACTAATTCATTTAATTTGATGCCTTTACTCACAGGTACTAGTTAATGTGTGGACGATTGGTCGAGATTTTACTTTTTGGAAGGACCCTTTAGTGTTTAAACCCGAGAGATTTTTGAGTTTGAATTTGGACACGCGAGGACAAGATTTTGAGTTGATTCCATTTGGTGCGGGGCGAAGACTATGCCCTGGCTTGCCACTAGCATCGAGGATGATTCCAGTAATGTTGGGCTCACTCTTGAATTCATTCAATTGGAAACTTGAAGCAGGCATTGAGCCAGAAGAATTAGACATGGAGGAGAAGTTTGGTATCACCTTAGCCAAAGCTCGTCCTTTGCGAGCTATCCCCTCTCCTCTTTGATGTTGCATTGCCTAGTCGATAAATACTTATTTGTATTTGATATTTACAATGAACCAAGTATTTAAGTCTTAATAATCTTATCACTTCATCGTGACTTAACCATGATTAAGTGATATGTATAATACCTATGTAACATATATATATATATATATATATATATATATATATATATATATATATATATATATATATATATATATTGCCTATATATGTATATTGACTATATGATGTTTCTCATTAATGTTATTTTCTTTAGACAAATAGACAAAAAGAGAATAAATATAACAGATCATGAAGATCAAAAGAGGAGATTCATGTTGTGCAATAGTAGTACTAGGGTGTACATATCCGGGTTGGTTTGGATTTTTCAAATATCAAACTAAATTATTTGTGTCGGATTTTTAAATCTATAAATCAAATCAAACCAAACCAATAAAACTCGGGTTTTTCAACCTTGGGTTTTTTTGGATTTTCGGGTTTTTCCAGTGAAGTATTCATACAAACATATAATTTACTTGTACTTCAAATATTTCTTTAGTCCTACCAAAATACAACTATCTAAGGTGTTTCTTAAGAAATAACACAAAATATGATATGATTAATGACACTAAAATATCCAATAAAAAAATAATAATAATGAAATCGAGTAAAACAAATATTGCAAATCAACAAGTCATAAGGAAAATGATCATAATTTAAAGGTACTAAATCATACTAAAATAAGTTTAACAAGTATTAGTTACTTTACTAAATATTAAAGGAAATTAAAATTAGATTATGTATTTGAATTGTCTAAACCAATGTAAAACCAAAGAACAAATATTCAATATTTTTGTCATTCTTAGTGTTGTATTAATTTTTTTTTTGCATTAGTATTAATTTGATTTTGATTTAACCTTTATAATTACCAACATCTGTGGACTATAATCTTTATTGAGCCATTCAGAATTCTAAGTTTCAAACTTGAAATAATATATTAAAAGATAAAAATTATGAAAAAGTTTAATAAATATTTAAAAATTATATTAAAGTAAATATTTTTATGTATAAAATAAAATTTTAAAATTATATATATAATGTCGGGTTGATTTGGTCTCGGGTTAGTTTTTTTTAGTTAAAACCAAACCAACCCAAATATAGTCGGGCTTTTTTTTTTCCAACACCAAATCAAGTCAAACCAACCACTAGTCGGGTTTTTTTTCCCGATTTGACTCGGTTTGCGGTTTGATTTGGTTTTTAGTTCGATTTTGTACACCCATATGCAATACTATTAGTTTCCTCATCATAAATATTGTAGCAATAAAAAAAAATCTCTACTTGAAAAATAATAATATGATAAAATGTCAATGATAAATTTAAAATATCAAAATGACAATAATACAATATGTTTTTCTTAATCGTTTGGTCTATTATTAGCTGTAAGATCTACAACATCAAGATATGGTCGATTATAACTTTGTAATTGAACTCAATATTTTAATTGTATTATGGCTCTCAACCATATAAAGATACTTATGTAGATATAATATGTATTTATAGATTTGTCGATGTAAGATCTTATATATATTTAATTGAGATAATGATAAAAAATACAATTAATTTTTTGCGAGTTTCCTACTTGAATAATCATATATTCACATTTTCTATTCAAACTATCATCAACTACTTACACATCTCGATGAGTATATGATGATATGTGATGTACATTCTATATTTTTTTATTATTTAAAAAGATGCCAAACGGCATGCCATGCGAATAATTAAAGAAATTAATTGAAAATGGATCAAATAACTATACTAATAGTAAATAAAAATTATGAATAGATAATATAAAACATAAATTGAAATGTCAATGATATACTGAAAATATATAGCGTATTAATATAACTCACAAATATTGATAAGTGGGCCAAATCCACAATTCAATATCTGTTAAGGATGTTGGATTGGGCCATGAGAAGTTGCACAAGGACTACTATTTAAAATATAGCCTAAAGTTATTTTATTTATATTTTAGCAACTTTGGGTTTAAACTTGAGATTTCAGGTTTGAGTTTATCGGAAAACGATATATAGTTAAATTTGTATGAAATCAATGACACACATCTCAGTTTAACTAATAAGGTAAAGTTTTCTCTGCATATGTCACAAATTTGAGCTAGGTAAGTAAATCACTAGGGTGAGATGTCTATATCACACCTCTTGAGATGCAACACTTTCTCGAACTCAACTAATGTGTAATGCTTTGTACATCAGGTTGACCACCTGAATATATATGCATAATTATTTAATTTTGTATTCAGACAAAATGATGATTTGCAAATTCAATTTAATTTAATATTTTAGTTACATTTTATCTCTCTCAATCATACAACGGAAAAAGGTCAAAACTATCCTTAAACTATCTGAAATAGCTTAGATATACCCTTAAATTATATTTCAGCTCAAAAATACCCTTTCCGACAAACTATTAGGTCAAATCTACCCTTCTAATTAATAGAAGTATTCATGTGTGTGTTAAATGACAAATGGATGCTATATGGACTCCACATTGCACGCCAAACAGCTCTCACTGCCAAATAGACTAATTAAATCCCTAATTACTCTTTTCCCCCTCATTTCATCCTTTCCCTTAAAAAAAATTGACGGAAATGGCCTGGGTGGGGGTGGCATAGAAAATGAATTAATTTTAAAACCTGAAATATTTTTCAAAAATAATTTTTATTTTTGACGGGAATGGTAGTGGAAGGCGTAAAAATGAAAAAAAAAATTAAATTTGAACTATTTTCCAAAAAAAAATTAAAAAAATAAATAAATGGGTCGGGATGACCTGGGTGGGAGTAGGGGGTAAAGTTGGGGGTGGCGTAAAAAATCATTTCTTTTGAAATTTGAAATATTTCCCAAAAATAATTTTTGACGGTGGTGGCGGAGGAGGGGGTGGCCTAGGTGGGGGTGGTCTTGTTTGGGGGGAGGGGTGGTTGGCAGGCGGGCGGGGGGAGGGGGGGTGACGTGAAAAAAAAATTGAAATATTTTCAAAAGCAATTTTTTTGGGGGGGGGGGGGGGTAAGGGAGTAGGAGTGGTAGGGGTTGGGTGAGATAAAAAAAAATCTTAAATTTTGAAACATTTTTCAAAAAATAATTATTTTTTTTTGTTTGGGATGGGGGGCTAGTTTGGTGGTAGGGATAAAATATATTTGAAATTTTAAAAATAAATACTTTTATAAAGTTTAATTTTTTTTTTTTTGAATGGGTAGGGTCGAGTACGTAGTATGGGTAGGGTAAGAAAAAACATAAAAGGATGAAATAAAGTTTTGGAAATTGTTTTTCCTAATTTTGAAAGTAAAGTCATTTACCTTAAATTTGAAGAATATTAGTTGATTTAAAAAATATTTTCCAAACATTTAAATCAACCAAACATAGAAAAATTGAAAAACATTCGTACCAAACACACCCTCAATGCATCATTCAATTTCTATAAAAGGTCAAAATCGGGGGTTGGGATGTCAAAATCACATTCAACTCTACCTTTGAATCCAAAAAAGGGGTCATAAACAGTAATATCAACAGTATAGCAATTCATGTTGATATTTACACAAAATCAAATCATTCGTATCTACCTTTAATTGAAATAAAAAATCATAAACTGTTATATCAATATTGTAATCAGATAATCCATGAAAATATAAATCATTCAAAAACATATTCTTGTCCTTAATATGTTATATAAAATCATAATTAATAATTTTAAAAAAAATAGTTTAATTTGATTCTAAAATGAATAATTACCGCCCAATTCCTTTAAACTATCTAGTATATAGATAATATACACCTTATACCAAATATACATATCGATACACAACATACTCAGATGTTACAATCAAGTTATTGTTTTGAAAGCAATTTGACCTACAAAGTGAAGATTTCCCATAATTGGCCATGGTGGAAGTTTCTTGCTTCCTCTTCGTCATATTTTTGCTATAATATAAAGAAATATCAAAGAAAAAATTGAGACAAACACATATTGTCAGTTAAAAGACAAGTCATATGTCATGTACATTTTGGTTTTAATAATAAAACAAATAGGCATGTGCCTCTATAAGATGTGTTTGTGGACACAATGAATTTTTGCTATATATAATGCCAAACTTTTTAGATTTTTGCTATATAATGCCAAACTTTTTAGATTTTAATCTAATCTTGGCTAAATATATGCCAATAATTCTTAGAATTATGTATAGATATCAATATCCCTATCTTTGAAGAGAAATCATTTCAATCAAGATTTTCTATGAGTGGTGGTTATTGACTTGTCCATTATTGATTTTATGATATTTACTGACACACATGCATCTTGTATCATTTATTATCATAGGAGTATCTTGTTAGCTTTCAAAGTTGAAGCAGGGGAGAGGCATATGGATTACTATACACTTGTGTTTGGATCAATTTTAGTATTGGCTATCCTTTGTAATATCATAGAAAAAATATGTAGCAAAGGAAGCAAAAAACTTCCACCAGGGCCATCACCATGGCCAATTATTGGAAATCTTCACTTGTTAGGTGCAAAACCTCATGTATCACTAGCCAATCTTGCAAAAAAATATGGTCCAATTATGAGTTTAAAATTAGGACAAATAACAACAGTGGTCATTTCTTCATCAACCATTGCAAAACAAGTCCTTAAAACTCAAGATCAAGCCTTTTCATCTAGATTTGTTCCTAATGCTCTTCAAGCACACAACCATTACAAATTCTCTGTGGGATGGCTTCCTGTTTGTCCTCAATGGCGAACGCTTCGAAGAATATTGAACACTAACCTCCTCTCTTCCAATAAGCTTGACGCAAATCAACATCTAAGATCTCAAAAGGTGAAAGAATTGATTGCTTATTGTGACAAATTTAGTCAACAAGGTGAAGCTTTGGATGTAGGTCAAGTTGCTTTCAAGACTAATCTCAACTTGTTGTCAAACACACTTTTCTCCAAGGATTTGGCTGACCCTTTTTCAGATTCAAAGATAGAGTTGAAGGAAGTTATATGGGGTGTCATGGCTGAGGTAGGGAAGCCTAATCTAGTAGATTTTTTCCCCATACTTGAAAAGATTGATCTTCAAGGAATAAGACGTCGCGCAATAATTCATTTTGGTAAGTTGTTTAAACTTTTCGATGGTTTGATCAATGAGCGATTGGAGGAAAAGAGAAGATCAGGATTCACAGAAAAGAGTGATGTTCTGGAAATGTTTCTTAATATTATTGAAAAAAATCCTGAAGATATTGATCATAATCACATCAAGTCCATGTTCTTGGTTCGTATTCTCTTAATTACCATCACTTATCATGACCTTATGTTAGTTTCTATTAATTATTATTGTAATTTATGAATTTTCTTTTAATTATGCAATATATGGTTATATATTTTGATGTACAAATGTTATAGGACCTATTTGGTGGGGGTACTGATACAACTACAAGCACATTGGAATGGGCAATGACGGAGTTGCTTAAACAACCTGAGATAATAAAAAAAGCTCAAGTTGAACTCGCAGAAATCATTGGAAAAGGAAAACCAATAGAAGAAGTTGATGTTTCTCGACTCCCTTATTTGCAATGCATTATCAAAGAAACATTAAGAATGCACCCACCAGTTCCGCTCTTAGTTCCGCGCAAAGTGGAGCAAGATGTTCAATTGTGTGACTACATCATTCCCAAGGGCTCACAGGTATGTGTGCCAAATTAAAGTTATTTGACGAATATAATATGAATAGTACTCCAAAAAAAGACCCAAAAGAAAAATTTTCAAAATAGTTTTAACTTTTGTTTGGTATTTCTTTTTCAAAAATAAAGAAATTAAAACTTGGTTAGAGTTGGACGGATTAGGTTTGATCTATTGTTTAGTACTCAATCTTAGCTCTGATATTTTTGGGCGAGTTAATGACCTTTCTATTTATTGATTAGCTCTTTTGATCAATCCAAACATAAACTAACTAACTCATTTAATTTGATGCCTTTACTCACAGGTACTAGTTAATGTGTGGATGATTGGTCGAGATTTTAGTTTTTGGAAGGACCCTTTAGTGTTTAAACCCGAGAGATTTTTGAGTTTGGATTTGGACACGCGAGGACAAGACTTTGAGTTGATTCCATTTGGTGCGGGGCGAAGAATATGCCCTGGCTTGCCACTAGCATCGAGGATGATTCCAGTAATGTTGGGCTCACTCTTGAATTCATTCAATTGGAAACTTGAAGCAGGCATTGAGCCAGAAGAATTAGACATGGAGGAGAAGTTTGGTATCACCTTAGCCAAAGCTCGTCCTTTGCGAGCTATCCCCTCTCCTCTTTGATGTTGCATTGCCTAGTCGATAAATACTTATTTGTATTTGATATTTACAATGAACCAAGTATTTATGTTGCAAATCTATATGATGCTTCTCATGGATGTTATTTGCTTTAGACAAATAGACAAAAAGAGAATTACTATAAAAGATTATGAAGATCAAAAGAGGAGATTCATGTTGTGCAATAATACTAGTTTCCTCATCATAAATATTGTAGCAATAACAAAAACAAATCTTTACCTGAAAAATAATAATATGTTAAAATATATGTTAATGATAAATTTAAAATATCAAGATGACATAATAATATAATATGTTTTTCTTAATTATTTGTTCTATTATTAGCTGTATGACCTACAACATCAAGATATATGGTCGATTATAACTTTTAATTTATTTTTCTATATACAAAGTCAATTGCAAATCCAAATTTATATTGATATTTTAATTGTATTTTATGGCTCTCAAGCATACAATAAAGACACATGTAGATATAATATGTATAAATAGATTTGTCAATGTAAAATCTTATATATACTCAAGTGAGACAATGGTTAAATAAGATATTTGCATATTCTACTTGAATAATCAACAATTATTTATCCAAATATATCTCGATTAATTAGTATCTGATGATATGTGATGTACACTCTATGTTTTGATTATTTAAAAATGGTGCCAAATGACAATTGACATACCACGGAAATTAATTGAAAATGGATCAAACTTGCTGGTTGGTAATGGATCAAATAATACTACTCTACCATAATAGAGATAAAATATAAAATATGAATTGTAATATCAATGATATAATTCATAAATATTGATAAGTGGGCCAAACCCACAATTCAATATCTGTTAAGGATGTTGGATTGGGCCAGGAGGAGTTGCACAAGGACTTCTATTTAAGATATAGACGAAAGTTTATTTATATTTTGGCAACTTGGTTTCAAACTTGAGGTTTCATGTTTGAGTTCGATTTCAGTTCTTCCAGACCAAGAACCTACTAATGTACAAAAGTAGTTACTCCCTCCGTCCAAATTTATATGACATAGTTCGAATTTCAAAAATCAAATTTCTTTATTTTGATCTTGTATATTTCTTCTTCAACCATTGCAAAACAAGTCCTAAACAAGTGACCATCAATCAAAACGAACAAACACAAATCCAGTGCTACTCGGAGAAAAACGGTATAGTTAAATTTGTATGAGATAAATGACACGTCTCAGTAACTAGTAAGGTAAAATTGTCTTTGTATGGGTCACATGTTTGAGTTATAAAGCAATCATTAAAACTTGTATTAGGATAAATTGTCTATATCATACCTCTTGAGATGCGGCCGTGCCTCGGGCTCTATGTGCATATGCGCACTAGCTAGTAAATTAGTCCCAAAAAAAAGGCGCTACCGGAAATAAAATATAATATGACTCAATGATACAATTAAAAATATCAAAATGACATAATATGCATTTCTAAATATTGTTTATCCTTCTAGCATTAGTACGACAACATAATGATATGATATTGTGATAACTTTGAGAAAAAAATTCTGTACATAAAGTTTAGATTTGCATATCTGATTTTTATATTTTTAATTGTATATTATTGTTCTCAATCATATAATATAGAAACATATATTATTATATTATATTCATGGAAAGCTCCAAAATGAAAAATTAAAAATCAAAATAACTACGAGTTTTGTCCTATGAGAAAATGCAATATCGTATCATATGTTGTCGTATTATTATTAAATGATATTAATAAAACATATTATGTCATGATTTTGATATTTTTAATTGTATCATTCAGTCATATTAATTATATTTTATTGCATGTAGTGCTTTTTTGGGACTAATTTATTAGCTAGTGCTCTTATGTACTAACACGTATGTCTAAAATATTTTAAATTGTACCATGACAATTAATATTTCACTGTAGTAATCAAAATATATGGACGTTATTATAAAGTGATGTCATTGTATCACTATATAACAACGGAAAAATATCAAGACAAATAACTATGTAACACAATGATGATGTTAATTTAAAATTTAAAATACTCCAGTTGCACAACTCTGGTGTAAACGACCTGCTAGGTCGTTTGAGAACTAGGACTAATTTGACTTTTCCCGATACTTTTAAATGGGAAATTTTAACTATTCGGTAACTACAAGTATCTAGTTGATGATTCTTTTTTTTTATTAAATGATTAATATAGTTAATAGTTAGTGGGCCAAGTCAACGGTTCATTCAGTACTTTTTATTGGCCCATGAAATTAAGCTAAGTAAATAAGGGTTAATAATTTCTTTGTCATAACTCAAAAATAATAGCAAAAGGGCAGAGAGCAGCGGTTGGCTACGGGGTTACGGTGGTTTCTGGTAAGAACTTCAATTCCATCAATTTGTATATGTAAATTGTGCAATGCTCCTGTAATAATTTCGTTTAGTACAGAAAGTGATCCGATTCCTTTTATATTAATGCTATTGGGAGGGGTTGGTCAGAATAGGTGGAGGGACGGGAATATATTTTTTAGCAGTAATTAATGTGATGATTTCTTTTAGGGTGAATATACAGTGAGGTGATTAAATTTTGTTTGGATTGAAAGAAATGGAAAGTGGAACAATATCTGGAAGGGGATAACGTTCTTTGGACTAGATTAGGAAGAGAAAATTGTTTATGTTAATTTTTAAGGGTAATCATTGAACAATGATTAGGTATAATCATTGGAAAATGGGAAATCATTGGCAAACAATATGTCCGCATAGTGGATCTGTGTAGTTCCATTAGTTATAATTTTGTTTTGTTTCGTGGGTGAGGTTACAGGTGAGTAATCTTTTGGCTTAAAATTTAATTACTTTTATATAGTTATTACTCTTGAAGTTTTAATAGATGGATATAAGTAATACACTTTGGTGGTGTTATAGTATATGAATATCACTAGATTCATGATATTTAGAGGAGTTGAGGTTTAATCCTAGGCTTGAATTTTAGCAAATATAATTTTGACATATTAATTATATTAAAATTAGGAGCTTAAGTAGAGATATGAGTGAGTTTTGGGTCTAGGATAGACTTATAATAATATGGTTTCTATGAATTCACATGCTTACAAATATTTCAAAATTTATAGATTGGGAACGTTTGGAAGTTTTACAAAAGGAAAAGGCGAAATATTGAGGACTCGTGACACGTGTTCGGCATTCAAGGTATGTTAAGACTTTCAGACTTGTTGGAGGACATTTTCATAATTAAAGATTTAAAAAGGGGAATAGACAGTGGGTAAGGGCGAAAGATGGGGGTCTCATACCAATGGTGTGACGGGCATTGGTACGAGTACCGGTGTTATAAAGGGAAAATTTATTTCTATAGAATACAGATTTTAATCTGAAAATGCCAAAGCATATGGGCATTAGCTGATATATTATTGACTGATTATTTTGTGTGACTGTGTTCTTATTTGAACCCGTATACTTGTGATGGTTGAGGCGGTTATGTATTATGCTAATATTTGATTGATTGAGATGTATCGTCCCTTTATTTGAGATTATATTGTGCATATGCATTGACATGAGATTGAGTATAAGTTGGGCACGTGGAGATCGTCCGTGCTGGGGATGGTGAGATGTTAAGATTATATTTTGGGCACGTGGAGATCGTCCGTGCGGAAATTGTTTGATTTTATGATAGTGCGTTGAGATTGTCCGCACAGACACGTGGAGATCGTCCGTGTCGGTATATGGACCTCGCGAGTCCCCATGGGTCATGAACTCTCGATGTATTTCCGAGGAGTATCATGTATATACGATTGAGAGAGTACTTGGCATTCTGAGGCATATCATTTCATGGTGTCACATTGCACTGCATCTCATTACATCATTTATTATTGTTGATTACGTGCTTTATTAGTGGTTATAATTATGTGAAGTTGATTATCCTTATTTTGGTGAAATTCGACTGGTAAGCGTACTATAGACGTGTATAAGTAAAAGACTTATTTTTGTATTACTTAAACTCCTGCATTTAGTTTCAGACTTGCATCATATTTAGAGGCTCTTGTACTTATGACACCAATTCTTGGGGTGGTATTTTAGCTTTCCGCATTTCATATTTGTAAGGAACTCAATGTTGGAGATTTTTATTTAGTATTTACCTTTTTCCTCTTAGTTAGTTAATTAGAATTGGTAAATATATTGGGTTGGCTTACCTATTCGTTGGAAACATAGGTGCCATCACGACTTGTGAATTTGGATCGTGACATCTGGAGAATTTATAAATGGGAAAATGAATGACATACTCTAAGAACCTAGTGGATTATTATTACAAGCAAGGGGGTGTGTGTGCGAGAGGCATAATGGATTACTATATACTTGTGTTTGGATCAATTTTAGCTTTGATTTTTTTCTATACTACTATAGCAAAATTATCCACCAAAAAAATTCCACCAGGGCCAATTATTGGAAATATCCACTTGTTAAAGTGCAAAACTCCATGTATCACTAGCCAATCTTGCAAAAATATATGGTCCAATTATGAGTTTAAAATTAGGACAAATAACAACAATAGTAATTTCTTTATCATCCATAGCAAAACAAGCCTTTAAAAATCAATATCAAGCATTTTTTTCTAGATTTATTCCTAATGCCCTTCAAGCCCACAACCGTTACAAATTTTCTGGGGCATGGCTTCCTGTTTGTCCTCAATGGCGAACGCTTCGCAGAATATTGAACATATATTTCTTCTCTTCCAATAAGCTTGATGCAAATCAACATCTAAAGTCTCAAAAGGTGAAACAATTGATTGTTTATTGTGAAAAATGTAGTCAACAAGGTGAAGCTTTGGATGTAGGTCAAGTTGCTTTCAAGACTAATCTCAACTTATTGTCAAACACCCTTTTCTCCCAGGACTTGGCTGACCCTTTTTCGGATTCAAAGCTAGAGTTGAAGGATGTCATCTGGGGTATCATGGCTGAGGTAGGGAAGCCTAACCTAGTGGATTTTTTTCCCATACTTGGAAAGATTGATCTTCAAGGAATAAGGTGTCGCGCAATCATTCATATTGGTAATTAAGTTGTTTAAACTTTTTGATGGTTTGATCAACGAGCGATTGGAGGGAAAGAGGAGGGGATTCAGTGAAAAGAATGATGTTCTGGAAATGTTTCTTAATATTACTGGAAAAGACCCAATGAATCATAATTACATCAAATCCATGTTCCTGGTTCGTTTTCTCTTATATTTCTTCATGTCCATCCATACTCCATGTAGTCAATGCATTCACAACTTGATTTGCTTCTATGTAACAATGTTGAGTAATTTGTCTGAAAAAACATATGCGTTGTGCCATATCTTTCTCAAAATTTAAATGCATAAAGAATGCTAAAGGATTACAAATGGAGTTTTAATTTCCTCTTTCAATTTCCATCAAAGTTAAAATAATTTTAAAATAGTCTGCTTATTAATTTTTCTTTTTAAAAAAGAGAGGTACCTCAATTTTCTTTACTAATACAAGTGTTTTATGGTTATATACTTTGACGTACAAATTATCGTAGGACTTATTTATTGCGTCTACGGATACATCTACAAGTACAATGGCATGGGCAATGGCAGAAACACTTAAACAACCTGAGATTATAAAGAAAGCTCAAGTTGAACTTGCAGAAATCATTGGAAAGGAAAATTAATTGAAGAAGCTGATGTTTCTCGTCTCCCTTACTTAAAATGTATCATAAAAGAAACCTTACGAATGCACCCACCAGTTCCATTATTACTCCCGCGCAGAATAGAGCAAGATGTTGAATTGTGTGATTATATCATCCCGAAGGGCTCACAGGTATGTATGGCAAAATGATTTTCTCAATCAGGTAGCGGTGGGGGGTTAGCCCTTTTGATCCATCTAAATTTAATCTAACTTGCTTACTTGATGCTCTTACTCTCAGGTACTAGTCAATGTATGGGCGATTGGCCGAGATTCTGCTTTTTGGGATGACCCTTTAGTGTTTAAACCTGAGAGGTTTTGGAGTTTGGATTTAGATGTGCGAGGACAATATTATGAGTTGATCCCATTTGGTGTTGGTCGAAGAATATGCCCCGGCTTTCCACTAGCATTGAGAATTGTTCCAGTAATATTGCGGTCACTCTTAAATTCCTTCAACTGGAAGCTTGAGGCAGACATTGAACCAAAAGATTTAGACATGGAGGAGAAGTTTGGTATCACCTTAGGTAAAGCTCATTCTTTGCGAGCTATCCCATTTTCTCTTTGATATTATCGAGTCAATAAGTATTCATACGTATTCAATATTTATATTGAAACCAAACATGTTGGCCTTAAGCAATAATTAAAGAATAATGTGATAAGTGTGTGTATGAAATATTATTAATCAAGTGTTTGGATATGTAGTATTTATATGAAATAACTTCTTGTTCAATTTTAGTAAGGATTTAAATAGATCATATATTTATTTATGTGTCTGTTTACTTCTATTATATATTGATAATTCAGTGTAAGGGTGTACATGGCCGGGTTGGTTCGAGTTTTTCTAATATCAAACCAAATCATTTGTGTCGGATTTTTAAATCTATAAACCAAACCAAACCAATTAAACTCGGGTTTTTCAACCTCGGGTTTTTTCGGGTTTTTCCGGTAAAGTATTCATACAAACATATAATTTACTTGTACTTCAAATATTTCTTTAGTCCTACCAAAATACAACTATCTAAGGTGTTTCTTAAGAAAATAATACAAAATAAGATATGAGTAATGACACTAAAATATCCAACAAAAAAATAATAATAATAAAATCGCATAAAATAAATATTGCAAATTAACAAGTCATAATGAAAATGATCATAATTTAAAAGTACTAAATCATGCTAAAATAAGTTTAATAATTATTAGTTACATGACTAAATATTAAAAGAAATTAAAATTAGATTATGTATTTGAATTGTTTAAACCAATCTAAAACCAAAGAACAAATATTCAATATTATTGTCATTCTTAGTGTTGAATTGATTTTCTTTTTGCATTAGTATTAATTTGATTTTGATTTAAGTTTTATTATAATTACCAACATCTGTGGACTATAACTTTTATTGAACCATTTAGAATTCTAAGTTTCAAACTTGAAATAATATATTAAAAGATAAAAACTATGAAAAAGTATAAGAAATATTTAAAAATTATATCAAAGTAGATATTTTTATGTATAAAATAAAATTTTAAAATTATATATATAATGTCGGGTTGGTTTGGTCTCGGGTTGTTTTTTTTTAATTAAAACCAAACCAACCCAAATATAATTGGGTTTTTTTTTTCAATACCAAACCAAGTCAAACCAACCACTAGTTGGGTTTTTTTTTCTCGGTTTGACTCGATTTGCGATTTGGCTCGGTTTTCGGTTCGGTTTTGTACACCCCTAATTCAGTGTATAAAGTTTTAATTTATACATAGAGGATTAAATTATCGATTCTATTCTCACGTCTCCAATATGATTGTAGCACATAATTTAATATAATTTATCTTGACTATAAAAACGATATTCACAAAAAATATGATTCATGGAAAAGGATTCCTTTAATATTTTATAATACTTGTATTGGATTCATCTTTTTGTTTATTTATTTAAACCACCATTAGTGGGGATTAGGTATTGCCTAATCAATGTTTTGATAATAACAAAGATACATAGATGGATATATTTGGCGTTTTGTCCAATCCACCTTGGGAGCTCAGAAAAATGATTAGGTCATCCTTATACAAAAAAAAGTCCTAATACATAAATATAAGACAACAGAGAAAATTACTTTCAAAATTGAAAAATAATGGATTACTATACTCTAGTGTTGGGATCAATTTTAGCTTTGATTTTTCTCTATACTACTCTAGCAAAATATTCCAGCAAAAAACTTCCACCAGGGCCATCACCATGGCCAATTATTGGAAATATTCACTTGTTAGGTGCAAAACCTCATGTATCACTAACCAATCTTGCAAAAAAATATGGTCCAATTATGAGTTTAAAATTAGGACAAATAACAACAATAGTAATTTCTTCATCATCCATAGCAAAACAAGTCCTTAAGAATCAAGATCAAGCATTTTCTTCTAGATTTATCCCTAATGCAATTCAAGGACACAATTATTGTGAATTCTCTGTGGGATGGCTTCCTGTTTGTCCTCAATGGCGAACGCTTCGCAGAATATTGAACGTAAACATCTTCTCTCCTAATAGACTTGATGCAAATCAACATCTAAGGTCACAAAAGGTGAAAGAATTGATTGCTTATTGTGAAAAATATAGTCAACAAGGTGAAGCTTTGGATATAAGTCAAGTTGTTTTCAAGACTAGTCTTAATTTGTTGTCAAACACCCTGTTCTCCAAGGATTTAGCTGACCCTTTTTCGGATTCAAAGGTAGAGTTGAAGGAAGTTATCGCAGGTATCCTAACTGAGTTTGGGAAGCCTAACCTAGTGGATTTTTTCCCTATACTTGAAATGATTGATCTTCAAGGAATAAGGCGTTGCACAACTATTTATATTGGTAAATTGTTTAAACTTTTTGATGATTTGATCAACGAACGATTGGAGGAAAAGAGAAAGGGATCTAATGAAAAGAGTGATGTTCTGGAAATGTTTCTCAATATTTGTGAAGAGAATCCTGAAGAGATTAATCATAATCACATCAAGTCTATGTTCATGGTTTGTATTACTATAATTTATGGTTATATAACTTAACGTACACAATATGTAGTACCCAATCCCTTTTTATTACTATAATTTATGGCTATATACTTAAACGTACAAAATATGTAGGACTTATTTCTGGCAGCTACGGATACAACTACAAGCACATTGGAATGGGCAATGGCAGAAATACTCAAACAACCTGAGATTATGAAGAAAGTTCAAGTTGAACTTGCAAAAATTATTGGAAAAGGAAAATCAATTGAAGAAGTTGATGTTACTCGTCTTCCTTACTTACAATGCATCATCAAAGAAACCTTAAGAATGCACCCACCAGCTCCATTTTTAGTTCCGCGCAAAGTGGAGCAAGATGTTGAATTATTTGATTACATCATCCCTAAGGGTTCACAGGTATGGATGGCAATTAAAATTAATTTACGAAAATATGATTTGCCCAGCTAATTTAAGCTAAATAGGTATCTAGGGGGGGGGGGGGGGGGTTAATGACCTGCCTATTTATTGATTAGAACTTTTGATCCAAATATAATCTAACTTGCTTAGTTGATGTCTCCTTATTATTACTCACAGGTACTAGTCAATGTGTGGTCGATTGGTAGAGATTTTACTTTTTGGGATGAGCCTTTAGTATTTAAACCTGAAAGGTTTTGGGGTTCGGATTTAGATATGCGAGGACAAGATTTTGATTTGATTCCATTTGGTGCGGGTCGAAGAATATGCCCCGGCTTTCCACTAGCATTGAGACTGGTTCCAGTAATATTAGGCTCACTCTTAAATTCCTTCAATTGGAAGCTTGAGGCAGACATTGGACCAGAAGATCTAGACATGGAAGAGAAGTTTGGTATCACCTTAGCCAAAGCCCATCCTTTGCGAGTTATCCCATTTCTACTTTGATGTTGTCAAGTCAGTCTATAGATATTTATCTCTATTTGGTATTTATATTGAACCAAACTTTCCAACCTTAGCAGTTAAAAGAATAAAGTGATAAGTATATCTATGCAATACATATTTGTATTATTATTGATTTGATGTATGCATTGAATATTTGTTGATTTGACATAAACATTAAATATTATGCATGAAAAAATAGGTGATGACTTAAAAGGTGAAGGGGATAAATGCATCATGTAATGGGCGGATTTGAAATTAGTCAAATTTCAATATATTTATAGAATACAAATGAAACACCCCCTCCCCCCCCAACCCCAACCCCCACCAAAAAAATAAATAGCTTCACGGTAACATGTAATAACCCGTAATAATAAGGATATTTTTGTCTTTTGACAGAAAGAAAAAAAAGGAAGGAGAAGGGGATAAATGGGCCAAGTCCACAACTGAATAGTCTCTGTTAAGGATATTGGATTCGGCTTAAGAGCCTAAAATTCTGGAGAAGTGTATAAGGATACTATTTAAGATATAGTCAAAATTAGATTATTTAAAATTTAGCCTTAAACTTGAGATTTTATGTTTAAGTTGCAACTTCAGTTCAATTGGTCTGAAGTTGGGATAGGGGAAAACCACGCCTAACGTCAAGCCTTAAGTTTTAAAGTTTGAATGGTAACTCAAACTTCAAACCTTTGAATTTAAAATTAAGTAATTTTAATAATATAAAATTAAGATTTCCAAATTTAAATTTTGAATTTGATATTTTGATCATGAACACGATAAAAAAGGAGACTTGCAAATGTTGGGATTTGGCTAAGGTACTACCAAATTCCCCTCCATGTCTAATTCTTTTGGCAAAATGGCATCCACAAGCTTCCAATTAAAAGAATTTAAAATGGACCAAACATCACATGTAATCATTTTCAATGCTAATAATATCTTCTCTCTCTTGAGCTTCAATAGTCCATATTACCTCATGTATATCTATATATATATATATATATATAACTTATAATATAATCTAATAATCATGAACCTATTAACCTAGAATATGTTACTCAAATTTAAAATTATTTGTGGCTTTGACCAATATATATTAAAAAAAACTCTCAAAAAGTTCAGATACATGTTTTTTGAGATTGACTAAAAAGAGGAGTAAGTCATATATATTAATAAATTTGAGATAGTATAATTTTTCATTGGTTAAGTTCTATCGAACTATGTCCTTGCCATAGTTTAAATATGAAATTCGTGAAAAAAATGATAATTTAGGTATTAGAATAAAAAGATCTAACAATTGGCATGTGGCACCTATCCACAAATGGAGGGTCCTTCTTTACTACACTCTTTACAATCCCACTTATAATCATATATTACTTTAAGCATGAACAAAAAAAATTGAAAGTTGAATTACAGTTTTACCCCTTCTATTAATTTTAATTGTTATAAAATATTTAAATATTTGATTGTATAAGTTTAATTAAAATGTTAAATAACTTTTAGACTTCCTAAGATTAATTCCTAATTAAATATCTAATTTATTAATATTTATCATCTATAATCTATATGTATATAATAATTATAATTTTTTTTTAAAAAAAATCTAATTTAAATGTTAATGACTTTTAGACTTCCTAAGATTAATTCCTAATTAAATATCTAATTTATTAATATTTATCATCTATAATCTATCTATCTATCTATCTATCTATCTATATATCTATATATATAAAAGAAAAAATTAAAAAAAGTCTATACCTAAATTGCTATACTTTTCCTCTTCTCATAACTTTTTCCTTTAATATAATTTATATGGATAAAGTATTATCCTTTATGATAACTAACGAAATTTAATAATTTGAAGGGTGCAAATCTGCAAAATGGAGACACACACATTGATAATGTCCTCTTGATTATTATTAAAGAATGACTCCAGCTTCACAAATTTAAATTCATTGATGCTTAATTACGTGATAAGAACTTTAGTTGTTTTTTCTACATAGTTTGCTAACTTTAATTTTCTTTTTCCTATTCTTCATTTATTTACTATTATTTTCTAATTACTTATTCAACTTTTATACTCTTAATATTCATAATCCTCATCTTTTCATATTCATAACCTCTAAATATTTAAACTAACACTTTAAGATATCTTTTGATATTCCTTCTATTCTATCTATATAAATTCAACTTCTTTATCTCATGAAATCCGTACCAAGATTATTAGGCTATTATTATTTTTATTCTATAGTTAAAGTAGATGAAGAAGACTCTTGAATTTGGATAGGATATGGAAGGAATCGATAAGAACTCGGAGAGTTATGTACTAATTTTGTACTTATTTTTCATCTATATATGTATCAGTCTTATAAGAATAATGTCTACCTTGTATTTTTTCTTAAATCTGTTACTTTTTGTCTCTTTTTTTCTCTATTAGACTTCTTAATTTAGTTTTCTATGAATGTTTTATTGTCGTAAGTCTTTATACTTATTTAGTAATTGTTGCATTTCATTGTTCATTATAATTTACATATATATATTTTCATGAAATTTTAGTCATTCTAACGTATCTATAAAAATTCACATGAAACACACGTGCGAAGCACGTGCTCAGAAACTAGTATAATCTAATAATCATGAACCTATTAACCTAGAATATGTTACTCAAATTTAAAATTATTTGTGGCTTTGACCGATATATATTAAAAAAAACTCTCAAAAGGTTCAGATACATATTTTTTGAGATTG
This sequence comes from Solanum commersonii, assembly GCA_029007595.1. Classification (NCBI taxonomy): domain Eukaryota; kingdom Viridiplantae; phylum Streptophyta; class Magnoliopsida; order Solanales; family Solanaceae; genus Solanum; species Solanum commersonii. The sequence continues at coordinate 941,179 of JAJTWQ010000128.1, read as the reverse complement.
ACTAAAAAGAAGAGTAAGTTATATATATTAATAAATTTGAGATAGTATAATTTTTCATTGCTTAAGTTCTATCAAACTATGTCCTTGCCATAGTTTAAATATGAAATTTGCGAAAAAAATTATAATTTAGGTATTAGAATAAAAAGATCTAACAATTGGCATGTGACACCTATCCACAAATGGAGGGTCCTTCTTTACTACACTCTTTACAATCCCATGATTGTTCCATCCCAAGTTTCTATTTTTTTATAATAATTTTGTAAGATCGCTCCTAGGAATTTGTATTTTTTATATATACTTCTCTTTGATTCTACTCTACCTCTAAAAGCTAATCTTTTCTCTCTTAAATCAGTCAATTTCAAGAATCAGTAGACAATTTTCACTGTTAATGTGCTTTAATAATGGACTCTATGCATCTGTCACACTGTTGTTCAGCTCTAAATGTGAAAAAGAGACAACCCCAGATCAAGATTTCGAAGCAATTCAATGTTGTTCATCAGATAAGTCATAGAAGTGTGAGAAATTTGACCCTTTTGCCTACAAGAAATTTGGGTTTTTTCATGGATCGTAGGGTTAAAGGAATTGTCTGTGGGGTGTCTTCTGTTGAAACCAGGTACCCTTTTTTTTTGTTTCTTTGAATTTGTTTTTATTGAGGTGGCTTATAGTGTGTTTAGTTTGAAGTAAAGATCAAAACTTTCATACAAGTTCTTTATAATTTGGAAAAAGAAGTTTGTTTGTTTGTATGTTTGAGTTCATTTTATGAGAATGGTGTTTTTGTTCTGCTCCCTGTGTCCTTTTTTAGGTGTCTTTAAGTTTGTTTTGGAAGTACAAAGTTTTCACCTTGAATACTTAGTAATTTTGTAGAGAAATGGTGGGCACATATTAAATTGAAATTAATATGATATCGAAAAGTTAATCTTAATTTGTATTAAAGGTCGAAACTTTCACCTTATTTCTTCATCATTTGGTAAAAGAATTTTGTGTGTGTGTGTGTGTTTAAATTTGTTCTCTGAGAATTCTGTTTTCTTCTACTCCCTGTTCTAAGTTTGATTATAAAGCTTAAAGTTTTCACCTTGAATACTTAATTATTCGGAGAAAATGGAGGGCACCTATTGAATAGAAATTGATATGATGTCGAATAGTTAAGCTTTTGTTGCAGAAGACTCTGTGTATTGTGAGTATTTGATGTTCAAAATTTTGTAATTTTGATCTTAAAGACAGCTTAGTGCAGTCAATTTGGGATAGAGTGCTAGTTTTATTGCCTTTGTAAATTAGATAGGAAATGCGTTGAGTAATGTGATACTATAGCGATATTAGGGATATGGTACTGCCAGACCTTGGTACTATTTCTCAAGTAGATGGTGCAACCGTGAAGTTCCACTGTCTCCTGAGTTAAGTTTTCTGTGTTGGCTTAACTGCCTCAACCTTGGTAGTCTTCAGTTCTTGTTTTAAGTCATTACTCATTCTATTATACCCCAATTATACATGGCAAAAATAAATGAATTATGTTATTGTACACCAATTGTATTATGTAGTTCAACAAAATCATTGATTTTATTTCACAGATTTAAGAATAGTGGGTTTTCCTTAACTAAGATTTTCTTCGATGCAGGGAAAACCAAAATAAAGGAAAGAATAAAAATAATTCTGGATCATCTAGTGAGAAGGTTCAGCTACGTTTTCGGCTTGATCACCAAGTCGAATATGGGGAGCACATTGCAGTTTTGGGATCGGCCAAAGAATTAGGGTCCTGGAAGAAGAATATAATGATGGATTGGACAGAAAATGGATGGATTGGTGAATTGGAAGTACGATCTGGCGAGACTCTTGAGTATAAGTTTGTAATTGTTGGTAAGGACAAGAAAATGTTATGGGAAAACGGCAGTAATCGGATTTTGAAGCTACCAGAAGGAGGAAACTTTGAACTGGTCTGTCAATGGAATGTGACAGATGAGCCTGTGAATTTGTTGCCATTGGATCCATTTGAGGTAGAGAAGGTAGTGGAAGAGACAAGTGATAATGGAGCTAAAATTACTAGCCAGGCAGCTGTTCCTGACGTAGTAACAAGTCCGTTTGTGGAGCAATGGCAAGGGAGGGCTGCATCTTTTGTACGTTCAAACGACCAGCTGGATTCTGATAAAAACAGGAAGTGGGACACATCAGGTCTCACCGGAATTTCCCTAAAGCTTGTTGAAGGTGATAAAAATGCTCGGAATTGGTGGCGGAAGGTGAGAAGATGGATTAGATCTTGTCTTGATGGCATGTTTGCATTCTGGAAATTGACTGTGCCATAAAAGAATTACTTCTGTGCAAGATAGCATCACAGTGCATCTCTGCTATTTATTTTCTGTAATTCATCAATCTGCATTATTGGTATCCTCACTATTGCATAAGTTCTTTAAGCTCACTCACCACTGGTGTGTGAAGTCCTCCAAGTGTGTCTCCTTTTAGCTATGGGGATATATATATATATATATACATATATTTGTATCAATATATATTTGCTAGCCCTTATGATGATTAATGAGTGGAGAAATGGTACGAAGGAAGAGAAGGAATGAGCAAAGAGGGAAGGAAATAACTTTCCTTGCTTTCTGTCTAAGATCAAGTGGTCACAGAGGGAAGTTGGAGAGATGTGTTTCCAGGAGATTGAGAGTTATTTTTTTGTAGAACGAGCACTTGGTTCTTATGCAAATTGACTAATGAACTAAGATATTCTCTTCTTTCAGTTTTATTTGTTGCTAAGTAGTCCATGGAGAAATCGATTGCTCTCCATTTGGTGGTCTACTATACTACAAATTGCTTTTTATCCATCAGATTAACATGCCAAAACGTATCTTGAGATAGTTATGCGAAAGTGCATTTTCTTGTGCTTAGATGAAGCTTAAATTTGTTGTTCAGCTACATCAATAAGGATGGGAGAACTGTTACTTCATATTAGATTTAGATTATTGTTATTCTTTGCCTTATTACTGGTTCTCATTAGAGATACAGTGTGGAATAGCAGCGGCCCAAACAGAGAAACGGAGGAAGCATGAGCTTTTAAAAACTAAAACTTCCTAGCATAATGCCAGTCAGTTGGCTGTGTATGAACTCATAATTCGTAGCAAATTGGCATCTATTTGAAATATTCCCCTTTTCTCATTCTGTTTACTTTACTAATTTGATTATATGTTGCAGAGCTGAAGGTCAGAAAAAATTCTGAGTCCTTAAATTTTTCCTTATCTAAAGGTAGTTTTAGTCTTTATCAATTGGAGATAACTAAATATTCTTTTTGAACAATGGTAGATTGCGTGGTTAAAAAATAGCTGGTTGAAGAGAGGTAACACCAGAACTAAAGCATGAGAAGTGATGTTTTTCTTTATTAATTGCAAGTCTTGTGGTTTGTTACTTATCCATTTCGTGAAAAGGTTCTAACTTAAGATTTGTCTACATCTCTTTAAAATTAATTGTCTTCATGTTTTTTTACCCTTTTTAGCTTGAGGTTGTTCGAGAACTCGTTGTTGAAAACATGGATAGTTCACATCGCTTGGAGGCTCTTACGTATGCAGCTGTCTATCTAAAGGTCTCATCTATTTTTAGATGACTAGCTTGATTTGATTCATTTCTATCCCTACTGAATATTACTCTTGGGTGCAGTGGATAAACACAGGGCAAATTCCTTGCCTTGAAGATGGGGGTCACCACCGACCAAATAGGCACGCAGAGATTTCCAGGCTTATATTTCGTGAAGTAGAAAAAGTCTTGAGCAGGAGAGACACTGCGCTTCAGGTGTTCAATTGTTAAGTGCACTCATTACGCTTATTTTAATTTTTTTTATGTCTTTGGATTCTGGAACACGTTGGTTGCTCTGGAGAAATTAATTTTGATCCGTTGAACTGGTTCAATTTGTTCTGCCAATTCTTATTCGATCTGTTAAGTGGTGGTACTTATTTGGTGACAGTAAATCATAGGTGACTGGAAATCTCAACAAGGTCGAGAGTCGGCCCACTATCCACTGAGTTTCAAACTGTGCCTACTGGCCCTCAGGAATTCTCGGTTAGAAAAAAATGTGACTGGAAATAACACAAATGTAACTTCAGTGTAGACGTGGCAGTAGATATTGACCTCTTTAGTATTTTGTGTCAGAAGAATTCAGTTGATATATGTTTTATTCATTGAATTTTTATTTAGAGAAACTACTCTGAAGAGAAAATGTTATTGCTTCTACAATTGAACTAATTCTGTGGTTCAGTTTTTTTTCTTGATAATAAAATCTGCTATGCTTTTTGACTAAAGAAGGGTCTGAACTTCTGAGTTCTGACTGCTATACCTTCTTAAATCTCATTAATATAGTTAGAAAATTCCCTCGACAAGGTAACAATTGGTCAATATAAGCTCTTGCTTCAAAATATTATTAGCCCATACATCTACTGTCTGCAAATATGATTATGAGATTTAAAGCTTTTGAGTTGAAATGCAAACAAAAAAGGTAACTTGGGAACAGCATGTGGGAAGTTGAAAGGTAGTTAGAAAAATCATTGCTCTGTATTTTGTGGCTATGAGTCAGTCATTAGCTTGTTCTCGAGCTTTGCCTTACTCAGTTTTGAGTGGCTTAGAAAAGTTTTCTATTCAATATATGCAGGAAATACTTGTGATCCGGAAGATGCAACCGTGCTTGCCTTCTTTTAAAGCAGAATTCACTGCATCTGTTCCTTTAACAAGAATCAGGGACATTGCTCATAGGAATGATATTCCGCATGATCTTAAGGTTGTATTTTGAGCAGCTACCAAATATTTATTTTCAATTTTTCCTTGCATTCTCAATATTTCCATGTTTATTACACAATATTAGCTATCCTTCTTGCTATTAAAAATTAACCTTCCTTCAGCAAGAGATCAAACATACTATACAAAACAAACTCCATAGAAATGCTGGCCCTGAAGATCTAGTATCCACAGAAGCAATGCTCGAAAGAATTACCAAGCAACCTGGACAATATAGTGAGGCATTTGTAGAACAATTCAAGATTTTCCACAATGAACTAAAAGATTTCTTCAATGCTGGGAGGTATGACCTTTATCTGTTAGTTGTTTCAAAATATTTGATTTCTACACAAAAAGTCAGTCCTGATGTGGAATAAAAAGGAGATGAGTTTAGTAGATCGACTAATCAAGTTGTAGCATGCATTTGGTCCAGTTCCATTATTTTGTAAAATAGGCTTCTTCACTTGCTAGATAATAGTATCTCCCCAGTATGTTGTTCCTCAATTTCTTCCTGAATTGTTTTTCTCTTTCCTATATTAATTTTTTTCTACCTTGCAGTACCCTCACTTAATCAATTGAGAGGTATCTAGACATGTCTGAGAGATCAGTTGGTATCATGATGTATGAACTTCATTGTTTGCTATCACACGTGCAAATGTTGTTCTCTCCCATGGAGAAAAGAGAAGTGGATTGAGTGCATTATTATAGAGTCGTTTTAAAGATATTGTTAAGTAACTCTTAGTCTGATTAAATGTGCTCTTTGACAGTGAAGAAAAATGATTTAGGTGCATGTTATAGAATTTTCTCATCCTGCGAAATTGGTCACCCTTCAAGGGATATGTTTCTTCAGTACCTAATGCCAAATTATGAAAGTCTGTATGATTTGCACGGAATTGATTAGTTGGAGTATGTTCCTACAAAAATGCTTGCACACTGGAAAATGAAATTTGCTTGACATGACATCTTTCTGTTCTTTCTTTTCAGTCTTGATGAACAACTGGAATCTATAAGAGAATCACTCGATGGAAGTAGCTTGTCAATGCTTTCATCATTCTTGGAGTCCAAAAAGGTCAGTGTATTTGTTTTGGTGATAGCTCTACCTAAGACAAGCTCCAAAGTTTTTGCTAATATGCTGTGATTTTAGCAATAACTGTGTGTTCTTTGCTATAATGAATGTAGTTTAAACTGTTAGTTAGGTATTTGTGTACATAAATATGACTTAGATGTAATATAGTGAAGGTTTACGAGCTGCTCTGGGCTTCTTTCATCTCTCTCAATTCATAAGGGTCACTGACTCTGATCCGTACCCACTCTTCAACCATCTCTCCGCTCCAAGTCCCCTCTTCAGCCTATTCTCTGTCTCTGTACCTTAAACCCACTATCTTCTAAACAAAAGGAAAAAGGTAAAAAGGTACAAAAGAAAAAACAAGAAAAAAAAGGAAAATCTTCCACCCGCATGTAAACGTAGAATCTGTTTACACATGTGGCATGCGGGAAGGTGTAGGAGAATGCATTGTCCCTCACGATCGTGTAAGGATTTCTAAAAGAGTTTATAATGTCATGGGTGACGCCATCGATAGCTTTAAGGTTTTGGGTTTGATGCTCAGATTATATCATAATATTAAAGCAAGAAATGTATGAATAATGATTCAAAATAGAATAGATTCATTATGGAGCAAGACCACTAACAAACCACTGCATAAAAAACCAAGTTCTTCCTGTAACTTAACAATTAGCAAACTTATTCTAGAACTAAAGATATTTTAAGTTAATGCTCTTTGCATGACATACAATTAATATCACAACCCTAAGTGTAGGTTACTTAATCCCAAGTTACTAAGTTCAAAAAAGTGTAGGTTACTTAATCAATCAAAAGTCAGGATTTAAAACCTATTAAGCTTTATTGTTGTAGTGGCATTAAATATGTCTTTCATCTTTACATTTATTTGGTCATCAAGATGTGCAAGGATCCCTGTTTTGCTTCGAGTAACCTTCTGCTAACAAAGTCTAGTTTCTTCATTTCAATGGTTCATTAGTATACTCTTTTCTTTTAATTTGCGAGTTAGGAAAAAATTAGCTATAAGACTGGAGAAGTTATCAGGCAGACCTATGGTGAAACTAGTAGAAATATCAACCTGGGTAAGACCCTCCATTTTTTTTAGCATGTGGTGTTTTCATCTTTTTGAAGGAAATTGTTTTGTTACATTGTGTGTATATGTAAAACCATAAAGCCCATTCTATGCACCATACCTAATGTGATTTGAATTTCATGTCAGAGTTCTTGTTCTGAGCATTTTGGAGAGTATGTTCCATTCGCTTAAATCTTTTCCTCTTCAAGTTTCTGGTTTGTTTCACACGTTTGACTATCCCGATTTTGGTGTCTTACCTTCAGGATTACTCGGCAGTCTCAGGCTATGATTGATACCCTTGTCTTACTTAGCGACTTAAAAAAGGAAAAAAAAGATACTTGCTGAGTGGTGAAAATTTTATCTAGTTTGTTTGCGATGACATGCATCTTTAGCTTTCTATAGACCCTATGTTTCCTTGAAGAGAAAGCATATACGAATTTTGCAGCCTCAATTGTTTAATCAATTAGTGTTGGCCTCTTGATTTTTTCCTGTAAGCAAGGATCTCTTAGTTGGATAATTCCTATTATTAAAACTGATGTTGATTCTGGTTTCGGCGTCTCTCCCAGGAATTGGTTAGATTGGATGAAAAACATAATGTTTCAGAGACTGAAAGAACTGGAATTCTAGTCAGGACTATTAACTCTCTGAATGATCTTTGTGAAGTAATTGCCAAGGGTCTTGAAAGTGGCCTCCGAAATGATGCTCCGGATGTTTCAATAGCTATGCGTCAGAAGGTATGAATTGCTTAAATGTACCAACACTAAAGTTGTCATTGATTCCTGTTACTTGAATCATCCAATACTTCCAACTTGTCATTGTGCAGTGGCGTCTCTGCGAAATCGGGCTTGAAGACTATGCATTTGTTCTTTTGAGCAGGTATACTCTGAATACCCTATATGTATGGAAGGAACATATGGGTGCATTGCAGGGGAAGGACATTGGTCCATTTCGAATTATATTTTCCCTTTTTCCTGGCAGTAAAAGATTCTTAAAAAGTAAAGTTGAGGATTGGTTGATCAATTAAACATAACAGTATTTTATTGTCTTGATGGATTCTCTTTTTCATTTTAGCATCAGTTGCATATGGTTATATGCTTACCATTTATTATTATTACAATCTTTTTTTGTCCCGATCTTAGAAATTTTCTTCGAAATATAGGTTTGTGAATGCAGTTGAAGCTCTAGGCGGAGCTGATTGGCTTGCAGAGAATGTAACAGTGAAAAACGTTAGTTCTTGGAATGCTCCAATTGGAGCACTTACAGTTGGAATCCAACAGCTAGGTATATCTGGTTGGAAGCCCGAGGAATGCAAAGCTGTTGGAAATGAACTTTTTTCATGGAAAGAAAGGGGTATTTCAGAAATTGAAGGTATCTTATTGTCATCAATGATTTATCATGCGTGCAATAAAGAATGCATCAGCAATCCTGAAAATTTTTGGGCTTATCCTAACTGAAGGCAGTGAAGATGGTAAGACTATATGGGCATTAAGACTAAAAGCAACTCTTGATAGAAGTCGAAGGTTAACTGAGGAGTATTCTGAGACACTTCTCCAAATATTCCCTGAAAAAGTACAGGTATAACAGCTTTTTGGAAAATAAATTATTCCCTCAGTTTTAATTTGCTCGTCTTACTTTCCTTTTTAGTCCGTTTAAAATTTAAAAAAGAATGATTCTTTTCTTTTTTGGTAACTCTTTAATTCTAACTTTCCACATGACATGCTTAAGACCACAAGATTAAAGGCATTTTGATATCTTTAGCTTAAGACCACAAGATTCAAAAGTCTTCCTTACTTTCTTTAACTTTGTGTCAAGTCAAAACCAAACAAACAAATTGAACCGTAGGGAGTACTTCAGAGCACAGTAGTGGCTTCTAAGCTTTCAATTTTTCTTGTGGTACCGGTTTAGCTATTATTTCCAGTTCTTGTGTTATTATTCACTAGTTTGGAATTATTATTTTTAAAAACTCCATTATATGTGGCATGCCTGTAAGCTATCCAAATTGGACAGTTACATTTGGACCACATGATGATATGGATTAGCTAAGTCAATTGGAAGGAAATTGGTTTTCCTATATCAGCCCTTATTTTATTCAGTGTCATTGACATGCTTGTTAGTTAAGAGATATATAAATTGGGATTTGAACTGAGTTTATGTTCTTGCAGATTTTAGGAAAATCTTTGGGGATTCCTGAAAATACTGTCAGAACATTCACTGAAGCTGAAATTCGAGCAGGGTATGATTGGACAAATATTTTATTGTTCTGAATAGAGTTGCTCCAATCTTTTTCTTATTTCTCTGTCTGATAGAAGATGTTACTATAAGTTAACAAAGTGCCTAACTTTGTAAAATACATGCAATTTGTAGTGTGGTTTTTCAGGTTTCGAAGCTTGCTACACTACTTTTGAAGGCTGTTAGAAGGACAATTGGGTCTTCGGGATGGGATGTTCTCGTTCCAGGAGATGCTTTTGGAGAGCTAATACAGGTGAATATTATATTGTCAATCTCTTATTCCAGCAATTTATTTATATATTTAGAGCTCTAGCTGGTATTTGCACAACAATTGGTTAATTTGCTCGAAATGTGAGCGCAAGCTGGCCCAGGGTTATAAAAAAGATTTGGTTTATTTGCTAGAAGTAAGATTTTTTGTCGCAAAAGAGTCTAGAAGAATTCATTCTGATCAAGCAACGAAGCACTTAGGTATATCTGAATGCTTGCAGTGTAATTTCTTCTATCCAGTTCAGTACTAGTTCTATGTTTTGACCTTAACTCTATGTTGTGAATTGCATCTTCTCTTTTTGAAATTTTATCCAAGGTAAAACGAGTTTAATGCTGACATGTTGGCTGATTACTCACAATTCAGGTGGATAGAATTATCCCCGGGACTCTACCATCATCGGCAACAGGACCTGTTATTCTTGTAGTGAACAAAGCTGATGGAGATGAAGAGGTTGCTAGCACTTCTCATCTCTATGTTACTTCTGCAGAATCCTAAGGCATTAGAAACTTATGTATTACTCAGAGAAAGATACTGAATGGTGTTGTTGACCATCTTGCAGGTGACTGCAGCAGGGAGTAACATATCTGGAGTTGTACTTCTACAGGAGCTACCACATTTATCTCATCTAGGTGTTAGGGCCCGGCAGGCGAGTTCCAAATTTTGGCTCCATGTCCAAAAGTTAATTATAGTGTCTTGTTTTTGTTATCTATCGCGGATTAGGATAGAGGGTCAGTAGGTATCGGAGTGTTTTTTATCGTGTTTCAGTTATCACACTGTTTTTGTTGTTATTATCTCCGTATTAGTTACTATATCTTCTTCACTGTCATTTTTACTTTTCATACCTACTTTGATTTGCTATGCTGAGGGTCCTTAGGAAACAACCTCTCTACCTCCACAAGGTAGGGGTAAGGTCTGTGTACATTCTACCCTCCTTGGACCCTACTTGTCGGATTTCACTGGGTATGTTGTTGTTGCCCAAAAGTTAATTATAGCCTTTCTTTTATAGAGTGTTAGTTATAGAAGTGTTACATACTTTTGATTGCAGGAAAAGGTAGTTTTTGTGACCTGTGACGACGATGACAAAGTTTCTGATGTAAGACAACTACTAGGAAAATATGTGAGGTTATATTCTTCAAACCTTTTAACTCAGTGATGATTATAATGCATTAGTAGTTTCTTTATTTTGTCCTTAATTTTCTTTGGTTTTTCCCTTTGTTTTTCAGGTTAGAAGCATCATCAACTGGTGTAAAGTTAAGTGCTTCTTCATCAGAGAAGGCGGGTGGTGTTTCTCCAAATAAACTTCCTTCAAGTAATGCTTCTTCTGCAGGTGCAACCTCATCAGACAGCAGTGCTTCCTCAATTGCCGTCAAATCATCTCAAGTTAAAGAGGTAAATAATTGATTCCTTGCAAATAACCTTTTTGTGCAAATATGTTCTGCTTTAGTTCAGTTCCACCCCTCTTTTCTCACTTTGCTTTCTCTTTGTTCTTTCTTTTTCTATCATTTGCTTATCAAGCTGCCAAAGTTCTACTTGCAGGTTGGACCTACCAGAGGTGTTATTCCTCTTGTTGACGCAGATATACAAACCTCTGGTGCAAAAGCTGCTTCTTGTGCTCAATTAGCTTCACTGGCCACTTCTTCTACTAAAGGTAGTCTTGGTTCTTTGCAGGACAACCCTCTCGTAGTATCATCCATACTTATTATTTTCTTCTTAGTTTCTGTAGCTAAAATGTCAGTTCTGCTTAACGAACCCCCAATGATTTAGTTAAAAATGAACGTTCCATGTAAATGTTTTTGCTCCCATTCTATTTTGATTTTTTTTTCCTTTTTCCAGTTGAAAATCTGGTCCTTGCATTTCCTATGCTTGTTATTCATAGTTAAATTTCGATGCTGGTCAACATTGATTGGTACTTTATTTTTGCGTTTTGCTTATCATAGCATAAATGATGGATCCCATTGATGCAATATATGTCTTTGCCTTTTTCTTTTGGTCTGATGATCTATCTGATTGCAGTTTATAGTGACCAAGGTGCACCAGCATCATTTAACGTTCCTGCTGGAGCAGTTATTCCATTTGGTTCCATGGAAACGGCATTGGAAACGAACAAGTTAATGGAGACCTTCACATTGCTTGTCGAACAGATAGAAACAGCTGAAATTGATGGCGGTGAACTTGATAAACACTGTGAGGATCTCCAGAAGTTAATATCTTCTCTATTGCCTGGACAAGATGTCATTGAAAGCTTGGGAGAAGTATTTCCCGGTAATGCACGTTTAATAGTGCGTTCAAGTGCTAATGTCGAGGACTTGGCGGGGATGTCAGCAGCCGGACTTTATGATTCAATTCCTAATGTTAGCCCTTCAGATCCAATAAGGTTTGGACATGCTGTAGCCCGTGTTTGGGCCTCGTTGTATACTAGAAGAGCAGTACTGAGCCGCAGAGCCGCTGGTGTGTCCCAGAAAGATGCTACAATGGCCGTGCTAGTGCAAGAAATGCTTTCACCAGATTTATCTTTTGTCCTCCACACACTGAGCCCAACGGACAACAATCATAACTTCATTGAGGCTGAAATTGCACCTGGACTCGGTGAAACACTCGCTTCAGGAACAAGGGGTACACCGTGGCGTCTATCTAGTGGTAAATTTGACGACACAGTGCGCACACTTGCATTCGCCAACTTTAGTGAGGAGATGGTTGTAGGTGGCAATTCCCCTGCTGACGGAGAAGTTATTCTCTTGACTGTCGATTATAGCAAGAAACCTTTAACAATCGACCCCATTTTCAGACGTCAGCTTGGTCAGAGGCTTGGCGCTGTTGGTTTCTACCTAGAACGCAAGTTTGGTTCTCCTCAAGATGTCGAAGGATGTTTGGTTGGTAACGAGATTTTCATCGTGCAATCGCGACCTCAACCCCAGTGAGATGTCGATTTTGCACTGAACTTCTTCACAATAGTGTTTGTAAAATTCAGCATCTCTCTGATGTGTACATAGTTGATTAAATAAGCTTATACTAGTCCTATACAAGTAAAGGGGCAGCTTGGTGCATTAAGCTCTCCCGTTATGTGCAAGGTCCGGAGAGGAGTCGGACCACAACAGTCTATTGTACCAGTCTTACCTTGCATTTCTGTCAGAGGCTGTTTCCACAAGTAATTTATGAATAAATATTCTCACCCAGATTGTACAATCTGCTGGACTGGCTGAGATCATACTTTCATGTTATTATAGACATTAAAGTTCAATCACATATTAATTAGCTGCTTTGAATTTTTCCACTTAAATTAATGATATCAATGGTCTCTGTTACCTCTAAATACTTTTGGAGGTTTTTCTTTTACTTGGATTTTTCATCTCAGCAGCTTTTTATATTATTTGAGAAATTAACATAAATAGCCGTCCACCCAAAAAAAATCTGTCAGATGCATGATATATGTATATATTGGACAGAGGCTGTAAATATCTTTGACCGAGCAACCAACTATGCGACTCCCTCCCCCTATAGTGAATGGAAGATTACAGTTTCAATGATCAAGGTTGCTTGCATTTTATGTGGCACTTTTTGCTTTTTTTAGTCTATTTCTAAAAAAAAAGACAAAGATTCATTAATTAAGTTTAAACTTATCATTTTAACCTTCTTGACATGCTTTTACCGTCACAAAATATCATAACAAGTTTAAGATCATAAGTTCAAAAATACACTCCAGATAAGTGCAAGAAGTCTTATCGTTCATAATTATACTCATGATAGATGCAAGAAGTCTGTCTTCCTTTCGTAAACTATATGGACTATCAAATACCATCACTTTGGATCCTTACATTATACTATATCCCCTTTATGATTTCAATTATGTCAAAAAATAGTACTCAAAACTCTTTTTAGCAGTTAAAGTGAAATTAATATTGTTATTTCCATCTCTAGGATATGGCTTTTTGACAGAAAACAGAAAAATATCTGGAAAAGTGAGAAGAAACCCCTTACCTCTTTGCTATATAGATAGTTAATTTAACTTTAAAAAAATGAAAAGCCAATGTTTCTTTTTTTAATTTTCCACAAATTAATTTGCTTTAATCAATAAAGCAAATGCATCTCCATAAGCAAGTAGGGTAAGTAGCTTTTCTTTTTTGTTATTCCAAAGAACTAAACCTGAGCAACTAATCCACTAGTAAATATTCCAAACTGGATGTATGAAATGAGGAGGTCATGGTTCGAGCTGTGGAAACAACCTCTTACAGAAATGTGTATAATTCGAGTAGTTCGATCTTTTCTTGGACCCCACACATAATGAGAGTTTAGTGCACTGTCTGTACCATAATTATAAAACTAATTTGTAAATCCATCACAATATAAAAGTGATGGATATATATTTGCAGTGTTGTTCACTATATATATGACAAAAAAAGAACTTGGAATCCCAAGAAAAGATAGAATTAAAATGCAGAGGGACTTGAGTGACAAAGCAAGTCAAAGATCAGAAGCTTACATAGCAGCATCTGGAGGGAGGACTCTGGAAATTTTACGCGAGTTTTGGAGAGAAGAAGGGGTTGCCCCGATGGATAATCGGGGTGATACCATTCTTCACTTTCTAGCAATCCATGGTAACTTGGCGGGTTTCAAAATTCTTGATCCTAATTTGAGCATTAAAGATTTGGAAATTAGGAATAGTAATGGAGATACACCATTGCATGAAGCTGCAAAATTTGGTAAAAAAGATGTGGTGGAGATGATTTTGAAGAAGGAGAAGGACTTAGTTTTTGTGCGTAACAACTTAGGTGAGTTAGGGGAGGAGTTAGAAGCCCAGATACGGGCCGGGTTCTTCCAGACAGACTCAGTAACTTTTGCTCAAATAGTAAATTTGTTTGAATGTATACTCATTCTAAAATGCAACACATAAAATTGAAATTCTGGCTCGGCTTTTGCAGGTGAGACACCACTTTATGTAGCCGCGGCAAGTGGAGAGAAAGATGTATTTACTCTTCTAGAAAATTGTGATTTTAGTGAGGTAACTATGAAGAGGAATGATGGTAAAACTGTACTTCATGCAACAGTAGCCCATGATTGTTATGGTAAGTTTTATATTGATAAGCGAATGAGCGGATTGAATTAAACTTGAAATTTGTGATCTTTAATTATATTGTTGCTATGTTCCACTAGTACAGGTACCTAGTAACTTTATCCATTGATCGACTCGCTAATTATTATTTTGTTTCGTGTGAAGCAGATCTAGCAATATATATTGTGAATCAATATCCTGAACTTGTTAACCAACGTGATAATGAGAAAATGAGTACTTTGAATGTGTTGGCTACAAAGCAATTATCATTCAAGAGTGGATCTGATTATTTGTTTGAAGAAATTGGGAAAACACCTTCTGTTCCTGTTCAGATGATTGAAACTATGATCTATTCTTGTAAGCTCACATTTAATATTCCTCTACTTGTCTCGTTATACTTTGAGGTCATTCATATACTTATTATTAGTTAATCGCATCATATTTCCACGTGTCAAAATGCTTCGGGAAAAAATAGTCCAAATTTACTTTCTCTAATTTTGACTATGGTTATTACCTACATTTAACTTACAATTTGATGGAGCAGGTATTCCTCCTTTGTATACACAAGCTAGCACCAAAATTGTCAGCAGAAAAAGGTTTTTATTTACCAATTTTGTGTTAGGTATGCTCCCCATATAATCATCCATTATATGATTGAGATTAAGAATTGAATGTACCACTTTTACATTTGCTAAAATAGTATTATATTATATGCCTACTATAACATGTATAGATAACTTGATAGTGTAAATATTATATGCGTAACTCTCCATTACAAAAATGGAATTTGTAATTTTGAAAATAAGACACGTCACCTGCTATAACATGTAAAGTTGACTTGATAGTGTAAAAATTCTTTAGATTGTCGGTAGATATTAGTCATACTCTTAATACCCTACTTTCTCACTAGTATATTTCTTGTATTTTTAGGTAATTTCTGGTTACAAGTCATTGATGAAGCAAAGCAAAACCATATTCTTGCTCTAATATTAGCAAAAATGTTGCTGGAAAATTATGATTGGGACTATAATACTGACTACATTGTGCCAAATCCACTAATACAAGCATCCAATCTCAAAATCAATGAGTTAGTTGTTGAAATTTTGGAACTTTACCCTGAAGTTGTGGAGACATTGGATGAACAAAAGAGGAATATATTGCATATAGCAGTGGAACATAAGAATCGATTTTTGTTTGATTATTTGGTCAAAAAAGTGGCTCATATAGAAAGGATGTTGGCTGATATTGATGAAGAAGGGAATACAATATTGCATTATGCAGCAAATGTTGGATCACCATTTAGGACATCAACTTCAGAGCATTTTGAAGAAGTGTGGTGTGTGTTGTCTGTGTTCATGATGATGTGGGGGATTCTTTGGTTTAAGGTACTTTTTCTCTTTTCCTATCTCTTTTGAGTGCATTTATGTTGTGCTAGGGATTGACCTCCTTAATGCGGTGTGAGTTTGCTCATATTGTTGGTTTCATGTTTAGGCTGACAGTCAACGTAAAACTAACTAAATTTGAGTATTCAACCATGAAGTCCTGTCTTATGATGTCATGCTTGGCCTTACTAAAATTCGCCTTTTCTCTCGTTACTATTATATCTAGTCAGGTGGTTGGCACTTTTGCTCCTAATTTGTGTTGGTCTTTAATTTTTGCCCCCGAGGCAACAACTTTTTCGCGGGGTATAAGTTTACATTTTCACATGATAATATCTGATAAGTTATGTCCGTATCCTTAAAGAACTTATCCCCTACTAGGCATAAGTTCGATTGCTAAGGGAAAAAATTAACGACCAGCCCATTTGAAGAGCAAAAGTGTAATTTTTTCTATCTACCCGACTCGAACCACCCTATCAGGGAGCGACAACGCCTCGTACAATGTCAGTTAGCTAGCTGCTATTGTAGGGAAACTCTATATATATAAGTCTAGTACTGCTCCAGTTATCTTCAAAATCAACCACACAAGCTCTGAATTACTAGTCCAAGTGGGAGATTGTTAGAATTAATGGACTTAACACACAAACATATATACAATTGTATGTTACATAGGCTTAACACACCTTGTAAAGTATGAATTATTATGTAATTTCTATATATATATATATATATATATTGAGAATATGACAGATTTTTATCTTTGCAGCATGTAAAATACCACGTACATCCACGCCTATGGGACATTAAAAACTCCAAGGGTGTAACAGCAGAAGAGCTATTCGAAAAAAACCATCTACAAATACGAAAAGAAGCAGAGGACGCGATTAGAAACCTCGCGAATTCAGCTCTAATACTTGCTACTCTCCTTTGCACAGTCAATTTCGCCGCGATTTTCACAGTTCCTGGAGGATTTGATCAGAAAACTGGCCTACCAATCCTCCTCCAAAATTTGAAACATGAATTATGGATGTTGATATTTTACTTAAGTGCAGCACTTATAAGTTCACTAGTCACAATTGGTACATTGTTATCATTTATTCTTTGCAAATTTCATAGTGATGATTTTTATATTTCTTTGCCTATAAGGGTCATAATTGCTATGGTTTCAGTATTTTATGCCACAACATTTTCAGTTTTGGCATGTGTGCAAACACTAAATCTTGATAATATTTTTTTGAACAAAGATGTATGGTGGCTAGTTATAGTTATGGTAGTTGTTGGATTTATTATGACACTTATTTATATAGATTTAGCATTTCCAATTTTTGATTATTTGTATTATTTTGTTTCTTATTCATTTATATCCAATAAGAGAGGAGTTATGTAAGTTAAAGGTTTTGATTTAACCATGTATATTTCATGCAACTATGTTGTAAGTTTTTTATTATTTGAAGGAATGAGAAGGTTGAATTGTTGCTATCACACTTTTTTTTTTGAGTATTGAGTGATTGTTTTATTTAAGTGGCATCTGCCTGAATTTTTTGTAAGTGGTGCAACAATATGAAATGAAGTGAACTAATGGATAATTTATCATCATTATAGCTGATTTTTTTAAAAATGAAAGAAACGACGGGTTTTATGAATCGCCACTTAATTTTTAGAGTAAAATTAAGGAAATTATTATTTTTCAAAAGACTTTACACAATATCGAATGAAAAAGGGTTCGGGATTCCTATTAGCATTTCGAAAAGAGTTTGAAAGCACCTGAAATGCCCGCTAACATGCGGTTATCCAACAATTTAACTAGTCACAACTCTAACATAATTAAATGCATCTACAATTTAAAATAATTGTTAAAAATATCAACATTTTAGAAAATAATTTGTATCCTAATATAATTATTTTTCTTTCCTTTTATTTCTCAAATCAATTCCACATTAGATTAATTTCTACACCACTATCCCATAAAAAGGAAAAAGCGAGATTCACCCACTACATACCTACCCATCTTTCTAGGGTTTTCCCCCCATAAAACATAAAATTGTATTCAGTACTCAATTGTAGCCACTACTCACTACAAATCAGCAATAAATTATTAACACATAAATTTCGTCGATTGTATCCCAAATTAGTTATTCATTATTGGGCTACAATATATTTGTTGTATTAAAAAACACCATCTACAAAAATCAAAACTGTATCCTATACTCAATTATATCCAGTATTCAGTACAAATCAGTAATAAATTATTATAACACATACATGTTGTCGATTGTATCCCAAATTAGTTACTCATTACAAAATTGTATTGGACTATATTTGTTGTATTCAAAAACACCAGCTACAAAAAACAAAAAACACGCACTTTCATTCATTATAATCCTAGAATGGCTACAATATTTCGTAAAAAGGTCAAAATCTCCAATACATACAAACGAATCACTACATTCATCCAAAAAAAAATTCTACTCAATTTTCTAGTCAAGATTTACGAATATCAAAAATTAAATAATCAACAATTAAAAAGAATACTTAATCATTTTTTGAGTTTTCACCGACAATATCGAACTCTAAAAAAATCTGTGGAATTGACTTTGCTATCCAAAACGATCGTTTCAAAAATCTATCGAAGTCAATTCAACAAAGATGGAATTCGAAAAAGAGTCTACTGATTCGAAACTTGTTTTGAAAATTTTAAGAACAATGGAGAAAGACTCTTCAAAGAACAATGGACCCACTTTTGTAAATCTCTTTTGAATACGTAACTGATGAAAAAATTGAAAGATTTTTTACCTTTTTAAAAATATTTTGTCCCATGATTTTCTCTATTCTGTAACTGATGAAAAAAACTTGTATTCTTTCCAAATTAAACAATTTTTTTAAAAAATACATAACTCTCTTAACAACTAAAATATTGTTGTTTTGAAAAATTGTAATCTCAAGGGGAAAGGGAAAAATATTAAGATCCTACTTATTAAGTTAATATTTTGCAAATTTATTTTTAAAAGTCTAAGAAAATGGCCGCTTACTTAATTTTGTTAAATTTAATTAGGAATGGCTATCCTTAGGAAAATTGAATTGTGACAACCTCAAAACTAAAAAAAAACTAGTATGCAAAATGATAAGAGACATAAGTACATAAAAGATGGGCCCAAGTTTGGTTTTCTGTCCGTCTGGGTAGTACTTGGGCCTGATTTTATTCTGGGGCCCATTTAAGCCACTTGTACATGTGCCTACGTACAAGATCGAATCGAAAATCGAATCAAACCGCAATCGAGTCAAACCGGAAAAAAAAACCGACTAGTGATTTGGTTTGACTTGGTTGATATTGAAAAAAAACCCCTATATTTGGGTTTTCCTTAATTATAACTAATCTATTAAACTTATTTTAGCATGAACTTCTAAATATTTATTTTATATGATGATTCATTATTATTTTTTATTGAATATTTTGGTGTCATCATTACTCATATTTTATTTATTTTCTTAAGAAAACACCTTAGATATTGTATTTTGTGGTTGGACTAAAGAAATGTTTGTATGCTTACCGAAAAAATTCAAAAATCTGAAAAAATCTGTCATGAATTGATTGCAAGTATTTTCTTCCATTTTTTTATTTATTAATTTTAAATACACCCAAAACACATGAATTAATTATTAAATTCCCTAAAAATATTTTCTTCCCTAAATATATAAATATTTATTGAAGATTCAAATAGCAAAATCGTAATTGTATACGTTCAAAAACATCCACAACACTTATATATCCCATCAAGTATTGTTACGGCATGTTTTGTCCTTGCAAACAGAGAGACATCCTTACATGTGCATAGTTTTCAATAGTCTGTCTTTGTTTGTCAAACATGCCGTAACTATTCATGCTCCCGATTGCTCATGTGAAACAAGGAAAAAAAAAGATGCAAGAAAATTGGCATTTGACTGAAAAAAAATGAATTCACATCAAAACCTCATTTGACTAACAAGGATTCTAAGAAAGATTCCTATTATTTGGACACAAACCCTTGAAGAAAATAAAACCAAAAAGATCAACATAATGTTCAAATTCACTCAATTATTAATTCAAGAAGAAAACTCTTATGTACAGAGTCTTGTTTCATCTTCAAATAAATCGACAGTGAACCAAAATCAAAGAGGGAGAAGCATTGCCAAAACAGATTTCAGAAGAGACATTATTCAACATTTGTAAATTTTGACGAGTTTAGACCTATATGAATCAGTGATTGCATTTCTAAATTTTCACGGCTCATTTTAAGATTGTAGAAACAAAAATTAGACATGGAGATCTACGACAAGTGAATGAAACAATAATTTTCCCCTTAAAATTTCCTACCTTAATTAACCATTTTACGTACTAAAAAAAATTGTAACGTAGATAATACTTAAATCAGAATGTTACCAATCTATATAATGTTCAAACAGATATTTTTTACTCTATAGATAAAAGGGCAAACACACAACTTTTACAGGGCAGTGCACTGAGGCAATGTATGTCGAGCCTCAAATCCACTTTTCCAAGGTGTTTGGTTAATGAACATGTTATTGTGGATATTTAGGCATTTGACGATATTAGATGTGGAAACTGTCAAAAAATTGCAGATCACAGAGTTATTGTGCATTTCCCTATATATGATAACGTCATGAGTATTTGAACTTCTAGTTATCTATTTTTGTGCCCAATTGATGAACTTCTAGTTATGGTCAACTGAAGTTCACCAGTACTGTAAAGATTGTTACTGGATCTGGACAAACTTTCAAATCATGAAACAATAGCGCTTCTATTACAACTTGACAAAATTCTAAAGACACTAGTTAGCAAGACTCTACCTAGTTTACACAGTACACGATATCTCAATCAAAAAAATGCTTAAAGAAGAAGAAAAGAACAGTCAACTAGTTTCAAAATAACGTCAACACACCAGTGTCTCGGTGTTTGTATACTTGTTCTTCGGAAGGTTCTGAATATAGAAGCTTATTTCATGAACTATTTGGTTACAGAGTTGGTTTATGAAAAGTTGAAACAACAGAAAATATTATTAAGTCAACTAGAACCAAATGAAGGCGAAAGGCGATTTCTCCGCAATGGGTATATCATGTCCTTCAACCATATTGTTGATGGGTCAATGAGCTAATTGTGATTTCCTATGAATTCTCCACACTCTTTTGGCCGATTATTACATGTAATATGAGTCAGTTATGCTTAACTAGCCTGATTACTACTATTGGGGTTTCTAATGGCAAGCTTTGTGACTATCGTGTTATCTTATTTATCCTTCTATAATTAGCTCCAAAAAAAATGCCTCGCTATTTTAAATTTAAAATTTTTATAGTGATTGTGCCTACAAAAAAATCACGAGAGATTACCTACAAATGCACTCAAATGTCACAACTTGCTTATACAAATACTTTGTCATAACAAGTCTGGAGGGATTTTTTTTTTGAAACTACAAGGTAACATTTCGACTAAGGAACATATCCAATTGAAGGTCATGAAAGCTCTGTGCATGGAGTGGTCATATGTCAAACGAATGAAGTTGATTCAAGGGTCTAAGCTATGCAAAATTGCAGTTTAGTGGGATACTTATTGCTATTTTCATCTTTGTGGCCGGTGTTTTTCTTATCTTTTCCAGAAAGCAAAGAGATAGGACTATGTTCTCTAAGTAAGAGCAGCTAAAGAGTAGTAATAGAGACATCCATGTAACAATTAATTACTTGAAGCAAACTACTGCAAAATAAAAAAATGTACATCAGGCATCAAATGACAACTTGAATAAACTTCAATAGATGCATCCGAGGACAAGTTTTGGGGTGTCTTCTTCCCTAGAGATGCTCAAGCTAATTGCTTGTGGTACTGTCTATTGCAGTCACTAGACTGGCTAACTATAGTTATCGATTGAATCAAAGTTGACTTAATTTTATGTTCTCTTCCCCTCCTCCTAAATTGTGTTACTTTTTTGTTAGATTTCCATCCTCTTTTGTGGACTTTATTTTGGTATAGCTCATCTTCACACTATTAGAAGTACAAAATGAAAGTTGCATAGCAAGTTGTATAATTGTCAACTGAAAATACTAACTAACAGGGTTGCAAATGATACCAAGAAAGTCATAAAGCAATAAAAAAGACATGATTAGGTCATAATGACTTTCTAACAATATAGGTTCAAGTTTCACTTAATTTGATGGTAAACCAAATACTGAACTTAAAACAGAAAGAACAACGAAGAAGAAAAAAAGAACATTAAGATGGACTAAAATGAACTTAATATAGAAAAAATTAACTATAGCAATATAAATATTATCTAATCTAGATTTTGTTGCCTGAAATGAGTAACATATGAGGCTAATAAAATTACAGCCACAATACACAAATACTCTAAATAAAAAATCATGAAACACCCATTATGTAAACAAGCTCAAAAATCTGACCTAGAATACTTACTTCTGGAATTTTTTGAAAGGAAGAAAACTTACCAAGAGCAAATATTTTGAACTCTGTTAAGAAAATCTTGAAGAAAGTATACAGATGGCTAGCAAACAATAAACTCCAAACTCGAATCTGCCACTTCCACAAAAAAATCATGAAAAATGTTGAGAGATAACCAAAAATCTAACAAGCATCTCTTTACGCATTCATGACAAAATAATCAGCTAACCAGAATAAATAAATGAATGAATGAATCCTAGCAACATATAAAGTGAGCTAACAATTTCATACTACGAGATGATGCCAAATGATGAAGCTGAGGTTTTAAATTTCCCAAGATGCATTCTTCAAAGCAAATTTCAACAACCAGATGCTTAAATCGAACAACCAGTAGAGTTATTTCAACAAGGCAAAGTAAAGACATGAAAGCATTACACCAACTTCCAAACATCAAGAAAACTTGAGAGAAGTAGTCTTACCTAAAAAAAATACAGATAACACTAGCAGAAAACAAAGCAGGCAGCCCACTGGAGAAGCAAGGGCATTCAAAGTGCTTAACAAATTCCGAACCTGGTAACAGGAATAAAATCTAGTATTTAGAGAAGATAACACCATTATTCAACCCAGCGACGAAGAAGAGCAACCAAAACGAGATGAGGATAAGGTTGTTACCTGCAGCGAACTCTAAATCGATTTCCAAACCAGCAGATTCAGAAAGCTCCTAACTTTTGGATATCTAAATCTATATATCCTTCTCTGTATATTTTCTGCCTCTCCAAAATCTATATCTTTCTCCCAGGCAAAGAGGAGGTTTATATAGGAGGACTGAATAAATTCGAATTGATTGAAAGCTGGAATTGTAACGGGAAAGAGAGGAGAGTCGTCCGATTCCTTGGTGAAGGACGAAGGAGATGCAAGATTGGAAAATTCAACAACGGTCCTTGTACGGAGATGGATTTTCGGGATTCGGGTCACCTTCTTCGCGTGAAGAAGAAAGGGGTTGTAATGGTTTCTTTGGTATTATGGAGTGGGCTGCTCAATTGTTTTGTTAATGGGCTGCCGGGATTCAATTGGAATGAACGAAATTGGGCCAAATAAAAATTGGTTAGGCTTGCAATCGTAGCCATTGAAAAGTTTAGAATGTAGAGATATTGAGTTAATTTTAGAGAATTCGGCTAGATATTAAATAAGATCAATTAATTAATGAATTTCTTCATCTTAACAAAATAAAATAATTAATTTAATTATAAATTAATAACTCAAAAATATAAGTATTAACTAACTAAACCAATTAACCAACTATTTAAGTAAAATTAAAATCTTTTGAGACGATTTTCGAATATTTGTAAAAATATACTAATTATATATACATATTTATCTAAAACATATATATTATTTACAAAATTATAAAAAGTGACAAAACTATTTAAAATAACTTGCAAACTATTTTTGAAACTTTATAAAACTAATTATTTTAAATCGTTTAAATTGAAGAAGCTCGATGATTAATCTATATTATGGAGGTCCAAAATGGGGTGTCAACAATAGCTATAACATATTCAATGTAATTCAATAAGTGAGGTCTATGGAGGATAAAATGTATGTAAATCCTTATAGAGTTGAGAAGCTATTTCCGATAGATCCTTGGCTGAAAAGAGAAGTTCATCGAAGAATGATTGTAAGAAGAAAAAAAATGACACCAAAATATCAAGATACAAAGCAAAATGAAGCAAGTAAAGCATATTGAAGAATAAGAAACTACGTTATTACATAAGGGAAAGAGGATATGGAGCTAGCCCCTGCCTCCCACCTAACAGGAGACCACACTTGGCGGCTAGCTATTTACAAACTTTCTACATTAATTCTCGACCTCACTACATGATTACAGAATACTACTATCAACTATGTACTAATTAGTAAGGGAAAGAGGATATGGAGCTAGCCCCTGCCTCTCCCACCTAACAAGAGGGCTAGCTATTTACAAACTTTCTACATTAATTCTCGACCTCCATACCTTCCTATCTAGGGTCATGTTCTCAGTAAGATGAAGTTACTCGAACAACAATTAGTCATCGTTATTTATCAAAATAGTACCCTATATGTTTGGCAAGAAAAGTGAAATTATACAGTGTAGAATTTTTCATTCCTTGGATATGAAGTAATAATAAGAATCATCATGGACAAAAATAAAGGAATATAATGAATAAAGTTGTTATTAAGTAGTATTGTTTTTGTAAAATTTCCACAAAGAAATATAATTTAAATCAGAAAGCAATCAAAGACAAGTGAGTGTATATAGCTTTATTCTTTTTGTTATTCCAATTAGTAACCAAGCCTTGAGAACTTTTGCTGAATAAAATCTCATTCATCAAAAAATATACTCAAAAGAATACAAAAATTACCAAAAATAAGCAAAGCAAAATGCAGAACAGCTTCAGTACTAAAGCAAGATGTAGATCAGCAGCTTACAAAGCTGCATCATCATCATCATCAGGAGTACTGCAATCTCTCCACGTTTTACATGATTTTTGGAAAGAAGAAGGTGTCTCCCCGATTGATAATCGGGGTGACACCATCCTTCACTTTCTTGCTGTAAATGGCAATGTGGCTGGTTTCGAAATTCTTGAACCTAATTTTAGTGTTAAAGATCTCGAAACTAGAAACAATAGTGGAGATACACCATTGCACGAAGCTGCAAGATTTGGTAATGTTGAAATGTGTGACCGTCTCATCTAAAAGTTTAAACTGTCAAAGAGAACACTTTTATTTTTACTTAGTTACACGTGCGAACTTGATTCTTTTTTATCAGCCAAGCACGCTTGAATCTAGGACCTCTGCCTGCTCTGATAGACTAGTATTTACTTAATTATGTTTTCAACGACAGGTAAAAAAGATATGGTGGAGAGGATTTTGAGAATTGAGAAGGGCTTAGTTTATGTGCAAAACAATTTAGGAGAGACACCACTTTATGTTGCAGCTGCAAGTGGGGAGAAAGATGTATTTACTATTTTGGCAAATTGTGATTTTAGTAAGCTCACAATGAAGAGGAATGATGGTAAAACTATCCTTCATGCAACAATATTCCATGATTGTTATGGTAAGTTTACATTGGACTTACAGTACTCGCTTTAGGGCTCTGACTAATTCAGATTCGCGCCATGTATGGTCAATTAAACGGGCAAGCGTTATCTCTTTATATGGTTTTTAGCAATACTCGTCAGCTTAAACTAATACAGTAATTTTTTTGTTTAATGTCATGCAGAACTAGCAATAGATATAGTGAATTTGTATCCTGAACTTGTTAATGATCGCGATAATGATCGTATTACTGCTTTGGATATGTTGGCTACAAAAAGATTGTCATTCAGGAGTGGATCCAACTACTTATTTGCAGAAATAGGAAAAACACCTTCTGTTCCTGTTCAAATGATTGAAACCATCATCTATTCTTGTAAGCTCTACTTAATTTACAATACTAATTAAAGTCGCGGAAACATGTTTGTCACATTGAAGTAACTGAATTTCACCCTCTTATGTGTTAGCAGGTATTCCACCGCGATATAAAGAATCAAAACTTAGTGATAACCAGACACAAGCTGGGACTAAGGTTGTCTGCGTTGAGAGGCTGTCGTTTACCAAGTCTCTATTAGGTACCACTCCCTATTACTTTACATGTTACACGTTCAATTGGTCGAAATGAATTTCTAGATTGTATTTTTGTTTCTCTAGGTAATTCCTGGTTACAAGCTATTGATGAAGCAAAGCAAAAGCATATCCTTGCACTAATATTAGCAAAAATGTTGCTAGAAAAATATGACTGGAGCTATAGTAGTACTGATCACATTGTGCCAAATCCACTAATACAAGCATCAAAACATAAAATTGATGAGTTAGTGGTGGAAATTTTGCAAAAATACCCTGAAGTTGTGGAGACATTGGATGAAAAAAAGAGGAACATATTGCATATAGCAGCAGAACATAAAAACAGATTTTTGTTTGATTATTTGCTCAAAAAAGTGGCTAGTCAAAACAGGATGTTGGCTGATATTGATGAAAATGGGAATACAATATTGCATTATGCAGCAAATGTTGGGACACCATTTTTTACATCAACTACAGAACATATTGAAAGTGTATGGTGTGTGATGTCTGTGTTAATGATGATGTGGGGAGTACTATGGTTTAAGGTAAGTCTCTTAAGCTTTTTTTTATTTTTTATATAGTATCGGTTACTACATGTTTTGAATAGGTCTGATTCATTAAGATCTTGAACAAAATCTTATTAAGAGAGGTTTCATTGTGAAGTGACATTTTACAGTTAGTAGTTTAGTATATCCACTATCATCGCGAGTCACCTCCACTATATAGCCACCACATTAACTAGCACCATCGATGACTACCTACATCACCAGGCTACTGCTACCAAGTACCAACCATCTTCATCGCCAGTCACCACCACACAACCACCAGTGTCGATCACCTATACTACCATCAAGCTCAACAACACAACAACTATTGTTGACAACTACCACCTATACTACGAACAATCACCTCCACTATCGACCATTTCTCTGTCATCATCAGCCACCACCATCAACTACCTTCACCGCTAGTATCTACCACAAGCTAGCATCATACAACCAGCAACAAATTAAATAGTTTCATAAGTAAAAGTGAAACATGAAAATGGTCTAGGTCTAACTTGGCCAAAAGTCCTAAATTGACTTAAAAAACTTACATTTGTTAATTTTCACTTGATGAAACTCCCAACAAATACACAATCAATCATGTCTTGATAATTTCTTACTTACATTTGTTCTTACAGTATATAAAATACAACATGCATCCGCGCCTTTGGGACGTTAAAAACTCAGAAGGCTTAAAAGCAGAAGAGATATTCGAGAAAAACCACTTACATGTACGAAAAGAAGCAGAGACAGCAGTTAGAAACCTATCAAATTCTACACTAGTACTTTCTACTCTCCTTTGTACCATCAACTTTGCTGCGATTTTCACAGTCCCCGGAGGTTTTGAAGAGAGAACTGGCTTACCTATTCTCCTTGACAAAGTTCAACAAGAACTATGGATGTTGATGTTTTACTTAGGTGCAGCACTTTTTAGTTCAGTATTCACTATGGGTACACTCTTATCATTTCTTCTTTGCAAATTTTATAGCAATGATTTCTACATTTCATTGCCTATAAAGATCATAATTGCTATTATTTCAATCTTTTATGCCACAGCATTTACAATAGTAGCCTGCCTTCAAGCACTTAACCTTGAGAATATATTCTTGAACAAAGATGTTTGGTGGCTTATTATAGCTGTTGTAGCTGTTGGCTTTATTATGACTCTTATTTATGTAGATTTGACATTTCCTGTCTTTGATTATATGTATTATTTGGTTTCTTATTCATTTTTTGTGTCCTATAAGAGAGGACATATGTAAGTTGATTGAGTTTATTACTACATTACATACAAAATCTAAGTTCATTTCACGTATGGTCTCTGAATTTTTCCATTGTAACAATAAAGTCATAAAATTATTATTCTGTATGGATTCATAATCTAGAAAGTTGTAAATAAACAACAAGATCTTTCTTTCCAGGTGATCAGAAAACAAACAAATTATTAATATATTCAAGATAATTATGTATACCATCTCAATTCATCCTATTTCATCAGATTCGGGATGTGATATGGTTCCGAATGATGAACCAGATATGGATAGTTCCAAGATGATTTCATTTTTGAATGAAAATACATATTTGGTTTATTTCTTCTTTTACATGATTGGAACATGGAAGGATACACGTTACACTACGATTTTGAATCAGAAGAAGAGAGATTTCAAGAAATGACATATCTATTCACTCTACCAATAAACAAGTCGGATCTTGTGTATCATAAAACAATGAGACCGAATATGAATCAAAAAAGAAATCTTTATTGGTTCTACATCCTATTTTTATGAAGAGAATGAATCTTTTTTCCAAATGGGTTCGAATCTCCTATGGAAATGAATTGGAAGACCAAAACCAACAATAGTGGTATTTCTTACTAACAATATAATTGAGGCGGTCACTCAATATAGATTGATACGAAATATAATTCAAATCTATATAATACCTATGGGTACATAAGGCATGTATTGATCGATTCTTTTCAATGAATAGATCCAATTGCAACTTCGAATATGCAATTCAAAGGGATCAAATAGGAAAGGATACTCGAAATCATAGAACTATCATGAAAAAACAATTGAAAAGGTGGAAAGAACAAAAAATAAATCCATTCATTCCACTAATTTCTTCTGTACAATAATATTACATTTTCCTCCCCCTGTTCGCCATTTCTTGGATAAATTAACCAATATGATATATCATCAAGATATTGGAAGCTGATAAGACTAAATGTAACTGAATAAAAATGATATAAAGAAAAGGACAAGGCTACCCCAGAATATGTACACACAAGAAATTATAATTCATTTAAGAAATCTAATAGAGCAAACTTCACATGCAAACCTATCTTCCCACCTTCTGTAACAAGCTTAGCAGCAGTTACCAACCAATGTCCAGGAGTGTCGTATGGTCCTCGTGCAATCTCAGCCGTATCCACATACTTGAGCATCTTTGTTGATCGAACTGGTACTGGAGGTCCGTCTGGATATACACCTGAGTTAAGAGCAGCAGGAAGCTGCTTTGGTGCAGCGTCTGTCTTTGTTCGCTGAGTGAATGTAAAAGTTGTGCTGAGATTTGTTAAGAAACTTGACCTATGAGTACCCTCTGGTGTAGCTGCCCACTCTGTCTTTCGTATTGTGCAGTTGGGAAGATAGGTGAAAAGTAGACGCAGGTGAAGCACTGTCTTAGGCCACTTCCCTTTGCTGACAAGGTGTGCACCAGTTACCACGAAGACGCCACTGGTTTCACCCTGCATCCAGCATGGATCATGCTTAACTACAGATGAGCACACGTTGGAATATCTCGGCCATCTGACGGGATCTAAGAATTGGTCGCTAGATTCATAATCATCAGAGCCTCGCCATTGACATGGCTTGCATAAGGTTGAGTTATTAACAGACTTGGATGCCATAATGTTTGGTAAACTAGAAAGATGTTGTACATGTATAGCTAACTGGTTGCATTTCTTCCCTTCTAAATACAAGCGCAAACCAATGACGGGTTTTTGACCACTTGTAACCTACATATAAGAAGAACATATTGATTAGGTGCCATCATGAACATCAATACCAGTGCATTAGAAGCCATGGCCAGACCAACATCTCATTGGAACAAAGCACATATAGTTTCAACTTTTATATTTTTGTAATAAACCAGCGGTCTTTTTGCTAAGAAAGAAACACCAAAGAAGTACCTGGGTAGGTCTCACACAAAGCTTTGGGCCGAATAAACAGAACTGCAATGCAGGGCAAGATGCCACTTTTCTTTGATGGCTAAGAGGCAGTTCGCAGAACAATGGCGCCCACTGGCTAGGAACTTGAAACTCGAGAAAACACTGTAAATCCTCTAGAGCAGGCTTATCTGAGGATGAAAAAAATCATGGATAACACTACCGTCATCTTTCTTGAACAGAAAAATGAAGAAGAATAAACTGACAGATAAGAAAAGTAGGCCGATTTTATGAAATATGCCAGATACTAGAATTTATTAAGAAAAAATGTTCCTCACGTTCTTCTGTATGGATAATTATTTCTTGTGCAAGGTAAGTAAATATGCTGAAGAGTTCAAGAGAATGTCAAAGAAAAATGATCACAAGACAAGAAAAAGAATAGCCTCCAAATATATGCACTATGTAAATTTCAATCTAAATTATTGCCATGTCAGAAGATAGCCTTGTTTTAGTCACAGTAAAATACTGCAGAGTAGATAAAGCCTCAGTGAGTATAACTACTAGTTTGCAAATAAATGGTCTACGATGAAAAGCAACGATAAACACTAGACCCTCATAAAGATATGATAGACAAAAATGTATTCAGCTACATTAACATTCATTAACAAAAATTAGGGAAAAGCAAATTCTAGAAATCTTTAAAATCTCTAATTTGGACTTGCATGACCAAATTTGATATTGTTGCATTTAATCTAATTTCGTAGGTTTCTTTTACACTTTGGAACACTATACAAATCCCCAAAACCCAATTAAAACAATATCTGCAACAGTACCGGAAACACGCTATTTATTTTTATATATAAAAGAGAGGCAGTGATGCACCTTTTTATCTGATTATACACTATTAATGGATGGAAAATATGTTTCTCATCTATAAAAGACTATGAAATACTTACAGCGTAGATATAAATTAATCGCATGGCTGAGATAACCGCTTCCTGGTATTCCTGTTAGGAGCGAAGTAATTGGTACAAGTCTGAAGAGTATGCCATCAGGGTAAGCAGCCACGGTCTGAAGCCACTTCGAGTGGCTTTGTGCAAACACATCACCACCTCTTTTTGACCAAATTATAGTGAGACCCTGCTCCACATTATTCGTTAATAACTAATCATGTCTAGCACTTCTTCCATTTCAGAACACAAAAAAGCAGAGAGTGACTTACATCCTTGCTTGATGTCTCTGTTATGCTAGTAAATTGCATGGTATGTGACTGCAACATGCGATTGAATACCTCGGGGACCTATAGATTTGAAATAGAAATCCATTCAGATATGATTGACCCCACTTATGTGCATAAATATCAGAACATACCCAAACATAAATCAAGTGCCTATTTAAGTGAATGTAAAATGGAATAGTAAGGGTTCATATATTATTGACACCCCCAGCTTGTTTGGGACTAAGGCGTCGTCGTTGCTTAGAGAGTGTAAAATACCTTCTTTTTACTCTCTTTTGACTTCCACTCAGGCAGAGGACTTGCTTCATCAGAAAAGAGACAATCTCCGAGATCATCCAAGTGTGCTTTTAGTTCAGCAGGAGGAACTGTTGAAGATGGTTTCTGCTTAACACAAAGTAGGTCCTGGCCTCCAACACCCATACCCACAATTATGTGTGTCCCATAAGCCTGAATAAATCTGCTTAGAATTGTCAAATTAGAAATCATATGAAATAAGACTACCATATGAAAACACAAATGCATCTCCAAGCACTACCATACAGTAGCATAAACTCATCCACCAACAACAACATACCCCGTGTAATCCCACAAGTAGGGTGGGGTCTAGGGAGGGTAGAGATTGTGCGCGAACCTTACCCCTACCTCGTAGAGGTAGAGAGGTCCGATGGACCCTGATGTTGTGGGATTACACTGGGTATGTTGTTGTTAACTACTCCAAGACAAGTTAATCATGGAGTTTTGTCGATTTTGAAATGACAAACTAAAGATCCTTAAATTAATCAATACAACAACAATTACACCTATGCTTCAGGAAAGTTGGGGTCGGCTATCCTTGAATGCATCAGTACTTAATCCAAAAACTAAAAGGGATCCACAAATGCATCAGTTAACAGTCTCCTTAAAGGCATGGCAATGATATTTTAAGAAATTATGCTTAGTCAGTTAGAACTCACAAACGGCTATTCATCTGAATAAGCAAAGAGAGTACACAGTGGAATGGAGAAGCTACCTGGATAAGGATGCTGGATCCCAATGCGGTGGAACAGCTTTCTTCACTTGGTCATGGAGTACTAATGGGGATGCTGTCAGGTGCAAATAGTACAACGAGACAAAATAACCATCGAACGCCAGGTATTTAGCATCTGCTGAATCGTTCAACCAGGCTCCGCTTAAATCAAAAATGGCATTTAGATAGCCTGATGGAACCTTTCCATGTATTGATGATTTTTGATTTAGCAATGCTGACATCTGCAATGAAGATTTACGGGAAATTTGGAGCTAAGGAGACAGGCAATAACACGCTCAACAAAAATACAAGTCTAAAGATCACTTTGTCAATAATATATAAAAAGGTATCATTTTTTTTTAAATAGATCAAAAGAGAAAGATCATCATATAAAATGGAATGAGAGGAGTAGATGTTCTAAAACCTTGACGAAACTAATCAGTAAGATGTAACGACTTCACCTAAATTGTATTGGCCATCTAAGAGAAATTAGACCCCAAAAGAGTTATGTAGTTATAACAATACCCGCACCTCAATCCCAAACAAGTTGGAATCGATTATACTATGCATTTTTTAACAATCAATTCACAATGGTCATTAGAACAACTTCTCCTACTCTTTTTTTTGATAATCACGTTGTCCTAGGCCAGCTTGCGCGTACCTCAACTAAATCCTTATGGTACCTACCTCCCACCAACATAGGTACCAAGTAACTCTGACCACCAAGGCTTGAACAGATATTAAAAAAGAACCTAATGCTACTTCTCGTCTTTTACAGCTCGTTAAGTCAACTTTATGAGTGGTTAATTTCATCTTAATTAACAAGAACAAAATTCATAAAACTTGTCTAAAAATTTGAATTTAATCAAATACAAACACTAGCTTTAGAACTTCATCTAAAAATTTGAACTTTAACTAAAAATTCAATTAAAACTACAAAATTCATTCACATAACAACTTCATGAATCTAAATTATACATACAATCAAACAAACAAAAAAATTAAACCAAGTAAATAATCATTAAACAGGAGGGTAAAAATGGAAACCTGATTAAATTCGAGAACATCAGACTTGAAACGAATGTGGTCCCCTTTATCACATCGGATATTTTCAGATACATCGGGAATTGTAACGCCGCCGGGGATGACGACGTTCCGCCTATTACTCTCATCCAAAATTACCAATCTACCCCCGTTTGGACATCTTTTTACGAACTTCAACCTGAAATCGCTAGCAAAATCAAACCCACAACCCAAAGCTTCCATAGCCTTAACTTCAATCCGCTTCCTCTCGAATTCTTCACCCATCAGCTCAAAAACGACGTAGTTTTAGTCTTTCTGGTTGGTTTTTTGAGCTGAAAAAGTACCAAAAAAAATGGAAATTAAGAAATTTTCATTTGAGAAATGGGCGTATAAGGTTTGGGGGTAGGTAGGGGGGTTTTGGTCAGAAGTAGATGACGGGAGAAGGAAAGGGAAAGAGAAAAGGTTTGACTTTTGACCAGATGTTTCGTCTGTAAATTGTTGACTCCATTAAACTTGTTACTAAAAAGAAAGAAGGAAGAAGGAAAGCACCATAACTAGAAAAATCTAAAAAAAAAATGAAAATTGAATTGTAGGTGAAAAAGGGTAAAAATGGAATTTCACTTTTTAGAATGAAAATTGAAATTGAAAAATCAACTTATTTTTAAAAAATAAATTAATCTGTGTTCGATATTTATTTTAGATCTAGTTAATGTAAAATACAAATTTGTTGGTATGAGTTGATTTTTGCACTTTTTGGTTCTTGTTTTAATTCCCTGATAAAGAAAATCTAATGTCAGACGCAAACGTCCTATGTTGTATAATATAACAATTTATATTATTATGTCAATATTTGCATCTGCAGAACGCTGAGTATTGAGGGATGAAACAAATGTGACAATATTGTGTTGCGCTCAAAAGAGGAAAACGTCATCTTGAAACTGAATATTAATTTAGAGTTTTTGAAATATTAATTTAATTTTTTATCGAAAAACTTAATTTGAAAAAGGTGTTCCTTACCAAGATATTTCATTATTGAAATAGTGATACTTTTGAGATATCAACAAATATTACCCAACATGAAGGTTGCTCTTAATTGAAAAGTTGTTTCTTTTTAGAAA
This sequence comes from Solanum commersonii, assembly GCA_029007595.1. Lineage (NCBI taxonomy): Eukaryota > Viridiplantae > Streptophyta > Magnoliopsida > Solanales > Solanaceae > Solanum > Solanum commersonii. The sequence goes on along the minus strand of JAJTWQ010000128.1, from coordinate 907,202 downwards.
TTTCAAAGTTTTAAGAATAATGCAACATGATTAATAGCATGAAATAGTTGACTCATGCCAAATGCAGAAAGAAAAATCAATTTTGGATCAACTTCTTTGTTTTTTTTCAAAAATTAAATTTCAGAAATAAGTAAACATATTACAAAAGTACTAAAAATCACAAATGCATAATTAAAAAAAATTAAAAGGTGTAATGTAGTTTGAATATGTTAAATGAAGTAATCCATTAAGATGCCATATTAATTAACTATTAGTTAACATCAAATTAAACAAAAAAAAACATTCCTCACCTACTATAAGATACAATAATTAAAATAAAAATATTCATGAACTTGGAGTTGGTAAACTAATTTACAGCTTCAAGCATATGCATACATGTAGTAGGATAATAATTAAGAGTAATAAACTATGAATAGAAGATAATTTGATGTAAGCCTAAAAAAGTTTTTCAGGTTCAAATTTCAAAACATAAAAGATATTTAGACTGAAGTGGTCAATAAATTTCTAATATTAGATGATCAACAATTGATGTAGTTTTAGCAACACAATCTAACCAAACTTAACTTGATATATATATATATATATAAACTTTAAATAAATACTCATTATTAAACCCATAATTTTAAAGATCATTGAACTCTAAGCTAAAATTTTAATTCGTTTCGATATCTCGATAGATAATTATAGAATTTTCAAGAATCTACCGACCGCGTTGCGAATAGTAGTGAGTGGGACCCAGAGAGTGGCTGATTGTTTTTGGTGAGTCAGCAATCTCCAACTTTGATTTGATTATTCATTTTATTTTATTTTATTATTCTTTCCAAATCTCACCTGCTTTCTCGTTTCACTTTAATTAATTAACTACTTAATTTAAATATTATCTTTAATTGAGATATGGATCAGTCCATCTAATTAAAAAAAATAAAAATAGGCATATTATCTTTGTCTAGTTCAACTATGAATCAATGAAGATTATATTCTAAGAATATTTCCTATGATAACATGTTGGTTACCATTCTAAGTTTTGGAGATATCTGACTTTAATAAAAACAAAAAAAAAGGGGTATAATATATATATATATATATATATATATATATATATATATATATATTTTAAAAGCTTTAAGTAAGAGCCAGCTCAGCAACATGAAATTTATTGTGATTTTCTTTATATCTACCCCTTATGATTTATGAAGATATAATAAGGTAGGTGCTTGCAAGTTTCGTAATGATATTTCTGACTTGAGAATAACTATATACAATTAGTGTACTACATTTGATTAAATCAACTATAATTAGAATATATATATAGTAGGTACGTGTATATATATATATATCAACTAGTTGTGTGATATGATCAAAGAACCAAGAGGGGAAAAACGAGATGCAAATTGAAATGTGAATAATCTCTAATGACGAATGTTCTCCTTTTTAATAAGTCTTGCATGATGAAAATTTAAATTAGTTAGATTATTAATTGGTATCGCTACTAAATGAGACAAGAAACATGAGATTGTACATCATGAGCTAGATCTAAATCGCAAGAAAAGAAAAAGGTAAAATGTAAAAGAGAAAGTGAATAATCTCTACGATAACAAACACTTTCACCTTTATTAATAGCTTTTTACATAGTGCAAATCAAAATTTTGGAAAATGTACCTTATTATCACGAAATAGATCTAGAGGTTAGCCATTAGATCTCGATTCATTCCATCATCACTATAGAATGTGGTAGGAATTAGGATAGATGAGACGAGAGATCTAGATATCAAATTATATTCTTAACAAAAAATTTCGATTCGAGCGCTATAAAAATATATCTGAATTAATCGGATCAGTGAATTACAAATACATATGAAATGATTAAACAGAAAAACAGAAAACTCATCTAAAATTAACATACTTACAATGAGAAAAACTTGAAGATCACCTCCTCAATCTGCCAAAAGCCTCCCTAATAGAAGATATCCACACATAATAATAGGAGTATTTAAATAAGAAAAAAAATTCATTGAGCATTTATTACTTAACAGATAGAGTCAACGAGAGAAGAATATTGACTAATGACTATTGATATTAATGAACTAATTAATTATGGATTACGTTTAATTAAATTGGATTCTCTATTCATACAGTTGGTTATGATGTTGAGATAATTTTGTCATTAACAATTTTAGGTTTAGTACTATTTAATAAATCATTATAATCTTTGACCATATTTATCATCCCTTTCTTATCTGTAAATTTTTTATTTTTTATTTTGATGAAAAATAAATAAAAAAGTGGTAAGTTAGTGTAAATGCAAAAGTTCATAATCATATCCATAGCAAGGAGATCTGATATTATAATCTCGAATTCTCGATATTATATATAATGTTCGGTTATTATTATTTTTATTTTTTTTGGAACCTCAGGATAACCCGCAGCCGCTACAACCTCTGCCCTTTGGGTAAGCAGTCTATGGTGAGCACTGAGTAAACTCTCCACTGTGTAATTGCCTGCAAACCACACAGGGGGATGTAAACCGCACTAGGCAAGCCCTATGCGACAGGCTCGATTCAGAAGACATTGAGGGGGGATCGATCCCGGGTCATCCGTGTGGATAACCACCCTCCAAACTAATTGAGCCATCCCGAAGGACTTTTATTATTATTATTATTATTTCCACATAAGTATATTATACGTGAGTAAGTTAATTATACGGAAAAGTTATATATTAATTTATTTATGATGATAGGGTATGAAATAATAATAAAAGACTAATTTTTTATTCCATTTAAGAAATACACACATTTTATAAATTGTTAAACATTATATAAACGAAAATTAAATTGTACATGGTATTCCAATTATAATTTATAAAATTGGGGCATCCAACATTAATAGGTGTACATCTAGTCAATTTTTCTACGACTATATAGTATTGTATAAAATTTCATGGAATTGTTATTTTCTCGATTGACTCATGACTAATTGTAATTGATATTCCGAATTCTTTTGATATGCTAAGTTGTTGACTATAAGGTAGCAAAGGCCATTCTTTAAAGTGTAGTTTTATTACACGAAAACCCTTATCATGTGAAGAAGAATTCATCTAATTAATATTTGAAAAACGTGATTTTAGGGAAAAAGTTATGCTAATTTACGTTACAGTATGGGCAGAGAAGGAGAGTTCATATAAATTTCTTATCAATAAAACTTAGTTGGAAATTTGACAAAAGGAAACTTCAAAAAGTACATTCATCTAGAATTTGGACAAGTCCTTTGTAAGAAAAGTAAAAATATTTGAACTCGTCAACTAATTAACTAGAAAGACAACAAGCTATTTTTCTAACACATTATTGATTATCCTGTAATTCAATTTAGAATCAAGTCAGAAACCATTTTGTACGTATACTATAGTCAGACCTCTCTATAATAATCATCCTCTATAATAATATTTCACTATCATAACTATATTTTTGGTGGAATCGATCTTTCATATTATGTTATATATATGTGTGTATATATGTTATTATTACATCAATTTGTTATACTAGTAAAAAAATATCGAATCAAACAATATTGTTTACAAAGAGATTTGACTATAGAATTAAAAAGGTCTACATGTTTTCTGGGTCAAATATAACCTTAATACTTGTCTTTCCAGGTGTAAAGAACACATTGTCATTTAGTACATGCTAGTCGATAAATTGCGCTAAGTAAATTTATTCAAAGTAAAACGTTCTTTATCATCAATCAAATAGTATTTTTATATGTAGAGTTCAAACTCTACCCCCCCCCCCCTCCCTCTCCACATCAAATTTCATATCTAATCAAACACAATCTAACGTCAAAGTAAGTAATGCACAAATCCTTATCTCCATTCCTCATTATCATTTGTAAATTGAATTCCTTTATTTTAGACTTAAGTCATCCACGGCTCCTTAAAGTTGTCCGCATAATTCGCTTAAACACCCTAACTAAAGTTTGTACCTATTGAACATCTATACCCCTTAAAATTGATACTTATTTGACAATCAGCCCAACATAAGAGATGTGTGTAATACACTCGCTGTGACATGGCAGTGACATGACAAATTGATGAATTAAATGATGACAGATGTCATTGAAATCTAAAAATGTATTTTAAAAATGAAATTCTAAAAAATAACTTTTTTAGTCTATTTTATTTTTAAAAAAAAACTAACTAAAAAATTTAAGACATTTTTCTAAAAGAAACCACCTACATACCCACGCCTCCCGTCTTCTTCGTCAAATCATGTATCACTTTTCCCGGTGGTATCGTGCGATCACAATGAGTAAGCCTTACCTCTTTGCCCCAGGTAGTATGACATGGTTGCGCACTCAAGCTAAAAATTAATTCCCCTTTCAACTGAATAGCATCAAAAAATTTCATTCATTCCCTTCATTTTCTTTCCATTACAAATAATTTATTACAATTATATGAAAAATAATAACTTTGCAGGAAAAAAATGTTATCTTCATCGGGAAAATGAAGTTATGCCGGAAAATATGAAACTTAGATCTATGTAATAACTAAAAAATGAACGAAGGAAAAAAAGCAAAAAAGAGTTGGAGAGAGTGAGAGAAAGAAGGAGAGAGGTGGAGGGGGTGTGGGGAAGAAGACGACCTTTTCTTCTTCTTTTTTCATTTCTTCTTGTTAATTAATTTTAAAAAATATTAGCGGTATAAGTTGGAAAAAAAAATCAGTTGTTTAACGCACTTAAGGAGGGTGGAACACACTTTTTTAGCCATGTCAGCATTTTGTGTTTAATAGGAATGACTTTTGAACAAATAAGATGTTCAATAGGTACAAGTCTTAATTGAGGTGTCTAATTGAAATATGCGGACAACTTTGAGTTGCTTAGATGATTTAAGCCTTTATTTTATAACCAATTTATGGTTCATAATGAGTTTCCTCTCATATTCATACCATACCAATGTCACTATCCAAAGACTTTTCTTACCTAAATACTCGTCAAAATTCTCTTTGAAGTTTGAAACTTCAAATTTTCTATTAGTAAAAAATCACTTCTTCTATCATGATATATCTATATAAACTCTAAATACTTTGCCCACAAATAAATTAACAAAAAAAAGTACTCCATCACCATGAAAGAATTAATTTTCATTCCTTTAGCAGGATTAGGCCACATTGTATCAGCCATTGAATTTGCAAAACAAATTCTTAATAGAGATGAAAATTTTTCCATCTCTTTTCTCATCATGGAACTTCCCTTAGACTATGGTGTTCAAAATTTTATTCAATCACTCACTTCTCAACCTCGTTTAAAATTCATCGATATCTCCCTAGACGAAAAAACATCATCTGGATTCCTCAATAACCACGAAACATTCCTCAATGATTTCATCGATGGTCACAAATCACTCGTACGTGAATATGTTCACAACATTTGTAAAACAAGTTCATGTTATGGTTTTAGTCTTGACATGTTTTGTACCTCGATGATTGATATAGCTAACGAATTTAATGTCCCTAGTTACATTTACTTTGCTTCAAACGCTTCTTTTCTTGGCTTATGTCTTCATTTCGAGACCTTAAGAAATGAACAACATTTAGACACGTCCAGGTACATGAACTCTAACGAGGCATTATCAATCCCAAGTTTTAAAAATCTTTGTCCTACTAAAGTTGTGCCTAAGCATTTGTTAGATTCAAGACTTGCCTCAACGTTGTTTTTTGATGGAATTCGTCGATTTAAAGAGACTAGAGGGATTATTGTTAACACTTTTTTCGAGCTTGAATCGTTTTCTCTTCAGGCTCTTTCAGATTCTAAGATGGTTCCAAAAATTTATCCAGTTGGTCCAGTGGTTAGTTTTGAAAAAAGTGGCCATTTTAGAAATAATTCATTGGAGATTGAAAGTATTATTAAGTGGTTAGAATATCAACAGGATTCCTCTGTTGTGTTTTTGTGTTTTGGTAGTATGGGAAGTTTTGAAGCAGAACAGATCAAAGAAATAGCAACTGCACTGGAGCATTGTGGTCACAGGTACTATTGGTTGTAATTTTTTGTTACTCTCCCATTTCAAGTTGCTTGTCTGGTTTAGATTTAGCATAGAGTTTAAGAAAATAAAAAGGACTTTTAAATTTTGTGCTCTTTAACTAAAGATGTGTAGCATGTGCCAAATTGTCAATTAATCTAGTGGTCTTAAATATGTCATGTGTAAATTTGAAGTTAAAGAATTGTCAAAAAGAAAAGAGACTTTTTTTTTAAACAGACTAAAATGGAAAGTAAGACAAACAAATTAAAACGAAGAGAGTAACATAGTGTACATACATATAATGCATATATGTACCACTGAAAGGTGTGGTAAAATGGTAAAGGTTTCTTTATTATTAACTAGAGATGTTGTATTTGAGCCTTGTGAATGAACTCTTATAATTTACAACATTTTATGATAATGAGGATTCATATAACACTCCAACTAATAACTTAATTGATTGGAGTTAAGGGAGGTCTTTTAGTGGTATAAGTTTTTTTTTTTGTATCTTGAAGTGATTTATTAATATATCTCCTTTAAGGGAAGTTGTTTTCACCTAGACTCTCCAAATTAATATTTTGTCGTGCGTGCATATGTTGGATTCTCTAAAATTACTCTATTTTTGGAAAATCTAACACGTACATGTCGTTATTTTTGAAAAATATGAGCATCATAGATTTTTATGCCTCGAAAACCTATTCCTAAGTTTGTTTTATTGTTATTTTCAAATAGGTTCTTGTGGTCTTTAAGAAAATCTCCACCAAAGGGAAAAGTAGATATACCAACAAGTTACAACAACTATGAAGAAGTGTTGCCAAAAGGATTCTTAGAGAGAACAAAAGAAAGAGGAAAAATAATAGGATGGGCACCACAAGTTACAATTTTATCTCATCCATCAATAGGAGGATTTGTGTCCCATTGTGGATGGAATTCAATACTAGAAAGTGTACATTTTGGTGTACCAATTGCAACTTGGCCACTCTATGCAGAACAACAAATGAATGCATTTTTGTTAGTGAAAGAATTAGGACTTGGTGAAGAGATAAAATTGGACTATGTTGTTGATTTTGAAGGAAAAAATAATCAAGTTGATATAGTAAGTGCTCAAGAAATTGAAAGTGGTTTATTAAAGTTGATGGTGAAAAGTGAAGAGAATGAAGTGAGGAAAAAAATGAAGGAAATGAAGGAGAAGAGTAGAGTAGCTATGGAGGAAGGTGGATCATCTTATAACTCTCTTGGACTTCTTATTAAGGATGTAATCACTAATATTTAATTTTCTTATAATATGAAGAAGAACAAAAAGAAGAAAAGATATGGTATTTGAGGAGATATGTAGTATCATGATTTATGCTCATTTTCTTAATATTTGTATACTTTTAATATTTATTCAATGTTTTCACTTTTCATTATAGTTTTTTTATTTTGCATTTCTTTCAAACAATTTTCTTGATTCGAGTCTATCAGAAATAATCTTCTTACCTTACAAAGATATAGGAAAAGTCCGAGTATAATCCACCCTCCTTATAGACCTCATGTAATTTATTGATTATACTTGATATATTATTATTATAGTCGATTCAAAGAGAATAAAGAGCATTGAATATTTGTGTTTAACTAAAATTCGAATATACACGCATATCACTTTAAGCCTAGTACAAATTAAGTATTTAAAAGTATATATGCATAATATGTATAGCATATTTCACTCGATGAAGACAATTTTTTTTAATCATATTATGTATTATAATAATTCTATTCAATTTAGAACAAAAAATAAATAAATTACTCTCACATGGAATGCTCCTTTTCAATTTTAATTCCAAATTTTTTTTTTTTTTTTTCAACTAACTCTAGCCAAATACTAGTCCAAACACCTACTGGTCAAACTTTGGTCAACATATTCTCTGAGCTCACTGTTCAGACGGAGATTCGCCGGAGAAAATGGAAACGCCGGCGAGTGAAGTTCCGAGGGTCAAATTAGGCTCGCAAGGCCTAGAAGTTTCTAGAATTGGGCTGGGCTGTAGGGGCATGTCTCCCAATCACGGCCCGCCCAAGCCTGAGCCCGGAATGATCAAGCTCATTCAACACGCCATTGATCGCGGCGTCACCTTCCTCGATACCTCCGATCAATATGGACCCCACATCAATGAACTTCTCATCGGCAAGGTAAAATAAAATGTAAAAAATTACTGCTTTAATTTGTTGTACCTCCTGCTTTATTGTGTTGTACCTTGTTGCTCTCCCAGTTGTAATTCTCCCCTTGTCCCAATTTATAATTTAACAGTGAATTCGGTTATAAATTCTTCAAAATGTTTAAAATGAAAATTTACATATATGAAAACGACTATACAAGTCGATATGGCTAATGATTCGATATTTAAACAAAAATTGAAAAAGGGAGTCAAATGGATTTGTCTTTTTGTTCTAGATATTAACAACAACATTTTCTAGAATTCTAGTTTGCATCTTATCAAATTACTTAAATGATGTTTCCAATAGCATATACACTAATTGAGGTAGTTAAATATGGGCATTCTAAATTCTATTTGTTTAGGCAATCAAAGGAATGAGAGACAAAGTACAAATAGCTTCCAAGTTTGAAAGAAGGGAAAATGGACATTTGTGGTGAACCAGAGTATGTAAGAGCTTGTTGTGAAGCTAGCTTGAAGTGACTAGATATCGACTGCATCGATCTTTATTATGTTCATCGGATTGATATCCGAGTGCCTATTGAAATCACGGTTTGACATCTTACTTCTATATTTTTTTCCATTTATTATTTGAGGATTTCTAGCAAACTTGTTGTAGTACTGTTCTGTCGCTATCTGTTGTTTACACTAGTATCTGTTGTTTCTTGTATCTCCGTTACTTCTTTTTCTAGACTACTATGAGCTATTTTTCCCTGAGTTGAGGGTCTATCGATAACAACCTTTCTATCTTTACGAGGTAGGGGTAAGGTGTGTGTATACTCTATCCTCATTCAGACCCCACTTTGTGGGACTACACTAGGTATGTTGTTGTTGATTTCTAGCGAATTGCTGGATTGTGTGGTTTGTGTAAAGAGGTAACAGTAACCAGTTAATCACTTGGATAGAAGCAGATTTCACTTGGATATAGCTCGGCTAGAAACCGCAAAAATCTTCTAGTCTTTTAAAAAAAGAAATTGATTGAATCAACTGTGTGGGAAATGGTCCCGAGCTATTTTACTTGAATCCGCTTTTATATTGCCAAACTGACATATTCATGAAGATCTTCTGATGCACTATATTTCTCGGAATCTTCAAAAGTGTTGATGGAGATGAGTGCGTGTAGGATCCTTCAAAGGCAGTACTTTGGGAGAGTCCGATCAACATATCTGATGTGTTGTTTGTCAATCCATAAGATAAAGTCAGAGACGGAATAATGTTCTTCTGACAGTAGAGAAAAAAGGGGTGTACAAAAAGGTTGAATTGAATCTTATGCTATGTGGGAAATGTTATGTGTTTCTCTCGAATTCTCGGAGGATAGGCCAATGCTTTGAAATTTTTGTGTTGATAAAGTATACTTAGTAAAAGAAACACTCATCTATGCTTACTGTAATGTCGTAGTTCTCCAACTATGAAAGAATTTTTCTTTATGTCACATTTACCCACTCTACACTCTACACTCTGTCACTGACGAAATGCTTCATGATGAAATCACAAACAAAGATTAGCTAAGACCTGTATATATGGAAATCATTGTGGAGATCAGGATTCTAGAAAAGGTTGAATCTTTTTGTATGACATGTGCAGTATGATATTATTTGACAATTGACCTTTTAAGGAGAAGAAGCTACATCATTGTTAGCTACTACTATCGTTTTTGAAAGCATCACCGAGACAAAATTAATCTTCTACTATAAAAAAGTAACGTAAAACATGGGGAGAGAGAAGGATAGGTGGATGAAAGAGTGTCAATAAAGATGATACTCCTGTCAAATAGAAGAATCAACATTTCGACAATGGAGTATCTCGAGGCTTTATCTAACAATATAATCGGCATTTTGTTTATTGTGCTTATTGTTATTATTTTGTTTTATGATATTGTGTGGCATAGTGTGTAGATGGGAGAACTGAAGAAACTGGTTGAAGAGGGTAAAATCAAATACATAGGTTTATCTGAGGCTTGTGCAGCAACAATCAGAAGGGCACACGCGGTGTATCCAATAATAGCTGTTCAGATGGAGTGGTCTTTGTGGACCAGAGATCTGGAGGACGAAATAGTTCCAACTTGCAGGTAATGTGTCTCTGAGAGTTCATTCTTTCAGATAATATGAAGGTTCTTCTGAGTAAATGCCTTTTCCAGAGAATTAGGAATTTCAATTGTTCCGTATAGTCCTCTTGGACGAGGATTCTTCTCAGTAGGTCCAGAGTTGATTCAGAGCTTGGCCGAGGGAGACTTCCGCAAGGTTGGTCTAGTTAATTGCACTGTCTTCGATCTTGAGTGATTTTCATTTGCATTTTTACCATTTACCTCAATTAGCTGCATATCATAGGCATCATTTTCCTTTTAAACCAAAATTCTGTAACTGTGTCATTGGCTTTTTGTGAAACTCTCCAAGCCTCTCCTTGGGAGAGCTCAATGTTAGCATCAACGTTGTGATTTTCCTACTCTGAACCAATGGCTTGCTGATTAACTGAGCTCGACCAATCTACCGGTATTGATCTTGATGAGATTTTGTCAGTATTGATGAATTAAGGTTACGAAACACATGCTCCTTTATGAATAAGGCGATCTGAATACAAGATCAATGAGTCTTAACTTCTAGTGCAAATTCGGACATCAAAAAAGAACACTCTTTATAAATTAACATGCTTAGAGAGTACAAAAAAGGCACTCCTATCCCACAAAGAATGGCGGGTCACAGTGTCATGGTCAATGCATCCAAATTTTTGGTACATCTGAATTATAGAAATTTCACTAGAAATCACAATATTTATAACTAGAACGATACAAAAGTAGAGTTGTTTAAACGAAATTGTCATCAAAGAAAAAACTGTTTTGACTCATTGGTACGGGGTAACTCTATCCATCAAGGCATAGACAGATAGAAAGAAATCACCTAGTGTTTTTTATTTGAACTTGAACCTCATGGTTCTCAATCCAGTTTGCCAACTCATCCTTATCGCTCGAAATCTCTTCTGATACAGCATGTTATGATTAACGTATAAAACAATACATATGATCGGTACGGCTGATGTATGTTTCTTTTATCATTTGTTTTTTTTTTCCAGAATATACCAAGGTTGAAGCCTGAAAATTTTGAGCACAACAAACAAATATACGAGCAAGTCAAGGAAATAGCATCAAGAAAGGGATGCACCACAGCACAACTTGCATTGGCTTGGATTCTTCACAAAGGAGATGACATATGCCCCATACCCGGTACCACCAAGATTGACAACCTCCACGAAAATATCGAAGCCATATCTGTAAAGCTGACAAATGATGCAGTTAGAGTCCTGTGCTGCTGAAGATATGGTTAAAGGCGAAAGGCACGCATTCATGTGGGTGACTTGGATAAATTCGGAGACTCCACCATTGTCCTGGATAGATGAATAATGGATACTTTCTCGTTTTGCTTTGGAAGAATCCCCGTTAAAGCCCAAGTCTAATTCGAAGTAAAGGCTGAACCCGGGCTAATGGCAGTTCAGCATTTCTTTCTAGCAGGTGCAATAGAGACTAGGATTTACAAATCTACAATGTTCAGGACAAATGTATACACACAATGTAGTTTGCTAGTAGTCTGAAGTTCTTTTGCTAGTGCATACCTTTATATCCAAGTTTTCCTTGTATTTGTGATGAAAATTTATTGTTATCCCCTGTGTACCTTTGATCCTTTGTGCGATAGAGCCCTTCCACACAAGACTCCTGAATCACTCCAAGTCTCGATTTTTCAATGTTATCATATGGTTTAGAATTGTTTGTGCTTAATGCATATTCAAGTTGTACTTTTTCATCAGATACAATGGCCGCTAAACACTCTATAAAGTAGAGCATTTATACAGTTCTTCTCTATACTTGATTTACATAAAACTTGGAGTATCTCAAACTGATAAATCTTCCAGAGACTCAAATCTGTATCCTCGTAAATTTATGCTTTACATTTTCTACCTGAGTTTTATAGATATGTATATGTTCATGTTAAACTACCTGATTTTATGTAGGCTATCAAAGGAATAAGAGAGAGTACAAATAGCTATCAAGTTGTTACCCAAAAGTACTACTTGGTGACATTTTTGAAGAGTCGGAACAATATAGATAGCTTTTGTACATGTACTCAATACTTATTTATGAAGTGAGACTTATGTTATGGATTGCTCCTAAATTATTTAGTACTAAGCTATCAAAACAACTTCCATTCAGTATTCAATTGATTGATAATAGGGAGGTATACAATTGTATACTTTATTGAATTTTGCAGGTGTAAGATGAAGGGAAACAACTATTATATTACAAAAAACAAACAAGAAGCAATGTTTTGACAGGTTGTAAAATAATAAAGCTGCATAACAAAGGCAACAAGAAATCACAGTGAAAGACCATCTAAAACATACAGAAAAAGGACAGGGATTTCAGCTCTAGGCGCACAATATACTTGAGCATGAGCATGGCTGCAACAATTATCAAATTGAAATACATCCTCGTTAGTTTGAGATCAACATGGAGAAATTAAGTGAAAGCAAGCATTAAATTAGAAAAAGGAACAAGAAACTATATATACCATTATTGTGATTACAGGCACATGATTGACTCTCACAGCTGCCAGATGACCCTAATAATTCTGTATTACACATATTGTTGTCAAGTTAGATGCAGGCAGATACTTAAAAACAAAACATAGGAGTTTGTTTCTACTTACTTTGATAATGAGGTCAATACGGTCGTTTCCTTCATTCTCTTCAACATCTTTCTTAATCCTCTCAGCTGAATCGTCCACAGAACCAATGCCGCAGTAAATCAACTTAATCTGTTTCAGTGTTGGAATATCTGCAAAGCTAAGGGGGATCTCCTCTAGGTGATAACACTCTTTTATAACAAGTGTTTCAAGCAGGGGAAATGATTCCCCCGAGGCATCCCACCTTGACATATGTAAGAATACCAGTTTCAACAACTTAAGTTTATGGAACGTGATATCTCCAAGGCACCACTCTTCTGGTTGAGGAAAATACATTTTGTGTAATTGGAGATACTCCAGGTTTGGTAGTCCTGCAATGAAGGGAATCACCTTATCACGAGTCCCACTTAGTACCAACTTGTTTAAATTTGAAGGCAATTGTAACCCAGAGACAATGTGGGACTCCCCAAAGGAAAGGTGAAGTATTTGAAGCTGGGTAAGATTCTCCAATGAGAGAGACACAAAGACTGCAGAATCACTATCACCCTTGTGAAATGTGATGTGAAGTTGTTGAAGATTAGGACACCTCCTTGATAACACATCCATCCTATCAATTGGAAATCTAACAATATTCTTTAATATCCTCAAATTTTCCAATTTAGAGGATAGCCCCTGCTTATCCTCTTCCAAATCAAATTCAGCTCTAAAAATATCAACATGCCTTAATTTTTCCATTTCCCAAAAAAACGCTGGTAACAGTATTGTATCATATTTTTTCATTTCCCTAGAAACCGCTGGTAACAGTATTGTATCATAGCAATCATTATTCACCATTAAAGTTTCAAGATGGGGCAGACGTGATTCTGGATCAAAATAGAATTTCGTTGCCTTAACTGCAAGGTACTTCAGGTGATTTAGTGGTTTCAATGTAGCTGTCGACAAATACCTCACTTTATTGGAACTCAAATCCAAGACCTTAAGAAGTAGCAATGTATGAATCCAATAACTTAAGGGAAACTCATGAGGATGTTCTCCGATTGTTATCAGTGACCTCAAGTGTTGGTGGAAAGGCTTCTGTGTTTTGATTCTCAGAGATGTAGACTTGGAAACGTTTTTACTGAAACTAAACCTCACTCGACTTCCCTTCCAATCCAAAGGTTGAAACTCGACAACATGCCTCTTCACTGCCTGCATAAACTCTTCTTTTCTACTCTCCTCCAAGCAAAAGTGATGCACTATATCATGAACCTGACAGTATTTCACTTTTTCATTATAACCTCTCTTTGAAAGCATTACCACGTTACTGCTAATGAGATCCATCAAGTAATCTTCAGCAGATTCACTGTTTTGCACGAATCCTTCCGCAACCCATAGACTTATCAATTTATACACAGGAATTCTTGCATCCTCCGGAAACATCCCCATATAAAGAAGACAAGGCTTTAAACAATCTGCTAAGTTATCAAAACTCAACTGCATAGCCGCGCGACTATATTCTTCCGACTCACTATCAAGATAGTCAAATAAAGCATCCTTAACCTCATTCCACCAAGATTCTTCCGATTTTCTTTTTTTGATTATTCCTGCTACCAGGACAACCACAAGAGGCAATCCTTTGCATTTTTTTGCAATTTCTAGACTCACATATTGTAGTTCAGGTGGGCAACCTTCCTGCTGAAATACTTTTCTCTGCAACAATTGGCAACTCTCTTCTGTTTTGAGGAGTGGAAGAGAATAAGGATCAGTATGGTACTTGACTTTCTTACCCACTTTCTCAAGTCGAGTTGTTACTACTATTCTGCTACTCTTTCCAACGTCTGGAAAACAAAACCTTAAGTCATCCCATGCCATACAATCCCACATATCATCCAATACAATGAGATATCTCTTTCCTGTTAAACTTTTCTTCAACATGTCGGCAAGAACATCATCCTTATCTCCCTTGTCCTTGGAACCGGTAACTTGACTAAAAATATCTTGTAATAGATCTCTCCGGTTATATGTTTGGGAAATGATGCACCATGCTCGAACATCAAAATGAGAAACAATGTTGTCACTATTGTACACCTTTCTAGCAATTGTCGTTTTCCCTTGTCCCCCCATGCCTACAATTGGGATGACGTCTAGCTCCTTTGTACCTCTAATCAGATACTGAATCATATTTTTTGTGTCATTCCCAAAACCCACTATCTCCTCATCAGTCACTGGATTGCTATGTCGAGTTGGCAAGTGTTTAAATGGTGCTACCACATAGCAAGGCTGAAGAGCAACGTCTGCTGACCACATCTCAGTCACCTCCGCATTAATTTTCTTGATCTCTTTTAAGATTGTAGGAAGTGAGCAAAAAATATGCAAAAAAGCATTATACTGAATAGAGTCAATGGCAACCTCAGCTTCATATGCCAAATTGAAGGTACGTCTCTGAAGATTTTGAGGAATTTTATGTTCATGGTGCACCTTTGCGACATCTCTGAAAATGGATGATAAAGATGACAAATCCTTCTCTAAAATGGATATAAGAGTTGATAGCTCTTTCTCCAAATTACCTAAACGAGGCTTCATCAAGAAATCTAAATCAGATTTGGATTTTGACATCTCGTTCAGTTTCCTTAAAAGAGAATCCAGAAAGCTCAATCCACCAATGATGGGGAACTGAGATGGAGTAAATTTTAAGGATTTGTAGTAAGTCTCCACTTGTGCCTTCAGATCTTTAGTTTTCTCCAATATCTGTATCGAGAAAAGTCTTATTTTGCTAGTATCATCTTTAGAGCTAGGAAGAAGTTTTTCCATGACATATAGAACATCACCCGCTATATCTCCAACCTTTAACAAGACCTCATTCAACCAGTTACCATTAATATCATGATTTGACACATCAGCATCAAGGAAAAACAACAAGAACTCTATTGCCACATCAATATTTTGAGCAGAGACATTGTTATCAGGAATTTTTTTGAGCTTTTGTTTTCTGAGATATATCAGCAGACTGTGGAGATGATGAGAAAATCCTCTTGGTAATTTCTTGTACTTGAAAGTTCTTGAATGAGTAAACTTTGAAGCCTTTAGTTCACTGAGAAAAATCTTCTTCATTTCCAGCTCCACTAACACAATCAAGAATAATAGATAAGGAGGTTTTTTGAAGATATCATTATACGCATCCTCATCCTCATTGCCATCAATATCATTTACAACATCAGAAAAAGCAAGACAAAAATGTCCCACATTGTTAGCCATGAACTGAATTCGAGTATCCAAACATTCCAGCTTCTCATGGTTGACGTAACCATTTATCTCTGTGGCATATAAATATGTCAAAAATCTCAGTTTCCTTTGAACAACTTTCAGTTCCTTTAAAAATCTGTGATTTATTTTATGGTTTTCTTCAGGAGGGTAAGACCTAGCACTTTCCAGGCTGAGTATCAGTAAATCATTTAGATTCTTTTCGAGGCAATCCATACATTCTGACAAATCAAGATCATTCAACTCATAATTATTATTTAAAATGGTATCACGTTCCACGAATTCCAACAAATGTGATTCTAGCCTTTCCAGATTAAGGTTAGTTTTACATTCATCTGGAATCCCATCCAATACCTGGTGAAGCATTGCCATAGTCAATTTGGCATTCTTTTTGTGTTTGACAAAGGAATCACGAAAAAGAACATGATGATACTTTATAACGGTTCTCAAAACTCTTAGCGACACTTCAAGTCCCTTAATTTCATCAATCTTGTCGCTATCCAGATTACCTCCACTCTTGATCCTTCTTAGGTGATTTAACATTTCCTCAATTTCATTTTCAGCCATCTTCTCTTGAAAAATTCCTGCAAGTTCACCAACTCTTGGAATTAGGTTTATTTAACAACATTTTTATTCATGTCTTTCATACCTAGTGTTTGTAACTATATATGTCGATGCTTGAGAAAGATAGTATATTTTATGTACCATTTTCATCTAACAAATGGTGCATATTATCACAGAAAATCACATTTCACTCACTTTCACATGGTCACTCAACTACTAGTCATTTTCTTTAGACAAAAGAAAACTAATATCAATGTGTGATGCTAATGATGGAGGGCGGACCGATAAGAGCAGGTCAAAGAAAAGGATTGACAAGAATTTAGGCTGGCAAGAATCTTAGTTGAAATTACACATAGGAATAACCCAAATAGGAGAAGTAAAAAAAAAAAAGTTACAAATACATAACACAAGTTCACAACACTTTTGAGCTCGACGAGGCATATCCCAAAAGCTTGGCTCTGACAAGATGGTCATTATCATTGCTTATTTTTAGATCTCAAGAGCATCTAATGTGTGTCTAAACTGTGATACAAGTCGAGAAATTAAAACAAGTTTCATCTAAAAGGGGGAATTTTTTTTTCCTCACTTATAAAAGGGAATCATTTTCCTTACAATTGTCGTAGCTTTTATGTTCACAATACTTGCTTTAACTAACACTTAGGTATTATAATATACTAGTATCTAGGCACGTGTGTTGTATGTGTACCCGCGATGATGAGTATGAACTATTAAAAAATCACATAAAAATTCTTTAAAATTGTGTTTGAGTTAACAGTAATGTAAAAGAGTTTAAATATGTCATCGAACTTTGGGAAAAGTCTTGTTTATGCCACTCGTTAATAGTTGGCCGGCTCAATCATGCCACTGCATTACAGAAAAGGTCCATTTGTGCCATTATTTTTTAACATACAGGTTTGATGGCTAGCAAAACCGTTCTTTCCACATGGCCTCTTATTACAGGTCCACATCACTAAAATTAAACTGATAAAAAAAGTTCAAGTATGCCATCAAACTTTGAAAAAAGATTCATATGTCATTTGTTAATAATTGGGCTCAACCATTTCACTGTCGTTATAGAAGGGTCTATTCGTGCTACTTTTTAACGGCCAGGTTTGATGATTTCGCAATTTTTTTTTTCACGTGGCCTCTTATTAGAGGTCCACATGCCAAAACAAACCAACCTAATTTAATTAAATTTGAAATTAAAACCTGACTCATAACATCACACTGGACCCACCCTAACCTATTTCCCTTTTTATTTATCCCCCAGACCCTTAGATTGATCAATTGACAAGAAACATGGTTGAATCAAACTATTAATGAATGACATAGATGAACATCTTGTCACAGTTCAGTGGCATATTTGAACTTACTTTTCGACCAGTCTAATTTTGGTGACATGGACCTCTAATAAGAAGCCATATGGGAAAAAAATAGTGTTGCAAAACACAAGTCCTGACTGTTAAAAATCAATGGCATAATGGGTCATTTATGTAACAGCAATGACATGCCCAACTATTAAATGAGGTTTTTTTCTTTCTCAAAGTTGGATGACATATTTAAGCTTTTTCTCTATTAATTATTAGTACAAAGAAACAACTAATGAATTCCCAATGATTTAATTAAAAAAAGTGTGTGCGGAAGGATAGCACGATTAGTCGCTCAGTTGGTTGGATATCACAACTTTCACCTTATGACGGTTCAATTCCCCTACCCCCAATTTGTATCTATAAAGACATATAACCAGCCATCTGCTGTTGATCACTTCTTTCTTTTTTTAAGAAAATAGAAATTTAAAGAGGAAAACAAAAATAAAACACTTCTTTAACTGGTTCAACAGAGCAAAAACTAATTATTATGTGTGATATCCATTTTTTATTATCACAATATTTGTAGTTTTGGAACCATGAAGTTTATTGGTAAAATGGATTAATAACTCAATTGTTGTATCAATTTAAGAACTTTGAGATTTTTGAAAGCAATAGCAAGTTAATATATACTCATATCATGCAATTTTCGAGTGTGACGAGTAGTTGAGTATCGATCTTCTTTTTCCTTTTTGTATCTCCAAGTTCTGATCCAATCCTAGAAAAAGAGTTGTTGATCATATATATATATATATATATATATATATATCTTCTATCTATCTATCTATACTTCTATAAAAGCATGAACTCCCAAACTTGAATGTTGAATTACTATAATACCCCCAATTAAAAATACTCAATTTATTTTACTTATTAATTTTATTATTTGTATTATATTAAAAATATATACCTTTTGACATTAAAGGGTTGTGGTTTTTTCAAAGAGTTGTGATTTTTCCAAAAGGTTGCGACTTTTTTGATGGCTTGTGACATTTTCGATGAGTTGTGACTTTCCAAAGGGTTGTGATTTTTCCAAAGGGTTGTGACTTTTCCAAAGGATTGTGCCTTTTTCAATGAGTTGTGACTTTTCCAAAGGATTGTGACTTTTTCGATGAGCAGTGACTTTTTCGAAAAGTTACAACTTTTCTTGTAAGACACAATTAACACCTATTCATACTACTATTTGTTAGCTATAAATAGATTAGTTTCCTCTCACTTTTAAACTACAATTTTTTTTAAAGTTGTGTACTCTTCTTCTTCTTAAAAAATCTCAAGGGTTATTTGCAACAGTTGATTAAGTTAAACACGAAATTTGTGGTATCACATAAGAAAGAGTTGGTGAACAAATTATAGCAAATCATTCAACAATTCACACTCGTATTTTTTCTTACGAATTTCATAGTTAACAGTGACGAAAAGTTGTGGGAAAGACAAAAATAATAAATAAATATGAAAAAGGTCACATGATTTGGGTAAAATATTTCTTCTTTGTTTTTTTATTTTTTATTCTCTTACCCTCACAGAGGAATTTCTTTCTAATTTTGCTAAAACCATGGGCATCAACATAGTCCATTGAATTATTAGTTTGGATGTTAAATCCACTATTTCAAAAATAGATTTTAACTTTTACTTATAATATGATAATATAGTCATGATAATAATTATTTTTTAATAGATATGTTAGTAAAAATGAACGGATCAAGTAAAGTTTTGGTGGCAAGAGATTTCAATCAAATGAAACACTATAGTGAATATATATGAACATATATTTTTGTTTTCCTTCTTCGTTGGTTATGTATTGTTCCATATATTTATTTTTTTACTTTTTTTATGTTTATATTGAGTATGCAATTTTTTTAGTATGAATTTCCTCTTATTTTGTGTTCATTTTAATTTGAGAAAATGTTATGTCACAAGATACACTCCTTGCTAGCTGTATAAAAATAGATAAGAAAATAGTGATTGATCATAAAATTATCTTAAATCAAATTAAAGATTCTATAAATAATACTGAATTTTATTCATCTATTAACTTTTATTATTGAAAAAGTTTAATATTTTATATCACGATACATCTCCTATAAGATACTAGATTCTTTCATTAAACAACAACTATATGATATGTATGTGGCAGAAACAAGGAGAAGACTACAATTCTACAAAGATAAGGTAGAAACTTTAAGAAATGAAAAAGAAAATTCACCACTGGTGATGTTGTTCATATATTATAATTAAATTATGCCATTGAAATATATGTATATATATATATATATATATATATATATATATATATATATATTGGTCAAGCTAAATATTTGACCTACACTCAAACCTCTATTTAACCATCATTCGTTATAACAACAAAGTACCTTTTCTGTTGTTGTACAATTACTTCTCTATGATAGTCTGACTCAAGTATTAATTAAGTAATAGTATTTTGTAAAAGATAGATTGTGTATAAAGATAAAATATTGAAATATTTATGGTAATCCTTGTTAGTGTCATGCACATACTATATTTCAAGTATGAATATTTAAGAGAAAAATTGTACTTAAATGGTGTCCATCATTTATGTTCATAACCTCAAGAGGAAAGGCTATTGGTGACATTTTTTGTATTGATATTTTTTTAAAATTTTGTTGGTTACATTTGCTTACAAAATTGAGTGAAGTAAAAATACTACTAAATAAATGTCACTTTCTCCCCACATTTAAACTTTGAATGTATTTTGAAGTGTTTCAATGATATCTGGTCATTTTGATCTCAAAATACAAGTAACTCTATGACAATTTGTATTAATTACTTGAAAACAGTTTTACTATGTTCTTTCAATTATAATTATTTACTAAAAAGCTTTAATTTAGTAATATTAATTCTATTTTCATATGAAACGTTGGCTCTTATTTTTTGGTGAGAATTTGTTTTGCCCAGTTATTGCTAATTGTTTTTAGTGATATCCTCTATTGTTCCTTTTTCATGATATTTATCAATTACCAAATAATTGCAAGAGGTTTACTGCTAACCAACTTCTCCGCCATGATGCTCAAATTGCACATTTGGTTAAAATTAACAAAGGTAAGTAACAATATATTTCACATGGTACTGCTTGCGACAAGTTTATGTAAAGTAACTTTGGACTTTTTATTGAATACCACGATCGAACAAGAAATTAACTTTAATCGTCATATTATCATTTGACGGTACACATATTGCAACTAACTATTTCTATACACATTGTTGTGTGGTTGTTTCTACCGTCTAATCCTTATTTAATTGACAAATTGCAAACTTGTATTTGTTTTAGTTTTCATTGAATGCTAGAGACTTGGTAATGTAGTTATTTTTCTTTCCATGCATTTATTTCAAATTTTTTGTTTCTTTATTGTGTATCAGCTTTATTTAGGCACAACTGTGCTCATATTTTTATTTTAACATAACAACAGGCACTGTTGTACTGGATATAACACATTTATGCAATACTTTGTGCATGGATGAAGTACTTCAGATTTTAAAAAAACGATCCATAAGATAGGAGTTAAAAATTTATTGTCTGGTGAATACTTTCCAAGTTATGACTTTGTGGTTGTTGAGGCATCAAAATGATATAAGGAGAATTTGTTGAATTTAAATTATCTATGTATTTGTATGCATAATACTTGTACTACTTCATAATTAACCATTTATTTTTTAATTCATTTGGATTATAGAATTGAGAGGTATTTTATTTTTTGTGAAATGAAAATGTATCTTTTTCTTTAACATTCAAATATCATATTTACATAAAATGCTTGCTTGGCTGAGAAAAAAGGAATATTTTATTAGGTAGTGCAATTAATTTTATATTTCACTTAATCTGATATAGCATTTTAAAATCTAAACAAACAATCCTATTTGGGGTTTTGTAAAAAGATATCTTTCTTTTCTTTTGTAAATTTTTTAAATATTTTTACATACATTTATTAAAATTAGAGCAAGAATTCTCTTGCATACTATCAGAGGGCCAGAGGCTATTATATCGTCCCACTAATTGTGTTTTTAATGAATAGATTTAAATAGTAAAATTTGCAATATTTTGATGTTAATATTTTCTATTTCATAAGTTAAAACTTTTTTAAAATGTAGAAATTTTATATTAATTGGGGGCTAACATGCAACACATGTTCCTAAAAACTAGTAACTTATATATAAAGCAGATTCCACTTAAAAAGGGATAAAAATTCAAAGGGAGATCTAGAAAAATGTTTATTGAAAAATACTTGATAAAGATTGGAGTAGGATTAAGCTAACAAGAAAAGATTAATATGAGCATAATTAACTTAGAACAATGAGGAAATGTTGTTTGTGTCATACTCTTAACAAGATTAGTGGATGAATAATTATGGTTTAACCAAAGGACTGGATCTACATCCTACAAAAAAGTCAATGGTTGTATTATGAATAATTATTGTGTTTAATTATCATATTAATTTTTAGACAGCTAATACATTGTCAGGTTAATATGCATTCCTATTGGCTTTCAAAGTCAATGGTTGCATTATTTAATGAAATAACATGGCTTATGATATATGCAGAGAGACAACTAATTAATTGGAAGGTTAGTATCTATTCCCAATGATTAATCAAAGTGTGTGGAAGGAGAGGACAGTTGGAAACAGAGAACTAATTAATTGGCTACGTGAACTTTCACATTGTCCTTTATTAATCACATTGTCGTTCTTACTGCAAATAAATCAGTTCTACTTATTTAGAGTCTTATAATTGACATTG
The DNA here is from genome assembly GCA_029007595.1 of Solanum commersonii. Taxonomy (NCBI): domain Eukaryota; kingdom Viridiplantae; phylum Streptophyta; class Magnoliopsida; order Solanales; family Solanaceae; genus Solanum; species Solanum commersonii. Next base: position 884,399 of record JAJTWQ010000128.1, on the reverse strand, counting down.
GTAAATCTTATTTTGTTGGATAAATTCAGAGACGCGCGCCACCATTGTCCTCCTGGAAAGCTGAGTAGGGGTTTGACAAGTGATATGTATTTGGCTAGTTGTGGATGATAGGGGTCGAGAACCATGAGGTTTCAGTTCAAATGGTAGTTAATGCATAAACTAGGTGATGACTTCCTAGCTATCTAAGTTTTGGTGGATAGAGTTGCGGGTACCTGTGCAGGTAGCCAGTGGGAGATTGCAGGTACCCCTTGGAATGGTTGAGGTTCGTGCAAGCTAGCTGGGACACTGCGTCTGTTAAAAGAAAGTATGTAATTTTTGTATCTAAATAATAAGAAGTATTTTCCTTTCTACATTTTTTATTTTAGATTTGAGTTCAAGAGTAGCAGTTTTTGATTTCTTTGACCTTTCCTCTCGGACGAGAATTCTTCTCAGCAGGGGCAAAGTTGATTGAACTCTAGCCTGATGGTGACTTTTGCAAGGTTAGACCACATAAATTTGACCAACTGCTAAGATGGATATGCGATCATATAATATTAAATAAATTAAAAATGATCCATATATATTCGCTAGAATTGCAAGTAGCATTGAGAATGAAATAAGAGACGTGCGCTGGAGATGGTGTGACATGTCTTGTGTCGACCTACAGATGCACCGGTTTGTAGGTGTGAAACTAAGGCGAGTGGAGGTGTTGAAAAGGAGACAAGGTAGAATTTTGAGCAACATTTTTATTCATGTCTTTCAATATCTAGTGTTTGAACCTATGTTAATACTTGTGAAAGATTATACATCTTATGCACCATTTCATCTTGCAAACAATGCATAATTACTCTTTTCATATGGTCACTCAACTAATTGTTATTATCTCAGAAAATTACCTTTCTTCTTGATTCCAATTTTCTTCAATAAAGAAAAGAGATTTTTTGAGACAATAACTATTAGTTGAGTGAACCATTTGAAAAATTAACTCTCTATATATAGGGAAAAAATAATTCAAGAAGAAGATGACTTACAAATATTATGTCATTAAAACTGGCCGGATGTATTACTTTTAAACTTGAATGATGCAACATCTGGCAATTTGAAATAACCATGAAGAGGCTTAAAATTGGAAATTTTCATTTTTGGAAAGAATTTTAAAAATCTAGAAATTTGGCTAAGTATGGGAAAAAGGTGAGTTTTTGGCCAACTTTGAGCAGTCATAACTTCTAGCTCAGGATGAGTTAGGTATAGTTCCAGTTATTGTTGCAAAGTTCATGGAATGATCTTTCCAACGCAACGATTTTGCTCGATTCCGAGTTCGTATGAGTGGGTTATACCCTTTGGAAGTTGGGCAGTTGGCAGGGAAATCCGTCCGGAAATTTTAAGGGCATTTTGGTCTTTTCCCTAACCAATTCTTTGGTTATATTGTTGTGTTAGACTGAATTTTAGATCAGTTTGTCCCATTTTAAAGAGTGAGAGTTAGGGTTTGAGAGTGAAGAGGAGAAGAAGAGGAGAAACAGAAGAAGAAGCAAGGTTTCGTCAAAGATCATCATGGATATCGCCGGGGGTGATCCCTACTAGGTATGTGAGTCCATAGTGTTGGGTTGGTTCTTTCCCCCACACGCCAAACTCGTTTTATTGTCAAGAAAAGATTGGTTGTGTTGTTGAAGTTGTTGGTTGTGTTGCTGATGTTGTTGATGTAACATCCGACAATTTGAAGTGGCTTTGAGGAAGCTTGAAATTTGGAAATAGTCATTTTTGAAAAAAAATTTAAAATCTGGAAATTTGGCAGTCCAGAATCTGGAAATTTGGCTAAGTTTAAAATCTGGAAATTTGGCTAAGTGTGGAAATCATTGAGTTTTTGGCCAACTTTGAGCAGTCATAACTCCTAGCTCAGGATGATCCAGGAGTATTTCTAGTTATTTTTGGAAATCCCTTGGAACGATCTTTCCAACGTCACCGAGTTTACTCGATTCTGAGTTCGTATGAGCGAGTTATGCCCTTTGAAAGTTGGGCAGTTGGCAGGGAGTCCATCCGGAAACTTAAGGGCATTTTGGTCTTTTCACAAATCAATTGTTTTGGTTATATTAAAGTGTTAGACTGATTTTAGATCAGTTTGTCTTATTTTTTTTAAAGAGTAAAGAGTTAGGGTTCTTGAGAGTGAAGAACAGAAGAAGAGGAGAAAGGGAAGATCAAGCAAAGATTCTTGAAGATCATCGTGGATTTTCGTCGGGGGTGATCCCTATCAAGGTATGTGAGTTCTTAGTGTTGGGTGATCCTTTCCCCCCACACACCAAGCTCATTTTTATGATTTGAGAAAAGATTGGAATTGTTGTTGAAGTTGCTAGTTGTTGTTGATGTTGTTAGTTGTGTTGTTGAAGTTATTGTTGGTTGTGGGACATGATTAGGTTGTGTATTTGAGTTGTAATCTCTTGTATGTTGAGGGATTTTATGATCCTTAGTGTTGGTTGGTTCATACCCCCACACACCAACTCGTTTTTAATTCCAAGAAAAGATTTATTTTGGTTGTTGAAGTTGTTGGTTGTGTTGTTGAAGTTCCTGCTGATTTGGGACAGATTTGGTTGTGTTTTGAGTGGAATCCACTGTAGGTTGAGGGGTTTATGACCCCAAGTGTTTGGGAAAAGAACCTTTGAAGTTAAGAGGGTTAGAGTTGGCAACATGAAGGAGAAAATGCAGACTGCTTTCAGGGAAACAAGTCTGCGTTGCGGCTGTGTTCCCTCTGCGAACAAAATCTGCCCTGTTTTCAGAATTTAAATTCGTAATTCCTCTTAAGTTTGGCTGTCCTAAAATGTTCCTAAACATCATGGGGTCCTTCCAAACACACATCATTACCCTTGAATTCATAATCCAATTCAAGTGAAGTTAGTTTCCAACTCAAGTGAACTTAGTTTCCAAGTCAAGTGAAGTTAGTTTCCAATTCAAGTGAAGTTAGTTTCCAACTCAAGTGAACTTAGTTTCCAAGTCAAGTGAAGTTAGTTTCCAATTCAAGTGAACTTAGTTTCCAAGTCAAGTGAAGTTAGTTTCCAAGTCAAGTGAAATTAGAAGTCAAGCTTAGAAGTTAAGAAGTTAGTTCAAGCAAGTCCTCAAAGCTTTTCAAGAGTCTTTATTGAACGTTTTAACTTCATTCTAAGGCTCAAGTTGCAAGTCAAGTAAAGAGTAAAGAGTCAAGAGTTTAAAGTTGAGTTCATTTCTCAAAGTTATTAGGGAACTATGTATTCCCAAAGAAGTTTTAAAGAAATGTCTTTACATCTAAACAAGGTTGGAAACTGAGATTTCCAAAGAGCCTTCAGGATAGTTTTTTTTTGAGTAATTATCTCATATCGGCAGGAATAAATATGTTTTAAAAACATAAGAGCCAATACATTTTTGGGAGTAGTATCGAGCACCGAATTGGGGGAGCGTTCAAAGAACCCACAACCCCCATAGAACCATGTTAGCCACCATGGGTAGAAAATGATCATACTTTTTAGATGAATCCTTTTCATATTAGACTAGTGGATCCATTAGGCAGTTCAGGTCTTATACCTTTGGCCGGGTATAAGATGCTCTGGCAGCGTGAGGTCGATCGCTGTATCATCACTATAGCTCTTATGTGATGGTTGTCGGTTAGAGAAACTCCCATAGCAGTTATTGTATTTTCATACACAGAGATTATTGTATTTTTATATACATCAGTTCATTGTATTTCTATATACATTTCAGGCTTATTGTATCTTTGTATACACACAGAGTTTATAAGCATGTTTTAAACAGTCTTTCTTTATATCGCACTTGTTTTAAATTGCCTTATATTGAAAGAAGTCAGTCAGGTTGAGTTGAGTTGAGCAAGGTAAACTTTTCAGTTTCTTCCAAATTTCCTTCTAGCCTTTGTTGCTTAGTTTTCCAGCTCACATACTCGTACATTCCATGTACTGATGCCAGTTGGCCTGCATCGTTTGATGATGCAGATATAGGTACCCCGGATCAGCATCCTGCACGTCGTTGATCCAGCTGAGCACTCCAGAGTCAGTGGTGAGCCTCCTTGCATTCCGGAGGACTCAATTATTTTGTGTTCTTAGTTTTTGTTTTATTAGGATGTTGCGGGGTCTGTCCCAACATCCATCTCAGTATTTTAGAGGCTTCATGAGACACGACGATCGGCTAGTATTGAGTCTCTCATCTATATGTATATATGTAAATATTCTATTTTGAGATTCGAGTTGCCTTTATGGCCATATTTTATAAGTTAAGTTGTTTTGTAATATTGCATTGCATTGAGTTATTCTGTTGGGTTAGGTTTCCGCTGAGTTAAGAAAGCCAGGCCAAGGGTTCGCTTGGGGCCAGAAATGGTCTCCGGGTGTCGGTCTCGCCCAGGGTGTAGGCTCGGGGCGTGACAGTTGATTTGTGTTGTTGGAGTTCCTTATTGATTTGGGGCATGATTTGGTTGTGTTTTTGAGTTGAATCTCTTGTATGTTGAGGGATTTTATGATCCTTGGTGTTTGGGGTTGAAACCTTTGAAGTTAGGGTGGTTTAGAGTTGGCAAAACAAGGGAGAAAAGTTGAGTTTTCTGGGGAAAGGGGTGGCGCGTCGCACCTGCCAGCGCGCCCCAAAAGGGGTTCTGAACTTTTCCCCTTGGGGCGGTGCGCCTAGCAGAGCGCCAGCAGGCCCCTTCTGAACTTTGAGGGCTAGCGCTCCGCGCCTTGCAGAGCGCCAAGGACACCAAGACTTCTCATTTATCCCCCACTTTCTCATGCATGTTCCTTGGTATTGTACCTATGTTTCCTAGTTGTTTCCAACACTCCAAGGTACTTCTAAAATTCAAGAACTCATCCATAACATGTGATCAAACACCTTGAATCCATAAATCCAATTCAAGGAGAGTTAGTTTCCAAGTCAAGTGAAGTTAAGAGTTAAGCTTGGAAGTTAAGAAGCAAGTCAAGCAAGTCCTTAAAGTTGTTCAAGAGTCTTTATTGAACGTTTTAACTTCATTTTAAGACTCAAGTTTCAAGTCAAGTAAAGGGTATAGAGTTTCAAGCTAAGTAAAGAGTCTCAAGTTTCAAGTTGAGTCAAGAGTTTAAAGTTGAGTTCATTTCTCAAAAGTTATTAGGGAACTATGTATTCCCAAAGAAGTTTCTAAATGTTTTTACATTTGAGTAAGAAAGGAACTATGATTCCAAAAGAGCCTTTGGGGCTAGTTTTCAAGAACATCGATTCCAAGTGAGCCTTTGGGCTAGATTTTGAGTAATTATCTCAAACTAAAGAAAGTTGTGTTTAAAACACTTATGAGCTAAAGTATTTTTGGGAGTAGTCTTGAGCACCGAATTGGGGACACGAGTTCATATTAACTCAACTCTCCATAAGAACCATGTGGCCAACATGGGATTTCTCGGGTCATACTTTTTAGATGATAACGTAAGTTAAGCTAGTGGATCCACTTAGTAAAGTTAGCTTCCTATATCACGGCAAGGTATAGGATGGTCCTTGGGCAATGTGAGGTAAAACGTTGTATCATCACTAGGGCTCATAGTGGTGGTTGTCGGTTAAAGAACCTCCCACAAAAGTTATTTTTACTTTTATATAAGCAAAGTTGAGTTGTTATTGTTTTATCATTAACAAGCTAAGTTGTTTACATTGTTTTACAAGCTTTATATATTGCATGTGTCTTATTGCTTTATATATTGAGTTCGGTTATTCATGAGTCGAACAGAGCCAAGGTAAGTGTTCTATTGTACTCCTTTCAAGCTTAAGTTGTGGTTTAGCTTTCTAGCTTGCATACTCGTACATTCAATGTACTGATGCCAGTTGGCCTGCATCTTATGACGATGCAGACACAGGTACCCTGGATCAGCATCCTGCACGCCGTTGATCTAGCTGAGCACTCCATAGTCAGTGGTGAGCCTCCTTGTTTTCCGGAGGACTCTGTTATTTTGTGTTCTTAGTTTTGTTTTGTTAGGATGTTGCGGGGTCTGTCCCAACATCCATCTCATTATGTTAGAGGCTTCATAGACAGTCAGTCAGTTAGTATTGAGTCTCTCATCTATGTATTTATGTAAATATCCTATTTTGAGACACGAGTTGCCTTTTGGCATGTTATGCATCAGTTAAGTTGTTTTATAACCTTGCATGGTATTGAGTTATTCTGTTGAGTTAGGTTTCCGCTGAGTTAAGAAAGCCAGGCCAAGGGTTCGCTTGGGGCCAGCAATGGTCTCCGGGTGCCGGTCCCTCCCAGGGTGTAGGCTTGGGGAGTGACAAATGACCTTATGAATGAAATAACAAAAAAAAAAAAAACTAGTGACTTCTCAAATACAAAAATGATCTTATTCACCCAATTTTTCAGTAGTGCAACAACCGTTTAAACAATAAACTTTTTTCTCAACCTATCTATCCATGTAATATATAGAACTCGATCCATTTTGGTAATCTTTCGCAATGAATGATTTGACTGATAGAACAAGAACAATAAAAAAATGAAAAATTTACATATTTGAAAGAGAAAGAGAAGATATATCATGTGATGGAGAAATCACAAGTGGAAAAAGGAGAAATAAAGTTTGTTGAAAGAAATTTTTTATATAGTCAACTCATTAAACTGGTCGTGGCTAGAATTAGGTTGAGTTTTGATGGATTGGGTCCTAAATAAATTTAAATATTGATTTTAATTTTTAAAAATATTTTATTCTAAAAATTTATAGTCATCACGTCATTATATATGTACCAAAAATTGTATTTCTAGCTAAAACAATCATGGGAGCTAACTTGGCTTAGTTGAGCTACTATGATGGCTAATTACCCAAAGTTGAGTGACTTCCAAGCTTCTAACTCAAATAAATTGAATGCAAATTGTATGTATTTGACCGGATTCTATAAAACAAAAAGTTGTATGTTTTGAGCAAATTCTACACAACAAAAAAGTTGTCTACAATCGGAGTCCATAGCCTAAAGGACAATTATTATTTTTTGCCAAAATTCTAAAAGGGCAAAAAAAATGGAAGAGACCAAAGGGGCAAAGGCGCGTGCAGGACCCCACGCCTTACCTCAAAAATTTTATTGGGTCAGAAATGTAAGAAGGACTTGTAAGGCGCATGGGCTCCCACGCCTTCCCCACATTTATATTTGATTGTGACATTGATTAAAGTGTTGACCATTATGCATGGAATTGAAGAATTCCAACTGACTTGTCAAGAAATAATTAGATTAGAATATGGAAAAACTATTTAAATAATTCTAAAGATATGGCATTGAGCCAAACTCAATCTCTAAAGTAGCTCACTAGAGAAGAATTATTTAAGTCCATATATATATAAGTAAATTATCGGTCTGTTTTTCAATCAATGTGAACTTTGACACCCTCGTTCATGTACATACCCAACTGGAGCATGGACCATAAGTCCAAACGAGTATGAATCTAGTTATGATACCTTATAAAAATATGACATATGAGTCTAACTCAACCTCAAAAGCTAAAAAATGTATATACCAGTATGAGTCTACTGTACTAGGCTACTAGCTAGTGTCTTGTATGATTTGTTTCTCCTTTTTCATTACTTCTTTCGTTTACTTGACTATAGGAGACTTGGTGGAATGACATTTTTTATTGTTAGCTTCATTTTTATGACTTGGTGAATTTCAACTTCAAAAAGAGCTGGATGAACTTGTGTAAGTGTATCCAACAGGAATGAGTGTCGCTTTCTATATTTAGTAAATTTTCAATTCTAACATTCCACAGGACAAGTTTATGATCATAAGATTTAAAGGACTACATACATCTTTAATTTAACATCACAAGAATCAAGTCTTTATTTCATATACTTCGTGTCTAATCAAACTAAGACACTTAAATTGGGAAGAGAAAGTATATAGATTCATGAAGTATGAAAATAAATAATGAATGAATGGAACTTACCTCAATCTTAACTTATCAAATCTTTTGTTATTCCTCAGTAGCTCAGTGATAGATCGGTCTATTGTTAACTGATTGATCGTAGATCCAAATCCTATATGTGGTACGAGCTGGTGTTGTCTGGTACATAAAGATGTGTGAGGAGATCAAACAATAATTCGAGTTGGCAATGGCTCAAACAGACTGGAATGTGTATTGTATGAGTTCTGAATTAGTGCATTATTAATCTATTAATTAATGGTAGGTAAACAACAATTAGTGCTTTATTAATTAATGATAGTGCTTTATTAATAAATGATAGTGCTTCATTCCTATAGATTGCTTTAGTAAAATCAACATCAACTTTATCCCTTGTCTTTAAGAATAATGTCTAATTATTCCATGATATATTATTAAAAAAAGACCCACGCGGATGTAGTCATTTTTTTAAAACAAAAAGAAACTCATATCGAATGTGTGATAATTAATAATGATGGAGGGCGGACCGAAGAGTGCAGATCAGAAAAAAGGATTGACAAGCATTTTAGTCGAATCACACATCGGTATAGCCCAAATAGGAGAGGAACATGGAAAAAACCCTCAAATTTTGCAGTAAAATATATTCAGACCTTTGTCCAATAAATCAGCACATTCTGCTTTCACATCCTAGAGTATCGAATTCTAAATATATTCATCTAAATACATATAGTTTTATATTTGTTACTTATACCAGTAGAGAGTTCATGCCATACATGGGGAAGAAGGGAAAATCGATTTTACAGATAAAAGTTTACAAATTTTTAAGGGCTCGTTTGGATAGGCGATATGATTTTATGGTATGAGATCATATTGATATGAAGTTGACGTTTTGATTGGACATGCAATTTTGACTTATTAAATTGTATTTTGTTTTCCCTCATAAAACAGGAAAAATCCATCAGTTGTGAAAACCATCAAATTTCTTCAATTCGTATAAATCTGACCAAATGAGCAAACCATCATTCATATACAAGATATCGGAACATCCTACAGCGCTGCATTGATGAATCAAACATATATTTATGTTCCTTTTATAAAATAAAGATGTTTGTGATTAAAAAAAAAATCAAATACACATAATCTTCCTTTATGAGTTCTGCATTATTATTGCAGAGAAAAGGAGAAAGCACAGAGCACTAAGGGAAAAGGTGAAAACACTCCATCAACTTTCCAATACATACACTTCTCTTTTTGACCCCAAGTCTTCTCCGTGGGCCCGACCGATGTCTGATTAAATTAGAATATAAAGATATTTAAATAATTTTAACACATGTAAATCTAGTAAAGAATGTGAAGATGCCGTTGCTAAGACTAAGGGAACAATACGTTTGGAGTTGATGATCAAAAACACATACATTTGGTAGCGCAAAGGATCAGTGTGAACATCTATTGTGTTTTCTGTAACGGCTCTTGGAACTTGGGTCATAACACAATCTAGTCTCCTACTGTCAAGTAAATGAAAGAACAAAAATGGACAATATGTGGGGCAGTAGTGAAAAAAAATATTTCAATAGCTGCCACAAATTACAATAATTCAACAATAACAAACTTCAAAATTTTAAGTGCACAGCAAAATTTTTGTAGTTGAGTTTATTTTGCAACTCTAACTTGTCATGGCAAAGAGACAGCCTCAGTGAAGAAAGTTTCATGTTTCTCCAATGTTAGTTAGAGAGTCTGTTATGAGACAACGACTAATGAAAGCAATAACAACAAAAAGAAAGAGTCAATTTCCTATGCAATCTTACCGAATGAGCAAATCATCGTTCACAAACAAAATATCGAAATATCCTAAAGCGCCACATTGATGAATCACATATATTCATGACATACATTGGTAAGAAGGGAAATATCGATTTTATGGCTCAATACAAATGTTATATTAATTAAATGACTTTTTTTCAATGAAAATGATCAGTTCGATAAATAAAACACATGAAATCCTTGTAGAGTAGAGTTACTTTTCTTCTTTTCAAATTGTAAATGGTCGTTTCCCAAGAAGAACATAACAGAAAGCAAGAAAATGTCTTGCCCACTCATTTTACATAAAAATGAAATAGAGAAAGTTGTTGTACAACATCATCAATTAGCTTTATGATCTTCAACCAAAATAAACTCAAAACTAAATTAAAAATGTAAATGTTAGATGGAAAAAAAAAAAATAGAAATAATCTAAAACAATCATATACGTAGTCTTCTAACTGGAAAAGGAAAAAAAAAAAACAAAGAGAGTTTACTTTTTAGCTTTAAAAAACTAGTATGAAATTTACTTCCTTATGTACAAATTTGAGTTTCTAAGAGGCAAAATAATGGTGACAAAAATCCTTTTAAGTCAATCTTCAGCTAAAGTGCTTCCTTCCATTTTGTTATTGACTTGATTTCTTACATCCACATTTGCAGTTTTCAAGTTCTGTATTCAGATTCTGCATAAGAATAAGAAAATGTGAAAAATATGTTTCTACTACTTCAATCACAGCTATAAAGGTGGGGCTAGAAAATTTATCATTTTTTTTTTGCAAAATATATTAGACATCATCTATCTCAAAAACATTAAGGTTAAATTGTTCGATTTGGCGTAAACATCATGTGAGAATATAAGATGTGTTGCTCGGGCCAAAATTGTTGTACTAGTGTCTGATCCTCCAAAAATGCATAGCTTTGGGAGGATCTAATCTAACACACCCAACAGTATCATTGAAGAGTCTGAGCAACATAGAGTATACGTATTTTAATTTTGTACCTAGGTGCATGCAACATGATAGATTACGTAAAGCTGCAAAGCAGTAAGGTTGATCAATTTGTTCACCCACCTGAACCTGATCTTGAAGGGTTCGAATGTGCTGCACTGCTAGATCCAGCATGTCAGTGTAGCTCGTTTGCTGCGAAAACAAACAAGAAAATATTGTTAATATTGGAGTGTAGCTCGTTTGCTGCGATAAAATTTGCAGCTCAAGCATGTTGCAATAAGTGCCAACTGAGAAAATATTGTAAAGTGGAACATAAGAAAAGAAAGCATACAATCAAGATTACTGAAAGACTAGTTTTTTGTTTACACAAATCTATAAATATTCAATAAATTGATGGTTTAACAGCATTTTAGCACATCATGTAACAATTATCCAATTGAATAGAAGTCTTGGAAGTACCATTTGCCACTTCAAATTCGCTAATTTTCTTTTTTCCAAGCAAACATGGTTACAGAGTTCTAGTAAATGAAGCACTTCATAAATAGCTATGCTTTATAATCGTGATACTTTTCTTTCACAAAGAAGTTAATGACACTCCTCCCTCTCCTACGCCATAAAGACATTTCTCGTGATACTTTTCTTTCACAAAGAAGTTAATGTGAAATGAGAAAACTATACCTTGTCCATGTTAGGAACAAGATCTTGTAACTTCTTTAGTTTTCCACTAATTCTGGTTCTTCTTTCCTGCATAAGATAAGAAAAGAAAAGAAAAGAATGTTCATTATCACGTATTAGAGAAAACAAAACATAGCTATGATGATCTAAATTTTGAGGAAAAGTATTTCAAATGCCGCAACTACTACATGTTGATAACTACATCTAGTGTTACATAATGGAAAAATTGCCATTTAAAATCAGTGGCTGGACAAGTTGCATCAGCTTCAGATAGTATCTTGAACGTCATTCTCAATCAAAGCCATATAAAATGAAACGGAGCAAGGGAAAAATAAATTGATAAAGTTCAATTGGATTTTTATTTCTTTGTTCATTATAAGGGAGAAGAGTAAAGGAATGACTTAAGAAATATGAAGATCACCCTTTCTGCAATGCTTCGAGGATGAGTAGCACAACCACGCTTGGCACGAATTTTGCAAGGAACAGAATCCTCGGGGATGTGCAGCAATCTATCCATAGATGCCATTTCTAGTGCTGTCTGAGACAAGCCAAACTGAAACTGAAAATGATTCAAAAATGTAAAACATCAGTTCATCCTCTCACAAGAAACAAAAATGCAGTTTTCATCAATATTTGCGTTAAAATAGTACATTTTTAAAGAATCTGATACGGATACAACAATAATTTTGAAACGTCCAAGCAACTGAATTAAATCAACCAAAATGAGTTGTAGAGTTTTTGATAGTTGACAATAAAAGCATAGCCTTTCTGTCTCCCCACCTCATATCATATTAATTCACACAAGTAGTATCATTCTTAATAGAGAATAAATTGCCTTATTTCGAGGTCAAAACATACACATATTGTATGTCCTATTCCAAATCAACATATATTGTTGGCAAAAAATCATAGATTAAACCACCTTTTTAGTTGAAAGCAGAATCTATTTCTATATTGCTCGGATTCTTCAAAAATGTAGAAGGGTGTGTGTCAGATCTTTAAAATAGTACATTTTTAAAGAATTGACACGGATACAATCAGGGGTGGCTCACCACAATTGGAGGCCTAAAGCGAAATTTCAACTAGAGGCCGAAAACCTAAATAAACTTCATATGCATTAATTTTTTCTAAAAAAAAAACTTACATTTTTAAATGCAAAGTATACTTAATATTTTTTTATAAATTATTTATTCGATTCCTTTTTCAATTATTAACTTTAGATAAAATTTTATCAATTCAACGTTGAAAAACATTTTCTTACTCGGACAATTATTAGATGAATTGTTAACATAGAATTTGATTCAAGAAGTTGATAATTTTGTATACCCCATATTTTACTATGCTTGTTGTAATGCTTAAAAATCTAAGAAGAATAGAAAAAATAAAATTACAATTCACTTTGTTCAACACTTTTCGACTATTGATTCATATTTTTGATAGAATATTACTCTAACTTATCAAAAATTTAAAGAAGAGAGTGTAAAAGGAGTTAAAAATAATAAAATAATGTGATTATTAGCTTAGAGAATGTAAGAAAATAAAACTAACTTTTTTGATTTCTTCTATTTGAATGAGATTAAAGAGAATAAAATAATAATTATTTAAAAAAAAATATATTTTATCATAAATAATTAATCTTTTCTATAAAAAAAATCAACACATAATTTATTATTATTAAAAAATTGAGGCCCCCTAAAATTGGGGGCCTAAGGCCGATGCCTTATTCAAAGAAGCATAGAGCCGGTCCTGGATACAATAACAATTTTGAAAAGTCCAAGCAACTTAATTAAATCGACCAAAATGAGTTGTAGAGTTTTTAATAGTTGACAATAAAAGCATAGCCTTTCTGTATCCCCACCTCATATCAAATTAATTCACACAAGTAGTATCATTCTTTCTCCCTTCCCTGCTTCTAAGGATCTAGGCACCATTAATTATGTTAATACAAAGGTCAAATATTTTTTTTAAATCGAAAAACAACAAGGATCAGTGATGCATGATTCACAATTCAATGGATAATGAATTCATCTTTCTGTTCTTCTCCACTTGAATATCAAAATTTTATCTGAGGCAAAATTTCATGATCTACACTTAACACATCACACGTTATACTTTTACCACTAAGATCAAACCCCTTACTCCTTAGACTAAAAAGAATTAAAATTTGACTCTTATAACATTTATATTCCAATAAGACCTACGTACATTTCACCCTATCTAAACTTTACTAGTAAAAATTTACTGTGTAATTGTTAGGTATGTTGTTGTATGTGTTGACATGAGGTAACAAATACTCTTATATAATTAACTAGATACGAAATTAATTAGATACATGCAAGTTGGTATAGTTATAAAAAACTAAAAGGTAACAAATTTGTTTGATATATAAACTTAGATGTATCGTGTCAGAGTCTATTGAAATCAACTTTTTTAAGTTTTGCACACTTTATCGTCCTCAAACCTCCCAATTACACTGGATATATTATTATTTATAAGCTCAACAGTGTCAAATTGCACAAGTTGCATCTAATCCTCTTCTACCCCACCCCAAACCAACCCCCAAATTCTACCTCCAAAAACTTTAAAAAAAAAATATTAATTAGTGCTAATGAGATTCTATCTTAAAGAAGGATCCACCATGATTAATGAGTAATTAATTAATACCAGTGGTTTCATTAGCCAAATGTTGTGGGCGATTGGAAACTTAGCAGACACACATGCATTCACCTTCCCCAAATGTGGAACCCACCTTTACATGTCACCAAGAGTTGAGACAGGATTAAGACCTACCAATTAGCTCCACTAATCTCCTAATTTGCCCTATTGATGGATAAGTTATTTTTAAAAAAAGAGCAATAATAATTTGCGGCTGCTTACGTTATATACCTTCTAATTTAGGAAACTAATTCCATTTACTCTAAGCTAACCCAAGATTGTTCCCCTCTACTTTTTATATTAATTAACTATATTTGAAGTATATAACTTTCGAATTCTAAATCATTAAGTTGGTTGTAAACAAGAATTTATTTATGTTAAATGAATTTTTCAAGATAAATTCTAAATCATTAAGTTGGTTGTTATTATTTATATTTTAAAAATGGGATATTTATGAACATAACTACTATTTTTATATAGAATTTAATTTTCTCTTAATACATAACTTATCCACCATTAATCTAATGCTATATCTTTCACCTTCTTCTTTTTTTCAAACCAAAAAAAGTTAACATATTATCACATTCATTCTTAAAGATGAAAGTTAATGTATATGTAAAATTATAAGTACAAAGAACAAAAAAAAAAAAAAAAGATACACATGAGTAAGACAATTAGGCTTTTTATTTTTTGCTTTTGTCTCTATAGACTATAATGAAAACTAAAACTAACACACCAAGGTCCGATGCTAACAAAACAACAATTCAACTATAAGAAGAGAGATAGAAAAGTCTTATTATAATTCTAATTACTACAAATAAGTATAAAACTAACACACCAAGCTCCGATACTTCAATGGTTGAATTCTTGTCTATTAACTCAATGACTGTATAAGGGGATCTCACAACTTTCACCACAAATTGTGACATTATTTCACCTGTTTAGAGCTCCTACACACAAGAATTGTAGGCGTAGTAAATAAAAGTCTTCCTGAAGTTAAATTTATAGGACAAAAATTATGGAAACAAGAAAAGTCACATGAAAAATTGAAAGGTCAAATACTATTAAAATAAATATTATGATTCTTTCATTGTCTTTATAATAAATAACTAACAATTCAAATAATAATTAAAATACTATTATTTAATATTTTATTAATTAGATGTTTAATTTAGCCTACGAATAAAATGGTAATCTAACTTTTCATCTTTGAAGCTTTCCACTTTTAGTAATATATGATATATGATATAATGATATGATATGATACGATACGATACATTTCAAATATTAAAAGTAAAATACTACTTTTAATATTGCTTCTTAGTTTTTTGTCAATATACAATTGTGGTAGAAAAAGATAAATATCATAAAGTAATGTAACATGATAGAATCATGAGTGTAGATATTAAAGTGAGATCATAATTCATGTATATTCGACTATAGTACTAATTTGTTAGTATAATTCTCATTGGATCTTGATTAAGTTAGTGCAGATTCCATATGGCATTATTCATTCATTAATCTTTCAGCTTAGTTTTTTTTTCAAAATGAAATGATATATATGACATATTCAAATGACCTTAGAACAGATTATTGTATTGTATTTGAACAGCTTGAGAAACCATTCACCTCTTAGTTTTTTTCTTTTTGGTAATTTAAATTATGTATTTTCAATTATTTTATTACTAGTAAAATTACCCGTGCTTCGCGAGGGAATTTAATATCACGGAATATATAAAATAATACTTAAAACCTATCAGTCACTAAAACTAAAACACTATATTATCTTACATCAAAGATTAATAATGTAAAGGAAAATGAAAATTATTACATCTTATCATTTATCCTTAATAACATAAGCATAAATTAATGATTGTAAAAATACATATCAGGATCTGTAACATAAGCAATGGTGCACTGAGCCACTCAACATGAGTAAAGTACACAAATATTTAATTGTGAAGAAGGAGGAGGAGGAGGAGGAACGAAGAGGAGGAGAGAAGAAGAAGAAGAAGAAAAGGGTCAGAATTTTTGTTGTTTTAAAATGAGAGGAAATCCTTCTATTTATAGACAATAAATGGTAGTGTGAACAAATATTTATTGTGCCTTATCCAAAAGGTTACAACTATTTGAAAGAGTTGCAACCCTTCATAAAGGTGACAACCTTTCATAAAAGTCACAACTTTTCATAAAAGTCTCAACTCTTCATTAAAGTCGCAACTCTTCGTTTAAGTCGAAAATTTTCATAAAAGTCACAACTTTTCATAAAAGTCGCAAGTTTTCATTAAAGTCGCAAAGTTGCAACCCTTCAGAAAGGGAAGACTAGTTTTGGAAATAAAATAAATGAAAAGGGAATCATGGTTTGTGGTGGCGCCACATAGGCGGGTATAGGGTTCTCTTTTATATATATATATATATATATATGATATATGATATGATTTTTATATTTTAATATTATTTATATCATTTTAAAAAAATTATATACTGATCAACATGGAAACTAGTATATATATAGATATCAAAAATTTAAATAGAAGGCTAACACAATGATTTGACAGGAGCGTAACTTAGTAATAGTAGTGCAGAAATTGGCTAATGGTCAAGTAAAAACATGTCGTCTTTGTTAGCATGATAGACAACTAAATGATTGTATATATTAATGTAATTATATAGTGATATAAATTAGCATGATCATATATATTTGTTGTAGAATCATGTGAATAAATATTGTGATAGAATAGTTGATTTGGAGGGATAGCAAGGCAGATTTAGAGGGATTCAATGGGAGATTTGTATAGATAGAATAGCTGATCTTTAGGGATAGGAATGGCGGATCTTTAGGGATGTGTAATCTTTATTTTCTCTATAGAATGGAAAGACTCTCACTTTGAGAGGCATTCAGCTGAAAATTGACATGGTATTAGAGCCTTCTCTTGGCTGTCTTGTTTCATAGAGTCATATGTGGTTCCTTTTAATTTTTTTTTGAAAATCTTGGTTTTTGGCTACCTCCTGGGAATTTTGTTCTTGGTCATTCTAGTTGCTTTCTTGAGTCTTTGTAGTTTTATAACTATTCAAAAGCATGAATTCACATCACTTTGAATCCTTCAGTGTTCGTTTCACTGGTAAAAATTATTCTTCTTGGGAGTTTCAATTTCAGTTGTTTGTCACCGGCAAAGAACTATGGGGCCATATAGATGGAAGCGATCCTGCTCCTACTGATACAACAAAGCTAGGTGAATGGAAGATTAAAGATGCTCGGGTGATGACATGGATTCTAGGGTCAATTGACCCTCTTATTGTTCTTAATCTCAGGCTGTACAAGACAGCTAAGGCCATGTGGGATTACTTACAAAAGGTTTACAATCAAGATAATAGTGCAAGACGCTTTCAGTTGGAGTATGAAATTGCTAATTACTCTCAAGGAGGTCTTTTTGTTCAGGATTATTTTTCTGGATTTCAAAACTTATGGGCTGAATTTACAGATATTGTCTATGCCAAAATACCTACTGAATCCCTATCAGTGATTCAGGCAGTTCATGAGCAAAGCAAGCGAGACCAATTTTTGATGAAATTACGCTCCGACTTTGAGAGTGTTCGCTCTAACTTGATGAATCGTGACCCATCTCCCTCTTTGGATGTTTGCTTTAGGGAATTACTTCGTGAAGAGCAACGTCTTGTCACACAAAATGCTTTTAAGAAAGAAAATGATGTCACTGTTGCATTTGCTGCTCAAGGTAAAGGAAAAGGCAGGGATATGAGTAGAACTCAATGCTACAGTTGCAATATGGTCATATTGCTAGCAATTGTAGCAAGAAGTTCTGTAATTATTGTTAACAACAAGGACACATTATCAAAGAGTGTCCCACGCGCCCTCAAAATCGTAGGATCAATGCTTTTCAAGCTAGGATAAATGGTTCCACTGATGATAACTCATCTTCAGGACAAGTTCTTACTCCTGAAATGGTACAACAAATGATCGTGTCAGCCTTTTCAGCATTGGGATTACAAGGTAATGATGTTACATCTAATTTTTGGATTGTTGATTCAGGCGCTTCCAATCATATGACCAACTCAACGAGCATCCTAAAAAATGTTCGTAAGTATCAAGGTCCATCACAAATACAGATTGCCAATGGTAGTAATTTACCCATTACCAAGGTTGGGGACATTACTCCAACTTTCAAGAATGTTTTTGTTTCACCAAAGCTCTCAACTAGTCTTATTTCAGTTGGACAATTGGTAGATAACAATTGTGATGTGAATTTTTCTCGTAATGGTTGTCTTGTGCAGGATCAGGTGTCGGGGACGATAATCGCGAAGGGGCCTAAAGTTGGACGATTGTTTCCTATACATTTTTCCATTCCTCCTGTTCTATCTTTTGCTTGTACTTCTACTGCTAGTAAAACTGAGGTTTGGCATAAGCGTATAGGACATCCAAATTCTGTTGTGTTGTCTCATTTATCAAATTCTGGTTTATTGGGAAATAAAAATAAATTTTCAGTTGCTTCCATTGATTGTTCTACTTGTAAATTAGGCAAAAGTAAAACTCTTCCTTTTCCTAATTTTGGTAGTCGTGCTACAAAGTGTTTTGATGTCATTCATAGTGATGTTTAGGGCATTTCACCAATTATTTCTCATGCTCATTTCAAATACTTTGTGACATTCATAGATGATTATAGTCGGTTTACATGGGTGTATTTTCTTCGATCCAAATCTGAGGTATTTTCCATGTTCAAGACATTTTTGGCTTACATTGAGACTCAATTTTCTATATGCATCAAATTATTAAGATCTGATTCTGGTGGAGAATATATGTCTTATGAATTCAAAAAATTCTTGCTTGACAAAGGAATTGTCTCACAACACTCTTGCCCATATACACCACAACAAAATGGAGTTGCTGAACGAAAAAATCGGCATCTTTTAGATGTCACTCGTACTTTATTGATTGAGTCATCTGTACCATCTAAATATTGGGTGGAAGCTTTGTCTACTGCTGTCTATTTAATTAATAGATTGCCATCTAAAGTGCTAAATCTTGAGTCTCCATATTTTCGTCTTTATCACCAAAATCCTAACTATAGTGATTTTCATACATTTGGTTGTGTTTGTTTTGTGCATTTGCCTCCTTCGCAACGCAATAAACTTTCTATACAATCTACTAAATGTGCTTTTATGGGTTATAGTACTTCACAAAAAGGTTTTATTTGTTATGATCCATGTTCTCACAAATTTCGTATTTCTAGAAATGTTGTTTTCTTTGAGAATCAGTATTTCTTTCCTACGATTGTAGATTCATTTTCTCGTTTCTCCTCTTCTTCCTACTTTTGAGGATTTATCATCTTCTTTTAAGAGGTTCAAACCTGGATTTGTGTATGAACGACGTCGGCCAACTTTACCCTATCCCGACACTGATCCGCCGCCTGAAACTGCACCACAACTAGAATCTGAGAATTCTTCAAGGTCTGGTCCTCTTGAGCCTACTCGGCGATCTACAAGAGTATCTCGTACTCCCAATTGGTATGGATTTTCCTCTACTTTATCCAACATATCTGTTCCATCTTGTTACTCACAAGCTTCCAAGCATGAATGTTGGCAGAAAGCAATGGAGGAAGAACTTTTGGCTCTTAAAGAAAATGACACATGGGACATTGTTTCATGTCCTTCAAATGTCCGCCCTATTGGATGTAAGTGGGTTTATTCAATCAAACTTCATTCTGATGGAACTCTTGATCGGTACAAAGCTCGATTGATTGTTCTTGGTAACAGACAAGAGTATGGGGTGGACTATGAGGAGACTTTTGCACCCGTAGCCAAAATGACTACGGTACGAACTATTATTGCCATTACTGCTTCACAAAACTGGTCTCTTTATCAAATGGATGTCAAAAATGCTTTTCTCCATGGTGATCTTAAAGAAGATATTTATATGAAACCTCCACCTGGTTTGTTCTCATCGCCTACATCAGATGTATGCAAGTTGAAGCGGTCTTTGTATGGATTAAAACAAGCTCCAAGAGCTTGGTTTGATAAGTTCCGGTCTACTTTGCTACAAATTTTCTTTTGAGCAGAGCAAATATGACTCATCTTTGTTTCTTCGGAAAACATCTACAAGGTTGTGTTCTTCTTTTGGTGTATGTAGATGACATTATTATCACAGGAACTGATTCTTCACTAATCACTTGCCTCCAACAGCAGCTTAAAGGTTCTTTTCATATGAAAGATCTTGGTACTCTTACTTATTTTTTGGGTTTGGAAGTTCATAATGTTGCTTCAGGTGTATTTCTAAACCAACACAAATATACTCAGGATCTGATTTCTTTGGCTGGTCTTCAAGTTTCCTCCTCCGTAGATACTCCACTAGAAATGAATGTCAAGTATCGTCGTGAGGAAGGCGATCTTCTTCCTGATCCAACTATATTTCGACAATTAGTTGGGAGTCTAAATTACCTTACTATTACTCGGCCTGATATCTCTTTTGCAGTTCAACAAGTTAGTCAATTTATGCAAGCTCCCCGTCATCTCCACTTGGTGGCTGTTCGTCGCATCATTCGGTACCTTCTAGGAACATCTACTCGTGGATTGTTCTTTCCAAGTGGTTCTCCTATTCGTCTTAATGCTTTTAGTGATTCTGATTGGGCGGGATGTCCTGATACTCGTCGTTCAATCTCAGGTTGGTGCATGTTTCTTGGAGAGTCATTGATATCTTGGAAGAGTAAAAAGCAAGATCGTGTGTCAAAATCTTCAACAGAGGCTGAATATCGATCCATGTCTACTGCTTGCTCCGAGGTTGTATGGCTTCGTGGATTACTTGCTGAGATTGGATTTCCCCAATCTCATCCTACTCCTCTCCACGCTGACAATACAAGTGCTATTCAGATTGCTACTAATCCAGTTTTTCATGAGAGAACCAAACACATCGAAGTGGATTGTCATTATATACAAGAAGCTGTAGATAAAGGTGTCATTACTCTTCCACATGTGTCCAGTGATCTTCAAATAGCTGATGCGTTTACAAAATCCATGGCACGGCAACGCCATCAGTTTCTAGTAGGCAAATTGATGCTTCTTGATCCACCAAAGATCAATTTGAGGGGGGTGTTAGCATGATAGACAACTAAATGATTGTATATATTAATGTAATTATATAGTGATATAAATTAGCATGATCATATACATTTGTTGTAGAATCATGTGAATAAATATTGTGATAGAATAGCTGATTTGGAGGGATAGCAAGGCAGATTTAGAGGGATTCAATGGCAGATTTGTATAGATAGAATAGCTGATCTTTAGGGATAGGAATGGCGGATCTTTAGGGATGTGTAATCTTTATTTTCTCTATAGAATGGAAAGACTCTCACTTTGAGAGGCATTCAGCTGAAAATTGACAGTCTTCATGATATGTTTCACCAGTTGTGCAGAAACTAATGTAGTTAATTAAAAAGAATAATCTGATGAAGCCTAAATTTATTTTATAAATATATGAGCAAATCTGAAGATTCAAAAATTAGAGAAGTCCATAATTCATGAGAGTTACGAAAACCAGGTGATCTATTTGATGTTGTTCAGAAGATTTGACTTCCATTCGATGGCATAAATTTATTTTATAAATATACTGAAAATAGTTTAAATATACCCTCGTTATACTTTCGGATAAATATACCCCACCGGTTATACTTTTGGCACATATTTACCCTTATAACTAATAGAGGGACGGAGGACAAGGATTAAAAGAACTCAACCAATTTAACCATACCCAATTATAAGCAAATTTGAAGGTGCTGCATACAAGGTGTAAGATGAAAAGTATTATAGAAATTAACTGGGAAAACAATCACCAAATTATGAAACAATGATTTGATAGTGATCCAACCATCTGATGCATTTTCGGCTTGCCACAGAAAAGACCGTCTGTGCTTTTAATTAGTTTAAGAGCAATAAAGGGAAATCAGGCATCAATTAGAAAAAAAGAAAAGAAAAGGAACATATTCTTTTTTAGAAAAAAAAAACTGAACATTACCGTTGACTCACAGCTTCATTATGTTTCCAGAAAGATCCTGTATTGAACATATTGTTTGCACATTAGGGGCGCGTAGATACTCAAAAGCAGAACATAAGAGTTTGTTTCTACTTACTTCGGCAATGATGACAATACGGTCGTTTCCTTCATTCTCTTCGACTTCTTGTTTAATTCTCACAGCTGAAGCCTCCTGAGATTTGTTGTAGCACTCAATCAACCTAATATGTTTCAATGTTGAAATATCTGCAAGGCTAAGGGGGATCTCCTCAAGTTTCTTACACTTTTTTATGACAAGTTTTTCAAGCTGGGGAAAGGATTCCTCCGAGGCATCCCACCTTGAGATATCTAACCACACCAGTTTCAAGAACTTAAGCTTATCGAACGTGATATCTTGAAGGTACCACCCTTCTAAACGAGTAAAATCCAGTTCCCTTTTTATAAAACTCACATCTTCTAATTGGAGATACTCCAGGCTTGGTAGTCCCGCAATGAAGGAAATCGCGCTCTCCATAAAACAACCTCTCTTAAGTACCAACTTCTTTATATTTGAAGGCAAGTGCAACTTGGACACAGAAGCCTCAATGGTAAGGTGAAGTATTTGAAGCTGGGTAAGACTCTCCAATATGAGACAAGTATTTGCTTCAAACCCATCCACCCTCTCAAAAGTGATTTCGAGTTGTTGAAGATTAGGACACCTCCTTAATAACACATCCACCCTATCAACTTCCTTAATTGTAAATCTAACGTGCCTTAGAAACCTCAAATTTTCCAATTTAGAGGATCCTTCAAAGATCCCCTGCCTATCCTCTCCCAAATCAAATTTAGCATTAGCAATCTCAACATGCCTTAATTTTTCCATTTCCCAAAAAGAAGCTGGTAATAGTACCGTAGCATTACTCTTCACAATTAAAGTTTCTATATGGGGAAGATGAGTTTCTGGATGAAAATAGAATTTTTTTGCCCACACTGAGAGGTACTGAAGGTGATTTGGTGGTTCAAATGTAGCTGTCGACAAATAACGCACATTATGGGAACTCAAATTCAAGACCTTAAGAAGTCTCAATTCACTAACCTGACGGAAGGGAATCCTATTAAAAGATTTTCCTTGATTGGTCGTAATCGGTGACCTCAAGTGTTGTTGGAAAGGCTTCCGTGTTTTGGAGCCCAGAGATGCAAACTTGGAAAGCTCTTTACTGAAACTGAATCTCACTCGACTTCCATTCCAATCCAAAGGTTGCAACTGGCTTTCATGCCCCTTCACTGCCAACATAAATTTCTCTTCTCTACTCTTCTCCAAGCAAAAGTGAAACACAACATCATGAACCTGACAAATTTTGACTTTTTCATTGTAACTTTTCATTGAAACCATTACCACATTACTACTAATGAGATCCATCAAGTAATCTTCAGCAAATTCACTGTTCTGCACGAATCCTTCCTCAACCCATAGACTTATCAATGTGGACACTAGAATTCTTGCATCCTCAGGAAACATCCCCATATAAAGAAGACAAGGCTTTAAACAATCAGGTAAATTATCAAAACTCAACTGCATAGTCGCACGACTATAATCTTCCGACTCACGATCAAGATAGTCAAATAAAGCATCCTTAACCTCAATCCACGAAGATTCTTCAGATTTTCTTTTTTTGATTACTCCTGCTACCAAGACAACCACAAGAGGCAATCCTTTGCATTTTTTTGCAATTTCTAGACTCACATATTGTAGTTTAGGTGGGCAACCTTCCTGCTGAAGTACTTTTCTCTGCAACAATTGGCAACTCTCTTCTGTTGTGAGGAATGGAAGAGAATAAGGATCAGTATGGTACTTGACTTGCTCACCCACTTTCTCAAGTCGAGTTGTTACTACTATTCTGCTTCTATTTCCAACGTCTGGAAAACAAAACCTTAAGTCATCCCATGCCATACAATCCCACATATCATCCAATACAATGAGATATCTCTTGCCCATTAAGATTTTCCTCAACTCGTCAGCAAGGATGTCATCCTTATCCCCCTTGTCCTTGGAACCACTAACTTGACTAAAAATCTCTTGTAATAGCGTTCTCCGGTTATATGTTTGGGAAATGATGCACCATGCTCGAACATCAAAATGAGAAACAATGTTGTCACTATTGTACACCTTTCTAGCAATTGTCGTTTTCCCTTGTCCCCCCATTCCTACAATTGGGACGACGTCTAGCTCATTTGTACCTCTAATCAGATACTGAATCATTTTTTCTGTCTCTTTCCCAAAACCCACTATCTCCTCATCAATCACTGGATTGTTATGTTGAGTTGGCAGGTGTTTAAATGGTGCTACCACATAGCAAGGCTTAAGAGCAACGTCTGCTGACCACATCTCAGTCACCTCCGCATTAATTTTCTTGATCTCTTTTAAGATTGAAGGAAGTGAGCAAAAAATATGCAAAAAAACATTATACTGAGAAAGAATAGAGTCAATGGAAACCTCAGATTCATATGCCAAACTGATGGTACGTCTATGAAGAACTTTAGGAACTTTATGTTCATGGTGCACCTTTGCGACATCTCTGAAAATGGATGATAAAGATGACAGCTCCTTCTCTAAAATGGATATATGAGTTGATAGCTCTTTCTCCAAATTACCAAAAAGTGGTTTCATCAAGAAATCTAAATCAGATTTATATTTGGATATCTCATTCAGTTTCCTTAAAAGAGAATCCAGAAAGCTCAATCCACAAAAGGTGGAGAACTGAGATGGAGTATATTTCAAGGATTTGTAGTAAGTCTCCACTTGTGCCTTCAAATCTTTAGTTTTCTCCAATATCTGTATCGAGCAAAGACTTACTTTGCTAGTATCATCTTTGTTTATAGAGCTAGGAACATCAACTGCTATAGCTTCAACTTTTTCCATAACCTCATTCAACCAGTTACCATTAATAGCATGATTTGACACATCAGCATCAAGGAAGACCAACAAGAACTCTATTGCCACATCAATATTTTGAGCAGAGACATTATCAGGAAAGCTCTCGAGCTTTTCTTTTCTGAGATACATCAACAGTTTGTGGAGATGATGAGAAAATCCTTTCGGTAATTTCTTGTCCTTGAAAGTTCTTGAATGAGCAAACTTTGAAACCTTTAGTTCATTGAGAAAAATCTTCTTCATTTCCAGCTCCACTAACACAATCAAGAATAATAGATAAGGAGGTGTATTCAAGATATCATTAAGCTCATCCTCATCAATATTAGGAAAAGCAAGACAAAAATGTCCCACATTGTTAGCCATGAACTGAATTCGAGTCTCCAAACATTCCAGCTTCTCATGGTTGACATAACCATTTATCTCTGTGGCATATAGGTATGTCAAAAATCTCAGTTTCTTTTGAACAACTTTCAGTTCCTTTAAAAATCTGTGTATTTCATGGTTTTCTTCAGGAGGGTCAGACCTAGCACTTTCCAGGCAGAGTAGTACATCATTTAGATTCTTTTCGAGGCAATCCATACATTTTGACAGATCAAGATCATTCAACTCATAATTGTTATTTAAAATGATATCACGTTCCACGAATTCCAACAAATGTGATTCTAGCCTTTCCAGATTAAGGTTAGTTTTACATTCATCTGGAATCCCATCCAATACCTGGTGAAGCATTGCCATAGTCAATTTGGCATTCTTTTTGTGTTTGACAAAGGAATCACGAAAAAGAACATGATGATACTTTATAACGGTTCTCAAAACTCTTAGCGACACTTCAAGTCCCTTAATTTCATTAATCTTGGCGCTATCCAGATTACCTCCACTCTTGATCCTTCTTAGGTGATTTAACATTTCCTCAATTTCATTTTCAGCCATCTTCTCTTGAAAAATTCCTGCAAGTTCACCAACTCTTGGAATTAGGTTTATTTAACAACATTTTTATTCATGTCTTTCATACCTAGTGTTTGTAACTATATATGTCGATGCTTGAGAAATATAGTATATTTTATGTACCATTTTCATCTAACAAATGGTGCATATTATCACAGAAAATCACATTTCACTCACTTTCATATGGTCACTCAACTACTAGTCATTTTCTTTAGACAAAAGAAAACTAATATCAATGTGTGATGCTAATGATGGAGGGCGGACTGATAAGAGCAGGTCAAAGAAAAGGATTGACAAGAATTTAGGCTGGCAAGAATCTTAGTTGAAATTACACATAGGAATAACCCAAATAGGAGAAGTAAAAAAAAAAAAGTTACAAATACATAACACAAGTTCACTACACTTTTGAGCTCGACGAGGCATATCCCAAAAGCTTGGCTCTGACAAGATGGTCATTATCATTGCTTATTTTTAGATCTCAAGAGCATCTAATGTGTGTCTAAACTGTGATACAAGTTGAGAAATTAAAACAAGTTTCATCTAAAAGGGGGAAAAAATTTTTCCTCACTTATAAAAGGGAATCATTTTCCTTACAATTGTCGTAGCTTTTATGTTCACAATACTTGCTTTAACTAACACTTAGGTATTATAATATACTAGTATCTAGGCACGTGTGTTGTATGTGTACCCACGATGATGAATATGAACTATTAAAAAATCACATAAAAATTCTTTAAAATTGTGTTTGAGTTAACAGTAATGTAAAAGAGTTCAAATATGTCATCGAACTTTGGGAAAAAGGCTTGTTTATGCCACTCGTTAATAGTTGGCCGGCTCAATCATGCCACTGCATTACAGAAAAGGTCCATTTGTGCCATTATTTTTTAACATACAGGTTTGATGGTTAGCAAAACCGTTCTTTCCACATGGCCTCTTATTACAAGTCCACATCACTAAAATTAAACTGATAAAAAAAGTTCAAATATGCCATCAAACTTTGAAAAAAGATTCATATGTCATTTGTTAATAATTGGGCTCAACCATTTCACTGTCGTTATAGAAGGGTCTATTCGTGCTACTTTTTAACGGCCAGGTTTGATGATTTCGCAATTTTTTTTTTCACGTGGCCTCTTATTAGAGGTCCACATGCCAAAATAAACCAACCTAATTTAATTAAATTTGAAATTAAAACCTGACTCATAACATCACACTGGACCCACCCTAACCTATTTCCCTTTTTATTTATCCCCCAGACCCTTAGATTGATCAATTGACAAGAAACATGGTTGAATCCAACTATTAATGAATGACATAGATGAACATCTTGTCACAGTTCAGTGGCATATTTGAACTTACTTTTCGACTAGTCTAATTTTGGTGACATGGACCTCTAATAAGAAGCCATATGGAAAAAAAATAGTGTTGCGAAACACAAGTCTTGACTGTTAAAAATCAATGGCATAATGGGTCATTTATGTAACAGCAATGACATGCCCAACTATTAAATGAGGTTTTTTTCTTTCTCAAAGTTGGATGACATATTTAAGCTTTTTCTCTATTAATTATTAGTACAAAGAAACAACTAATGCATTCCCAATGATTTAATTAAAAAAAGTGTGTGCGGAAGGATAGCACGATTAGTCGCTCAGTTGGTTGGATATCACAACTTTCACCTTATGACGGTTCAATTCCCCTACCCCCAATTTGTATCTATAAAGACATATAACCAGCCATCTGCTGTTGATCACTTTTTTTAAAAAAATAATAGAAATTTAAAGAGGAAAACAAAAATAAAACACTCCTTTAACTGGTTCAACAGAGCATAAACTAATTATTATATGTGATATCCATTTTTTTGTTATCTAGACCATATCAGAAATTAAAACACAAGTGTTTTGAAGTGCCATAGTGTTTCATACAAGACAAATATCATAAATGTCTACATCAAAACCATATTCACAATATTTGAAGTGCCATTATGTTTCATGAAGTTTATTGGTAATATGGATTAATAACTCAGGTGTGGTATCAATTTAAGAACTTTGATATTTTGGAAAGCAATAGAAAGTTAAAATACAATATATCTTACAATTTTCGAGCGTGACGAGTAGTCGATTGATCGATCTCCTTTTGCCTTTTTGTATCTCCAAGTTCTGATCCAATCCAAGAAAAAGAGTTGTTGATAACTTATATAAAAACAGATTCCACTTAAGAAGGGATAAAAATTCAAAGGGAGATTTAGAAAAATGTTTATTGAAAAGTACCTGATAAAGGTTGGAGTAGGATTAAGCTAACAAGAAAAGATTAATATGAGCATAATTAACTTAGAACAATGAGGAAATGTTTGTGTCATACTCTAAGAAGATTAGTGGATGAATAATTATGGTTTAACCAAAGGACTGGATCGAAATCCTACAAAAAAGTCAATGGTTGTATTATTTAATGAATATTAATTTTTAGACAGCTAATACATTGTCAGGTTAATATAATATTCATTCCCATTGGCTTTCAAAGTCAATAGTTGCATAATTTAATGAAATAACATGACTTATGATATATACAGAGAGACAACTAATTAATTGGCTACCTGAACTTTCACATTGTCCTTTATTAATCACATTGTCGTTCTAATTACTACAAATAAATCAGTTCTACTTATTTAGAGTCTTATAATTCACACTGGTAAATCTTATTTTGATGGATAAATTCAGAGACGTGCGCCACCATTGTCCTCCTGGAAAGCTGAGCAGGGGTTTGACAACAAGTGATATGTATTTGGCTTCATATGATGCTCAAACTCACCAAAAAATTGTTGCGCCCATGTCGGATCCTCCAAAAATGTAATATGTGGAAGTGACCACATTTTTGAAGAGCGTGAACAACATAGATGCAAATTAGATTTCATACAGGAATACTCATCTTTCAATTCAACTTAGTATTCTCTGGAGGTGTTTTTTGATAAAAAGAGTTGATCAATCAAAACAAACTTAGCAATCGGTACTGGTGTTACAATATAAGAGGATGAGCATGTACGTTCAATAGACTCTCTGAGTTTTTGCTGCAGTTGTCAAATTCAAACAAATCCTCGTGCTCAATTAAGCGAAAGCAAGCATTGAATTCCATTGTTGACAAGCACATACTTGATTCACAGCAGCCTTATATTGCTTCCCCCATAATCCTGTATTGAACCCAGGAGAAAAGCTCGGTATTTCAGAAAACTCAGACCGACGGAGAAAATGGAAGAAACGACACTGTTAAATGTACGGAGGATAAAGCTAGGGTCACAAGGACTAGAAGTTTCCAGGATCGGGCTGGCTGTATGAGTATGTCCGGTAACTACGGCCTGCCCAATCCCGAGCTTGAAATGATCAAGCTACTTCATCACGCTATTGATACTGGAGTGACCTTACTTGATACTTCTGATGTCTATGGACCTCTCACTAATGAAATCCTCATTGGTAAGGTGAAGATCCTTTTTTAAAACAAGTAATTAGTTGTACTTCTTGCTTACTTTGGTGTACCTGTCTGATCCTGTAGTGATTTTATTGTTCACTGAGAAAAAAATGAAATTTTATGATTAATTCTATGAATTTTCAGGTTTAATTGGAGTTAAAGTAGATATCTTTATCTTTTTTAAAGTGTAATGAAATCCATTTAATGATCCTCTACAAAAATGTATGGATTTTTTACCAAACGGCCTAGTGGTCGATGATGTGGGTCGAGAACCATGAGATTTCAGGTTCAAATGGTAGTGAAGGTAAAAATTAGGTGGATAGAGTTGTGGGTACCCCTTGGAATGACTTGGAATAGTTGAGGTTCGTGCAAGCTAAGCTGGGACACTGCGGTTGTTAAATGAAAGTATGGACTTTTTGTATCTAAATAATAACAAGTATATCCTTTGTAGATTCTTGATTTTAGATTTGAGTTCAAGATTAGCAGTTTTAGATTTTTTTGACCTTAGAGTCTGTAAAATATATTATTTTCTGCAATCTTGTATGTTAGAAATTAGTCATCAAAGCAAGAAAAAGATATTAGTAATATATAGCCTTTGGTTATTTACAATATAGGTTGCTCTTCCTGCACTTGCTTGTTGAGAGTTGTCGATTTTTCAATGTTATCATATGGGTTAGAATTGTTTATGCTTAATGCGAATTCAAGTTGTACTTTTTCATCTGATACCATGGCCGCTAAACACTCTATAAAGTAGAGCATTTATCCTGTTCTATATATATACTTGATTTACATAAAACTTGGAGTATCTCAAACTGATTTATCTTCCAGAGACTCGAATCTGTATCCTCGCAAATCTATGCTTTACATTTTGAACCTGAGTTTTACAGGTATATAATATGTTCATGTTCAACTACCTGATTTCATGTAGGCTATTAAAGGAATAAGAGAGAAATTACTAATAGCTACCAAGTTTGGAAATAGGGGCATTTGTGGTGAACCTGCATATGTAAGGGCTTGTTGGGAGGCCAGATTGAAGAGACTGGATATCGACTGCATTGATACTCAGTTGCCAATTGAAGTTACGGTTCGACATCTTTGCTCCAAAAATTTATCTTTCCAGTGTACTTCCATCACTTTTAAGTTTTAAGAAGTAGTCGTGTTGTATGATTTGTGTGTCTAATCAGGTGAATCCTATGTCATTGATCGTCGCATATAGAGCTTTTCCCCAAGTTTGCCATCCAAAAGCACTACTCATACTTGGTTTGATTGGTATATCAACCCATGTTTTATGTGACAAACCTTGTTAAGTCTATGCTACTCTTTCCAATTTTGCTTCTCTTTGTTTTATGCATAGTTATTCTACGAACTTCTTCAATCTATGATAAACATTTTCATAACAAGTTTTCTCTGAAATACTTATAATTGGAAATGATTTTCAAGACAACAGGTTATCCCAACATTTGTGAAGTTCCATACCTAGTTGATTTAGTGATGTCGTTTCATAAAATAGTTTCTCGTAATTAGGTTATTGTCTTGTCATTCAGATCCTCTGATTTATGCAATTATCTGAAGGTAGTAATTTCAATATTATCTATGTGATGCATAACTGCGGAATCTGCAGTATCATTACTCTATTTACCAAATTGTGCTGTATATGTTCTAACTAGTATCTGGAACGTGCATTGCATGTTTATCCCTTATTATTTTTATTAAAAAAAATTATATTTATAAAGTTCAATTATAAAATAAGTAATGCAGAAATTAACAATTTTAATTCTGATTTAGTCTCTAATGATATGGATATGTCGATGAATAGCTATTTTTTTCCAGAACAAACAACTTAGTTATTGAAGTAGTTTACAATGAATTTCTACTCGAAAAAATAATAAATAATACATGTAAAAGTCTTTGACGAAAGTAGCAAAGACATGAAGAAGAAATAAATTTAATTCTAGTTATTGCTGAAATCACAAATATAAAGAATATTTTTCATTTTTTCTGGTGCTTATATGAATTGCATTCTTTTTATTTTTTTTATATACAGTACTATTCTTTAAGGGTGTGTATGGTATGAAGGAAAACATTTTTTCATGTTTGATTCTCTTTATTGCATAAAGGGGACCTCGTTTTATATATTATGGTGATCGAAAATTGACCAAGACTTTGTTGTGATGGCCAAAATACAGCTTGTTGGTCCCTGTTGTCCCGTTTGTAATGATTATTTCGATGTATGCGTATCACGTCAAATTATTGGATAAGTCATATATTTGTTTTGAAACCTTTTCTTATTGGTTAAACCGAAAACCAATAAATCTTTGACCATTTATCATCCCTTTCTCATCTGTATATTTTTTATTTTTAATTTTGATGAAAAATAAATAAAAAGTGGTAAGTTAGTGTAAATGTAAAAGTTCATAATCATATATTGGAAAATTTAGGAGCCATTTGGTACTTGGTAGGTGTATATAGCAAGGAGATCTGATACACAAATATATTATACGTGAGTAAGTTAGTTATACGAAAACGTTATATATTAAACACAAATATATTATATGTGAGTAAGTTAATTATATGAAAACGTTATATATTAATTTATGATGATAGGGTATATGAAATAATAATAAAAGACTAAATTTTTATTCCATTTAAGAAATAACCACATTTTATAAATTGTTAAAAATTATATCAACGAAAATTAAATTGTAAATGGTATTCCAATTATAGTTTATAAAATTGGGGCATCCAATATTAATAGGTGTACATCTAGTCAATTTTTCTATGACTACATAGTATTGTATAAAATTTCATGGAATTGTTATTTTCTCCATTGACTCATGACTAATTGTAATTGATAGTCGAAATTCTTTTGATATGCTAAGTTGTTGATCAACTATAAGGTAGCAAAGGTCACTCTTAAAAGTGTAGTTTTATGACACGAAAATCGTTGTGATATGAAGGAGAATTCATATATCTAACATTTGAAAAACATGATTTTAGGGCAAAGATTACGCTAATTTATGCTACCGTATGGGCAGAGAAGGAGAGTTCTTATAAATTTCTAAACAATAGAAATTTGTTGGATATTTGACAAAAGGAAACTTCAAAAAGTACATTCATCTAGAATTTGGACAAGTCCTTTCTAAGAAAAGTAAAAAGTAAAATATTTGAACTTGTCAATTAATTAACTACAAAGACAACAGACTATTTTTCAACACATTATTGATTATCTTCATGTTTCAATTTAGAATCAAACCAGAAACCATTTTGTAGGTACTATAGTCAGACCTCCATCCTTTATAATAATATTTTACTATCATAACTATATTTTCGATCAATCTTTCATATTATATTATATATACTATATGTTATTATTACATATCAATTTGTTATACTAGTCAAAAACAATATCGAATCAAACAATATTGTTAACAAAGAGATTTGACTATAGAATAAAAAAGGTCTACATGTTTTCTGGGTCAAAGATAACCTTAAATACTTGTCTTTCCAGGTGTAAAGAACACATTGTCATTTAGTACACATGCTAGTCGATAAATTCACGCTAAGTAAATTTATTCAAAGTAAAACGTTCTCTATTAATCAAATATTTTTATATTTAGAGCTCGAACTCTACCCCTTTATTCCCTTCAAATTTCATATCTAGCCAAACAGAATTTGACATCGAAGTAAGTAACGTAAAAAAATCCTTTATCTCCATTTCTCATTATCATTTGTAAATTGAATTCCTTTACTTTATAACCATTTTATGGTTCATAATGAGTTTCCTCTCATATTCATACCATACCAATGTCACTATCCAAAGACTTTTCTTACCTAAATACTGGTCAAAATTCTCTTTGAAGTTTGAAACTTCAAATTTTCTATTAGTAAAAAATCACTTTTTCTATCATGATATATCTATATAAACTCTAAATACTTTGCCCACAAATAAATTAACAAAAAAAAGTACTCCATCACCATGAAAGAATTAATTTTCATTCCTTTAGCAGGATTAGGCCACATTGTATCAGCCATTGAATTTGCAAAACAAATCCTTAATAGAGATGAAAATTTTTCCATCTCTTTTCTCATCATGGAACTTCCCTTAGACTATGGTGTTCATAATTTTATTCAATCACTCACTTCTCAACCTCGTTTAAAATTCATCGATATCTCCCTAGACGAGAAAACATCATCTGGATTCCTCAATAACCACGAAACATTCCTCTATGATTTCATCGATGGTCACAAATCACTCGTACGTGAATATGTTCACAACATTTGTAAAACAAGTTCATGTTATGGTTTTATTCTTGACGTGTTTTGTACCTCAATGATTGACATAGCTAACGAATTTAACGTCCCTAGTTACATTTACTTTGCTTCAAACTCTTCTTTTCTTGGCTTATGTCTTCATTTCGAGACCTTAAGAAATGAACAACATTCAGACACGTCCAGATACATGAACTCTAACGAGGCATTATCAATCCCAAGTTTTAAAAATCTTTGTCCTACTAAAGTTTTGCCTAAGCATTTGTTAGATTCAAGACTTGCCTCAACGTTGTTTTTTGATGGAATTCGTCGATTTAAAGAGACTAAAGGGATTATTGTTAATACTTTTTTCGAGCTTGAATCGTTTTCTCTTCAGGCTCTTTCAGATTCTAAGATGGTTCCAAAAATT
This sequence comes from Solanum commersonii, assembly GCA_029007595.1. Taxonomy (NCBI): domain Eukaryota; kingdom Viridiplantae; phylum Streptophyta; class Magnoliopsida; order Solanales; family Solanaceae; genus Solanum; species Solanum commersonii. The sequence continues at coordinate 850,481 of JAJTWQ010000128.1, read as the reverse complement.
TATCCAGTTGGTCCAGTGGTTAGTTTTGAAAAAAGTGGCCATTTTAGAATAATTCACTGGAGATTGAAAGTATTATTAAGTGGTTAGATGATCAACAGGATTCCTCTGTTGTGTTTTTGTGTTTTGGTAGTATGGGAAGTTTTGAAGCAGAACAGATCAAAGAAATAGCAACTGCACTGGAGCATTGTGGTCACAGGTACTATTAATTGTAACTTTTTTTCTCCCCGTTTCAAGTTGCTTGTCTGGTTTAGATTTAGCACAGAGTTTAAGAAAATAAAAAGGACTTTTAAATTTTGTGCTCTTTAACTAAAAATGTGTAGCATGTGCCAAATTGTCAATTAATCTCGTGGTCTTAAACATGTCATGTGTAAATTTGAAGTTAAAGAGTAGTCAAAAAGAAAAGAGACGTTTTTTTTTAAAACAAACTAAAACGGAAAGTAAGACAAACAAATTGAAACGAAGGGAGTAACATAGTGTACATACATATAATGCATATATGTACCACTGAAAGGTGTGGTAAAATGGTAAAGGTTTCTTTATTATTAACTAGAGATGTTGTATTCCAACATTTTATGATAATGAGGATTCATATAACACTCCAACTAATAACTTAATTGATTGGAGTTAAGGGTGGTCTTTTAGTGGAATAAGTTTTTTTTTTTTGTATCTTGAAGTGGTTTATTAATATATCTCCTATAAGGGAAGTTGTTTTCACCTAGACTCTCCAAATTAATATTATGTCGTGCGTGTATATGTTGGATTCTCTAAAATTACTCTATTTTTGGAAAATCTAACACGTACATGTCTTTATTTTTGAAAAATCTAAGCAACATAGATTTTTATGCCTCAAAAACCAATTCCTAATTTTGTTTTATTGTCATTTTCAAATAGGTTCTTGTGGTCTTTAAGAAAATCTCCACCAAAGGGAAAAGTAGATATACCAACAAGTTACAACAACTATGAAGAAGTGTTGCCAAAAGGATTCTTAGAGAGAACAAAAGAAAGAGGAAAAATAATAGGATGGGCACCACAAGTTACAATTTTATCTCATCCATCAGTAGGAGGATTTGTGTCCCATTGTGGTTGGAATTCAATACTAGAAAGTGTACATTTTGGTGTACCAATTGCAACTTGGCCACTCTATGCAGAACAACAAATGAATGCATTTTTGTTAGTGAAAGAATTAGGACTTGGTGAGGAGATAAAATTGGACTATGTTATTGATTTTGAAGGAAAAAATAATCAAGTTGATATAGTAAGTGCTCAAGAAATTGAAAGTGGTTTATTAAAGTTGATGGTAAAAAGTGAAGAGAATGAAGTGAGGAAAAAAATGAAGGAAATGAAGGAGAAGAGTAGAGTAGCTATGGAGGAAGGTGGATCATCTTATAACTCTCTTGGACTTCTTATCAAGGATGTAATCAGAAATATTTAATTTTCTTATAATATGAAGAAGAAGCAAAAAGAAGAGAAGATATATGGTATTTGAGGAGATATGTAGTATCATGATTTATGGTCATTTTCTTAATATTTGTATACTTTTACTAATATTTATTGAATGTTTTCACTTTTCATTATAGTTTTATTTATTTATTTTGTATTTCTTTCAAACAATTTTCATGATCCGAGTCTATCGGAAACATTCTTCTTACCTTAAAAAGATAGAGGAAAAGTTCGAGTATAATCCACCCTCCTTATAGACCTCACGTAATTTATTGATTATACTTGATATGTTATTATTATAGTCGATTCAAAGAGAATAAAGAGCACTGAATATTTGTGTTTAACTAAAATTTGAGTATACACACATATTACTTTAACGCTAGTACAAATTAAGTATTTAAAAGTGTATATGCATAATATGTATGCTATATTTCACTCGATGAAGACAATTTTTTTTTTATCATATTATCTATTATAATAATCCTATTAAATTTAGAATTTTCGATGGGGGATGATTTAAAGAAAAATAATAATTTTATAAAGTTTATGTAAAAAAAAAAGAAAAAAAAACTTACTCTCGCATGGAATGCTCCTTCACAATTTTAATTCCAAAATATTCTTTTTTTCAACTTACTCTAACCAAATACGTAGTCCAAACACCTACTAGTCAATGGGTCAACATATTCTGTGAGCTCACTGTTCAGACGGAGATTCGCCGGAGAAAATGGAAACGCCGGCGTGTGAAGTTCCGAGGGTCAAATTAGGCTCGCAAGGCCTAGAAGTTTCTAGAATCGGGCTGGGCTGTAGAGGCATGTCTCCCAATCATGGCCCGCCTAAGCCCGAACCCGAAATGATCAAGCTCATTCAATACGCCATTGATCGCGGCGTCACCTTCCTCGATACGTCCGATCGGCACGGTAAAATAAAATGTAACAATTACTGCTTTAATGTGTTGTACCTCTTTCTTTATTGTGTTGTACCTTGCTGCTTTCCAAGTTGTAATTACTCCCCTTGTCCCAATTTATATCAAAGGTTCGAAGTATGATGGTCAAAACTTAATTTTAACTGTGAATTTGGCTATAAATTCTTCAAAATGTTTAAAATGAAAATTTACATATATGAAAACTACTATACAAGTCGATATAGGTAATGATTCGATATTTAAACAAAATTTGAGAAATGGATTATTAAGAACAACATTTTCTAGAATTTTAGTTTGCATCTTATCAAATTACTTAAATGAAGTTTCCAATAGCATATACACTAATTGAGGTAGTTGAATATGTGCATTCTAAATTTTATTTTGTTTAGGCAATCAAAGGAATGAGAGAAAAAGTACAAATAGCTTCCAAGTTTGGCATAAGTTTGAAAGAAGGGAAAATGGACATTTTTGGTGAACCAGAGTATGTAAGAGCTTGTTGTGAAGCTAGCTTGAAGCGACTAGATATCGACTGCATTGATCTTTATTATGTTCATCGGATTGATATCCGAGTGCCTATTGAAATCACGGTTTGACATCTTACTTCTATTTTTTTTCCATTTATTATATTTGAGGATTTCTAGCAAACTTGTTGTAGTACTATTCTGTTGCTATCTGTTGTTTCTTGTATTTCCGTTACTTCTTTTTCTAGACTACTATGAGCTATTTTTCCTTGAGCTGAGGGCCTATCGATAACAACCTTTCTATCTCTACGAGGTAGGGGTAAGGTGTGTGTATACTCTATCCTCATTCAGACCCCACTTTGTGGGACTACACTAGGTATGTTGTTGTTGATTTCTAGCGAATTGCTGGATTGTGTGGTTTGTGTACAGAGGTAACAGTAACCAGTTAATCACTTTGATAAAAGCAGATTTCACTTGGATATAGCTCGGCTAGAAACCGCAAAAATCTTCTAGTCTTTTAAAAAAAAGAATTGATTGAATCAAGTGTGTGGGATATGGTCCCGAGCTATTTTACTTGAATCCGCTTTTATATTGCCAAACTGACATATTCATGAAGATCTTCTGATGCACTATATTTTTCGGAATCTTCAAAAGTGTTGATGGAGATGAGTGCGTGTAGGATCCTTCAAAGGCAGTACTTTGGCAGAGTACGATCAACATATCTGATGTGTTGTTTGTCAATCCATAAGATAAAGTCAGAGACGGAATAATGTTCTACTGACAGTAGAGAAAAAAGGGGTGTACAAAAAGGTTGAATTGAATCTTATGCTATGTGAGAAATGTTATGTGTTTCTCTCAAATTCTCGGAGGATAGGCCAATGCTTTGAAATGTTTGTGTTAATAAAGTTTACTTAGTAAAAGAAACACTCATCTATGCTTACTGTAATTTCGTAGTTCTCCAACTATGAAAGAATTTTTTCTTTATGTCACATTTATCCACTCTACACTCTGTCACTGGTGAAATGCTTTATGATGAAATCACAAACAAAGGTTAGCTGAGACCTGTACAGAAATAATCATGGAGATCAGGATTCTAAAAAAGGTTGAATTTTTTGTGTAGCGTTCAGTGTGAGATTACTTGACAATTGACATTTTAAGGAGAAGAAGCAGCATCACTGTTAGCTACTACTATCGTTTTTGAAAGCATCACTGAGTCAAAATTAATCATCTTTTGTTATGAACAAGTAGTATAAAAGAGATAAAATGTCCAGTGGGTGAAAGAATATCAATAAAGACGATACTCCTGTCAAATAGAAAATCAACATTTTGAGGCTTTATGTAACAATATAATCGGGCATTTTGTTTATTGTGCTTATTGTTATTGTTTTGTTGTTATGATATTGTGTGGCATAGTGTGTAGATGGGAGAACTGAAGAAACTGGTTGAAGAGGGTAAAATCAAATACATAGGTTTATCCGAGGCTTGTGCAGCAACAATCAGAAGGGCACACGCGGTGCATCCAATAAAAGCTGTTCAGATGGAGTGGTCATTGTGGACCAGAGATCTTGAGGAAGAAATAGTTCCAACTTGCAGGTAGTGTGTCTCTTAGAGTTCACTCTTTCAGATAATATGAAGGTTCTTCTGAGTAAATGCCTTTTCCAGAGAATTAGGAATTTCAATTGTTCCGTATAGTCCTCTCGGACGAGGATTCTTCTCAGCAGGTCTAGAGTTGATTGAGAGCTTGGCCGAGGGAGACTTCAGCAAGGTTGGTCTAGTTAATTGCACTGTCTTCAATCTTGCATGATTTTCATTTGCATTTAGCCATTTACCTCAATTAGCTGCATATCATAGGCATCATTTTCCTTTTAAACCAAAATTCTGGAACATGTTTCATTGGCCTTTTGTGAAACTCTACAAGCGTTAGCATCAACGTTGTGACTTTCCTATTCTTAATCAGTGGCTTGCTGATTAACTGAGCTTGACCGATCTACCAGTATTGATCTTGATGAGATTTCGTCAGTATTGATGAATTAAGGTTACGAAACACATGCTCCCTTATGAATAAGGCGATCTGAATACAAGATCAACGAGTCTTAACTTCTAGTGCAAATTCGGACATCAAAAAAGAACACTCTTTATAAATTAACATGCTTAGAGAGTACAAAAAAGATACACCTATCCCACAAAGAATGGCGGGTCACAGTGTCATGGTCAATGCATCCAAATTTTTGGTATTTCTAAATTATAGAAACTTTACTAGAAATCACAATAGTTATAAATAGAAAGATACAAAAGTTGAGTTGTTTATAAGATGTTGTCATCAAAGAAAAAACGGTTCGACTCATAGGTACTATAACTCTATCCATCGAGGCTTAGACAGATAGAAAGAACTCACCTGGTGTTTGATTTCAACTTGAATGTCATGGTTCTCAATCTAGTTTGCCAACTTATCCTTATTGCTCGAAATCTTTTCTGATACAGCATGTTATAATTAACGATTAAAACAATACATATGATTGGTATGGCTGATGTATGTTTCTTTTATCATTTGTTTTTTTTCCAGAATATACCAAGGTTCAAGCCTGAAAATTTTGAGCACAACAAGCAAATATACGAGCAAGTCAAGGAAATAGCATCAAGAAAGGGATGCACCACATCACAGCTTGCATTGGCTTGGATTCTTCACAAAGGAGATGACATATGCCCCATACCTGGTACCACCAAGATTGACAACCTCAATGAAAATATCGAAGCCGTATCTGTAAAGCTGACAACTGATGAAATGATGCAGTTAGAGTCCTGTGCTGCTGAAGATATGGTTAAAGGCGAAAGGCACACATTCATGTGGGCGACTTGGATAAATTCGGAGACTCCACCATTGTCCTCCTGGATAGATGAATAATGGATACTTTCTCGTTTTGCTTTGGAAGAAGCCCGTTAAAGCCCAAGTGTAATTCGAAGTAGAGGCTGAACCCGGGCTAATGACAGTTCAGCATTTCTTTCTAGCAAGTGCAATAGAGACTAGGATTTACAAATCTACTATGTTCTGGACAAATGAATAGACACAGTGTGCACACTATGTAGTTTGCTAGTAGTCTGAAGTTCTTTTGCTAGTGCATACCTTTATATCCAAATTTTCCTTGTATTTGTGATGAAAATTTATTGTTATCCCCTGTGTACCTTTGATCCTTTGTGCGATAGAGCCCTTCCACAGAAGACTCCTGAATCACTCCAAGTCTCGATTTTTCAATGTTATAATATGGTTTATAATTGTTTATGCTTAATGCATATTCAAGTTGTACTTTTTCATCTGATACCATTGCCGCTAAACACTCTATGAAGTAGAGCATTTATCCGGTTCTTCTCTATACTTGATTTACATAAAACTTGGAGTATCTCAGACTGTTAAATCTTCCAGAGACTCGAATCTGTATCCTCGTAAATCTATGCTTTACATTTTCTACCTGAGTTTTATAGATATGTATAGGTTCATGTTAAACTACCTGATTTGATGTAGGCTATCAAAGGAATAAGAGAGAAAGTTCAAATAGCTATCAAGTTGTTATCCAAAATCACTACTTGTACTTGGTTTGATTTGTATGCCGGTCCATGTTTTATGAGACACACCTTGTTAAGTCTATGCTACTCTTCCATTTTTGCTTCTCTTTGTTTTATGATTTTATTGATGTGTCATTTTACAAACTTCTTCAATTTACGATAAACACTTTCATAACAAAGTTATTTCTTAAATACTTTAATTGGAAATGAATTTCGAGACAACAGCTGCAAGGAAATGATGCACCCCTTCAAAGTTAGCATTGGCTTGGGTTCTTCATCAAGGAGATGACAGGCACTACGAAGGTTGAAAACTTCAACGAAAATGTAGGAGCCTTTCCGTAAAGTTGACAGCAGAAGACATGAAAGAACTCACATCGTATACCTCTGGTGATGTTGTCAAAGGTGAGAGACATGTATACATGTCGTCAACTTGGATAAATTCAGAGACTCCACCATTGTCCTCCCTAGAAAGTTGAATAGGGATTTGACAAGTGATATCTATTTGGCTTCTTATGATGCTCAAACTCTCCAAAGATATTGTGGCACATGTGTCGATCCTCTATGGAAAATCCAATATAAACTTGGTGACATTTTTGAAGAGTCGGAACAACATAGATAGCTTTTGTACATGTACTCAATACTTATTAATGAAGTGAGATGTATGTTATGGATTGCTCCTAAATTATTTAGTACTAAGCTATCAAAACAACTTCCATTCAGTATATTTGTATTCAACCAGCTTTCAATTGTATACTTTATTTGAATTTTGCAGGTGTAAGATGAAGGGAAACAACTATTATATTACAAAAAACAAACAAGAAACAATGTTTTGACAGGTTATAAAATAATAAAGCTGCATAACAAAGGCAACAAGAAATCACAGTTAAAGACCATCTAAAACATACAGAAAAAGGACAGAGCTTTCAGCTCTAGGAGCACAATATACTAGAGCATGAGCATGGCTGTAACAATTGGCTGTATTTCTGCTGCAATTATCAAATTGAAATACATCCTCGTTAGTTTGAGATCAACATGGAGCAATTAAGTGAAAGCAAGCATTAAATTAGAAGAAGGAACAAGAAACTATATATACCATTGTTGTGATTACAGGCAGGTACATGTTTGACTCACAGCTGCCAGATGACCCTAATTTAATTCTGTATTATACATATTGGTGTCAAGTTAGATGCAGGTAGATACTTAAAAACAAAACATAGGAGTTTGTTTCTACTTACTTCGATAATGATGTCAATACGGTCGTTTCCTGCATTCTCTTCAACATCTTTCTTAATCCTCTCAGCTGAATCCTCCAGAGATTCATTGTTGCAGTCAATCAACTTAATCTGTTTCAGTGTTGGAATATCTGCAAAGCTAAGGGGGATCTCCTCAAGCTTGTGACACCATTTTATAACAAGTGTTTCAAGCAGGGGAAATGATTCCTCCGATGCATCCCACCTTGAGATACTTAAGAACACCAGTTTCAACAACTTAAGTTTATGGAATGTGATATCTCCAAGGCACCACACTTCTGATTGAGGAACATCCATATCTAGTAATTGGAGATACTCCAGGCATGGTAGTCCCGCAATGAAGGGAATCACCTTATCATGAGTCCTACTTAGTACCAACTTGTTTAAATTTGAAGGCAATTGTAACCCAGATACAATGTGGGGTCCCTTAAAGGAAATGTCAAGTATTTGAAGCTGGGTAAGATTCTCCAATGTGAGATGAAAAGAATCTGCAGAATCTCCATCAAATTCGATGAGAAGTTGTTGAAGATTAGGACACCTCCTTGATAACACATCCACCCTATCAATTGGAAATCCAACAATATTCTTTAATATCCTCAAATTTTCCAATTTAGAGGATCCTTCAAAGAGCCCCTGCTTATCAAATTCAGCCCCAATCTCAACATGCCTTAATTTTTCCATTTCCCAAAAAGATGCTGGTAACACTACTGTATTTGTCCAATTATTCTTCACAATTAAAGTTTCAAGATGGGGTAGATGTGATTCTGGATGAAAATAGAATCTCTTTGCCGAAACTGCAAGGTACTTCAGGTGATTTAGTGGTTTCAATGTATCTGAAAACAAATAAAACACGTCTTGGGAACTCAAATCCAAGACCTTAAGAAGCCGCATCTTTTGAATCCAAGACCTTAAGGGAATCCCATCAAAAGCTAATTGGTTCATTATCAGTGACCTCAACGGTTGGTGGAAAGGCTTCCGTGTTTTGGATCCCAGAGATGCAAATTTGGAATGCTCTCTACTCAAATGGAAGTTCACTCGACTTTCATTCCAATCAAAAGGTTGAAAATGCCCCTTCACTGCCAACATAAACTTTTCTTCTCTACTCTTCTCCAAGCAAAAGTGAAGCACTACATCATGAACCTGACAGTATTTAACCTTACCGTTATATTCTTTCTTTGAAACCATTACCATGTTACAGCTAATGAGATCCATCAGATAATCTTCAGCAGATTCAATGTTCACCACGAATTCTTCCGCTATCCATAAACTTACTAATTTAGACACTGGAATTATTGCATCCTCCGGAAACATCCCCATATAAAGAAGACAAGGCTTTAAACGAAGGGGTAAGTTATCAAAACTGAATTGCATAGTCGCCAGACTATATTCATCTGACTCACGATCAAGATAGTCAAAGAGAGCATCTTTCACCTCATTCCACCAAGATTCATCCATTTTCCTTTTTTTGATTATTCCAGCTACCAAGATAACCACCAGAGGCAATCCTTTGCATTTTTCTGCAACTGCTTGGCTTACATCTTGTAGTTCAAGCGGGCAATCTTCCTTTGGAAACACTTTTTTCTGCAATAATTTGCAACTCTCTTCTGTTGTGAAGAATGGAAGAAAATAAGGATCAGTGTAGCACTTGACTTGCTCACCCACTTTCTCAAGTCGAGTTGTTACTACGATTCTGCTTCTATTACCAACATCTGGAAAAGAAAGCCTTAAGTCATCCCATGCCATACAATCCCACATATCATCCAATACAATGAGATATCTCTTTCCCAGTAGACTTTTCCTCAACTTGTCAGCAAGGATGTCATCCGTATCTCCCTTGTCCTTGGAACAGGTAACTTGACTAAAAATCTCTTGTAATAGCTTTCTCCGGTTATATGTTTGGGAGACGATGCACCATGCTCGAACATCAAAATGAGAAACATTGTCACTATTGTACCACTTTCTCGCAATTGTCGTTTTCCCTTGTCCCCCCATGCCTACAATTGGGATGATGTCTAGCTCATTTGTACCTCTAATCAGATACTGAATCATTTTTTCTGTGTCATTCCCAAAACCCACTATCTCCTCATCAGTCACTGGATCGCTATGTCGAGTTGGTAGGTGTTTAAATGGTGCTACCAGATAGCAAGGCTTGAGAGCAACGTCTGTTGACCACATCTCAGTCACCTCCGCATTAATTTTCTTGATCTCTTTTAAGATTGAAGGAAGTGAGCAAAAAATATGCAAAAAAACATTATACTGAGAAACAATAGAGTCAATGGCAATCTCAGCTTTATATGCCAAATTGATAGTACGTCTCTGAAGATCTTTAGGAATTTTATGTTCATGGTGCACCCTTGCGACGTCTCTGAAAATGGATGATAAAGATGACAGCTCCTTCTCTAAAATGGATGTAAGAGTTGATAGCTCTTTCTCCAAATTACCTAAAAGAGGTTTCATCAAGAAATCTAAGTCAGATTTAGATTTTGTCATTTCATTCAGTTTCCTTAAAAGACAATCCAGAAAGCTTAATCCACCAATGGTGGGGAACTGAGATGGAGTAAATTTTAAGGATTTGTAGTAAGTCTCCACTTGTGCCTTCAGATCTTTAGTTTTCTCCAATATTTGTAACGAGCAAAAATTTATTTTGCTAGTGTCATCTTTGTTTATAGAGCTAGGAAGAAGCTTTCGGATCACATATAGAACATCACCAGCTATAGCTACAACTTTTTCCATAACCTCATTCAACCAGTTACCATTAATAACATGATTTGACACATCAGCATCAAGGAAGACCAACAAGAACTCTATTGCCACATCAATATTTTGAGCAGAGACATCATCAGGAAAGTTCTCGAGCTTTTCTTTTCTGAGATACATCAACAGTTTGTGGAGATGATGAGAAAATCCTTTTGGTAATTTCTTGTCTTTGAAAGTTCTTGAATGAGTAAACTTTGAAGCCTTTAGTTCATTGAGAAAAATCTTCTTCATTTCCAGCTCCACTAACACAATCAAGAATAATAGATAAGGAGGTGTATTCAAGATATCAGTATACATATCCTCATCGTCATCGTCATCAATATCATTTACAACATCAGAAATAGCAAGACAAAAATGTCCCACATTGTTAGCCATGAACTGAATTCGAGTCTCCAAGCATTCCAGCTTCTCATGGTTGACGTAAACATTTATCTTTGTAGCATATAAGTATGTCAAAAATCTCAGTTTCTTTTGAACAACTTTCAGTTCCTTTGTAAATCTGTGTATTTCATGGTTTTCTTCAGGATGGTCAGACCTAACCATTTCCAGGCAGCATATCATCAGTACATCATTTAGATTCTTTCCAAGGCAATCCATACATTCTGACAGATCAAGATCATTCAACTCATAATTGTTATTTAAAATGGTATCACGTTCCAAGAATTCCAACAAATGTGATTCTATCCTTTCCAGATTAAGGTTAGTTTTACATTCATCTGGAATCCCCTCCAATACCTGGTGAAGCTTTGCCATAGTCGATTTGGCATTCTCTGTGTGTTTGACTAAGGATTCACGAAAAAGAACATGATGATACTTTATAAAGGTTCTCAAAATTCTTAGCATCATTTCAAGTCCCCTAATTTGATCAATCTTGGCACTATCCAGATTACCTCCACTCTTGATCCTTCTTAGGTGATTTAACATTTCCTCAATTTCATTTTCAGCCATCTCCTCTTGAAAAATTCCTGCAAGTTCACCAACTCTTGGAATTAGGTTCATTAACAACATATTTATTCATGTCTTCCATAGCTAGTGTTTATAGCTATATAAGTTGATGCTTGAGAAAGATAGTACATTTTATGTACCATTTTCATCTAACAAATGGTGCATATTATCAAAGAAAATCATATTTCACTCACTTTCATATGGTCACTCAACTACTAGTCATTTTCTTTAGACAAAAGAAAACTAATATCAATGTGTGACGCTAATGATGGAGGGCGGACCGCTAAGAGTTGGTCAAAGAAAAGGATTGACAAGCATTTAGGTTGGCAAAGATGTTAGTTGAAATCACACATAGGAATAGCCCAAATAGGGGAAGAAAGTAAAAAAAAGAAAAGTTACAAATACATAACACAAGTTCACTACACTTTTGAGATCGACGATGCATATCCCAAAAGCTTGGCTCTGACAAGATGGTCATTATCATTGCTTATTTTTAGATCTCAAGAGCATCAAATGTGTGTCTAAACTGTGATACAAGTCGAGAAATTAAAACAAGTTTCATCTAAAAGGGGGAAAATGATTTTCCTCACTTATAAAAGGGAATCATTTTCTTTACAATTGTCGTAGCTTTTATGTTCACAATAATTGCTTTAACTAACACTTAGGTATTATAATATACTAGTATTTAGGCACACGTGTTGTATGTGCACCCCATGATGATGAGTATGAACTATTAAAAAATCACATAAAAATTCTTTAAAATTGTGTTTGAGTTAACAGTAATGTTAAAGAAGATAGAAGAAAAACTGGCATGAGAAAGGGGACTTTTCCTCACTACTAAAAAACTGCTAAAAAGCGACGGACAGCATCGCTCCAAAAAAGCGACGGACTAAGATGTAACATCCGACAATTTGAAGTGGCTTTGAAGAAGCTTGAAATTTGGAAATAGTCATTTTTGGAAAAAAAATTTAAAATCTGGAAATTTGGCTAAGTGTGGAAATCAGTGAGTTTTTGGCCAACTTCGAGTAGTCGTAACTCTTAGCTCAGGATGATTTAGGAGTAGTTCCAGTTATGTTTGCGAAGCCCTTGGAACGACCTTTTCAACGCCACTGAGTTTGCTCAATTTTGAGTTCGTATGAGGGAGTTATTCCCTGTAGAAGTTGGGCAGTTGGAAAGGAATTTCGTCCGAAAATTTAAGGGGCATTTTGGTCCTTTCACAAATCTTTTAATTGAGCTCATATTGTTGAGTTAGAATGATCTTTGGATCATTTTTGTCCTTTTTTTTAAAGAGAAAGAGTTAGGGTTCTTGAGATTAAAGAAGAGAAGAAGGAGAAGAAGAAGAAGAGAAGAAAGAAGAGCTTAGTCAAGATCGTGTGGACTTTCGTCGGGGGTGATCCCTATCAAGGTATGTGAGTTTTTCGTGTGGGTTGATCCTTTCCCCCACACACACCTAGTTTATTATATGATTGAGAAAAGATTGGAATTGTTGTTGAAGTTGTTAAAGTTGGTGAAGTTGTTAGTTGTTGTTGATGTTGTGGATTGTGTAGTTGAAATCTATTGTATGTTGAGGGAATCATGATTCTAAGAGTTATGACCATTGGAGGTTGATTCACATCATTTCGCAGCAAATATCTGGGCTGTCGATCCCCATCTACGGGCGTGACCTACGGACCGTAGATCAATCGACGGTCCGTACTGGTCAACCGTCGATCAAGACAGAAGTTGGTTTTTGGGGCGTCGATCTACGGGTCCGACCTACGGTCCGTAGCTCGATCCACGGACCATAAGTCGGGACCGTAGTTCAACACTTAGTCATTTTTTTCACTGAATTCTGGGGAAGTTTCTGACGCGACCCACGGACCTGCAGTACGGACCGTAAGTCCATCTACGGTCCGTCGATGGCTTCCGTAGATGCCGTCTGTGTCACCAGAAATCTAAAGTCTCAGCCAAGTTTCCCCATTCCTTTTCTCACTTTCTCAAGCAAGTTCCAAAGTATTATACCTATGTTTTATGGTTGTTTCCGACACTCCATAGTACGTCTAAGAGTTCAAGGATCCCTCCATAACATGTGATCGAACACCTTGAATTCATAATTCCGATTCAAGGAAAGATAGTTCCAAGTCGAGTGAAGTTAGAAGTCAAGTTAAGTCATGAGTTTAAAGTTGAGTTCGTTTCTCAAAGTTATTAGGGAACTATGTATTCCCAAAGAAGTTTCAAAGAAATGTTTTTACATTTGAATAAGGTTGGAAACTGAGATTTCCAAAGGGGCCTTCGGGCTAGTTTTTGAGTAATTATCTCATATCAGCAGGAATAAATATGTTTTAAAAACATAAGAGCCAGTACATTTTTGGGAGTAGTATCGAGCACCGAATTGGGGGAGCGTTCCAAAGAACCCACAGCCCCCATAGAACCATGTTAGCCACCATGGGTAGAAAAGGATCATGCTTTTTAGATGAATCCTTTTCAGATTAGACTAGTGGATCCATTAGGCGTTCGGGTCTTATACCTTTGGCCGGGTATAAGATGCTCGGGCAACGTGAGGTCGATCGCCGTATCATCACTATAGCTCTTATGTGATGGTTGTCGGTTAGAGAAACTCCCACAGCAGTTATTGTATTTTCATACTCAGAGATTATTGTATTTTCATATACATCAGTTTATTGTATTTCTATATACATTTCAGGCTTATTGTATCTTGTATACACACAGAGTTTATAGCATGTTTTAAACAGTCTTTCTTTATATCGCACTTGTTTTAAATTGCCTTATATTGAAAGAAGTCAGTCAGGTTGAGTTGAGTTGAGACAGGTAAGCTATTCAGTTTCTTCTAGATTTTTCCTTCTAGCCGTTGTTGCTTAGTTTTCCAGCTTGCATACTCGTACATTTCATGTACTGATGCCAGTTGGCCTGCATTGTTTCATGATGCAGATTCAGGTATCCCAGATCAGCAGTCTGCTCGTCGTTGATCCAGCTGAGCACTCCAGAGTCAGTGGTGAGCCTCCTTGCATTCCGGAGGGCTCAATTATTGGGTGTTCTTAGTTTTTGATTTTATTAGGATGTTGCGGGGTCTGTCCCAACATCCATCTCAGGTTTTTTTAGAGGCTTCATAGACAGACAGTCAGTCAGCTAGTTTTGAGTCTCTTATCTATGTATATATGTAAATATCCTATTTTGAGACTCGGGTTGCCTTATGGCCATACTTTATAAGTTAAGTTGTTTTATAATATTGCATCGCTTTGAGTTATTCTGTTGAGTTAGGTTTCCGCTGAGTTAAGAAAGCCAGGCCAAGGGTTCGCTTGGGGCCAGAAATGGTCTCCGGGTGCCGGTCCCGCCCAGGGTGTAGGCTCGGGGCGTGACATAAGAGATGCCGTCCGTCGCTTTTTAATTAAAATAATAATTTTTAAAATTATTTTACAAAAAACGACGGACTGCATCTCTTAGTCCGTCGCTTTTTATTAAAAATAATTATTTACAAATTAAATAATAACCACGCTGTCCGTCGTTTAAATTTATTTTATTTTATTAATTGATTTTTAAAAAAAGCGACGGTCGGCATTTCTTAGTCCGTCTCTTTTTGGTCAAAATATCTAGTCAAACATTTTTAAAAAGCGACGGACAGCGTCTCTTAGTCCGTCGCTTTTTAATTAATTTTTTTTGTTAAAAGCGACGGACGGCATCGCTTAGTCCGTCCCTTTTTTTCGGTTATTTTTTGTTAATTAATTATTTTCTATAGATAGTGACGCAGTCCGTCGGTTTTTATTACAATAATTATTTATTATTTAAAAAAAGTCACGCCGTCCGTCGCTTATTATTAATTTTAATTGTTTAATTATTTTTTAAATTAGCGACGGACAACATCTTTATGTCCGTTGCTTCTTGGTCAAAATATCTAGTCAAATATTTTAAGATAACGACGGACAATGTCTCTTAGTCTATCGCTTTTTGGTCAAAATGTTGGCCAAACATTTTTTTTAAAAAAGCGACGGACATAGAGACGTTGTCCGTCGCTTTTTTAAAAATATATGCACTAGCAGACGCGATTTTCTCCATTTCTCTATATAAAAAAAATAAAATTGAGAAATATTTTGATTTAATTTTATTTAAATCGTCTTCCGGATAATGGTTTTGTGTAAAATAAAAAATAAAAAAAATTATAATACCGACTTTCAGATGTCGGTAAAATTAAATAGTATGTAATAAATTAATATTTTCAATTAACTTTAAATAAATCGTTCTCCGAATGACGGTTTTATATAAGTTAAAAAATAATTTAGTATAAAATACCGACCTCCCGATGTCAATATTATTTAATTAACATGATTACTTTTTATTTATCTTAAAATTTAATGTGATACCGACCTCATGAGGTCGGTATTTTTTATTATATCTAATTACTTTTAATAAAAGCGACATCCGTAGGTCGGTATGTTTAAAATATTTCTATTAATCATAATTTTGCTATTGTGCATAATATTAAATTTTCATTTTACACCTACGATTAATTGTTCAAAAAGTGTAACAATTTTGTATAGTTTTACAAATAAAATGTTAGAATTCGTGAAATAAATAAAAAAAAATATCTATTATCCATATTTAGAGTATGAAACTACGTTGATATGAATTAGGAGATAATTATACTTATATTTATAGAATAATGTACAAATCCTATCAGTCCGTCGTCTAATCATAAACTTAATATCTCATGTCATGATGTAGTAGAGGTGAAGAGCTAACATATAATTCATTCTAGTATGAAATGCGAGATAGTATTATTATATACGTTCGATCTTGAATGGATGTCAAGTGTAGTGATCACCTCCTAATTATGATGACATGTAAAGGATACTTCATCGGAGTATGAAATACGTTGATTAATTATATATATATATATATATATATATATATATATATATATATATATATATATATATATATATATATATTCCTCGAGTAGCTTAACAAATCAAGTCTTATATACTAGTGGTTCAGATATGAAATACATTATCAATTAAAGAAATATCGATGATCAATTAAAGGAGATTTATATATTAAATTTGATATTGATAAACTTTTGTTGATCAATAAAATTAAATTTATATAATTAGAAGGTATATAATTTAAATTTATAAAATTAACTTGATCGATATATATATATATATATATATATATAATTTAACTACACATCAACAAAAGTTTAATTTAATAAATTTAATTTATCTATCAAGTTAATTTTATAAATTTAAATTATATACCTTCTAATTATATATATGGCCAAACACATATACAACGCCTCTAACTTGTCCACATTTTTCATTTTGGTACTTTATCTTAGCCTTGTTCCATTTTAACCCTTGAACTCCATTTTTTATGTTCCATTTTAACACGAAATACTATTTTTATGATTTATTTATTTTTATATATATTCTTCAATTGCAACTTCTTATTTTAAATCGACATGTGTCATTTAATTTTAGTTAAAAAATTAAAAATTAACAAAAAATAATTCTTTTTAAAAAATAATAATTTCTTTTTAAGAGTGTTATGTATTTTTGTATGAAAAATAACCGACGAAATTGTGTTGATTTTCTTTCTTTAAAATCAATGACAACCTTATAACAAAGTCAGTCGAGTTGTAACATTGTTTAGTAGTGTTATTAGCAATGAACAAGAGTCTTTTTTTAGTAGTGTTATTAACTAAGTCAATCGAGTCTTTTTGAAGATGGGTTTTATTATTCGTATTGATTTTTATTAAAAATTAAAAGTGAGTATTTGCATTAAATTTAGATAGCCTAGATGATAAGAAAAAATAAATAAGTAGTGTTATTTAATTTGTTTGAATGTTTAAGAAAGAAAATCAAAGAACTTTCATCAATTTATTTTCATGCAAAAATACAGAGAAATATCAAAAAATAATATTATTATTTGAATTTTTTTATGTTCGTTCGCAAATGTTTAATTTTTTTAATTAACAGGCACACGTCTATATGCGTTTGGTATATATATAAATGTATGTATGCATGTATGTATGTATGTATATGTAATTTTAATTAATAAAATCAACCTCAAAAGGTGAGTTTATATTAAAATAAATTAATAAATACCGACCTAAAGAGGTCGGTATATTTAAATAATTATTTTATTTAGATAATATCGACTTCACGATGTCGGTATGTTGACACCCAATTTTGACAAACCTATAACCCTTTCGGAAGTGCTATTTGGTTAAATACGTGTTTTTTTAAAAATATTCCGAGTTTAAATTTTTAATTGATTTTGTCTAAAAATTATATATTTTAGTTTGCATGCTTTATAAAATTATCGTAAATATTTTTAAAATTATAAGTAAAACTCGGAATAATTATTTTATTCAAATGTTTTAAAATTTAAGTGATTTTTATTATATAAAATGTTATAATATTTGTAGTATTTTAATTGGATAGCTTTTCTTTAATTTTTCTCGAAATCATTTAATTATTAGCCCATTCTAATCTAATTCCTTTCAATTTTAGCTTTTCCCTTATTCAATTCATTGCAATTCTAGCCACCTCAATCCAATTTCGTTTTTCAATTATAGCCTCTTATATCAATTTTAGTTGCAATTTTAGCCATCCATTCATTGAAATTATAACCCTTTTGTCCAAATTTTGAAACATTAGTTTAAATCTTAACTGTCCATCCTTTAAGTGAATCCTAGATCAAATCCTAGCCATTCATCTTAACTAATCCAATGGCTCAAATTAAATCTACTAACCTTCCTATTTTTGATCTAAAAGAAGACCAAACCCTCTAATCCCTCTAATCTCTTCTCTCAAGCAACCCTAGCTCCTCCTAGCTCCCGTCACCCTCCCACCGCCGCCCTCCTCCCGCCGGCCTCCCCCCGCCGCCCGCCTCCCGCCGCCCTCCTCTTCTCATCTCTTCTCTCCTTCCCTCCCGTCTCTTCTCACTGGCGAGACAAATCAGCCTATCGATCTCTCGTCTCTCCAATCAACATCAACAGCAGGCGAGGAGAGGAACATGTCCGGCCAACTGACCCCGACATGGATCCCCTGCCCTTCTCCTTTAATTGAAGGTTAGAGTTTCATAATATCATTTTAAATTTATTTCAATGTGAGTATTGAATTTGTTAGTTAGTGTATTGAGTGTGTTTGGTATGAATCAAAGTATTTCTCAATTATTATTTTTACAATAAACTACTTAATTCAAATGTAGCCATAAAACGACTTGTTTAATTTATGGAAATTTTATTTTGTAGTTCAAATATGCATTTAATTAGTGTGTCTTTCACTTCACTAATTAATATGGCCCTATCTACGTTATTGGCTTCCACATTTTCTGCTCATTCAAATTTTGAATGTATATTTATTAAGGAAAGTATACACAGTGAGGTGACTACTATATAATTATTATTAGGGGTTTTTGATGGTTTGTTTGAATTAGGGATTATTTGATTGTTAGTTTGTGTTTGTTGATTGTGAAATGAAAATTTTAATGTTGGGGTTTGTTTGAATTAGGGTGTCTTAAGATTTGTTTGAAATTTGGTATTTCTTGAGTTAATTAGTTCGATTTTGAAATTGTAAGATTAGATTGAATTAGGGTATTTAAGGAGTTGTTTGAATTTAGGATTTTAGCACTAGTTAGATTTTGGGATTTTAGGACTAGTTTGAATTTGTGATTTCAAGACTAGTTTGAATTTTGAATTTAGGACTAGTTTGAATTATTATTGAAGTTGAACTTAGAATTTGAACATGGACTTGAACTTGAACTTAGAATTTGAAGTTAAACTTAGAACTTGAACTTGAACTTAGAATTTGAACTTGAAATTAGAACTTGATGTTGAAATTTGAACTTGAACTTGAACTTAGAATTAGAACTTGAACTTGAACTTAGAATTAGAACTTGAACTTGAACTTAGAAATTGAACTTGAAATTTGAATATTGAATTTGCTAATTAGTGTATTGAATTAGAACTTGAACTTGAACTTAGAATTTGAAGTTAAACTTAGAACTTGAACTTGAACTAGAACTTGAACTTAAACTTAGTTATTGAAGTTGAACTTAGAATTTGAACATGAACTTGAAATTAGAACTTGAACTTAGAATTAAAACTTGAACTTGAAAGTATAAATTGAACTTGAACTTAGAACTTGAAATTAGAACTTGAACTTAGATTTTGACTTGAACTTAGAACTTGAACTTGAACTTAGAACTTGAACTTGAAATTGAACTTGAACTTGAACTTAAAACTTGAAATTAGAACTTGAACTTAGATTTTGACTTGAACTTAGAAATTGAACTTGAACTTAGAACTTGAACTTGAACTTAGAACTTGAACTTGAACTAGAACTAGAACTTGAACTTAAACTTAAACTTAGTTATTGAAGTTGAACTTAGAATTTGAACATGAACTTGCATTAGAACTTGAACTTAGAATTAGAACTTGAAATTAGAACTTGAACTTAGATTTTGACTTGAACTTAGAACTTGAACTTGAAATTGAACTTGAACTTAGAACTTGAAATTAGAACTTGAACTTAGATTTTGACTTGAATTTAGAAATTGAACTTGAACTTAGAACTTGAAATTAGAACTTGAACTTAGATTTTGACGTGAACTTAGAACTTGAACTTGAAATTGAACTTGAACTTAGAACTTGAACTTAGATTTTGACTTGAACTTAGAAATTGAACTTGAACTTAGAACTTGAACTTGAACTAGAACTTGAACTTAAACTTAAACTTAGTTATTGAAGTTGAACTTAGAATTTGAACATGAACTTGCATTAGAACTTGAACTTAGAATTAGAACTTGAACTTGAAATTATAAATTGAACTTGAACTTAGATTTTGACTTGAACTTAGAACTTGAACTTAGATTTTGACTTGAACTTAGAACTTGAACTTGAAATTGAACTTGAACTTAGAACTTGAAATTAGAACTTGAACTTAGATTTTGGCTTGAACTTAGAAATTGAACTTGAACTTAGAACTTGAAATTAGAACTTGAACTTAGAACTTGAACTTGAAACTTTAATTCCTATCGCTTTTAGCCATCTACCCGAAAGGATATGGAAACCAATCACAGAGATAAGTCTTTTTTTTTTAAAGATTTGTGTTCTGGAAAGTTGTTGGAGAGTAGTTTAGATAGGATGGAGGAAAATATTCTTGTCACTACTACTAAGTTGGAGAAGATATTTCCATGTGGTTTTTTTGATGTGATGGAGCATCTTCCAATTCACCTTGTACAAGAGGCCCGCCTCGGAGGTCCGGTTCAAACAAGATGGATGTATCCATTTGAGAGGTATTCATTTGAAATATTCACTAAGTTATATATATTCGCCAAGTCTTTTATATATTAACATATATATACATATATGCATGCAGAAAAATTGGTAGTTCGAAGCAAACGATTAAGCAAAGGGGAAGGATCGAAGGATCATTTGTTCAAGGCCATATTGGGAGAGAAACATGTGATTTTTATTCTTATTACTTTGGTCATGTTGTGTCATGTAGGAGAAACAGGCCTAATCGCAATGATGAAGGCGATAGTGATCCTTTATTTCCACCAATATCAATTTTTAATCAAAATGGTCGAGGATCTAAAAAGCGTAGAAAGCGAGGCTTCACTGATATGGAAATGCAATCAGCTGTGACACATATTTTGCTTAATTGTCCAGAGATTCAATCATATGTCAAGTAAGTGTTAAAAATATGTTATTAAATTACATACTAATAAGTGATCATTAACTAACGAAATACTTGAATGTAAAATGATCAGCTTGTTCGTAAACACATGGGGTAATGAAGCCATCTATACAGAATTTTCCAAATGGCTGAGGAACTATGTAAGTGTGCAATCACTAAGTATTTAATAATATATTCATGTTATACTAAATTATATTACTTGAAATAACAATCGCGTAGGTTTACGATGAATACTCAAGTGTCCAACATTTGCAATTAGTGAAAGAAGTAGCCATTGGACCTCAATCTGAAGTACTGGCAATGAATAAGTATTGTGTCAATGGTTTTAAGTTTCAAACTGAAGAAGTATCTAGGAACAAGAAAACAAATAATAGCGGTGTCTATATACAAGGTGATGTTGATGGTACCCGTCAAACTATTGAATATTATGGTGTCATTCAAGAGATTATTGAAGTGAGGTATTCAGGTTGGCCTAATAAGAAGATTGTATTGTTTCGGTGTGAGTGGTTTGACCCATCACATAGAGGCACAAAGGTGGACCATCAACATAATATAATTGAAGTTAAGCACACCAGAAATACGAAGCTATGATCCTTTTATTATTGCACAACATGCTAAACAAGTGTATTACGCTTCATATCCATTGCGTAGAGACAAATCTGACTGGTGGGTTGTCCTAAAACGTACCCCTGTGGCGAGAATCGAAGTTGGCAATATCTTAGATGTGGCGTATCAAAATGATGTTGCAATTGTTCAACAACAAGTTGATGTTGAATTGGAAACCACACTACAACATCCTCAACACATATTAGAAGAAGTATCTGATGATGAGATATTGAATGTTGAGGAAGAAATATCCGAGAATGAGGAAAATGAATCATTTGATGACGAAGAATGGGACGATAATGAAAATGAAACAACTGGGGAGGAAGAATGGGAGAATGATGGAATTGAAACAAGCGAGGAGGAATAATGTAGAATGAAAGCTAGCTAGTACATATGTAAGTGTATTTTACTAATTTTATTTAATTTATGATTTTTATATATATTATACATGTAAATTTGCATACAGATGTCATCAGGCGGTGACGGTGATAGACATCGCGAGCATCTTAGAGTTGGCCAAACTAAACAGGCTAAAAATAAGAAGTCTAGGAGACCGATAGATCCTGAGGATATTGCAGGATCTATTTCTTCTGCGCCAGAGCGCATCAGCCATAATACTCATTTATTTGCTGTTCCGTTTGGTACGGCGGATCCTCGGCAATATTATCCTAATTATCGTCGACCAGTCGGTGTTTCATCTACTTCACAGGCATTGCCTTCACGACGCTACGAGGACCTACTTTTACAAGCTATTCGTCGAGCACGACCCTTATCGGCAGGTACTCCATCTCCCATAGGTACATCTCCTCAGTTATCTGCCATGAGGCTTGGAGATTCTAGTAGCGAGCAGTCAAATGCTATGGCCGATACACCTCCATTGACTCAGCGTTTTGTGCATCCTGATGTATCACCCTCCTCTACAGCTGCACCTAGTGCTACACCACATGATACGATGTCTGCTTTAGCTCCTGGCCAGAAGGACAGACTTGGTAGAGTCATGATTGAGCCGGATGGATCATCGTAAGTTTGTTTTGTTATCTATTTGTTACTTTAGTTTATTTATTTCTTATACTTTAATATATTATTCATGAACTAACATATTTATTATGTGTTTTGCAGGTGGCATCCTGCAAAGGATGCTGCCCGGGCTTTAAAAGAGAGTGTTAGAAAACTCTATACACAGGCTTATCACTCTTGGAGCGAGATTCCAAACAGTATACGCCCGGCGATGTTTAATAACTTTAACGTATATATTTTTTAGTTAAGTTTAGTATACTTTACTTTTTTTTACTATCGATTTAATGAACGTTATTCAATTTTTTTCAGACTATGTGTACTTGGGAGTCGAGGTACAATTTGGTCATTGGGACCACATTTGAGAGGAAGGCATCCACCGACTCGTATCGCCCGGCTAAAGAGCGTTCGGGATAGTGGTGAACGTCCCGGTTGGATGTTGCCTCATGTTTTTGTTGAATTGCGTCGTATTGGAACACGAGACAAGTTTAAGGCAATATCGAGATCAAGCCAAAATGGCTAGAGGCGATCTTAAAGGTGGCTCGTTGCACACCGGAGGTGCAAAGACGGTTGGAACAATTGCACGAGAGATGGTAAGTTCTAATTCAAACTTTTAAATAAATAATTAGTTGATACATATATATCGTTATAAATTTCAGTTTTTATTTATAGGAAAAAGAATTGGGACGGACACCCATTGAACCAGAGGTTTTCAAAAAGACTCATGTCAGGAAGAAAGAAAATGAGTCAGATCCGGATGTGTGGGTGGAGGAAAGGGCCGAACGAACTTTTGTAAGTTATTTAATATGAATAATATATATCAATACTGAATATATTTATGATATGTATATATATTGATGTCAATATTTATATTTAATATGCAGAATGACTTTCATAAGTACGTCGCTGAGAATCTAGATAGTTCGGTTCAATTGACACCTGAACTGTTCACTCAGATTTGGAAAGAAAAAGTGGTAGGGGGACACACAAGGGTAGATGCTATGGTCTAGGCTCTCGCAACGATGTTAGACGCCTTCAGTCAGGCTTAGAAGGTATTGGATCGTCACGTCAAGCTGAGGCACTTGACGGTGTTCAGCTTGCTACTATGTCGGATCAAATAACTAAACTTACAGCAGCACTAGCAGAGTCAGAGCGGAAAAGAGTAGTTGAACAACAAAGCATGAGTGAGACCGTTCAGCAAATCAAAGAACAAGTGATGAACCTCGCTCTTCGACCTACTACTT
Organism: Solanum commersonii; assembly: GCA_029007595.1. NCBI lineage: Eukaryota > Viridiplantae > Streptophyta > Magnoliopsida > Solanales > Solanaceae > Solanum > Solanum commersonii. Next base: position 826,583 of record JAJTWQ010000128.1, on the reverse strand, counting down.
CGGCTCCCGATGACACCGACGACGAGAGTGATGAGGATGATTATGTAGATCTCACTCCCTAGTTTAGATCTCTGGACATTTATGAACTTTTTAAAATTTTAAAACGAATTTTAAAAGACTTTATAAGTCTTTAATATATAATTTAAATACTTTTGAATGTTATTTTAAGTTTGTTATTTTATGTTTTGTTTAGACTGTTTATAATTGTGTGTGTTTGATTGGGCTGAATAATGTAGAATTGAATTGAATTGAATTTGCAGGTGGGCAGCAGAAGCTGAGATCTGCTACTGTCAAAAATATTGCAGAAAAAGCAACGGACAGCGTGGTTTAGTCCGTCGCTTTTTTGGGTTTTAATTTTTTAAAAAACCCAGAAAAGCGACGGACTGCGTTGTTTATTCCGTCGCTTTTTTAGGTTTTTAAAAAAAAAATCCATAAAAGCGACGGACAGCGTGGATTTTTCCGTCGCTTTTTTGGGTTTTCAAAAAATAAATTTCCAGAAAAGCGACGGACAGTGTCCTTTTATCCGTAGCTTTTCTGGGATTTTCAAAAATAAATTTCCAGAAAAGCGACGGACTGCGTCGCCATTTAGAAATTAAAAAAAATTAAAATAAAAATAAAGCGACGGACTCCGTCGCTTTTTTCAAAAAAAATAGTCGAAAAGAGACGCAGTCCGTCGCTTTTTTCAAAAAAATCAAAAAAAAAAATAGTCGAAAAGAGATGCAGTCCGTCGCTAAAAGAGACGCAGTCCGTCGCTTTTTGAAAAGCGTCGAGCTAAAAAGCGACGGAAGTGACTGCGTCGCTTTTCCGTCGATTTTGACCAAAAAAGCGACGCAGTCCGTCGCTTTTTGACAATTTTTTAGTAGTGCCTTTTACTTACCTTGGATGCCTGATTTTCTATGGTAGGAAGAAGATAGTATTTTTTGAAGACCTGGTGAAGAAAGTTATGAAAAGGATGATGTCTTGGCAAAATAAACTCTTATCTTTTGGAGGAAGATATATTTTGATATCACATGTTTTGCAGTCGATACCTGTATATCTCCTATCAGCCATGAATCCCCCTAAAAGAGTTATAGAACATATTCATAAAAATTTTGCAACTTTCTTCTGGGGTAATACATCAAGTCCGAAAAGAAAACATTGGGTTGCCTGGGAAGCTATGTGTTTACCTAAAATTGAAGGAGGCTTAGGGTTTAGATCACTACATGATACATCAAAGGCATTGTTTGGAAAACTATGGTGGAATCTAAGGACAACTAGATCACTATGGAGTGCTTATATGGTAAACAAATACTACAAGAAACTTCACCCTGTCATAGCTCAAGCAAAAGGTAGTTCACCTGTTTGGAAAAAGATGGTGGAAGTTAGAGAAGAACTAGAACATTTGATTTGGTGGCAACTTAAGGCTGGAAATTCTAGCTTCTGGTTTGTTAATTGGACTAAGCAGGGGGACCTTTATTTCGTGGACAATGAAAAGGTATTGGATGAGGAGGTAGAAGAGAAACAATTCATTACAAATGGCTATTGGAATGTGCAGAAACTACAGGAAGTCTTATCAGTAGATATGGTGCAGCATAGACTTGATAACATCAGCCCACAACTAGTCAATGTAGATATTGAAACATCATGGTAGATGGGAAATTCAAATGGAAAGTTCACAGTCAAATCAGCATGGAATGAATTAAGACGGAAGCAGGAGAAAATACAGACCTTTGACTATATATGGACTAAAGGGTTGCCTATAAAGATTAATTTCTTTTTATGGAGAGCATGGAAAGGAAGAATACCTACTGACGATAATCTCAAAAGGATGAAAATTAGTGTGGTATCAAGATGTTGGTGTTGTGAGGATCATAAAATAGAAACCATGTCACATAATTTCCTAACATCTCCAATAGCTACTAAGCTATGGAGACAGTTTTCTTCTTGTGCAGGTTATAGCATTGAAGGATTGCAACTGCAACAAGTCATACGTAAGTGGTGGACAACTAATCAACCCCCACAGCATTTTCAAAGCCATCCCAGCAATCATTATGGAAGAGAAGGAATTCTAGGAAGCATGGAGGAGATACTACATATAATAGAATGGTATCTCCTTTGTTCCAAAAGATTGGCCATCAATGATACAAGTGCTAAGTAATTACAGACCAAGACTATATCATTGTTTGACACATTGGAAGAAACCAGAAACAGGCAGAATAAAGATAAATACTGATGGAGCAAGCAAAGGGAATCCAGGATTGAGCTCTTACGGGTTCTGCCTAAGGAATGATAGAGGAGATCTATTGTATGCAGAGGCAGGACAAATAGGGGAAAACACCAATATGATTGCAGAAACCATAGCAGCACAAAAGGCAGTGCATTGTTGTTTATAAAGAGATATACATAATCCAGGAAGTGTGGAAAGTGCCATGGGAAATAGTACAACAGGTGGAAGAAATAAAGAATACAATGCAACAACTACAGATGGAAACTACACACACATACAGAGAAGCAAATCAGTTAGATGACTATATTACAATCATTGCACTTGAACAAGACAACCCAGTCCATTACCACAGTTTTCAAGATCTCCCCACCAAAGGATGGAAGATATCGAATTCAGATAAATCACAAATTCCAATCCTCAGAATCAGAACTAGAAAGATTACACAGTCCTAAACAAGACCAAGCAACAAATGGGGGCTAGATCAAGAGGAAATACAACAAGAACAAAGTCGGTCATTATACATCTGAAACCCAGAAGAAGAAAATGGTGATTAAAAATGTTCAGTTCAAGTCAAGAGGAGTTACCAGCTTAGCAGAAGCTAGTGGCTTTCCCAATCGATGTTCAAAGATTTGGAACTAGGCTGATGTCCTACAACAACACCGACAACGAAGAAGACGGTTTGAAGTTTATTACTAACAATTCGTTGTCTCATCATCACAAATATGGATCGACATACAGAAGGAGCACATCCTTGCAAATCATAAGCAGAACATTTCAGACCCATCTCCAAAGATTTTCCACATATTTTAAGTTTATTTATTTTTTGTTTTTGTTTCTTCTTTACTGTTAGCTTTCTAGGAAGTTGTAGTTGTTTTTATTAATTCAATAAAAGCCTGACCCATGTGGTCATATTAAATTTTTTTAAAAAAAGAGTTAACAGTAATGTAAAAGAGTTCAAATATGCCATCAAATTTTGGAAAAAGACTCGTTTATGCCACCCGTTAATAGTTGGCCGACTCAATCATGCCACTGCATTAGAGAAAGGGTTCATTCGTGCCATTATTTTTTAACATGCAGGTTTGACGGTTAGCAAAACCGTTCTTTCCTCTTATTACAGGTCCACATCACTAAAATTAAACTGATCAAAAAAGTTCAAATATGCCATCAAACTTTGGAAAAAGGTTCATATATGCCATTTGTTAATAATTGGGCTCAACCATTCCACTATCATTATAGAAAGGATCCATTCGTGCTACTTTTTTAATGGCCAGGTTTGATGATTTCGCAAAATTATTTTTTTCATGTGGCCTCTTATTAAAGGTCCACATGCAAAAATAAACCAACCTAATTTAATTAAATTTGAAATTAAAACTTGACTCAAAACATCACACTGGACCCACCCTAACCTATTTCCCTTTTTATTTATCCCCCAGACCCTTAGATTGATCAATTGACAAGAAACATGGTTGAATCCAACTATTAATGAATGGCATAGACGAACATCTTGTCACAGTTCAATGGCATATTTGAACTTATTTTTCGACCAGTTTAATTTTGGTGACATGGACCTCTAATAAGAGGCCATATGGAAAAAATAGTGTTGCAAAACCACAAATCCTGACCATTAAAAATCAATGGCATAATGGGTCATTTCCGTAACGGCAATGACATGATTGAGCCCAACTATTAAATGAGGTTTTTTTTCCTCAAAATTGGATGACATATTTGAGTTTTTTCTCTACTAATTATTATTACAGAGAAACAACTAATGCATTCCCAATGATTAATCAAAAAAAGTGTGTGTGGAAGGATAGCACGATTAATCGCTCAGTTGGTTGGATATCAAAACTTTCACCTTATGAGGGTTCAACTCCCTACCCCAAATTTGTATCTATAAAGACATATAACCAGCCATCTGCTGTTGATCACTTTGTTTTTAAAAAAAAAGAAATTTAAAGAGGAAGACAAAAATAAAACACTTCTTTAACTGGTTCAACAGAGCATAAACTAATTATTATGTGTGATATCCTTTTTTTTGTTATCTAGACCATATCAGAAATTAAAACACAAGTGTTTTGAAGTGCCATAGTGTTTCATACAAGTGAATCATAAATGTCTACATCAAAACCATATTCTCAATATTTGAAGTGCCATTGTGTTTCATGAAGTTTATTGGTAAAATGGATTAATAACTCAGGTGTTGTATCAATTTAAGAACTTTGAGATTTTGGAAAGTAACAGAAAGTTAATATTCAATATATCTTACAATTTTCGAGCGTAACGAGTAGTCGATCGTTTGATCTTCTTTTGCCTTTTTGTATCTCCAATTAGTTCTGATCCAATCCTAGAAAAAGAGTTGTTGATAACTTATATATAAAGCAGATTCCACTTAAGAAAGGATAAAAATTCAAAGGGAGATTTAGAAAAATGTTTATTGAAAAATACCTGATAAAGATTGAAGTAGGATTAAGCTAACAAGAAAAGATTAATATGAGCATAATTAACTTGGAACAATGAGGAAATGTTTGTGTCATACTAGAGAACAAGATTGGTGGATGAATAATTGTAGTTTAACCAAAGGACTGGATCTAAATCCTACAAAAAAGTCAATGGTTGTTTTATTTAATGAATAATTTTGGGTTTATCATATTAATTTTTAGACAGCTAATACATTGTCAGGTTAATATGCATTCCCATTGGCCTTCAAAGTTAATGGTTGCATTATTTAATGAAATAACATGGCATATGATATATGCAGAGAGACAACTAATTAATTGGAAGGTTAGCATCAATTCCCAATGATTAATCAAAGTGTGTGGAAGGAGAGGACAGTTGGCTACAGAGACAACTAATTAATTGGCTACCTGAACTTTCACATTGTCCTTTATTAATCACATTGTCGTTCTTATTGCAAATAAATCAGTTCTACTTATTTAGAGTCTTATAATTCACACTGGTACTTATTTTGTTGGATAAATTCAGAGACACGCGCCACCATTGTCCTCCTGGAAAGCTGAGTAGGGGTTTGACAACAAGTGATATGTATTTGGCTTCATATGATGCTCAAACTCTCCAAAAAATTGTTGCGTCCATGTCGGATCCTCCAAAAATGTAATATGTGGAAGTGACCACATTTTTGAAGAGCGTGAACAACATAGATGCAAATTAGATTTCATACAGGAATACTCATCTTTCAATTCAACTTAGTATTCTCTGGAGGTGTTTTTTGATAAAAAGAGTTGATCAATCAAAACAAACTTAGCAATCGGTACTGGTGTTACAATATAAGAGGATGAGCATGTAAGTTCAATAGACTCTCTGAGCTTTTGCTGCAGTTGTCAAATTCAAACAAATCCTCGTGCTCAATTAAGCGAAAGCAAGCATTGAATTCCATTGTTGACAAGCACATACTTGATTCACAGCAGCCTTATATTGCTTCCCCCATAATCCTGTATTGAACCCAGGAGAAAAGCTCGGTATTTCAGAAAACTCAGACCGACGGAGAAAATGGAAGAAACAACACTGTTAAATGTACCGAGGATAAAGCTAGGGTCACAAGGACTAGAAGTTTCCAGGATTGGGCTGGCTGTATGAGTATGTCCGGTAACTACGGCCCGCCCAATCCCGAGCTTGAAATGATCAAGCTACTTCATCACGCTATTGATACTGGAGTGACCTTTCTCGATACTTCTGATGTCTATGGACCTCTCACTAATGAAATCCTCATTGGTAGGGTGAAGATCCTTTTTTAAAACAAGTAATTAGTTGTACTTCTTGCTTATTTTGGTGTACCTGTCTGATCCTGTAGTGATTTTATTGTTCACTGAGAAAACAATGAAATTTTATGATTAATTCTATGAATTTTCAGGTTTAATTGGAGTTAAAGTAGATATCTTTATCTTTTTTAAAGTGTAATGAAATCCATTTAATGATCCTCTACAAAAATGTATGGATTTTTTACCAAACGGGTGCCTAGTGGTCGATGATGTGGGTCGAGAACCATGAGATTTCAGGTTCAAATGGTAGTGAAGGCAAAAATTAGGTGGATAGAGTTGTGGGTACCCCTTGGAATGACTTGGAATAGTTGAGGTTCGTGCAAGCTAAGCTGGGACACTACGGTTGTTAAATGAAAGTATGGACTTTTTGTAACTAAATAATAACAAGTATATCCTTTCTAGATTCTTGATTTTAGATTTGAGTTCAAGATTAGCAGTTTTAGATTTTTTTGACCTTAGAGTCTGTAAAATATATTATTTTCTGCAATCTTGTATGTTAGAAATTAGTCATCAAAGCAAGAAAAAGCTATTAGTAATATATAGCTTTTGGTTATTTACAATATAGGTTGCTCTTCCTGCACTTGCTTGTTGAGAGTTGTCGATTTTTCAATGTTATCATATGGGTTAGAATTGTTTATGCCTAATGCGAATTCTCTTGGGATTTATTTGCCCTGATTTCTTACCATGAATAAGTTTTCCTTTTAGGAAAAGGTTATAATATTTTGACTAGTCCTTTTCTTGTAGGAAAGGTTTTAGGACTCTATAAATATAGGTTTGTTCCTTCTAACTTAATTAGCATTCACAATGTAGTCCTAGGGTTTTGAGAGTCGCGGTTATGGAGGAGAATTTTGTGTACCTCCTTGTATTCCGAGTGAATTGGGTGAGGTTGTTTCTGTCTATATTTTGTACTCTCATATTTATAGTGGATTGTTTATCTCCTTTGTGGACGTAGGTCGATTGACCGAACCACGTTAAATCTGTCTCTTTTGATGTGTTTCTCGTTTGTCTTCTTACTCGTGGTCTTTCGAGGTTTGCTTTGCTAGCTTCCGCATTACACCTGCTTATTTCGGTCCTAACAAATTCAAGTTGTACTTTTTCATCTGATACCATGGCTGCTTAACACTCTATAAAGTAGAGCATTTATCCTGTTCTTCTATATACTTGATTTACATACCTTGTTAAGTCTATGCTACTCTTTTCATTTTTGCTTCTCTTTGTTTTTATGCTTTTTTTTATAGTCATTCTACAAACTTCTTCAATCTATGATAAACACTTTCATAACAAGTTATCTCTGAAATACTTGTAATTGGAAATGATTTTCAAGACAACAGGTTATCCCAACATTTGTGAAGTTCCATACCTAGTTGATTTAGTGATGTCGTTTCATAAAATAGTTTCTCGCAATTAGGTTATTGTCTTGTCATTCAGATCCTGTGATTTATGCCATTATCTGAAGGTAGTAATTTCAATATTATCTATGTGATGCATAACTGCGGAATCTGCAGTATCATTACTCTATTTACCAAATTGTGCTGTATATGTTCTAACTATTATCTGGAACGTGCGTTGCATGTTTATCCCTTATTATTTTTATTAAAAAAAATTATATTTATAAAGTTCAATTATAAAATAAGAATGCAGAAATTAACAATTTTAATTCTGATTTAGTCTCTAATGATATGGATATGTCGATGAATAGCTATTTTTTTCTAGAACAAACAACTCAGTTATTGAAGTAGTTTACAATGAATTTCTACTCGAAAAAATAATAAATACATGTAAAAGTCTTTGACGAAAGTAGCAAAGACATGAAGAAGAAATAAATTTAATTCTAGTTATTGTTGAAATCACAAATATAAAGAATATTTTTCATTTTTTTTGGTGTTTATATGAATTGCATTCTTTTTTTTTTTTTTTTATATACAGTACTATTCTTTAAATGAAAAAAGAAAAAAAAATTAACGAACATTATTCTCAGTGGTTAATATTTTTGAATATCTTTTGACCACTCTATTTGATCTTTGTTTCCATAAGATGCAAATTAATTATATGAACCAAAAGATTAACTTAAGAAATTGGGATAAATAGTTCTAATTTAAAGATAATCATTCTCTTTTCATATCAAGCACTATACCGCTAAACATACTAAGATTGAGGCTTAAACCACACATACATATATTAAAACAAAAGATATACCTAGAAAAAAAAATCTCTAGCAGAATGAAAATGATTGGAAGATGGGAGAAAGAAAACTTATTGTTTACCTTTATAGAGTTTTGTAATATAAAGAATATGAAAAGGTTGTGGGAGAAAATTATTAATGAAGAAAATTATATAAACATTGATCAACAATAACTAAGAAAAATATGATTAGAAACGTTTTTGGATTGTAATCAAGGAGATTATGACTGTCCATCTTCAATCTTTAAGTATTGAATTTAGTGTGAAGCATTAAGTGTTGTTGGAATGAGTTTAAGTTGAGAAACTAAAAGGATCAAAAATTAAAGCTCAACAAAAAATAGAAAATTGTTTTGCATTTTCTAATTTTAAAAATTAGTGAAGGGCCTCTTAATATAATATGATATGATATGATGATACTGCTTGCATAATATGTTGTAAGATGAGAGAACTGAAGAAACTCGTTGAAGAGGGTAAAATAAAATATATAGGTCTATCAGAGGCTTGTGCATCAACAATCAGAAGGGGTCATGCTGTTCATCCAATAACAGCTGTTCAGATGGAATGATCTTTGTGGAGTTGAGATCTGGAGGAAGAAGTTGTTCCTACTTGCAGGTGCCATATCTCTTAGGTCAACCCCCTAGCATCGAATTACTAGCAAATGAATGTTTGTTCTGATACTTGTCATTTTCAGGGAACTTGGCATAGGGATTGTCCCCTATAGTCCTCTCGGACGAGGATTCTTCTCAGCAGGGGCAAAGTTGGTTGAAAGCTTGCCTGGTGGTGACTTTCGCAAGGTTAGACCACATAAATCAAAACTGTTGACTGCTTGTGTTTTCTGTTTTATAGATATGTATACGAATTTGCAGGGAGCATCAACTGGATGTTTTTAGTTGCATTTGAATTTAGTATCCTGTTATTTCTTTGTGCAGCTAGTGTAATGGTTGCATCAATGAATCTTTGTATTTCAACTGCACCATTAATTTATTATTTTGCTGGTTTGCTTTGTAGAATTTCCCTAGGTTCAAGCCAGAGAATTTTGAGCATAACAAGCAAGTATTTGAGAAACCAATCTAATTGCTGCAAGGAAAGGATGCACCCCTTCACAGTTAGCATTGGCTTGGGTTCTTCATCAAGGAGATGATGTATGCCCTATATCAGGCACTACGAAGATTGAAAACTTCAACGAATACGTAGGCGCCTTATCCGTAAAATTAAAGCGGAATACATGAAAGAACTCGAATCGTATACCTCTGGTAATGTTGTCAAAGGTGAGAGACATGTATACATGTCGTCAACTTGGATAAATTCAGAGACTCTGCCATTGTCCTCCCTAGAAAGCTGAATAGTGGTTTGACAAGTGTTATCTATTTGGCTTCTCATGATGCTCAAACTCTGCGAAGATATTGTTGCGCCCATGTCGGATTCTCCAAAAATGTATTATGGAAAATCCAATATACACTTGGAAGACATTTTTGAAGAGTCCAAACAACATGGATAGATTTTGTACGTGTACTCAATGCTTATTTATGAAGTGAGACGTATGTTATGGATTGCTCCTAAATTATTTGGTACTAAGCTATCAAAACAGCTTTCATTCAGGAATACTCATCTTTCAATTCACCTTGTATAGGAGTAAGATGAAGGGAAACAACTACTATATTACAAAAACAAACAAGAAGCAATGTTTTGACAGCTTGTAAAATAATAAAGCTGCATAACAAAGGCATGATTTTATAAAAGGCAACAAGAAATCACAGTGAAAGACGATCTAAAACATACAGAAAAAGGACATGGATTTCGGCTCTAGGCGCACAATATACTTGAGCATGAGCATGGCTGCAACAATTGGCTGTACTTTTGCTGCAATTATCAAATTGAAATACATCCTCATTAGTTTGAGATCAACATGAAGCAATTAAGCGAAAGCAAACATTAAATTAGAAGGAGGAACAAGAAAAAAATTGAAACAATATTTACCATTGTTGTGATTAAAGGCACATAATTGATTCACAGCTGCCAAATGACCCTAATAATACTGTATTATACATATAGGTGTCAAGTTAGATGCAGGTAGATACTCAAAAACAGAACATGCGAGTTTGTTTCTACTTACTTTGATAATGAGGTCAATACGGTCGTTTCCTTCATTCTCTTCAACATCTTTCTTAATCCTCTCAGCTGAATCCTCCAGAAATTTATTGCAGCGAATCAACTTAATCTGTTTCAGTGTTGGAATATCTGCAAAGCTAAGGGGGATCTCCTCGAGATTCTTACACCCTCTTATAACAAGTGTTTCAAGCAGGGGAAAAGATTCCTCTGAGATATCCCACCTCAAAATATGTGACGCCGCCAGTTTCAAGACCTTAAGTTTAGGGAACGTGATATCTCCAAGCCACCACTCTTCTGAAGGAGGAAAATACACATTTTGTAATTGGAGATACTCCAGGCTTCGTAGTCCCGCAATAAGGTTTCCTATATCAGTCCCACTTAGTACCAACATCTTTCAATTTGAAGGCAATTGTTACCCAGATACAGTGCGGCGCCACTTAGAGGTAAGGCGAAGTTTTTGAAGCTGGCTAAGATTCTTCAATGTGAGACAAAAAGACTCTGCAGAATAATTATCGTCCCCAAAGCCGATGTGAAGTTGTTGGAGATTAGGGCACCTCCTTGATAACACATCCACACTATTAATTGGAAATCTAAAAATATTCTTTAATATCCTCAAATTTTCCAATTTAGAGGTTCCTTCACTGACCCCTTGCTTATCAAATTCAGCATATTCGATCTCAACGTACCTTAATTTTTCCATTTCCCAAAAAGACGTTGGTAACACTACTATATTTTCCCAATCATTATTCACGGTTAAAGTTTCCAGATGCGGCATATGTGATTCTGGATGAAAATCAAATTTAGTTGCAAAAACTGCAAGGTACTTCAGGTGATTTAGTGGTTTGAAACTAGCTAATGACAAAGAATTCACTCTATGGGAACTCAAATCCAAGACCTTAAGAAGTCGCAATTTATGAATCTGACAGAGGGGAATCCTATCAAAATATTCTCCGTTCGTTATCAGTGACCTCAACTGTTGATGGAAAGGTTTCCGTGTTTTGGATCCCAGAGATGCAAACTTGGAATGCTCTTTGACTTTCCTTCCAATCACAAGGTTTCCGTGTTTTGGATTCGGTGTTTGGTTGAAGCTCACCCGGCTTTCCTTCCAATCACAAGGTTTCCATGTTTTGGATTTCAGAGATGCAAAGTTGAAATGCTCTTGGACTATCCTTCCAATCACAAGGTTTCTGTGTTTTGGATTCCATGTTTGGTTGAAGCTCACCCGAAGTTCCTTCCAATCACAAGGTTGAAATTTGCTACGATTTCCCTTCACAGCCAGCATAAACTTTTCTTCTCTACTCTTCTCCAAGCAAAAGTGAAGCACTACATCATGAACCTGACAATATTTGATCTTACCGTTATATTCTTTCTTCGAAACCATTACCACGTTACTGCTAATGAGATCCATCAAGTACTCTTCAGCAGATTCAGTGTTCTCCACAAATCCTTCAGCAATCCATAAACTTATCAATTTAGATGCTGGAATTCTTGCGTCCTCCGAAAACATCCCCATATAAAGAAGGCAAGGCTTTAAACAATTGGGTAAGTTATCAAAACTCAACTGCATGGTCACCAGACTATATTCTTCCGACTGACGATCAAGACAGTCAAATAAAGCATCTTTCACCTCATTCCACCAAAATTCTTCCATTTTCCTTTTTTTGATTATTCCAGCTACCAAGACAACCACTAGAGGCAATCCTTTACAATTTTCTGCAACTGCTTGACTCACATCTTGTAGTTCAGGCGGACAATCTTCCTCTTGAAACACTTTCTTCTGCAACAATTTGCAACTATCTTCTGTTGTGAGGAATGGAAGAGAATAAGGATCAGTATGGCACGTGACTTGCTCACCCACTTTCTCAAGTCGAGTTGTTACTACTATTCTGCTTCTATTTCTAACTTTTGGAAAGGAATTCCATAAGTCATCCCATGACATACCATCCCACATATCATCCAATACAATGAGATACCTCTTTCCGGTTAAACTTTTCCTCAACATGTCGGCAAGAACATCATCCTTATCTCCCTTGTCCTTGGAACCGGTAACTTGACTACAAATATCTTGTAATAGATCTCTCCGGTTATATGTTTGGGAAATGATGCACCATGCTCGAACATCAAAATGAGAAACAATGTTGTAACTATTGTACAGCTTTCTAGCAATTGTCGTTTTGCCTTGTCCCCCCATGCCTACAATTGGGATGACGTCTAGCTCATTTGTACCTCTTATCAGATACTGAATCATTTTTTCTGTGTCATTCCCAAAACCCACTATATCCTCATCAGTCATTGGATTGCTATGTCGAGTTGGCAGGTGTTTAAATGGTGCTACCACATAGCAAGGCTTAAGAGCAACGTCTGTTGAACACATCTCAGTCACCTGCACATTAATTTGCTTGATCTCTTTTAAGATTGTAGGAAGTGAGCAAAAAATATGCCAAAAAACATTATACTGAGAAAGAATAGAGTCAATGGCAACTTCAGCTTCATATGCCAAATTGATAGTACGCCTGTGAAGATCATGAAGAATTTCATTCCCATGGTGTACCTTGGCGACATTTCTGAAAATGGATGATAAAGATGACAGATCCTTCTCTAAAATGGATGTAAGAGCTGATAGCTCTTTCTCCAAATTCCCCAAAAGAGGTTTCATCAGGAAATCTAAACCAGATTTAGATTCCGACATCTCATTCAGTTTCTGTATAAGAGAATCCAGAAAGCTCCATCCACCAACAGTGGGGAACTGAGATGGAGTGAATTTTAAGGATTTATAGTACATCTCCACTTGTGTCTTCAGATCTTTAGTTTTCTTTAATACATGTATGGAGAAAAGACTCATTTTGCTGGTGTCATCTTTGTTTATAGATCTAGGAAGAACCTTTTGAATTGCATATAGAACATCACCCGCTATAGCTCCAACCTTTTCCATAGCCTCATTCAACCAGTTACCATTAATAACATGATTTGACACATCAGCTTCAAGGAAAACAACCAAGAACTCTATTATTGCTACACAAATATTTTGAGCAGTGCTATAATTAGGAAAGTTGTCGAACTTTTTGTTTCTGAGATACATCAACAGACTATGGAAATGATGAGAAAATCCTTTTGGTAATTTCTTGTCCTTGTAAGTTCTTGAATGAGTAAACTTTGAAGCCTTTAGTTCGGAGAGAAAAATCTTCTTCATTTCCACCTCTACTAACACAATCAAGAATAACCTGAAATAGCAAGACAAAGTTGTCCCACATTGTTATTCAAGATATCATACCCATCCTCATCCTCATCCTCATCCACATCCTCATACTCATCTGTATCATCTACAAAATTAGAAACAACGTAACCTGAAATAGCAAGACAAAGTTGTCCCACATTGTTAGCCATGAAATGCATTCAAGTCTCCAAACATTCCAGCTTCTCATGCTTGACGTAACCCTTTATCTCTGTGGTGTAAAAGTATATCAAAAATTTCAGTTTCTTTTGAACAATTTCTAGTTGCTTTATAAATTTGTGTATTTCAAGGTTTTATTCAGGAGGGGCAAACCTAACCCCTTCCAGTAACATCACCAGTACATCATTTAGATTTTTTCCGAGACAATCCATATATTTCAACAGATCAAAATCATTCAACTTGTTATTGTCACTTAAACTGGTATTACCTTGAAAGAATTTCAACAAATGTGATTCTAACCTTCCCAGATTAAGGTTAGTTTTGCATTCATCTGGAATCCCATCCAATACCCGTTGAAGCATTTCCACTGTCGATTTGGCCTTCTTTGTGAGTTCCACCAAAGAATCATGCAAAAGATCAACATGATGATACTCTATAAAGGTTCTAAAAACTCTTAGCACCACTTCAAGTTTCTCAATTCTCTTAATCTTGTTGCTACTCAGATTACCTCCACTCTTGATCCATCTTAGGTGATCTAACATTTCTTTAATTTCATTTTGAACCATTTTCGGTGAAACAGTACCTAATTTCAATTTCATTTTGAGCCACTTTTGTAGAAAAATTCCTGCAAGTTCACCAACTCTTGGAATTAGATTGATTAAGAGAACCATTTTAAATCATCTGGTGTTTGGAGCTATGTTAATGCTTGTGAAAGATTATACATCTTATGTACCATTTCTTCTATATATTTAGCATTTTCATATAGTGACTTAACTAATAGTTATTATCTCATAAAATCACTTAACTTAACTAAGCCTTTTGAGCGGACCATTTGAGAAATCAACTCTCTATCTATACGAAAAAAGTAATTCATGAAGAAGATGATTTACATTTACTTAACAAGTGTGAAACCAACTTTCAATTTTCTGATCCAATTATAAAAAGGAGAAAAAGAGAGTATAAATTAATATTGAATGGAGGTTTCATCAAGAGAAAAAATAAACATTATGGGGATAACAAAGAGAGTAATAATTCTCAATAATAAAGCTATACTACTTGTCTTTTTCTTTAGGAAAATAAACTAAAATCCCCTTAAATTATATCCGGTCTGTTAATTTTATACTTAAAATTGTGTATCTTTTTAATATTTGTTTAGCATATAAAGGGATTTTACAATTAGATATTGGGTTCGGACATTTATTGGTAAAATGAGTTGAATGTAATGTTTTCTATTTTTTGGCTTAAAATCAGATATCATGTTATTAAAAAGTGGTCGGATGAATTATTTTTTAAATTGAATAAAGTACAATAAAGTAAAAAATTATTAATTTGGGGCATGTTTAATTTGGACAGGTGATATGATATTATATTAATATGAAGATGAAATTTTGTTTGATATGCAATTGAAATTTCTTAAGTTATATTTTTTTCTCATAAACATGAAAAGCCACATGTTGTGAAAATTATCAAAATTTCTCCAATTCGTATGCAATCTTATCAAATGAGTAAATCATCATTCATAAACAAGATACAAAAATATCTTAAAGCACCGCATTGATGAATCACATTTCTCCTTGAATAAATATTTGTGATTATAAATAACTTTCAAATGCAATTAATCTTATAATGATCCACTAATTAATCAACTAGTTATTCCTTAATATAATCCTTTCACATGGTACGGACAATCTATTCACGTTGAGCATGAGTCCTATTTTTTTTTTTACAAAATATAAATTTATGGAATCAAGTTTTCTATTTTACAAAATTTGATATCATAATTTGAAATTCCAAATTATGTTTTTTTTTTTTGGGGCGGGGGGGGGGGGGGGATTTGGAATTTAAAATCATGAGTTCATATTATATGTCCAAGCGCAAACTTACAAGTGAAAAACAAGATATATTATTGTGTACAATCAAAGTTAAAAGACATAAAAATCAATTGAAGTCAAATTAAAAGAAACATGCATTTATGTATTATTCCCTTTGTCCCATATTAGTTGACCATCTTACTAAAAATAGTTGTCTCATATTAGTTGTTCATCACTCCACCTTACTAAATCAAGAAAACATTAATTAAATTTTTCGTATATTACCCTTGTAATTTATTCTTTTTGAAAGTGTTCACATTTATTTGTAAAAAATTCTACGAATTATTTTTGGGTGAATTAATAAAATTATCTTTCTATTTATGATTTATTAATATGTGTGTAAAAAATGATCAACTAAAATAGAACGTATATTACTTTTGAAGTTTTGTATGCATCAGGTTCATAGGGGTAAATACATTCAAAAGGGGATAAATTTTAGCGGCTCATATTTCAAATAAAGTGGTGGCTTGGTTGTCCCCACACCCCCTTATCATGCATGTCTGTGGGAGCAGTTTGTGCTAGCGTTTTGACGCTCACCTTATGGTTCTCAGTCCTCTTTCGCCGAGATGCCTTTTAAAAAGATTTTTTTTACCTCCTAAACTGTAATTATGAATATGACCTATGAGGCGACTTGTTATATTGGTACAAAAGAAGTCTAGTCTTTACTTTAATAAAATTATCTTTAGCATGCATATTAAGAAATTATAAATAAAAAAATAATTTTACCAATTTATCCCCTAAAAAATTTCTTGATATTTTATAAGCGAATGTGAATACTTTAAAAAATTAATTGAAAGGGTAATATAAGAAAATTTTAATTAATGCTTTTTTGATTTAGTAAGGTGAACAACTAATAATGGACAACTAATTTTAGTAAGATGATCAACTAATACTTAGGCTTAATTTAACTTTTAAAACTGGCTCATGGGGGGAAGGGGGGGGGGGCGGGGGGAGTATTATTTAAGTAGGTGTTTGGACATGCGATTTTATCTCGTGAATTGAAATCATGAGATGAAGTCAATGTTTGGACATGCAACTTTAGCTCATGAGGTGAAATTCAAAATTTTCCAAAATTTGATTTGAAAATTTCATATTATGATTTCACATTTTTCATATATAAAAATTGACCCATAACTTTATATTTTATAAGAAAAAAGTCATTTATATCTATCAATCACTTAATTATTTCATGTATAAACAAAATTTATAATCGATATTATTATTCTTACCAACCTTTGAACCATCTATATCAGATATAACCATTACTCTTACCAACCAAATTTTTTATTTATGAAATATAAACATGATGATATAGTTATTAATGATATTGAAAACAAACGACTCAAAGTAATTAACAATGTTGAAAAACTGAGATGGAATACAGAACTTCAAGGATTTGTTGGAGGCATAATACATACATATATTCTTTTAACTTGATATTCATGCCCTCTAACTTTGGATGTGCATAAATAAGCATTTAACTTGTATAAAATTAAACAATGCATAGAAGAAAAATCACATTTTTACAACAAAAAAAAAAAAAGGGCTTTCTAGCTAATATACTAGTAACAATTAGTTGAGTGGACTGTTTGAGAAATCAACTTTCTATCCATAGGAAAAAAGTCATTCATGAAGAATATGACTTACAATGAAACCAACTTGTAATTCTGTCTTCTCTTATACCTCTTTAGTATCTTCAATTTTGTGATCCAATCATAAAAAGGAGCAAAAGAGATGATAATTAATATTGAAAGCAGGTTCCATCAAGAGAAAAAACAAATATTATGAGGTAAAAATAGAGTAATAATTCTCAGATCTGGATTATGTTCCAACATAGAAATTGGAGGAAGTTTATTGAAATGAAATGGAGGAGGGTTTAAAGGAAGAAAGAAGAGATGCATTGTAGTACTAGCAAGTTGTTTTAGGTGGTATCTGTAACGTAGCTTAATAATACAGCTACTCTTTCCGTCTCATTTTATGTTGCACCGTTTGACTTAATACACTATTTTAAAAAAAGACTTTTGAATTTTGTGGTTATAAATCATTTCATTATGATTTGAAGTGAAATTATTTCTAATTATAGTAAGTTGACATTCTTTTTGAGACGGACTAAAAAAGAAAATGTGCCACATAAAATGGGACAGAGGAGGTATATTATTTGTCTTTTTCTAGGAAAATACACTAAAATCCCCCTAAATTATATATAGTTCAACAACCGTCTAAACAATGAACTTCTTGTTCAACCTTACTATGCATGTAATGTATAGAACTCAATCCATTTTGTTGATCTTTCCCCATGAAAGATTTGAATGATAGAACAAGTACGATAAAACATAAAAATTTACAAATTTGGGGTTCGTTTAGCTAGAGAGGCAATATGAAATTATGGTAGGGAGTCATATTGATATAAAGTAGAAGTTTTGATTGGACATGCAATTTTAATTTCTTAAATTGTATTTTTTGCATAAACATGAAAAACCAACAAGCTGTGAAAATCTTCAAATTTACTCAAAAATATGCATTCTAACCAAATGAGCAAACTATCATTCATAAATAAGAAATCGGAATATCCTAAAGTGCCACATTAATGAATCATATATCTTCATGTTCCTTTTATAAATAAATGTTTGTGATTATCAAATACATATAATCTTATAAAAATCCACTATCTCCAATAGCAGTAACTAGCTATTGATGCAATCATTTTGCATGGTACGAACAATCTATTCACGACAAGCATGAGTTTTTTTATGCAAAATTTAAAATAATAAAATTTATTTTTTTAAAAAAAAAATATAATCTTAATTATGTGTCAAATTTTACATTTAATATAATTTGAAATTCCAAGTCATTCTCTTTTGAAGAATTTGGGATTTGAAATCATAATTCAAAAGTGCATGTTTAAATATTGATTTGAAATCATGACTTTAATCATACCGTATATCTAAACGCAAACTTTTAAGTGAAAAGAAAGATATATAGTGCATATTTAGAGACATAAATGTTAGTTATAACAAATTAAATGGAACATTTATTTAATGCTATTTTTGAAGTTGTTACCTTCTAAACTTTAATCATGAATATGACCCATGAGACAATATTGGTACAAAAGAACTCTACTTTTTGTTATTCTTCAAGCAGGCAAATGGACCATGAGGTAACTTGTCAAGTAAATGAAAGGCCATGAATTAAAATGCTATCTTTTCAACACCATTTGGCATTTTGAATCGAACTCCACTTTATTGCTTGAGAGATTCGAACATTTCCTGAGGTAATACTCTTTGTAAACAAATCCATCAGTTTAATTTTCAAATATGAGTTAATTCCCTATACGGTCATCCAAGTATTGATCTCACTAAAGTCACTATTGAATTTTTCTTCCATATATATTTAATTTACCTTTAGTATTTTATACTGCTAAAATATTATGTTTGTTAGTTGATGATTAATGACAGGTGTTATATTCAACCAGAAAATAACTTCAGTAGGTATTTCCTTAAATGAATTTTGTGTTGGGTATGTAGCAAGACTTAATGGAAAATGGAGGAAAGATGAAAAGAGAGGAACTTGAAAAGTTGGGAACTTGAAGAGTTGAGAACTTGAAAAGTCTTTTTATGCTTTATTGAAAAGGCATTTGTGCCTCATCTGTGGTGGAAAGAAAAATATAAGAGTTTAAATATAGAAACACTCCTATTAATTGTTAAAAGGGTTGGAAAGAGGGACCTCCCTCGCGCCGTCGTCGTCGCTCGCTCGGCTTCGGCTTCGGAAAATGATCAAGAGATTATTTTTTGGACAAAGTTTGTTTTAATTATTTATTTAATTAATTAAATTAAATGACCAACGTTTTAATTAGTTAATTAACCGATTCAATTAATTAGTTAATTGACCCGACCCGACTTGGATCCACGCGCGACCCATTTTATTTGAATTTCTCGCCGTTGGAAGTGACTGTTCTAAAAGGTTGCAACTTTTAGAAACAGCCATGTCCGTTTGAAAGGTTGCAAACTTTCATGAATGGTCGTGTGGATTCTGAAAGGATTGCAACCTTTCGGAACTAGTTCCTCTTGCCTATAAATACATTGATTCCTCGGACTTATTCCTAACGAATTTTTCTGATTTCTTCTTCTTCTTCTGCACAAAATTTCTTCGTGTATTTTATTGCTGTAAAGTGGTTCACTGACACAAGAGTTTTGGGTATCAATACACTGGTGATTGAGATCATTCTATCCTCAGTGGACATATTCCAAATCAAACCTCGGATACTAGAGGGGAATAATTTCCTTAAGGGAACACTGTGCATTCAGTGGGCTTGATCTTTTTCTGATTCTGTTTTTTTAGATTGTGGTACGTTTTTTACAGATTTTAGTTTTGTCAATTAATTTTTGTTCTTTTATTCTTACTGGTTTATTAAACTTTAGTTACTTCGTGATTCTGCAAAATTTATTGAAATCAGTAATTTTGATTTTTAAACACATATTGCTAACATTTTGCAGGTGCTGCTTAGAAATTAAAGGGGAAAATACAAATGAATAAAGCAATCACACATGCAAATGGGACCTATGAGGTGACTTATCAAGCAATAACAGAGTCACTTGTCAAGTACTTTACAATGCTCTTTTACAATAAATGATAAAAATAATAATTACAGAATGTGCAAAGACTTTTTGAGCCCAAATTTTCCTCCTATGTTTGATTAGATTATTATTCTACTATTATAGAAGAGACAAGTACTTTACAATGCTCTTTTACAATAAATGATAAAAATAATAATTACAGAATGTGCAAAGACTTTTTGAGCCCAAATTTTCCTCCTATGTTTGATTAGATTATTATTCTACTATTATAGAAGCATGAGAAGCAGCTCAGTATCAACATGTTAGCTTCTTGGAAATAAATTCTCACCTAAGGGTATATTAGTCTTCTTATCAAATAAGTAATTTAGAGCATTATCCATATTCCATGTGGCTTTCAAACATACACTTCTTCATTTTGTTTTGTAGAACTTTAAAGAACAATTGCTATGTTTTCTCTCTTTGATCAAATTCTCCTCACTTCTCATATTTCTCATAAAATACACCTTGAAGTTTTATCCAATTTTTTTTTTCCGTTAGCCATCTGTGGATGACTTTGTTTCCTGATAGTTGTTCGTCAACATGCTTGCTTCCTAGACAAGGGTACTTTGGTAAGTTACTATCTAATTCTGTTTTATACTTTGTTGTGAATGCTTATACAATTTGCTTTGCGAATTGTGCGTTTCATGATTTTTTTCCCTCTAATTCCTATTGTATCCTTTTGTTGATAATGCAGTACTTTTTCAAAGCTTTATTTGCCCCTTCTTTTGTACCTTTTTACAATAAATCCACTGGTACATATTGGTAAATATATTGAAATATGAGGCTTTTTTCAATGCCTTAAAGGCATAAAAGTGTTGATGTTAGCACTTACTCAGACCCACACGTCCCATCAATAATATTTAGTATTCTTTTTTTTTGGAGACATATTTAGTCTTCATTTGTAGTTATTTTAGGCTTTCTTTGTTATTGTGTTTGAGATCATGTAGAATAAAATTTAATATTTCATATTTCATATTTCATTACTAAGGCTAAATTTAAATGATAATATGATTGTTCATTACTGATATTTAAAAATAGTATTAAAAAATTATCGACACTCTAAAATTTTATTAATGTCACATAAATTAGGATAGAAGAAATAAAATTTTGAATAACTTCTCAAGTTTCAACATGCATGCTTGTAGCCAGGGGTAGTTTGGCAATTTAAAGTTTTCTCTTTTAAAAAAATTGTCTTTTATCACTTTATATATATTAAAAAATATTATAAATCATAATAATTAATATCTTCAAAATATTTGAAAATATATAAAAAGATTTTGTTAACTCTCAAAATTTCATCTATACCACTTAAATTGGGATAGAGAGATAGAGATATTATATAAAATACATAAAATATATTATAAATTACAATAATTGATAACTTAAATATCAAAAAGAATTTATAAAAAAAAAATTGACTTTTGAAACTTCATTTGTATCACATGACACTTAAGGCCTAACTCAATTTTTAAAATTGGTTCATTAGCGGAGCTTTGTTTAAGTAGGTGTTTAAACATGTGATTTCATCAAATAATGAATTGAAATCAGCATTTGAACATATAATTTTATCTCATGATTTTAAATAATGAGATGAAATCTCAAATTTTCCAAAAATCTTGATTTGGAAATGTCGTATCATGATTTCACATTTTTAATATACAAAAATTAACTAACAAGTTTATAATTTGTTAAAAATAAATTATTTTATATCTACCAATCATTTATTTCATATTTAAACAAAATTTATAATTGATATTATTATTTTTTACCAAAATTAGACCATTTATATCAAATATAATAATTACTCTTACCAACCAAATTTTTCATTCATGGACTATAAAGATGATGATCACTACAAGTCTACAACAAAAACATCTATTAGCGGTAGTAAATAGTGATAAAGCTTTTACCGACATTAGTTAATTATCCTTAGATCTAATGTCGCTATTGGCTTTAGAGACAGTTACAAAGATTGTTTATTGCCTCTAAAAATACATATTTTCAACAGTTAATCTATTGTCGTTAATTAATTGTCACTATAGATCATTTCTGATGTAATTTGATATAGTTATTAGTGATATAGACCAACAAACGACTCAAAGTAACAATGTTGAAAAATTGAGATGGAGTACTGAACTTTAAGGATTTGTAGTACGTCTTCACTTTTACCTTCGGATCTTTAGCTTTCTCGAATATCTATATGAGTAAATAATTTCTATACTTAAAATTAGTTTTGCATGTGTTGCATAGAAGGTTAAAGAAGAAAAATAATGCATAGACTTGTTGACCCCATGTTTACTGTACTAGTGTCTTGTGTTACTCATTTTTTTTCATTATTCCCAAGTTATCTTATCTGCACAAAGCAAAAATTGTCACATATATGCCTTTTTAAAAAAAAATAATGGAATCAAATGGGATGATTTCCGAACAACTTATTATATCGTTCACCTCACATCAAATAACTCCTAAGTTGAGTGATTTTACTATGTAATTTCACGTACTCAAGGATTTTTAGGCACTCCTATTTCATTAACCAAAGATTTCAGATTTGGATTCCAATAAAGATATATTTATGAGATCACATATTAGGTGAAACTAGAAACAAGCTTATTGAAATGAAATGGGAAAAAGTTTAAAAGTAGAAGAAAGGTCAAATAGATGGGGTAATATATAATTCTTATCCTCAATAAAAATAGTGATCAAATGACTTGCTGAAGGAACCAATGTTTTACCTCGCTAGAGTAACATTTAGCCCTCCTTGCTTGTACTTATCCCTGTGGTGCACTTGCCTGGACTTTGAAAGTCGACATGTGCAATAAAAATCTTTAAAGACCCTCAGGTTTCCTTTGAGTATTTCCTGATATTCAGAGTCTTTCTTAGTATTCTGAAAGTGTTCAACAAACTCACTACAGAATATGTGAATTCATTGACAAAGGAGGCAAATGTCTTATCATGTTGGATGATGTTTGGACGACAGACGTTGTGGATTCCGTCATGAATGTTTTCCCCAGAGACAGAAAAGGCAACCGAATCATGAAACTAGTTTAGAAAATAAAAGGTGAAAACAACGACCAAGTTACAAAAGCAAGTGATGATATTTATATAGGGCATCACAGTGGAAGAGCATCTGAAACATACTCGAAAAAGAGAATCAAGGCATAATCCTTCCCTTCCCAGTAGGAATGAGTCGTCTATGTCTAACAATAAAAAAACCCTTAGCAATCAGTAGTAGTGTCACAAGGATGGGTGTTTCGGCTAATAGACTCCTGCATGAGCATGGTTACAACAATTTGCTGAGAGTGAACTCGGTCCATGCTGTTTGTGCTTTTGCTGCAGTTTTCTGAGCAATTGTCAAATTCAAACACATCCTTATTACTTTGAGATCGACATGGAGCAATTACGAGAAAGCAAGCATCTTATCCGGAAAAAAACATAAAGGAACAAGTAAAGAAACTGAAAGACTACCATGTTGTCGTGACAAGTACATGCTTTACTCACAGCTGCTTTGGATTTCCTCACCTATCCTGTATTAAAAACAGAACATAGGAGTTTGTTGCTACTTGCTTTGATAATGAGGTCAATACGGTCGTTTCCTTCATTCTCTTCAACATCTTCCTTAATCCTCACAGCTGAATCCTCCAGAGATTTGTTCTCACACCTAATCAACTTAATTTGTTTCAGTGTTGGAATATCTGCAAAGCTAAGGGGGATCTCCTCGAGGTCGTCACACTCTTCCATAACAAGTGTTTCAAGCAGGGGAAAGGATTCCTCTGAGGCATTCCACCTTGAGATTTCTAACTACGCCAATTTCAAGAACTTAAGGTTATGGAGAGTGATATCTCCAAGACACCACTCTTCTGATTGAGGAAAACACACATCATGTAATTGGAGATACTCCAGGCTTGGTAGTCCCGCAATGAAGGAAATCAGGTTTCCTATACCAGTCCTTCTTAGTACCAACTTGTTTAAAGTTGAAGGCAATTGTAACCCAGATACAATGTGGGGTCCCTTAAAGGAAAGGTCAAGTATTTGAAGCTGGGTAAGATTCTCCAATGTGAGATGAAAATAATCTGCAGAATGTCCATCAAATTCGATGAGAAGTTGTTGAAGATTAGGACACCTCCTTGATAACACATCCACCCTATCAATTGGAAAGGTAACAATATTCTTTAATATCCTCAAATTTTCCAATTTAGAGGATCCTTCAAAGAGCCCCTGCTTATCAAATTCAGCTTTCCTAATCTCAACATGCCTTAATTTTTCCATTTCCCAAAAAGATGCTGGTAACACTACTGTATTTGTCCAATTATTCTTCACAATTAAAATTTCAAGATGGGGCAGATGTGATTCTGGATGAAAATAGAATCTCTTTGCCGAAACTGCAAGGTACTTCAGGTGATTTAGTGGTTTCAATGTATCTGAAAACAAATAACACACTTCATGGGAACTCAAATCCAAGACCTTAAGAAGCCGCATCTTATGAATCCAAGACCTTAAGGGAATCCCATGAAAAGATTTTTGGTTCGTTATCAGTGACCTCAATGGTTGGTGGAAAGGCTTCCGTGTTTTGGATCCCAGAGATGCAAATTTGGAATGCTCTTCACTCAAATGGAAGTTCACTCGACTTTCATTCCAATCAAAAGGTTGAAACTGGCTATAATGCCCCTTCACTGCCAACATAAACTTTTCTTCTCTACTCTTCTCCAAGCAAAAGTGAAGCACTACATCATGAACCTGACAGTATTTAACCTTACCGTTATATTCTTTCTTTGAAACCATTACCATGTTACAGCTAATGAGATCCATCAGGTAATCTTCAGCTGATTCAATGTTCACCACGAATTCTTCCGCTATCCATAAACTTACTAATTTAGACACTGGAATTCTTGCATCCTCCGGAAACATCCCCATATAAAGAAGACAAGGCTTTAAACGATGGGGTAAGTTATCAAAACTCAATTGCATAGTCGCCGGACTATATTCATCTGACTCACGATCAAGATAGTCAAAGAGAGCATCTTTCACCTCATTCCAGCAAGATTCATCCATTTTCCTTTTTTTGATTATTCCAGCTACCAAGACAACCACCAGAGGCAATCCTTTGCATTTTTCTGCAACTGCTTGACTCACATCTTGTAGTTCAGGTGGACAATCCTCCTCTTGAAACACTTTCTTCTGCAACAATTTGCAACTTTCTTCTGTTGTGAGGAATGGAAGAGAATAAGGATCAGTATGGTACTTGACTTGCTCACCCACTTTCTCAAGTCGAGTAGTTACTATTATTCTGCTTCTATTTCTAACTTTTGGAAAGGAATTCCATAAGTCATCCCATGACATACCATCCCACATATCATCCAATACAATGAGATATCTCTTTCCTGTTAAACTTTTCTTCAACATGTCGGCAAGAACATCATCCTTATCTCCCTTGTCCTTGGAACCGGTAACTTGACTAAAAATATCTTGTAATAGATCTCTCCGGTTATATGTTTGGGAAATGATGCACCATGCTCGAACATCAAAATGAGAAACAATGTTGTAACTATTGTACAGCTTTCTAGCAATTGTCGTTTTCCCTTGTCCTCCCATGCCTACAATTGGGATGACGTCTAGCTCATTTGTACCTCTAATCAGATACTGAATCATTTTTTCTGTGTCATTCCCAAAACCCACTATCTCCTCATCAGTCATTGAATTGCTATGTCGAGTTGACAGGTGTTTAAATGGTGCTACCACATAGCAAGGCTTAAGAGCAATGCCTGTTGAAAAAATCTCAGTCACCTGCGCATTAATTTGCTTGATCTCTTTGGAGATTGTAGGAAGTGAGCAAAAAATATGCCAAAAAACATTATACTGAGCAAGAATAGAGTCAATGGAAACTTCAGCTTCATATGCCCAATTGATAGTACGCCTGTGAAGATCATGAAGAATTTCATTCTCATGGTGTACCTTGGCGACATCTCTGAAAATGAATGATAAAGATGACAGATCCTTCTCTAAAATGGATGCAAGAGCTGATAACTCTTTCTCCAAATTCTCTAAAAGAGGTTTCATCAGGAAATCTAAACCAGATTTAGATTTCGATATCTCATTCAGTTTCCATATCAGAGAATCCAGAAAGCTCCATCCACCAACAGTGGAGAACTGAGATGGAGTGAATTTTAAGGATTTATAGTACGTCTCCACTTGTGCCTTCAGAACTTTAGTTTTCTCCAATATTTGTATCGAGTAAAGACTTATTTTGCTATTGTCATCTTTATTTATAAAGCTAGGCAGAAGCTTGTGAATTACATATAGAACATCACCCGCTATAGCAAAAACCTTTTCCATAACCTCATTCAACCAGTTACTGTTAATTACATGATTTGCCACATCAGCATCAAGGAAAACCAACAAGAACTCTATTGCTACATCGATATTTCGAGCAGATTTATTATTAGGAAAGTTCTCGAGCTTTTTGTTTCTGAGATACATCAGCGAGACTATGGAGATGATGAGAAAATTCTTTTGGTAATTTCTTATCTTTGAAAGTTCTTGATTGAGTAAACTTGGAAGCCTTTAGTTCACTGAGAAAAATCTTCTTCATTTCCAGCTCCACTAACACAATCAAGCATAATACATATGGAGATTTATCGAAGATATAATACTTATACGTGTCATATCTTTCGACCTCACCCTCATTTGTACCATCTACAAAATCAGAAAAAAGAATAACTGAAACAGCAATACAGAGCTGTCCCACATTGTTAGCCATGAACTGAATTCGAGTCTCCAAACATTCCAGCTTCTCATGGTTGATGTAACCATTTATCTCTGTGTCATATAAGTATCTCAAAAATTTCAGTTTCTTTTGAACAATTTTCAGTTGCTTTATAAATACGTGCATTTCAAGGTTTTCCTCAGGAGGGTCATACCTAACCTCCTCCTCCAATAAAATCATCAGTACATTATTAAGATTCTTTCCAAGGAAATCCATATATTTCGACAGATCAAAATCTTTCAACTCATAATTGTAACTTGAATTGGTTTTACCTTCAAAGAATTTGAACAAATGTGAAAATAACCTTCCTAGATTAAGGTTAGTTTTACATTCATCTGGAACTGGAATTCTATCTAATACCCACCGATGCATTTTCACAATCCAATTGGCCTTCTGTATGATTATGTCTCTGGAATCAGGCAAAAGAAAATTATGATACATTACCACAATTTCAAGTACTTCAATTTGAGCAATCTTGATGCTATCCAGATTACCTCTGCTCTTAATCCTTCTCAGGTGATCTAAAATTTCCTTAATTTCATTTTGAGCCATCTTCAGTAGAAAAATTCCTGCAAGTTCACCAACTCTTGGAATTAGTTTCACTAAGAGCAACATTTTTATTCATCCAGTCTTTTGAAGCTATGTTAATGCTTGTGGAAAAATACACATCTTATGTACCATTTTGTCTTACAAACAGTGCCTATTTACCCTTATATATACCATTTTGTCTTACAAACAGTGCCTATTTACCCTTTTCATATGGTCACTCAACTAATAATTACTTCCGCTGTCTCATTTTATGTGATATATTTTTAGATTTCGAGATTCAAACAAGTCTATCTTTGATCATAAATTTTTCATGTATCTTTTAAATATTTTGAATTGTCAATTATTGTGTGACTTATAGTACTTTTTACATAGTTTACAAATATGTATATTTTCATTTTAAAAAATTTGAAGATTCCATGAGCAAATTCTCGGTCAAACTTAAACTATTTGACTCTAAAAAATGAAATGTGACACATAAATTAGGACAAAAGTAGTATTATCTAAAAAAAATCAGGAGATTGTATATGATAATCTACCTTTATATTGCAATTATTGTAAGCACCAAGGTCACAATGAAGATAGTTGTCGTTTGATCTCGAAAAGAAATCAAAATAACAAACAAATTGATGATACCATTGAAGCTGCTTTAAAAGGTACTATCGATAGGGAAAAGTATCAAGGTGATGCGAGAGAAATACTAAATGACAAAAGAAAGATTGTAGATATCGATCAAAGTAAAGCTACTTCTTTAGATTGACAATTGGTTGTTGCCACTTCTGAGCAAAATCGTGCTGACTCAATGGATGTTGATACAAGTAATATTGGTGTTCAAACAACTACCGAAAATAAAGGTGATTGCAATAACCAACGGGCTGCTACTAATGAGGTGCAATCAAAAGAAGTTGGGCTGAATTTGACGTCTAATGTCAACTAAAAACGCAGGGGGTACACCAAAAGTTGGGGTTGATGCGCCGCGAGTTGGTTCAGGGCAAAAATTAATGGATTCAGACAAAAACTAATGGATACCTCTGATGTTGAAGATGCTGAAAATTCTGGGCAGCATGTTTTGCAAGTTGAAAACGAGAATGCAACTAAAAACTGGACACTGATTCCACAAAAAAATTCAACTAGTAGTGGGACCCTTTCCTCGACTAGTCAAAATAATTCTCCATGTAGTGAAAAGGGTGCGACTGAGAATTTTCATGACAGTGAAAAGAGGCATGATATTAGTAATGCCTCAAGAGACCTATTATGTTTGACTCTTTTTCCAACTAGGACACTACATTGTATACTATTTTTATTCTTATTCTAAGTAGAATTGTATGTATTATTCGTGTTCCTATTCCTATTCTAACACTCTCCTCAAGCTAGTGCATACAAGTCATATTTACCTAACTTGTTACAAATATAATTAATAGAAAGAACAATGAGGGACTTGGTGAGATATTTGCATAGAAGGTGTTAGATGAAAGGATTATAGAAAATTAAAGGGGAAAACAACCACCAAACTACAAACGCAAGTGATGATATTTATATAGGGCATTACAGTGGAAGACCATCTGAAACATACAGAAAAAAGAGAAACAAGCCAAACCTCTTCCACTGGTCAAACTAAAACACTTAAATTGGAAAGGGGACATATAGATTTAGAGGATAAAAATTTTCGTTAGTATGAAAATAAATTATGAATCAATGGAACTCACCTTAATCTTAACTTATCGAATCTCCTATTATTTCTCAATAGCTCAATAGTAGATCAATCGATTGTTAACTGATTGATTATATATCCAATCCTATGGCACAAGGTGTTGTCTATATCTAGTACATAGAGATGGGAAATGAGATCAAACAATAATTAGAGTTTGCAATGGCACAAACATAGTGAAATGTGTATTGTATGAGTTCTGAATTATTGCATTATTAATTTATTAATTAATGGTAGGCAAAAACAATTAGTGCTTTATTAATTAATGATAGTGCTTCGTTCCTATTGATTGCTTTAGTAAAAACGTCCATCAACTCTATCATTGTCTTTGAGAATTATGTCTTATTCCATATATAATATATTATACGGAAAAGGGTCAAAATTGCTCTTAAACTATTTGAAATAGCTTATATATACCATTTAATTATGTTTGGGATCAAAATTATCCTTGTAGTCTATGTTTTAGACCACAAATATCCTTAAAACGTTATCTTTGCCATTAGAACTGACATGGCAGTCCAACATTGCAAAAATACCTTCCTCTCAATAATGTTGTTTTTCCTTATTTATCCCTATTACAAAAAGAAAATCAAATATAATTCTTCCATTGTTCTCTTTTGAGTTGTTGTTCGGACTTTGGAACTCCAATTTCAAAGTGTGCTGAAGTTTGCTTGAAGTTGTAATTGTGTGTTGAAGGATCGAGTTCATTGTTTGGGTTTTAGGGTCATAGGTTCACAAAATCGATTTTTAGATTATCAAGCTTTTGAGAACTCTTTCATATATGTTTTATATTTTTTGAGATTTCAACTCAAATCTTCAAACTAATTAGAAATCAATTGTGAAATATCAATTTACAGCTTCAATTGCAATATCCAAGCAATTTTTAGTAACGTTCAATTAAATCTCTTCAAATTTTTGCACTTCAAAAACCTAACAAAAGCTAGAAATTTCTCACCAACATTCTTTCAAATGAGTAGCTATTTTCGAGTTTCAACACAAAGAATGACTTCAAGAGTTTTTCAACGTCAACCTTGAGAAATAAATTTTCAGCCTCAGATTCAATGACATCAGAACTAGGGGTGTACTGTAACATCCGACAATTTGAAGTGGCTTTGAAGAAGCTTGAAATTGGAAAGTAGTCAATTTTTTTTGAAAAATTTAGAATCTGGAAATTTGGTCAAGTATGAAAAAAAATGAGTTTTTGGCCAACTTTGAGCAGTCGTAACTCCTAGTGCAGGATGAGTTAGGAGTAGTTCCAGTTATGGTTGCGAAGCCCTTGGAACGATCTTTCCAACTCCACTGAGTTTGCTCAATTCCAAGTTCGTATGAGGGAGTTATGCCCTTTACAAGTTGGGCAGTTGGAAGGGAAATCCGTCCGGAAATTTAAGGGCATTTTGGTCTTTTCCCAAATTCTTTCTCTTGAGGTTACATGGTGTGTTAGGCTGATTTTGGATCATTTCTTTTATCCCTTTTTAAAGAGAAAGAGTTAGGGTTCTTGAGAGTGAAGAAGAGAAGAAAAGAGGAGATCAACAAGATCATTGTGGGATTATCGTCGGGGGTGATCCCTAATAGGTATGTGAGTTCTTTGTGTGGGTTGATCCTTTCCCCCACACACCAAGCTCATTTTTTTATAAATTGAGAAAAGATTGGAATTGTTGTTGAAGTTGTTAAAGTTGTTGAAGTTGTTAGTTGTTGTTGATGTTGTTGGTTGTGTTGTTGAAACCTATTGTATGTTGGGGGAATTATGATTCTAAGAGTTATCACCATTTGAAATGGATTCACATCAATTTTCAGCAAAATTTTGACTGTCAATTTCCATCTACGGGCGTGACCTACGGACCGTAGATCGATCAACGGTCCGTTCTGGGCAACCGTCAATCTGGATAGAAGTTGGGCTCTTTGGGGCATCGATCTACGGGCACAACCTACGGTCCGTAACCTGATCCACGGACCGTAGGTCAACACTTAGTCATTTTTTTTTAATTCTGGGGAAGTCTCTGACGCGATCTACGGACTTGCAGGACGGACCGTAAGTCCATCTACGGTCCGTCGATGGCGTCCGTAGATGCCATCTGTGTCACCAGAAATCTGCAGTCTCAGCCAAGTTTCCCCCATTCTTTTCTCACTTTCTCATGCATGTTCTTAAGTATTATACCTATGTTGTATCATTGTTTCAGACACTCCAAACTACGTCTAAGCGTTCAAGAATCCCTCCATAACATGTGATCGAACACCTTGAATTCATAATTCCGATTCAAGGAAAGATAGTTCCAAGTCAAGTGAAGTTAGAAGTCAAGAAAAAGAGTATAGAGTTTCAAGTCGAGTAAGAGTCTCAGTTTCAAGTTAAGTCATGAGTTTAAAGTTGAGTTCGTTTCTCAAAGTTATTAGGGAACTATGTATTCCCAAAGAAGTTTTGAAGAAATGTCTTTACTTTTAAATAAGGTTGGAAACTGAGATTTCCAAAGGGGCCTTCGGGCTAGTTTTTGAGTAATTATCTCATATCAGCAGGAATAAATATGTTTTAAAAACATAAGAGCCGATACATTTTTGGGAGTTTGGGGGAGCGTTCAAAGAACCCACACCCCCCATAGAACCATGTTAGCCACCATGGGTAGAAAAGGATCATACTTTTTAGATGAATCCTTTTCAGATTAGACTAGTGGATCCATTAGGCAGTTCAGGTCTTATACCTTTGGCCGGGTATAAGATGCTCTGGCAGCGTGAGGTTGATCGTTGTATCATCACTATAGCTCTTATGTGATGGTTGTCGGTTAGAGAAACTCCCACAGCAGTTATTGTATTTTCATACACAGAGGTTATTGTATTTTTATATACATCAGTTCATTGTATTTTTATATACATTTCAGCTTATTGTATCTTTGTATACACACAGAGTTTATAGCATGTTTTAAACAGTCTTTCTTTATATCGCACTTGTGTTAATTGCCTTATATTGAAAAGAAGTCAGTCAGGTTGAGTTGAGTTGAGTTGAGCCAGGGAAGCTATTCAGTTTCTTCCAGATTTCCTTCTAGCCTTTGTTGCTTAGTTTTCCAGCTCACATACTCGTACATTCCATGTACTGATGCTAGTTGGCCTGCATCGTTTGATGATGCAGATTCAGGTACCCCGGATCAGCATCCTGTACGTCGTTGATCCAGCTGAGCACTCCAGAGTCAGTGGTGAGCCTCCTTGCATTCCGGAGGACTCAATTATTTTGTGTTCTTAGTTTTTGTCTTATTAGGATGTTGCGGGGTCTGTCCCAACATCCATCTCAGTATTTTAGAGGCTTCATAGACGGACAGTCAGTCAGCTAGTTTTGAGTCTCTTATCTATGTATATTTTTAAATACTTTATTTTGAGACCCGAGGTGCCTTTATGGCCAGATTTGTATCAGTTAAGTTATTTTGTAATATTGCTTTGCATTGAGTTATCCGGGTGAGTTAGGTTTCCGCTGAGTTAAGAAAGTCAGGCCAAGGGTTCGCTTGGGGCCAGAAATGGTCTCCGGGTGCCGGTCCCGCCCAGGGTGTAGGCTCGGGGCGTGACAAACTTGGTATCAGAGCACAGAGTTCAAGAGTCCTAGGGAGTCTATGAAGCCGTGTCTGTAGAGTCCTAGTTATCGGTGTGAAGCGCGCCACATCTATATTTGGGAGGCTGCAACATTTATGAAGATTTCTCATTTCTTTCACACTCATTTCGTGCGTTAGAGTTGATCTCTAAAAAGTTTCTTTCTAATCCGTGCTTGCGCGTGTTTTCAGATAGTCACGCCTCCACGAAGAGTTGGCAGAGGGCGTCTTCCTAGACGCTATGTTGATGAGCAAGAGTTACCTGATGCACCTGGAGTGCAAGATCAAGGGGAAGTTTCTAATGCCGAGTTCAGAGAGGCAATTAGAATGTTGAGTCAAGCTGTAGCTAATCAGATTGGTCAGCAAAGGGGAGCTCGACATGAAGGAGCTGACACTTCTAGGATTCGTGAGTTCTTGGGAATGAATCCTCCGAGTTTCATGGGTTCTAGCACTACTGAGGATCCAGAGGATTTCATTGAGGAGTTGAAGAAGATTTTTGATGTGATGCATGTGGCAGATATTGAGCGGGTTGAACTAGCTGCTTATCAGCTGAAGGATGTTGCTAGAACATGGTTTGACCAGTGGAAAGGGGGCAGAGCTGAGAATGCACCACCTGCGAGTTGGGCTTATTTTGAGGAAGCTTTCTTGGGGCATTTCTTTCCTCGAGAATTGAGAGAGGCCAAGGTACGTGAGTTCCTCACACTTAAGCAGGAGTCCTTGAGTGTTCATGAGTACAGTCTGAAGTTCACACAACTATCCCGCTATGCTCCAGAGATGGTTGCGGACATGAGAAATAGAATGAGTCTGTTCGTTGCTGGGCTGTCTCGGTTGTCGAGCAAGGAAGGTAGGGCTGCAATGCTTATCGGGGACATGGACATATCAAGGTTGATGGTTTATGTGCAGCAGGTTGAGGAAGAGAAGCTGAGGGACAGAGAAGAGTTCAGAAATAAGAGAGCTAAGATCGGGAACGAGTCTGGGCAGCAGAAAGGTATTTCAAACCGTTCCTCCTTTCAGCAAAGACAAAAGGGACCTGCTCCATCATTTGCTAGAGCACCTGCACCCAGATACAGAGGTGAATTTAATGTTCAGAATTCGAAGGACTTCAGGGCTAGACCAGCACAATCTTCGGGTAGTGTGGTGCAAGGGAGTAGTAAGCCTCCGGTCTGCGCCAAATGTGGTAGGAACCACTCAGGTAATTGTCGAGAGGGCTCCCTTGGTTGTTTCAAGTGTGGTCAGAATGGGCATTTCATGCGAGAGTGTCCAAAGAATAGGCAGGGTAATGAAGGCAATAAAGCACAGTCTTCTTCAGTTGTTCCCCCAGACAGGACGGCACCTAGAGGAGCTACTTCTAGTGTAGGTGGAGGAGCAAACCGCCTTTATGCTATCACCAGTCGCCATGAGCAAGAGATTTCTCCAAATGTTGTCACTGGTATGATCAAAGTCTTTGCTTTTAATGTGTATGCTTTGCTAGACCCAGGAGCAAGTTTATCGTTTGTAACTCCTTATGTTGCAAATCAGTTTGAGGTTCTTCCTGAAAGACTTTGTGAACCCTTTTGTGTTTCTACACCTATTGGGGAGTCTATTCTAGCGGAAAGAGTTTATCGTGATTGTCCTGTTTCCATCAGTCACAAGAACACTAAGGCTGATTTGGTTGAGTTAGACATGGTAGATTTTGATGTCATCCTAGGTATGGATTGGCTTCATGCCTGTTATGCATCATTAGACTGTAGAACTCGAACCGTCAAGTTTCAGTTTCCGAATGAGCCAGTCATAGAGTGGAGTAGCAGTTCAACAGTGCCTAAGGGTCGTTTTATTTCGTACCTTAAGGCAAGAAAGTTAGTCTCGAAGGGTTGTATCTATCACTTAGTCCGAGTCCATGACTCTAGTGTTGAGATACCTCATTTTCGGTCAGTTCCTATAGTAAGAGAGTTTCCAGAAGTGTTTCCTGATGATCTACCCGGAATTCCTCCTGAGAGAGAGATAGATTTCGGCATAGATCTCATTCCAGATACTCGTCCTATCTCTATTCCGCCATATAGAATGGCACTAGCAGAGTTGAAAGAGTTGAAAGAGCAGTTGAAAGATCTCCTAGAAAAGGGTTTCATTCGACCGAGTGTCTCACCTTGGGGTGCTCCGATTTTGTTTGTGAGAAAGAAAGATGGTTCCCTTAGAATGTGTATAGACTACCACCAGTTGAATAAGGTTACCATTAAGAACAAGTACCCTCTTCCGAGGATTAATGATCTTTTTGATCAGCTTCAGGGTGCCACTTGTTTTTCAAAGATTGACCTCAGATCAGGCTATCATCAGTTAAGGGTAAGGGAATGTGATATCCCAAAGACAACTTTTAGAACCGGGTATGGTCATTATGAGTTTTTGGTCATGTCCTTTGGTTTGACCAATGCGCCCGCAGCTTTCATGGATTTGATGAATAGAGTCTTCAAACCTTATTTAGATATGTTTGTTATTGTCTTTATTGATGATATACTAATCTATTCAAGGAATGAAGAAGATCATGTTAGTCATCTCAGAACAGTTCTTCAGACTTTGAAAGACAGGGAGTTGTATGCCAAGTTCTCTAAGTGTGAGTTTTGGCTTAAATCTGTGGCGTTCCTAGGCCACGTTGTGTCCGGTGATGGAATTAAAGTTGATACTCGGAAAATTGAGGCAGTGCAAAATTGGCCTAGACCCACATCTCCAACTGAAATTAGGAGTTTCTTGGGATTAGCTGGCTATTATAGAAGGTTTGTTGAAGGGTTCTCGACTATTGCATCTCCTTTGACCAAGTTGACTCAGAAGACAGTGAAATTTCAATGGTCTGAAGCTTGTGAGAAAAGCTTTCGAGAATTGAAAAGAGATTGATTACAACTCCGCTTTGACGCTACCGGAAGGTACTCAAGGTTTTGTGGTGTATTGTGATGCATCTAGAGTTGGTTTGGGTTGTGTCTTAATGCGGAATGGCAAAGTTATAGCTTATGCCTCCGGACAGGTTGAAGGTTCATGAGAAGAACTACCCAACCCATGACTTAGAGCTAGCTGCAGTAGTATTTGCTTTGAAGATATGGCGTCATTACTTGTATGGTATGCATGTCGACATATTCACTGATCACAAGAGCCTTCAATATGTACTTACTCAGAAAGAGCTTAATCTCAGACAGAGGAGGTGGTTAGAGTTACTCAAGGATTATGACCTGTGCATTCTTTACCACCCAGGTAAGGCTAATGTTGTTGCTGATTCTTTGAGCAGGTTGTCTATGGGTAGCACCGCCCATATTGAAGAAGGAAGGAGAGAGTTAGCAAAAGATGTGCACAGACTGGCATGCCTGGGAGTCAGATTTACAGATTCCGCAGAAGGAGGAATAGCGGTGACGAGCAGGGCCGAGTCATTATTAATGTCAGAAGTGAAAGAGAAGCAAGATCAAGATCCCATTTTGCTTGAGTTGAAGGCAAATGTTCAAAAGCAAAGAGTATTAGCTTTTGAACAAGGGGGAGATGGTGTATTGAGATATCAAGGTAGATTATGTGTACCTATGGTAGATGGACTCCAAGAGAAGATTATGGAGGAAGCTCGTAGCTCCAGATATTCCGTTCATCCAGGTTCCACCAAGATGTATCGTGATTTGCGTGAAGTTTATTGGTGGAATGGCATGAAGAAGGGCATTGCTGAGTTTGTTGCTAAGTGTCCAAATTGCCAACAAGTGAAAGTTGAACACCAAAGGCCCGGTGGTTTGGCTCAGAGGATAGAACTTCCAGAGTGGAAGTGGGAGATGATCAATATGGATTTCATCACAGGGTTGCCAAGATCTCCCAGACAGCATGATTCTATTTGGGTAATTGTCGACCGAATGACAAAGTCAGCTCATTTTCTACCGGTAAAAACTACCAATACAGCAGAAGGTTATGCAAAGTTGTATGTTCAAGAGATAGTGAGACTTCATGGAGTCCCAATCTCCATTATTTCAGATAGAGGTGCACAGTTTACTGCACAGTTCTGGAAATCTTTTCAGAAAGGCTTGGGTTCGAAAGTGAACTTAAGTACTGCTTTTCACCCTCAGACTGATGGGCAAGCAGAGCGCACTATTCAGACCGTAGAGGATATGTTGAGGGCTTGTGTAATCAATTTCAAAGGGAATTGGGATGATCACCTACCCCTCATTGAGTTTGCCTACAACAACAGTTATCACTCTAGCATCCAGATGGCTCCATATG
This sequence comes from Solanum commersonii, assembly GCA_029007595.1. NCBI lineage: Eukaryota > Viridiplantae > Streptophyta > Magnoliopsida > Solanales > Solanaceae > Solanum > Solanum commersonii. Next base: position 789,650 of record JAJTWQ010000128.1, on the reverse strand, counting down.
AAGCTCTTTATGGGAGAAGATGTAGATCTCCTATTGGATGGTTTGAAGTTGGTGAAACACAATTGATAGGACTAGATTTGGTTCACCAAGCTATGGAGAAGGTGAAAGTGATTCAAGAGAGGTTGAAAACTGCACATAGTCGTCAGAAATCCTACACTGATGTTAGGAGAAGGGCGTTAGAGTTTGAAGTAGATGATTGGGTATATTTGAAGGTTTCACCCATGAAAGGCGTTATGAGGTTTGGTAAGAAGGGGAAACTTAGTCCCCGGTATATTGGACCTTACCGCATGGCCAAGAGGATTGGCAATGTTGCTTACGAGTTGGAGTTACCACAGGAACTAGCAGCGGTTCATCTGGTATTTCACATCTCCATGTTGAAGAAGTGCATAGGCGATCCTTCATTGATCCTACCGACTGAAAGTATTAAGATCAATGATAACTTATCTTATGAGGAGGTTCCTGTTCAAATCTTGGATCGTCAAGTTCGTAGGTTGAGGACGAAAGATGTAGCCTCAGTTAAGGTCCTATGGAGGAACCAATTTGTTGAGGAAGCAACTTGGGAAGCCGAAGAAGAAATGAAGAAGAGATATCCATATCTCTTTGAATCCGCAGATTAAGGTATTAATTTCCTTCTTAGTGCTCTTTCAATTATAATGAGCATGTCGTGATTGTTGTTGCGTTTGCATGGTTGTTTGTTGGGTGTTGAGTTGATGTTACACCATTAGCCTTATAAGAGTAACCTCATTCGAGGACGAATGTTCCCAAGCGGGAGATATTGTAACATCCGACAATTTGAAGTGGCTTTGAAGAAGCTTAAAATTGGAAAGTAGTCAATTTTTTTTGAAAAATTTAGAATCTGGAAATTTGGTTAAGTATGGAAAAAAATGAGTTTTTGGCCAACTTTGAGCAGTCGTAACTCCTAGTGCAGGATGAGTTAGGAGTAGTTCCAGTTATGGTTGCGAAGCCCTTGGAACGATCTTTCCAACTCCACTGAGTTTGCTCAATTCCAAGTTCGTATGAGGGAGTTATGCCCTTTACAAGTTGGGCAGTTGGAAGGGAAATCCGTCCGGAAATTTAAGGGCATTTTGGTCTTTTCCCAAATTCTTTCTCTTGAGGTTACATGGTGTGTTAGGCTGATTTTGGATCATTTCTTTTATCCCTTTTTAAAGAGAAAGAGTTAGGGTTCTTGAGAGTGAAGAAGAGAAGAAGGAGAAGAAGAAGAAGAGAAGAAAATAGGAGATCAACAAGATCATTGTGGGATTATCGTCGGGGGTGATCCCTAATAGGTATGTGAGTTCTTTGTGTGGGTTGATCCTTTCCCCCACACACCAAGCTCATTTTTTTATAAATTGAGAAAAGATTGGAATTATTGTTGAAGTTGTTAAAGTTGTTGAAGTTGTTAGTTGTTGTTGATGTTGTTGGTTGTATTGTTGAAACCTATTGTATGTTGGGGGAATTATGATTCTAAGAGTTATCACCATTTGAAATGGATTCACATCAATTTTCAGCAAAATTTTGACTGTCGATTTCCATCTACGGGCATGACCTACGGACCGTAGATCGATCGACGGTCCGTTCTGGGCAACCGTCAATCTGGACAGAAGTTGGGCTCTTTGGGGCATCGATCTACGGGCACGACCTACGGTCCGTAACCTGATCCACGGACCGTAGGTCAACACTTAGTCATTTTTTTTTTAATTCTGGGGAAGTCTCTGACGCGATCTACGGACTTGCAGGACGGACCGTAAGTCCATCTACGGTCCGTCGATGGCGTCCGTAGATGCCATCTGTGTCACCAGAAATCTGCAGTCTCAGCCAAGTTTCCCCCATTCTTTTCTCACTTTCTCATGCATGTTCTTAAGTATTATTCCTATGTTGTACCATTGTTTCAGACACTCCAAAGTACGTCTAAGCGTTCAAGAATCCCTCCATAACATGTGATCGAACACCTTGAATTCATAATTCCGATTCAAGGAAAGATAGTTCCAAGTTAAGTGAAGTTAGAAGTCAAGAAAAAGAGTATAGAGTTTTAAGTCGAGTAAGAGTCTCAGTTTCAAGTTAAGTCATGAGTTTAAAGTTGAGTTCGTTTCTCAAAGTTATTAGGGAACTATGTATTCCCAAAGAAGTTTTGAAGAAATGTCTTTACTTTTAAATAAGGTTGGAAACTGAGATTTCCAAAGGGGCCTTCGGGCTAGTTTTTGAGTAATTATCTCATATCAGCAGGAATAAATATGTTTTAAAAACATAAGAGCCAGTACATTTTTGGGAGTAGTATCGAGCACCGAATTGGGGGAGTTATTGTATTTTCATACACAGAGGTTATTGTATTCTTATATACATCAGTTCATTGTATTTTTATATACATTTCAGCTTATTGTATCTTTGTATACACACAGAGTTTATAGCATGTTTTAAACAGTCTTTCTTTATATCGCACTTGTGTTAATTGCCTTATATTGAAAGGAAGTCAGTTAGGTTGAGTTGAGTTGAGTTGAGCCAGGTAAGCTATTCAGTTTCTTCCAGATTTCCTTCTAGCCTTTGTTGCTTAGTTTTCCAGCTCGCATACTCGTACATTCCATGTACTGATGCTAGTTGGCCTGCATCGTTTGATGATGCAGATTCAGGTACCCCGGATCAGCATCCTGTACGTCGTTGATCCAGCTGAGCACTCCAGAGTCAGTGGTGAGCCTCCTTGCATTCCGGAGGACTCAATTATTTTGTGTTCTTAGTTTTTGTCTTATTAGGATGTTGCGGGGTCTGTCCCAACATCCATCTCAGTATTTTAGAGGCTTCATAGACGGACAGTCAGTTAGCTAGTTTTGAGTCTCTTATCTATGTATATTTGTAAATACTTTATTTTGAGACTCGAGGTGCCTTTATGGCCAGATTTGTATCAGTTAAGTTATTTTGTAATATTGCTTTGCATTGAGTTATCCGGGTGAGTTAGGTTTCCGCTTAGTTAAGAAAGTCAGGCCAAGGATTCGCTTGGGGCCAGAAATGGTCTCCGGGTGCCGGTCCCGCCCAGGGTGTAGGCTCGGGGCGTGACATGTACAAAACCGAACCGAAAACCGAACCAAATCACAAATCGAGTCAATTCGAAAAAAAACCCGACTAGTGATTTGGTTTGACTTGGTTTGGTTTTGACAAAAAAATCCGACTATATTTGGGTTGGTTTGGTTTTAACTAAAAAAAACCAATCCGTGACCAAACCAACCCGACATTATATATATAATTTTAAAATTTTATTTTATACATAAAAATATTTACTTTGATATAATTTTTAAATATTTCTTATATTTTTTCATAGTTTTTATCTTTTAATATATTATTTCAAGTTTAAAACTTAGAATTATGAATGAGCCAATAAAGATTATAGTCCACAGATGTTGGTAATTATCATAAAGCTTAAATCAAAATCAAATTAATACTAATGCAAAACGAAAATCAATTCAACACTAAGAATGACAATAATATTAAATATTTGTTCTTTAGTTTTACATTGGTTTAGACAATTAAAATACATAATCTAATTTTAATTTCCTTTAATATTTAGTCATGTAACTAATACTTATTAAACTAAATTTTAGCATGATTTAGTACTTTTAAATTATGATCATTTTCATTATGACTTGTTAATTTGCAATATTTGCTTTACACGATTTCATTATTATTATTTTTGTTGGATATTTTAGTGTCATTAATCATATCATATTGTGTTATATTTTTAAGAAACATCTTACATAGTTGTATTTTGGTAGGACTAAAGAAATATTTGAAGTACAAGTAAATTATATGTTTGTATGAATACTTTACCGGAAAAACCCGAAACAACCTGAAAAATCGAAAAACCCAAGGTTGAAAAACCCGAGTTTTATTGGTTTGGTTTGGTTTATAAATTTAAAAATCCGACACAAATGGTTTGGTTTGATATTTGAAAAACCCGAACCAATCCGGCCATGTACACCCCTAATCAGAACCCAAACAATGAACTCAATTATTCAACACACAACTACTATCTCAAATGAACTTTAGCGCACTTAGAAATTGAAATTTTAAAGTCCAAACAATAACTCAAACAAGAACAATAAAAGAACTATTTTTGATATTTTCTTTAAAAAATTGTGATAGAGATGAACAAGGAAGAACAACATAATTGAGAGGAACGAATTTTTGCCATGTTGGACCGCCTAGGTGGACTATCATGTCATCACATATGCCAAAGATAACGTTTTAAGGGTATTTGTGGTCCAAAAATAGACGGCAAGGGTAATTTTGATCTCAAACATAAATAAAAGGTATTTATGAGCTATTTCGAATAGTTCGAGGGTAATTTCGACCATTTTTCATATATAAAAAAAGACCCACTATGTTGTCATTTTCTTTAAAGAAAAGGAAACTCATTTTGTTGGGATGCCTATGTAACGGGTATAATTCACAGAATTATTTGACTATGCATGAACCTATTTGGTCAAGCTTTAAGAAATGACATTGGCAAAATAGCTTCTCACATGAGAATGAGATTCATCTACTCTTAAACAGAATTTAAATAACGGGAATTCACCGATCAATTAGCTTCAAATACCGGACAATTGTACAAAAAAGATCGAGATGCATGTTATCATATAGAAAATGTATGAATAACAGATTCTATATCGAAAACTTTACTTTAATAACTCTTGCATGGTATTTAGTATGTTTTTCTTCTTCTTTTTTTTTCTAATTTTCTTCTGTTCGATAAATAAAACACATGAAATCCTTGTTGACTAGGGTTATGTTTCTTCTTTTAAAATTGTAAATGGTCGTTTTCCAGGAAGAATATAACAGAAAGCAAGAAAATGTCTTATCCACTTATGTTACAAAAAAATGAAATAGAGAAAGTTGTTGTACATCCTTTTTGGTCAGTCCCAAAAAGAATGTCACATTTTCTTATATGGTAAGTATTTAAAGGTACAATTCCTCTTTTACCCTTATTGGTTCCACTTAATCATACATTTATGAAGAGAGAGAAAAGTGAGTCTATTTTTTAATATGACTATTTTTTGAAGGGGCAATTTGGCAAACATTTCAAAGTCTTCATTTATTTCTTAAACTCCGTGCCGAGTCAAATGTTGCCACATAAAATGGGACGGAGGGAGTAATTATTATCTCAAACTTTTTTTTTTCTTGATTCCAATTTTCGTCAACAAAGAAACTGGCTTCCTAATATAATAACTATTAGTTGAGTGGACCATTTAAGAAATCAACTCCCTAATTTTGTATCAATAGGTAAAAGTAATTCATGAAGAAGATAACTTACAGTTAGTTAACAAGTGAAACCAACTTGGAACTTTTGTCTTCTCTTATGCCTGTTTAGTATCTTCAATTTTCTGATTCAATCATAATTAAAATTGAAAGCAGATTATGAGGTAAACATGAGAGTAATAATTCTAAATATTTGGATTCCAACAGAGATATATTTCTGATTAACGTATTAGGAGAAGCTAGAAAAATAGTTAAATGAAATGAAATGGATGAAGGTTTGAAGGAAGAAGGAAGAGCTCTCTCTCTCTCTCTCTAATAATTCATATATCTAACAAGAGATGAATGGTAGTAGCAAGTTGCTTTTGGTGGTATCTGTAAAGTGGCTCACAACTATATTATTTGTCTTATTCTTTAAGGAAATGCACTCATGAAATCCCACAAAATTATATCTGAATGTTTAGTTTCATACTTAAACTATATACTTTCTTTGAGATTTGCTTAACATATAAGGGATTTTATGGTTGGGGTATTGGGTCGAACATGATGTTTTTGGTTAAAATGGATTGAGTTTAATGTTTTCTATTATATTTTATTTTTGGCTTAAAAATCAGATATCACGTCATTCAAAAGTGGACGGATGTATTATTTTTGAACTTGAATGACTTTTTGAGTGAAATAACAAAAAATTAATGACTTCTCAAATGACCTTATTCACCTATTTTTTCAATAGTTCAACAATGAACTTTTATTCAACTTAACTATTCAAGCTCAATTCATTTTGCTGATCTTTCACAATGAAAGATTTGATTAATAGAACAAGTACAATAAAAAAAAATACAAATTTAGGGCCCCATTTGGATATGCGATATGAAATCATATTGATATGAAGTTGAAATTTTGTTTGGATATACGATACGAAATCACATTGATATAAAAAAAAATCCCCCAATTCTTATGAAATCTTACCGAATGAGCAAATCATTGTTCATAAACAAAATATCGAAATATCCTAAAGCGCCACATTGTTGAATCACATATATTCATGATATACATGGGTAAGAAGGGAAATATCGATTCTGTGGCTCAATACAAACGTTACATTAATTAAATGACTTTTTTTCACAGAAAATGATCAGTTCAATAAATAAAACACATGAAATCCTTGTAGAGTAGATTTACTTTTCTTCTTTTCAAATTGGAAATGGTCATTTCCCAAGAAGAACATAACAGAAAGCAAGAAAATGTCTTATCCACTCACGTTACATAAAAATGAAATAGAGAAAGTTGTTGTACAACATCATCAATTAGCTTTATGATCTTCAACCAAAATAAACTCAAAACTAAATTAAAAATGTAAATGTTAGATGGAAAAAAAAAAAACTAGAAATAATCCAAAACAATCATATACGTAGTCTTCTAACTGGAAAAGGAAAAAAAAAACAAAGAGAGTTTACTTTTTAGCTTTAAAAAACTAGTATGAAATTTACTTCCTTAGGTACAAATTTGAGTTTCTAAGAGGCAAAATAATGGTGACAAAAATCCTTTTAAGTCAATCTTCAGCTAAAGAGCTTCCTTCCATTTTGTTATTGACTTGATTTCTTACATCCACATTTGCAGTTTTCAAGTTCTGTATTCAGATTCTGCATAAGAAAAAGAAAATGTGAAAAATACGTTTCTACTACTTCAATCACAGCTTTAAAGGTGGGGCCAGAAAATTTATCATTTTTTTTGCAAAATATATTAGACATCATATATCCCAAAAACATCAAGGTTATATTGTTCGGTTTGTTGTAACCATCATGTGAGAATATAAGATGTGTTGCTTGGGCCAAAATTGTTGTACTAGTGTCTGATCCTCCAAAAATGCATAGCCTTTGGAGGATCTAATCTAACACACCCAACAGTATCATTGAAGAGTCTGAGCAACATAAAGTATAAGTATTTTAATTTTGTACCTAGGTGCATGCAACATGATAGATTACGTAAAGCTGCAAAGCAGTAAGGTTGATCAATTTGTTCACTCACCTGAACCTGATCTTGAAGGGTTCGAATGTGCTGCACTGCTAGATCCAGCATGTCAGCGTAGCTCGTTTGCTGCGAAAACAAACAAGGAAATATTGTTAATATTGGAGTGTAGCTCATTTGCTGCGATAAAATTTGCAGCTCAAGCATGTTGCAATAAGTGCCAACTGAGAAAATATTGTAAAGTGGAACATAAGAAAAGAAAGCATACAATCAAGATTACTGAAAGACTAGTTTTTTGTTTACACAAATTTATAAATATTCAATAAATTGATGGTTTAACAGCATTTTAGCACGTCAAGTAACAATTATCCAATTGAATAGAAGTCTTGGAAGTACCATTTGCCACTTCCAATTCGCTAATTTTCTTTGTTCCAAGAAAACATGGTTTTAGAGTTATAGTAAATGAAGCACTTCATAAATAGCTATGCTTTATAATCGCACAGCTATACTGCAAGTTTGGCTTAAAACTTAATGACGCTCCTCCCCCTCCTACGCCATAAAGACATTTCTCGTGATACTTTTCTTTCAAAAAGAAGTTAATGTGAAATGAGAAAAGTATACCTTGTCCATGTTTGGAACAAGATCTTGTAACTTCTTTAGTTTTCCACTAATTCTGGTTCTTCTTTCCTGCATAAGATAAGAAAAGAATGTTCATTATCACGTATTAGAAAAAACAAAACATAGCTATGATGATCCAAATTTTGAGGAAAAGTATTTCAAATGCCGCAACTACTACATGTTGATAACTACATCTAGTGTTACATAATGGAAAAATTGCCATTTAAAATCAGTGGCTGGACAAGTTGCATCAGCTTCAGATAGTATCTTGAACGTCATTCTCAATCAAAGCCATATAAAATGAAACGGAGCAAGGGAAAAATAAATTGATAAAGTTCAATTGGATTTTTATTTCTTTGTTCATTATAAGGGCCAAGAGTAAAGGAATGACTTAAGAAATATGAAGATCACCCTTTCTGCAATGCTGCGAGGATGAGTAGCACAACCACGCTTGGCACGAATTTTGCAAGGAACAGAATCCTCGGGGATGTGCAGCAATCTATCCATAGATGCCATTTCTAGTGCTGTCTGAGACAAGCCAAACTGAAACTGAAAATGGTTCAAAAATCGAAAAACATCAGTTCATCCTCCCACAAGTAATAAAAATGCAGTTTTCATCAATTTTTGTGAGAGTTACGCACGAGAAACATGATTGAGTATGCCAACATGGATTATTTTGTCTGTTTTATTTTACATACTTCTGCAGAAAGAAAACAAACACATATACAGAATGTAGTTGTAAGGTTGTTAAGGGGAAAAATGTAGAGGAAGTATATCTATCGCTGTTGACATGTTGAAAACACAGACGTCAAACATTGAAGGTTTATGTGTTTTCTGATAGTGACTATCAAGTTCATATTAGCTGGAAGAAAGAAGAAAGGTAGGGAATTAGGGATAAAAGAATGCAAGAGAAAAAACAAATCATCAACTTTTACAAAGATTTCAAATAAGGGGAAAAAACAGATTTTGAATCAGTTGTAAGGTCACCAAATCAAAGCACATGACATTTTTTTCATCTAGAAGGCTAACATCATTAAAATTACATCTCACTTTTTCACATAAATGTTGTTAACGTTAAGGCATATCACATGCACAACTCTAGAATTCAGGATAAAGAAAACATGACCCTTAAACACTCACAACTAAAAATACAATTTCTCCAGAGAACCATACTTGCACAAAGTTGCAGTTATATTACCTGAGTTTCCCCATCATCGAGCCCATTGACAATGTCATTGCTAATCTGCTTGGCTCGTTTGCCCGGTGTGACAGAGAACATTATAGAGTTGTTATCTTCCCAAGAACCCATTGCGAAACTACTTGCACTGGCATAAGAATGTGTTGACTTTCTGTGGCCATTGGCTATACTGGTCCCTTCAATATCCTCATTTTCCTCTGCTATTTGAGAGAGAGCTTCTTGCCTAGTGAAGCTGAGCTGAGAGTTCAGCCTTGTTATTCCCCGGCCACTATCTCCACCGCCTTTTGAGTTATAGCTTCCTCTCCCCATTGAAACTGAAAATCCTAACGTCAAGTCAAACTTGAATTATATTACGAGTTATGGTAACGAGTTCTTTTTTACCAAATTAAAATCTTTACAATATATTAGATATGAATCTTTCCGTGGGTGACTCAAAAATGTCACCACAAAAGCTGATAGTTCTAGTGTGACCCTTGTAGTCTCCATGGAAAAGTATTTGGTTTCATTTGGCTCTATATATTAAGGTCTTCTTTGACAAAATTAAAGGATATTACAGACATTACATAAAGAGATCCTCTTTTCCACATCAAATTGTTCGACTTTCATTCGATATCTAAATTGAAGTCTTTGTTTGACTAGGTATGAATATTACTACTCAAACTAAAGATAAAACCAACGACATCAAGATGTACACAGACCTTACCCTACCTTGTGAGATAGAGAGGTTGTTTCCGGTAGACCCTCGGCTCAAAACAACTAATCTAAAGCTCCATTTCATGGGGATATATGGGGAAAAAAGTTACCTAGTGTTTTGTCTTTGTTAGGAACAGAACCTAGGACCTTATGGTGCTTAAGCCCACGTTCATTGACCATCAGCTCACACACTTAGGTGCATTTTTAGAGATCTTATAGAGGAGGGACTATGACAATATATCCTGACAGAACAGAATATGAACAGTAAATGAAAAAGTCCTTGATTTAAACAATTTTTTTATATAAGTCATCATTTAAATTTTATCACTATTTTCAGAAGTTGTGAAAATATAACCTTTGAAACTAACAAAACATTTAAGTTTGTTTAATGTCTACAAAATTTAAGATCATAATCAAGTCATTTCTTATAAGATTTTCAATTTACTATCTAGAAGGTTCATAAATTACATACAAGAACAAATAAAAATAGGATCATCTTCTAAACAGTTGACGATGGTAAAAATTTCAGAAAATATCTTAGAAGGGGGAGAAAAGGGAGTCTGGTAAAAAAACATCATTTATTGTAAAACTAGTGAAGCACTCAAAAACATTGGGCTGGTTTTAGGTGGCGGCTAAGATATAAATTATCATCATCATATCATCATATATCATATATTATTATAAGTGGGAAGCTCCAAAGTGTAAAGTTAGATTACCATTTTACTCCTACACTAAATAAAAAAATATACATTATCTCATTAATTATTAATTAGATATTAAACTTTAATTACCTCTAAGCTTGCTGAATATCATAAAAAAATGGAAAAAATATGAAAAGTCACATTACATTATTTATCATAGTCAACCATTAACATTGTTTTAAGACTTTTCCAAACTAAATCGTTGTTTTAAGAAGTCCAAAAAAATGTTTAAATATATTATCCAATTAAATGTGAAATTAAAGACATTAAAGAAAAGGGAAGATAAAAAGATGTGTATCAGTTTTCAAAACCCTCTTTTCCATAAATTAATTTGTTAGAACTCTTGTCTCTTCATTTGCCTATATTGAATGAAGATGAGTTTTTCAAATTTATATATACGGATATTGAATAATATCAAACAAGTGTATGATGAAAGGTTAGTTATACAATTGCTAATTGCCAAATCCTTACTTTTATTTGATCTCTTCGTATTATTTTAATTTTAGATTTCATGATCTATAGGTATATCATATTTAATTGTATTTATGTTTGTCAATTTTTCTTTCTCAGCTTTGGTGGCATCAAGATTACAAGCAACTATAATATATGATGATAACTTCCCTATTTTGTTGTTTTCTCTGTGGTAATTTCTTAACAGAATTATCATTTTTGTAAAGCATGAATATTTTGGACTTTCAAATCATTATGGAACAAAAGTTTATAGTGCTTCAAGATCCTTCAATTCATTTTTAAATGAATTTGAAGTTATATTTTTCAAGTGACAAGATAGTTTCTACATCTACAAATTAGGTATACAATTCTTTTTTATAATATATATATATATATATATATATATATATATATATATATATATATATATATATTTTAGTTCTCATATGTTTTTTAGTGTTGAAGTGCTGGTATTATATTTTACCTCTTCTGCGTCAACTAAATTGAGAAACTTGTTGATGCATTTTTACAATCTCATATTTAGTAATGTCCAAATTCTTGCTTTATTAAATTATATTATTTAGGATTTGTATATATTATACTTTATGTATTACACACTATAATTGCATATAATTATACATTTAATTGTTTTGCATGTAGGTTATGAGAAAAAACAACGTATGAAATTCTAATAATTTGAAGTTCACGCATTAACTTCTGAGGTGAAAGCAGTGGATGGTGTTTAATTTAGTGACGTAAATGATGTTTTCTTTCTCGCTTTTATGTAAATATATTTCTTTTTTTTATTGTTTGAGTTAATTTTGGATATATTTGAGAATAGCATGTATATAAAATATATTACAACTTTTTCTTTCTTCTGTAAACAGGGAATATGGCTTTGCCTTTTGTTTGATTTTTTATGTCCCGCATTTCTATTGTAACGAAGGTTGTTGTGGGGAGATCTTTGTGTCACTGAAGATTGCTTTCAATGATCGCAAAATAAAAAATATAAAAAATATTGCAATACTATAATTTCTCTTCTAGAAGTCATAAAAGAAAGAATAGGTATACTTTGGTTTGATAAGCCAAAAAACATAACCCCGACTTGCTTTTGTCACTCAAGCAATACCAGTTTTTCAGTTTGATTTTTTCTTTAAATTTGTTGTCATTTCTTATTCTTCATTCTACCTCTCCTCTAATTTTAAACTAAAATATACTCTCTTTATGTCCCCAAATGAAGTATTGAAGTTCAAAATATGATGATCGACATTTTTAAATATTGAGTAAGAAATACTTTTACTTTCACGATACATATATATCATTTTGGAGGCTTATGTCAAATGATTTTATTCACGCTAAATATAAGTCAGATTAAAAATCCAATATAATATTATTATATCTTAATTAATAATTTTACTTGTTGTTACACAGAACATACTTTATAGAAAGAAACAAAGTCAAATTATAACTTCAACAATTAGTTTTAAACTATAATTGTTGTCTTGCCCATGCATTTCAAGTTCAACTATGATATCGCTTTAACATATGAAAATATTAATTACCAGTTTGTATTTTTTTTCTCTTCTAATTCAATTTTGAATCCCATACACATGTTTTAACAATATTTATGTTTTGAAAGTATGTATTAACTGATAGGAATACACGTGCGACACACGTGTCCAAAACTAGTTCATATATATAATAATAATAATGGATAGAGCAAGTGGGAACAACGGGTCAAGTAAATACCCGTGCACGTGATAACTGACCAGCCATGGAATTTTAAGAGCTGTTTGGTGAATGCATCTTGACCTCAAAATAAGTAAAACTGGATTAAAAAATTTTAGGCACAATCACCATCAATTAAATAAAGGGACAAAACCCCTTCCCTTTCCTTTATTCATTATTTTATTGGCTAGTTGGTACTTTACTAGAATTTTATATAATGTCAACTTGCTATTTCAAAGTTTGGACCCACAAAAAAAAGATGTGAAATGGTCTGATGGACTCTTGTACTTGTATCAATTTATATTCTGAACCCTTTTATTTAATTATTTGTCAACTGAACTCTTACACTCAATAAAACACAATTTAACAAATCCCTCTGACCATTAACCACGCTTATGTGACATTAAAATGTTTGAGTTGGCAAAAATATGTAACTCCACGCTCCTTTAGGCGAGTGAATAACTTTTTTTTTAACGCCAATATGAATTATTGATAGGCGTGCCCCATCCTAATTCATTCGGTCAACATAGAAACATCCCAAAAGTTAACAAAAACGTAACTATTTGGGTTAGGAGAGAGTTTTCATCAACAGATCCAAACTCTTAACCCTAGAAAATCAACCATGTCTTCCAAGCAAGGTGGAAAAGCAAAATTTTGGGTTAATTTTTTTTTTTTTTTAACAGATCAAAGTCTACATAGTAGATTGAACAATAACTCAAGAAAATTGTTAAAATCAGATTAAACATCATCAAAACTTTCTTCCAACAAGTGATAAATAAAGTTGCCAAACTCATCAATCGTAGCTACTTTTCTTAATAACAATCGAGCAACTTCCGAATAGGATCCAAAACAGCATCAAATCAAATGCCTCTTCACTACTCTTCATAACAAGAGCAAGCCTGTTGTTGATGCTCTCATGAGTTTTCTTGGTCTTCTTTGCAGCCACCATCGAGGATTCCGGTGAGCAGGAACTACGTCGGAGATGGAGGATTTGAAGAAGCAATTTGCGTCGATGGCGGCGAACCGGAGACCACTGCGAAGCAGTGGAGTGAGAGAGAGAGGCGGCACTGGTCTGTGGAGAGGAGAACGAGGTGGGTGAGGGTGCTAGGTCATGGCGGCGAAGAGGTTTCTCGGCCAGATCTAGTGATGCGGTGACTTAGGTTGTTGGTTTTGTGAAGGTTGGAAGAGGAAAGGAAATGGTGACGGTGTGCAGCAGAGATGAAGACAGGTGAGGGAGAGAGTATATGCGATTTCGCGGGCAAAAGTGACGACGATGGCGGCAATGGCTTTTCCTGTAGATGTTGGCTATGAACAGTGAAAATGGGGAGAATCTATGGAGTTTAACTTTAAAGAATAAATTAAAATTATTTTATTTTATCTTTTATTAAATAATTTTGGTTAATAATTTTAAAAAATAGTTATGAAATAATTATGACATGACACTAATATATATGATGTGGATATGACATGCCATTTATGTAAAGGAGAGTGAGCTACACACATGGTTGGAGGGGCTTAAAAGTCTCATTTTAATTGAGCGTAAGGGTTCAGTTGATAAATTGTTAAGTAAAAAAGGATTCAGAATACAAACTGATATAAGTATAAGAATCCATCAAATCATTTCGTTAAAAAAAAAATGCTCACTTCCTCCAATAAGGAGCTTCTTACTAAGATTATGATTAAGGAAACAAGAAAATAATAATATTTCTATTGCTCATTGGGGCCCAAGTGACAACTTGTTCTATAAAGTTACTTAATAATTCGAAAATGGCCACTTATATCTCTACTTGTACAATAAATACTCGTATAAATTACAAAGACCACAAAACATTTTTTGGCCCCTAAAAGTTCTTCAATTTTGTATCTTGATATTTAGTTAAAAATATTTTTCTTATGACCTTACTTCAAATAACCTTTTTTTAGCCTAAAGTTTTACTACCCCACAAAGGTAGGAGTAAAGTCTGGTACATCTTGTCCTCCTTGGACCTTATTTGTGGAATTACACTTATATGTTGTTATTATCATTATTCTTGGAATAAATTTAAAAGAAAATGGTACTACATAAAATGGAACAAAACGAGTAATATGTTCCAAGTTGTACTTGTTTAATTTATTTATTTATTATTATTTTATTTGGGTTGAAGCAAGGAAAACTACAACATAACTAACGGAATAGACTCGTGCTCAAAGAAGCACACCAACCTCTAATGTATCAATTTCTACTAGTGGAAAAAATGAATAAAGGAACCCCAACACCACTTTATTGACTCATTCAAGTTTGTGTGACGTAATGAACATGACTTAGTTCATACACACATTAACGTAAGAAACTAATACGACGATTAAAGGTCTAATAGTAGACCTAAACCTAACCTAGAGTAGATTATAATTATTTAAAAAAATTAATAGAGAATAAATTGCCTTATTTCGAGGTCAAAACATACACATATTGTATGTCCTATTCCAAATCAACATATATTGTTGGCAAAAAATCATATATTGTTGAAAGCAGAATATATTTCTATATTGCTCGGATTCTTCAAAAATGTAGAAGGGTGTGTGTCAGATCTTTAAAATAGTACATTTTTAAAGAATTGACACGGATACAATAACAATTTTAAAAAGTCCAAGCAACTTAATTAAATCGACCAAAATGAGTTGTAGAGTTTTTGATAGTTGACAATAAAAGCATAGCCTTTCTGTCTCCCCACCTCATATCAAATTAATTCACACAAGTAGTATCATTTTTTCTCCCTTCCCTGCTTCTAAGGATCTAGGCACCATTAATTATATTAATACAAAGGTCAAATATTTTTTTAAAATCGAAAAACAACAAGGATCAGTGATGCATGATTCACAATTCAATGGATAATGAATTCATCTTTCTGTTCTTCTCCACTTGAATATCAAAAATTCTATCTGAGGCAAAATTTCATGATTTACACTTAACACATCACACGTTATATTTTTACCACTAATATCAAACCCCTTACTCCTTAGACTAAAAAGAATTAAAATTTGACTCTTATAACATTTCTATTCCAATAAAACCTATGTACATTTCACCCTATCTAAACTCTACTAGTAAAAATTTACTTTGTAATTGTTAGGTATGTTGTTGTATGTGTTAACATGAGGTAACAAATACTCTTATATAATTAACTAGATACGTAATTAATTAGATACATGCAAGTTGGTTTAAATAATAATAGTTATAAAAAACTAAAAGGTAACAAATTTGTTTGATATATAAACTTAGATGTATCGTGTCAGGGTCTATTGCAATCAACTTTTTTAAGTTTTGCACACTTTATCGTCCTCAAACCTCCAAATTACACTGGATATATTATTATTTATAAGCTCAACAGTGTCAAATTGCACAAGTTGCATCTAATCCTCTTCTACCCCACCCCAAACCAACCCCCAAATCCTACCTCCAAAAACTTTTTAAAAAAAATATTAATTAGTGCTAATGAGATTCTATCTTAAAGAAGGATCCACCATGATTAATGAGTAATTAATTAATAACAGTGGTTTCATTAGCCAAATGTTGTGGGCGATTGGAAATTTAGCAGACACACATGCATTCACCTTCCCCAAATGTGGAACCCACCTTTACATGTCACTAAGAGTTGAGACAGGATTAAGACCTACCAATTAGCTCCACTAATCTCCTAATTTTCCCTATTGATGGATAAGTTATTTTTTAAAAAAGAGCAATAATAATTTGCGGCTGCTTACGTTATATACCTTCTAATTTAGGAAACTAATTCCAATATACTCTAATAATAATTTCAAGATAAATTCTAAATCATTAAGTTGGTTGTTATTATTTATATTTTAAAAATGGGATATTTATGAACATAACTACTATTTTTATATAGAATTTAATTTTCTCTTAATACATAACTTATCCACCATTAATCTAATGCTATATGTTTCACCTTCTTCTTTTTTTCAAACCAAAAAAAGTAAACATATTATCACATTCATTCTTAAAGATGAAAGTTAATGTATATGTAAAATTATAAGTACAAAGAACAAAAAAAAAAAAAAGATACACATGAGCAAGGCAATTAGGCTTTTTTTTTTTTTTTTGCTTTTGTCTCTATAATGAAAACTAAAACTAACACACCAAGCTCAGATGCTAACAAAATAACAATTCAACTATAAGAAGAGAGATAGAAAAGTCTTATTACAATTCTAATGACTACAAATAAGTATAAAACTAACACACCAAGCTCCTATGCTTCAGTAGTTGAATTCTTGTCTATTAACTCAATGACTGTATAAGGGGATCTCACAACTTTCACCACAAATTGTGACATTATGTCACCTGTTTAGAGCTCCTACACACAAGAATTGTAGGCGTAGTAAATAAAAGTCTTCCTGAAGTTAAATTTATAGGACAAAAATTATGGAAACAAGAAAAGTCACATAAAAAATTGAAAGGTCAAATACTATTAAAATAAATATAATGATTCTTTCATTGTCTTTATAATAAATAACTTGTAACACCCCGTATCCGAAAATAGAGATTTCAGACTTTCTGGTGTTACAGGTGGCACTCACGAACACCATCCACGGACCGTAGATGGACTCACGGTCCGTCCTGCAGGTCCGTGGTTCGTGACAGAAAATTTCCCCAGAACTCAGTCAGAAAATTTGGCTAAGTGTTGACCCACGACCGGACTTACGGTCCGTAGGTCAGGTCACGGACCGTAGTTTGTGTCCGTGGATCGACGCCTTAAAAGCCCAGCTTCAGTCCTGAGCTACGGTTGACCAGCACGGACTGTCGTTCGATCCACGGTCCGTAGGTCTGACCGTAGATCGAAGGTTAGCAGCTAGTTAAATGAAAAATGTTGATGGGTCAACTTCAGATGGTCATAACTTTTAGCACAAAATGAATTATGTGTCCCATCACCTATGGTTAGATAGATAATTGAATTATCTTTCCAACGCCACTGAGTTTGCTAAAATATGACCTCCGAGTAAAAAGTTATGCTCGTTTTAGTGAAGCCCTGTCGGGCAGACTCGATCGACGGACCCAATCTACGGACCGTCGATTGAATGACGGTCCGTCAGTCCATTCCGTCGATCACTCCGACAGCAGTTAATTCAGGGGTCTTTTGGTCTTTTCCTATTTCGTTTAACCCCTAAGATACGTCGTTTAAACCCTAAATCATGAGATTTTTATCAGTTTAAGCCTAGAAACATAACTAGAACTTACCTTAGTCAAAATCATTAATTAGAACTTAGAAAATTAGAATCAAGAGAGGAGAAAAAGGTCAAGAACCCTAGTTCAAGAACGCAACAAGGTTCCATCAGTTCCAGCCCCGAAATTGAAAGATTTCTCCGTGGAATTCGTCACCAGGTATGTGGGATTTCACTAGTGGGTTCCTTTCGCCCATTAGGTCCCTAGAATTCAGTCAGATTCTTGATTCCATGATTATGAACAGACCTAGGGTTTCTAGAATTTCAACAGATCATCATGAATTAGTTATTTAAATGTTCCAAATCAGATTATCATGTTATTGCTCAGTTTCTCGCATGAATTTCAGAACCCTAGCTATGTATTTCATTAGTTCTTGAATTACACATGCTAGGTCAGATATTTCAGTTATTCAGATATACAGGCTCCAGTTTTATGCCACATTATCATTATCAGTATATTTTAGTATAAACCCTATTTTGAGTTATAAATCTTGAGAAGCTTTTCTTTAAGACAACACTTTGAGTTTTAAACTGAGTTTTTTGAGAAAGTTAAGATGAGTTTGAGAAAGAGCTTCTAAAACATGATTAGTATGACAATTGAGTAGGTCATCAATGTATGAATAGTATGGTATCTAGATATACCATCAATGTTTATGCAGTATGACTTCCCAAGTCATCAATGATCAGAGTATAATATGATGTTGAATTGTTTTCTAAAAAGGAGTTTTCAAGTATGAGTATCTACATGTCAGTATTTTGAGCTATTCAATATTCCAGTCATAATATATTCAGTTATACATGCCTCAGTTTATGAATGCATCATTATCAGATTAATTGTTGCATTCTCAGTTTGCATGTTCAGTTTCGAGCTATCCAGTATTTACAGAAATTTAGTCATAACCAGTTAACCAGTTAATTCATTGGGAGTAGCATAATACCGAGTTGGACTAGGGTTTCAGCGTACCCATATAGTCCCAGAACTACGAGCCACGTAGGTGTAAGTCCCCTCTGTGGGCAACATCAGTTTAGTGATCACGCCAGCATGCCTCTATACCTCTGGCAGGGTATATTGGGTCCTCTCGATGGGGCGCATACATCGGACTCCACATTTAGCTCATGTGGTTTTATGTCGGTTATTAGTAGCTCCCACAGTTCAGTCAGACTCTATTGCATTGACCATATTTCAGTACAGTCGGTATTCAGTCTCAACATGTTATAAATTTGGTCATTGCATTAAGTTAGCTCAGTATTCAGTATTTTCAGTATCTACATCATGTTCAGATTATATCATTGCTCAGTATGCTTTGTTCAGTTATGTTATTTCAGATTTACTCTATCCTGCATGCTCAGTACTTCTCAAGTACTGACGCATACGTGCGCTACATCTTCTCGTGATGTAGGTTCAGGTTCTCAGCATCCAGATCACGCTTAGATCGATTCCCAATCTTTAGTTCAGCAGCATCAGTGGTGAGTCCTCATTCTTCGAGGACTAGTGACATGTTTATCCTTACTGTTTTTAGTCTTTAGTTTCAGTTTTGCTAGATCTAGTTGGGGCATGTCCCAACATTTCTAGTCAGTTTAGAGGCTTATTTCAGACATAGTTAGATTCAGCTTAGCATTTTGAGTTTGATATTTCTTTTGTATTAAACTCTCAGATTTGATATATTCAGCTATAGTATATGGGTATTCCCCATCTTTTCAGATTTAATTATGATTTAGCTTCCGCATCAGTTTATTATCTTTAGTATGCTCATGATCATGCCAGCAGGGTTAGCTTGGGATCACTTGTGGTCCTAGGTCCCATGTCCGCGTCTCGGGGGTAGCTGGGGGCGTGACATAACTAACAATTCAAATAATAATTAAAATACTATTATTTAATAATTTATTAATTAGATGTTTAATTTAGCTTAGGGATAAAATGGTAATCTAACTTTTCATCTTTGAAGCTTTCCACTTTTAGTAATATATGATATATGATATAATGATATGATATGATACATTTCAAATATTAAAAGTAAAATACTACTTTTAATATTGCTTCTTAGTTTTTTGTCAATATACAATTGTGGTAGAAAAAGATAAATATCATAAAGTAATGTAACATGATAGAATCATGAGTGTAGATATTAAAGTGAAATGATAATTCATGTATATTCGACTATAGTACTAATTTGTTAGTATAATTCTCATTGGATCTTGATTAAGTTAGTGCAGATTCCATATGGCATTATTCATTCATTAATCTTTCAGCTTAGTTATTTCCAAAATGAAATGATAAATATGACATATTCAAATGACCTTAGAACAGATTATTGTATTGTATTTGAACAGCTTGAGAAACCATTCACCTCTTAGTTTTTTTCTTTTTGGTAATTTTAATTATGTATTTTCAATTATTTTATTACTAGTAAAATTACCTGCGCTTCGCGCGAGAATTTAATATCACGGAATATATAAAATAATACTTAAAATCTATCAGTCACTAAAACTAAAACACTATATTATCTTACATAAAAGATTAGTAATGTAAAGGAAATGAAAATTATTACATCTTATCATTTATCCTTAATAACGTAGGCATAAATTAATGATTGTAAAAATGCATATCAGGATCTGTAACATAAGCATTGGTGTCACTGAGCCACTCAACATGAGTAAAGTACACAAATATTTAATTGTGAAGAAGGAGGAGGAGAGTGTAACACCCCAGAGAATTTTTCGAACTAAGACTCAAGCCGTCCTTCATGTGGAGTGAGATTTTACCGAGGAATAAAATTTCTTGAGTGTTAAGTTAAGGTCCCTAGATGTAGCACATTGAGTTCCAAGAAGAGTTGAATTGGAAATAGTCATTTTTGGAAAGAATTTTAAAGTTTTGGAAATTTGGCTAAGTATGGAAATTTGGCTAAGATCGTCGTGGTATCGTCGGGGGTGATCCCTATTAAGGTATGTGAGCTTTTAGTGTTGGGTGATCCTTTCCCCCACACATCAAACTTGTTTTATTTTTGAGAAAAGGTTGGTCATGTTGTTGGAGTTGTTGGGTTGTGTTGTTGAAGTTGTTGGTTGTATTTGTTGAAGTTTGTGGTTGTGTTGGTTGAAGTTTGTGGTTGTGTTGTTGAAGTTTCTTGTTGGTTTGGTGTATGTTTCCGGTGGTGTTTTTGATTTGAATCTATGGTATATTGAGGGTTTTAATGATTCTAAGTGATTTGGGGAAGAAACCATTCGATTTTAGGTGAAATAAGGTGAGAAAACTAAAAAATGAGCTTGCTGAAATTTCTGGGTTGGGGGCCTGGCGCGACGCGCCTGCCAGAGCGCCCCAAACTCACCTCTGAAGTTTAGGGGCTGGTGCCCCGCGCCACCCATGGTGCCAGGGTCACCTGCCCCATCCAGTTGTCGTCGGTTGCCCCATTTGAGTTCATTTAAAGTGCGCATTCACTCCTTTTCGATTCTAACTACTCTAAGTTACTTCTAAACACCTAAAAATTCATTCCTAACATGATAAAAATCTTGAATTCATAATTCAAATTCAAGGTAGAGTTGAGAGTTATGTTTTGAGAATTCTTTCAAATATTCTAAGGAAATCCGTTTGAGTCTTTGTGAGGAGTCGTCTACAATTTCTAGTAACTTGTTTTAAGACTCGAGCAAGTGAGTAAGAAAATGAGAAATGTCATAAACATGAGATCATTACCCTTGAATCCATAATCCAATTCAAGTGAAGTTAGATTCCAATTCAAGTGAAGTTAGTTTCCAAGTCAAGTGAAGTTAGTTTCCAATTCAAGTGAAGTTAGATTCCAATTCAAGTGAAGTTAGTTTCCAATTCAAGTGAAGTTAGTTTCCAAGTCAAGTGAAGTTAGTTTCCAAGCCAAGTGAAGTTAGTTTCCAAGTCAAGTGAAGTTAGAGGCCAAGTGAAATTAGAAGTCAAGCTTAGAAGTTAAGTACGCCCAAGCAAGTCTTCAAAGTTTTCAAGAGTCTTCATTGAACGTTTTAACTTCATTCTAAGGCTCAAGTTCCAAGTTAAGTATACAGTTTCAAGTTGAGTAAAGAGTATCGAGTTTCAGTTAAGTCAAGAGTTTCAAGTTAAGTCGAGAGTTTTCAGTTAAGTTAAGAGTTTTCAGTTAAGTCAAGAGTTTCGAGTTAAGTCAAGAGTCAAGAGTTGAGTTCATTTCTCAAAAGTTATTAGGGAACTAAGTATTCCCAAAGAAGTTTATAAATGTTTTCACATTTAAGATGAGAGGAAACTGAGATTTCCAAAAGAGTTTTGAGCAGCTGAGTATTATCTCTTTTGATAAAAGATAAGTTTTGCGAAAGAGTTTCTAAAACATGATTAGTATGACAAATCGAGTATGTCATCAATGTTTAAACAGTATGGTCTCTAGATATACCATTAATGTTTAAGCAGTATGAATATCCCGAGTCATCAATGATCATATTAAAAATATGGTTTTGACTTGTTG
This sequence comes from Solanum commersonii, assembly GCA_029007595.1. Lineage (NCBI taxonomy): Eukaryota > Viridiplantae > Streptophyta > Magnoliopsida > Solanales > Solanaceae > Solanum > Solanum commersonii. The sequence goes on along the minus strand of JAJTWQ010000128.1, from coordinate 767,391 downwards.
TTTTTAGAAAGAGTTTTCAAGAGCCTTTGGGCTAAGTTTTGAGTAATTATCTCAACTAAAGAAAGATGTGTTTAAAACACTAATGAGCTAAAGTATTTTAGGAGTAGTCTTGAGCACCGAATTGGGGACACGAGTTCATATTAACTCAACTCTCCATAAGAACCATGTAGCCAAACATGGGATTTCTCGGATCATACTTTTTAGATGATCACATAAGATTAAGCTAGTGGATCCACTTGGTAAAGATAGCTTCCTATACCACGGCCAGGTATAGGATGGTCCTCGGGCAACGTGAGGTAAAACGTTGTATCATTAGCTTCCTATATCACGACAAGGTATAGGATGGTCCTCGGGCAACGTGAGGTAAAACGTTGTATCATTAGCTTCCTATATCACGGTAAGGTATAGGATGGTCCTTGGGCAACGTGAGGTAAAACGTTGAATCACTACTTAAGCATGCAGTGGTGGTTATCGGTTAAAGAACTCCCACAATAGAAAGAGCTTGGTTCCTCGAGAAGTTCTGCTTAGTGTGGATAGGGGTATGGGACTTCATTCATGCATTGCACAAGTAGATTTCGAAAGAAACCATGGTATTTTCATGATATTATAAAAATGATTTTTATGTCATGTTTTAAATAGTTTTGCAAGCTTTATATATATTGCATGTGTCTCATTGCTTTATATTGAATTCAGTTATTCATGAGTTGTACAGAGCCAAGGTAAGTTCTCTTTTGTATTCTTTTCAAGCTTAAGTTGTTGTTTAGCGGTCCAGCTCGCATACTCGTACATTCCATGTACTGATGCCAGTTGGCCTGCATCTTGTTATGATGCAGACGCAGGTACCCAGGATCAACATCCAGTACACCGTTGATCCAGCTGAGCACTCCAGAGTCAGTGTTGAGCCTCCTTGCATTCCAGAGGACTCAATTATTTATGTTCTTAAGTTTTGTTTTATTAGGATGTTGCGGGGTCTGTCCCAACATCCATCTCAATATTTTAGAGGCTTCATAGACAGTCAGTCAGTCAGTTAGTTTGAGTCTCTCTTTTGTGTATATATATATGTAAACATTCTATTTTGAGACTCGAGTTGCCGTTTTGGCCAGATTTTATCCGTTGGTTGTTTTATAACCTTTCATTGCATTGAGTTATGCTTTTGAGATAAGTTTTTGCTGAGTTAAGAAAGCCAGGCCAAGGGTTCGCTTGGGGCCAGCAATGGTCTTCGAGTGCCGGTCCCGCCCAGGGTGTAGGCTCGGGGCATGACAGAGAGAAGAGGAGAAGAGGAAGAAGAAGAAGAAGAAGAAGAAGAAGAAGAAGAAGAAGAAGAAGAAGAAGAAGAAGAAGAAGAAGAAGAAGAAGAAAAGGGTCAGAATTTTTGTTGTTTTAAAATGAGAGGAAATTCTTCTATTTATAGATAATAAATGGTAGTGTGAACAAATATTTATTGTGCCTTATCCGAAAGGTTACAACTATTTGAAAAAGTTGCAACTCTTCAGAAAGGTCACAACCTTTCATAAAAGTCACAACTTTTCATAAAAGTCGCAACTCTTCATTAAAGTCGCAACTCTTCGTTTAAGTCGAAAATTTTCATAAAAGTCGCAAGTTTTCATTAAAGTCGCAAAGTTGCAACCCTTCAGAAAAGGAAGACTAGTTTTGGAAATAAAATAAATTAAAAGGGAATCATGGTTTGTGGTGGCGCCACATACGCAGGTCTAGGGTATATATATATATATATATATATGATATGCTTTTTATATTTTAATATTATTTATATCATTTTAAAAAATTTATATACTGATCAACATGGAAAGTAGTATATATATAGATATCAAAAATTTCAATAGAAGGCTAACACAATGATTTGACAGGAAAGTAACTTAGTAAGAGTAGTGCAGAAATTGGCTAATGGTCAAGTAAAAACATGTCGTCTTCATGATATGTTTCACCAGTTGTGCAGAAACTAATGTAGTTAATTTGAAGATGCTGCATACAAGGTGTAAGATGAAAAGTATTATAGAAATTAACAGGAAAACAATCACCAAATTATGAAACAATGATTTGATAGTGATCCAGGATCCAGCTGATCCAACCATCTGATGCATTTTCGGCTAGCCACACAAAAGACCGTCTGTGCTTTTAATTTGCTGCAGTTGGTAAATTCAAACAAATCCTAGTTAGTTTAAGAGCAATTAAGGGAAATCAAGCATCAATTAGAAAAAAAGAAAAGAAAAGGAACATATTCTTTTTTAGAAAAAAAAACTGAACATTACCGTTGACTCACTGCTTCATAATGTTTCCAAAAAGATCCTGTATTGAACATATTGTTTGCACATTAGGGGCGCGTAGATACTCAAAAGCAGAACATAAGAGTTTGTTTCTACTTACTTCGGCAATGATGACAATACGGTCGTTTCCTTCATTCTCTTCGACTTCTTGTTTAATTCTCACAGCTGAAGCCTCCTGAGATTTGTTGTAGCATGCAATCAACCTAATCTGTTTCAATGTTGAAATATCTGCAAGGCTAAGGGGGATCTCCTCAAGTTTGTGACACTGTCTTATGACAAGTTTTTCAAGCAGGGGAAATGATTCCTCCGTGGCATCCCACCTTGAGATATCTAACCACTTCAGTTTCAAGAACTTAAGCTTATCGAACGTGATATCTTGAAGGTACCACCCTTGTATATGAGTAAAACCCACATCTTCTAATTGGAGATACTCCAGGCTTGGTAGTCCCGCAATGAAGGAAATCGCGCTCTCCATAAAACAACCGCTCTTAAGTACCAACTTCTTTATATTTGAAGGCAAGTGCAACTTGGACACAGAAGCCTCAATGGTAAGGTGAAGTATTTGAAGCTGGGTAAGACTCTCCAATATGAGACAAGTATCCACCCACATCCACATCCACCTTCACAAAAGTGATTTCGAGTTGTTGAAGATTAGGACACCTCCTTAATAACACATCCACCCTATCAACTTCCTTAATTGTAAATCTAATGTGCCTTAGAATCCTCAAATTTTCCAATTTAGAGGATCCTTCAAAGATCCCCTGCCTTTCCTCTTCCAAATCAAATTCAGCATCATCAATCTCAACATGCCTTAATTTTTCCATTTCCCAAAAAGAAGCTGGTAATAGTACCGTATCATTACTCTTCACAATTAAAGTTTCTATATGGGGCAGATGAGTTTCTGGATGAAAATAGAATTCTCTTGCCCACACTGAGAGGTACTGAAGGTGATTTGGTGGTTCAAATGTAGCTGTCGACAAATAACGCACTTCATGGGAACTCAAATCCAAGACCGTAAGAAGTCTCAATTCACTAAGCTGACGGAAGGGAATCCCATCAAAATAATTTCCTTGATTGGTCATAATCAGTGACCTCAAGTGTTGGTGGAAAGGCTTCCGTGTTTTGGAGCCCAGAGATGCAAACTTGGAAAACTCTTTACTGAAACTGAATCTCACTCGACTTCCCTTCCAATCCAAAGGTTGCAACTGGCTATCATGCCCCTTCACTGCCAACATAAAATTCTCTTCTCTACTCTTCTCCAAGATAAAGTGAAACACAACATCATGAACCTGACAAATTTTGACTTTTTCATTGTAACTTTTCATTGAAACCATTACCACATTACTACTAATGAGATCCATCAAGTAATCTTCAGCAAATTCACTGTTCTGCACGAATCCTTCCGCAACCCATAGACTTATCAATGTGGACACTCGAATTCTTGCATCCTCAGGAAACATCCCCATATAAAGAAGACAAGGCTTTAAACAATCAAGTAAATTATCAAAACTCAACTGCATAGTCGCACGACTACATTCTTCCGACTCACGATCAAGATAGTCAAATAAAGCATCCTTAACCTCAATCCACCAAGATTCTTCAGATTTTCTTTTTTTGATTACTCCTGCTACCAAGACAACCACAAGAGGCAATCCTTTGCATTTTTTTGCAATTTCTAGACTCACATATTGTAGTTTAGGTGGGCAACCTTCCTGCTGAAATACTTTTCTCTGCAACAATTGGCAACTCTCTTCTGTTGTGAGGAATGGAAGAGAATAAGGATCAGTATGGTACTTGACTTGCTCACCCACTTTCTCAAGTCGAGTTGTTATGACTATTCTGCTTTTATTTCCAACTGGTAAAGAAAGCCTTAAGTCATCCCATGCCATACAATCCCATATATCATCCAATACAATGAGATATCTCTTTCCCAGTAGACTTTTCCTCAACTTGTCAGCAAGGATGTCATCCGTATCTCCCTTGTCCTTGGAACAGGTAACTTGACTAAAAATCTCTTGTAATAGCTTTCTCCGGTTATATGTTTGGGAGACGATGCACCATGCTCGAACATCAAAATGAGAAACAATGTTGTCACTATTGTACCACTTTCTCGCAATTGTCGTTTTCCCTTGTCCCCCCATGCCTACAATTGGGATGATGTCTAGCTCATTTGTACCTCTAATCAGATATCTTTGAATCATTTTTTCTGTGTCATTCCCAAAACCCACTATCTCCTCATCAGTCACTGGATCGCTATGTCGAGTTGGTAGGTGTTTAAATGGTGCTACCAAATAGCAAGGCTTGAGAGCAACGTCTGTTGACCACATCTCAGTCACCTCCGCATTAATTTTCTTGGTCTCTTTTAAGATTGAAGGAAGTGAGCAAAAAATATGCAAAAAAACATTATACTGAGAAACAATAGAGTCAATGGCAATCTCAGCTTTATATGCCAAATTGATAGTACGTCTCTGAAGATCTTTAGGAATTTTATGTTCATGGTGCACCCTTGCGACGTCTCTGAAAATGGATGATAAAGATGACAGCTCCTTCTCTAAAATGGATGTAAGAGTTGATAGCTCTTTCTCCAAATTACCTAAAAGTGGTTTCATCAAGAAATCTAAGTCAGATTTAGATTTTGTCATTTCATTCAGTTTCCTTAAAAGACAATCCAGAAAGCTTAATCCACCAATGGTGGGGAACTGAGATGGAGTAAATTTTAAGGATTTGTAGTAAGTCTCCACTTGTGCCTTCAGATCTTTAGTTTTCTCCAATATTTGTAACGAGCAAAAATTTATTTTGCTAGTGCCATCTTTGTTTATAGAGCTAGGAAGAAGCTTTCGGATCACATATAGAACATCACCAGCTATAGCTACAACTTTTTCCATAACCTCATTCAACCAGTTACCATTAATAACATGATTTGACACATCAAAGATCAAGGAAGACCAACAAGAACTCTATTGCCACATCAATATTTTGAGCAGAGACATCATCAGGAAAGTTCTTGAGCTTTTCTTTTCTGAGATACATCAACAGTTTGTGGAGATGATGAGAAAATCCTTTTGGTAATTTCTGTCTTTGAAAGTTCTTGAATGAGTAAACTTTGAAGCCTTTAGTTCATTGAGAAAAATCTTCTTCATTTCCAGCTCCACTAACACAATCAAGAATAATAGATAAGGAGGCGTATTCCAGATATCATCATACACATCCTCATCGTCATCGTCATGAATATCAGAAAAAGCAAGACAAAAATGTCCCACATTGTTAGCCATGAACTGAATTCGAGTCTCCAAGCATTCCAGCTTCTCATGGTTGACGTAACCATTTATCTTTGTAGCATATAAGTATGTCAAAAATCTCAGTTTCTTTTGAACAACTTTCAGTTCCTTTATAAATCTGTGTATTTCTTGGTTTTCTTCAGGAGGGTCAGACCTAACCATTACCAGGCAGCACATCATCAGTACATCATTTAGATTCTTTCCAAGGCAATCCATACATTCTGACAGATCAGCCATCTTTTCTTGAAAAATTCCTGGAAGTTCACCAACTCTTGGAATTAGGTTCATTAACAACATATTTATTCATGTCTTTCATATCTAGTGTTTATAGCTATATAAGTTGATGCTTGAGAAAGATAGTACATTTTATGTACCATTTTCATCTAACAAATGGTGCATGTTATCAAAGAAAATCATATTTCACTCACTTTCATATGGTCACTCAACTACCAGTCATTTTCTTTAGACAAAAGAAAACTAATATCAATGTGTGACGCTAATGATGGAGGGCGGACTGCTAAGAGTTGGTCAAAGAAAAGGATTGACAAGCATTTAGGCTGGCAAAGATGTTAGTTGAAATCACACATAGGAATAGAAATACGGGAAGAAAGTAAAAAAAAAAAAGTTACAACTACATAACACAAGTTCACTACACTTTTGAGATCGACGATGCATATCCCAAAAGCTTGGCTATGACAAGATGGTCATTATCATTGCTTATTTTTAGATCTCAAGAGCATCAAATGTGTGTCTAAACTGTGATACAAGTCGAGAAATTAAAACAAGTTTCATCTAAAAGGGGGAAAATGATTTTCCTCACTTATAAAAGGGAATCATTTTCCTTACAGTTGTCGTAGCTTTTATGTTCACAATACTTGCTTTAACTAACACTTAGGTATTATAATATACTAGTATTTAGGCACACGTGTTGTATGTGCCATGATGATGAGTATGAACTATTAAAAAATCACATAAAAATTCTTTAAAATTGTGTTTGAGTTAACAGTAATGTTAAAGAAGATAGAAGAAAAACTGGAATGAGAAAGGGGACTTTTCCTTTTACTTACCTTGGATGCCTGATTTTCTATGGTAGGAAGAAGATAGTATTTTTTGAAGACCTGGTGAAGAAAGTTATGAAAAGGATGATGTCTTGGCAAAATAAACTCTTTTCTTTTGGAGGAAGATATATTTTGATATCACATGTTTTGCAGTCAATACCTGTATATCTCCTATCAGCCATGAATCCCCCTAAAAGAGTTATAGAACACATTCATAAAAATTTTGCAACTTTCTTCTGGGGTAATACATCAAGTCCGAAAAGAAAACATTGGGTTGCCTGGGAAGCTATGTGTTTACCTAGAATTGAAGGAGGCTTAGGGTTTAGATCACTACATGATACATCAAAGGCATTGTTTGGAAAACTATGGTGGAATCTAAGGACAACTAGATCACTATAGAGTGCTTATATGGTAAACAAATACTACAAGAAACTTCACCCTGTCATAGCTCAAGCAAAAGGTAGTTCACCTGTTTGGAAAAAGATGGTGGAAGTTAGAGAAGAACTAGAACATTTGATTTGGTGGCAACTTAAGGCTGGAAATTCTAGCTTCTGGTTTGATAATTGGACTAAGCAGGAGGCCCTTTATTTCGTGGACAATGAAAATGTATTGGATGAGGAGGTAGAAGTGAAACAATTCATTACAAATGGCTATTGGAATGTGCAGAAACTACAGGAAGTCTTATTAGTAGATATGGTGCAGCATATACTTGATAACATCAGCCCACAACTAGTCAATGTTGATAATGACACATCATGGTGGATGGGAAATTCAAATGGAAAGTTCACAGTCAAATCAGCATGGAATGAATTAAGACGGAAGCAGGAGAAAATACAGACCTTTGACTATATATGGACTAAAGGGTTGCCTATAAAGATTAATTTCTTTTTATGGAGAGCATGGAAAGGAAGAATACCTACTGACGATAATCTAAAAAGGATGAAAATTAGTGTGGTATCAAGATGTTGGTGTTGTGAGGATCATAAAATAAAAAGAAACCATGTCACATATTTTTCTAACATCTCCAATAGCTACTAAGCTATGGAGACAGTTTTCTTCTTGTGCAGGTTATAACATTGAAGGATTGCAACTGCAACAAGTCATACGTAAGTGGTGGACAACTAATCAACCCCCACAGCATTTTCAAAGCCATCCCAGCAATCATTATGGAAGAGAAGGAATTCTAGGAAGCATGGAGGAGATACTACATATAATAGAATGGTATCTCCTCTGTTCCAAAAGATTGGCCATCAATGATACAAGTGCTAAGTAATTACAGACCAAGACTATTATATCATTGTTCGACACATTGGAAGAAACCAGAGAATTAAGATAAATACTGATGGAGCAAGCAAAGGGAATCCAGGATTGAGCTCTTACGGGTTCTGCCTAAGGAATGATAGAGGAGATATTGTTTTACTAAGGGAAGGTTCAATTCAGAGCACACCTTCATTATGCATAATAGTCTACCTTCAAATAAATTGTGGAATACTCTCTTATCATAATATTAAAATGAGTGGAGGATTGTTGGACTTTAAGCATTATATTTTAATCTTATTTTAAAGTGTATAATTCAACAATGAGAAATGTCAAATGTCTTCTACACGTATGTAGATATACGATGTGCAACATTTGAGTTGTCCTTGATGACATTATATGCCCCATTACTCACATGAGTTAATGGTATAATGTGGCCATAAACTTTTGTAACCCTAACTCATTATCTCATTATTCTACCTTATTATGATTGTAACTTATGTAACTCTTGGGATATTCATTTACTCAAATTTACTACCCATTATCTTCCTATTCATTGCAAGGAAGAATTCCTCACTATAAATAGTGTGGTCTTACTTTGTATCTGGTATATGAGATAGAGTGTTAGCTAAATATGAGAAGTGTTGTATTGTGTATATAATGAGTTAGTGTAGTGAAAGAGAGAGTTGAGACAAATAATAATATTCTAAGTCTTCAACTATAATCACTATATAAAAGAGAGTAATTATATGTTGAAGAAGGTGTTTTTGTTGTGGAGCTTTGAACTCTTCAACTAATCTGGAGTTGCTTGAGTTGTACAGTGTTGTTGGGTTGTTGTATCCTGGAGGGGACAAGTCAAGAGTGATACTGCTGGATCGGTGTAGATTATGCCACAGTGGGCTTGAATTTCCTTTAAGAGAGCGAGATAGCCGCGCCTCAGCCTAAAGAATAATTTATTCATTTTTGTCATTTTATTTTCAACTGTAATTTGTTATATTTGTGGTATAATACACCAACAATTTTAAGGAGATTAATGCAGATATCAAGATAGAAATCCAATAACCAGGTTCAATAGGAAGAACGAATCATATGATGACTTGCTGTGAAATGCACTATTGTTAATTTTATTCAATCCCTATGATGTGAGTGCATTTATCCTATAATTATTTGTGGAGGTTGAGTCTTTGAACTCTTAATGAAAGTCTGTATCTCGTATGAGTGGGGTGTCAAATTATAGGAGCACCCTTGACAGATTTCACCTATGTGAGTGTGAAAGTAGGCCGCTTTCTATGAGAATGAGCTTGTTCTCAAAAACACTCATGAAATTGGGATAGCACATGTCACGCCCCGAGCCTACACCCTGGGCGGGACCGGCACTCGAAGACCATTGCTGGCCCCAAGCGAACCCTTGGCCTGGCTTTCTTAACTCAGCGGAAACTTAACTCAACAGAATGACTCAAAGCAATGCAATATTTCAAAACAACTTAACTTATAAAAGTATGGCCATAAGGCAACCCGAATCTCAAAATAGAATATTTATATATAATTATATAGATAAGAGACTCGAAGCTAGCTGACTGACTGTCTGTCTGTCTATGAAGCCTCTAAATATACTGAGATGGATGTTGGGACAGACCCCGCAACATCCTAAAAGACAAAGATTAAGAACAAAACAAAAAAAAAAAAAAAATCGAGTCCTCCGGAATGCAAGGAGGCTCACCACTGACTCTGGAGTGCTTAGCTGGATCAACGACGAGCAGGATGCTGATCCGGGGTACCTGAATCTGCATCATCAAACGATGCAGGCCAACTGGCGTCAGTACATGGAATGTACAAGCATGCGAGCGGGAAACCAAAGCACAACCTAAGCTTGAAAGGAAATACAAGAGAACGCTTACCTCGGCTCTGTACGACTCATGATTAACTGAACTCAATATATAAAGCAATAAGACGCATGCAATATATACAGCTTGTAAAATAGTACAAACAACTTAGCTTGTTAAAGATAAAACAATAACAACTCAACTGTACTGATATAAAAATAACATAACTTAGGTGGGAGGTTCTTTAACCGACAACCATCACTACGAGCCCTAGTGATGATACAACGCTTTACCTCGCGTTGCCCGAGGACCATCCTATACCTTGCCGTGATATAGGAAGCTAACTTTACTTAGTGGATCCACTAGCTTAACTTTCGTGATCATCTAAAAGTATGATCCGAGAAATCCCATGATGGCGCATGGTTCTTATGGAGAGTTGAGTTATTCAGAACTCGTGTCCCCAATTCGGTGCTCAATACTACTCCCAAAAATACTTTGGCTCATAAAAGTCTTTAAATGCATCTTTCTTTAGTTGAGATAATTAGTCAAAACTTAGCCCAAAGGCTCTTTTGGAAAGCATGGTTCCCCTCTTACTCAAATGTATCAACATTTATAAACTCCTTTGGGAATACTTAGTTCCCTAATAGTCTTTTGAAATGGACTCAACTTACAACTCTTGGCTTAACTTGAACTGAGACTCTTACTCGACTTGAAACTTTACTCTTTTACTTGACTTCTAACTTCACTTGACTAGGGACTATCCTCCCTTGAATCGGAATTATGAATTCAAGTTGTTCGATCACATGCTATGGAGGGATTCTTGAACGCTTTGACGTACTTTAGAGTGTCGGAACACAACTATAAATCATAGGTAGAATACTTTGGAACTTGCTTGAGAAAGTGAGAAAAGGAATGGGGAAACTTGACTGAGACTGTAAATTTCTGTTGACACAGATGGCATCTACGGAAGCCATCGACGGACCGTAGATGGACCTACGGTCCGTACTGCAGGTCCGTAGATCGCGCCAGAGAGTTTTCCCCAAAAATCGATTTTTGAAAAAAAAGACCAAGTGTTGACCTACGGTCCTGACTTACGGTCCGTGGATCGATCTACGGACCGTAGGTAGGGCCCGTAGATCGATGCCCCAAAAACCCAACTTCTGTCCCAATCGACGGTTGACCAGTACGGACCGTCGATTGATCTACGGTCCGTAGGTCAGTACCGTAGATGGGGATCGACAGCCCAGAATTCTGCAATTCGATGGCGAATCAACTTTTAAGGGTCATGACTCTAAGAATCGCAATTCCCTCAACCTACCATAGGATTTCAATGAAAATATACAACCCAATCATGTCTCCCAACAACAATAATTCCACAACACCACCAACAACAACTAACAACTTCAACACTTCAATAACAATTCCAATCTTATCTCAATTCATAGAGTAAACTAGGTGTGTGTGGGGGAAAGGATCAACCCACACGAAAAGAACTCACATACCTTGTTAGGGATCACCCCGACGAAAATCCACAATGATCTTGTTGATCTCCTCTTTCTTCTCTTCTTCTTCTTCTTCTCCTTTCTCTCTTCTTCACTCTCAAGAACCCTATCTCTTTCTCTTTAAAACATGGGACAAAAATGTTCCAAGGATCAGCCTAATACACAATGTAACCTCAAGAGAAAGAATTTGGGAAAGGACCAAAATGCCCTTAAATTTCCGGATGAATTTCCCTTCCAACTGCCCAACTTCTACAGGGCATAACTCCCTCATACAAACTCGGAATTGAGTAAACTCAGTGGCGTTGGAAAGACCATTCCACGAACTTTGCAACCATAACTGGAATTCCACCTAAATCATCCTGAGCTAGAATTTATGGCTGTTCAAAGTTGGACAAAAATTCACATATTTTCCATACTTAGCCAAAATTTCCAAAACTTTAAATTCTTTCCAAAAAAAAAATGAAAATTTCCAATTCTAAGCCTCTTCAATTATTTCATATTGCCGGATGTTACAATATCTCCCCCTTGGGAACATTCGTCCTCGAATGAGGTTACTCTTATAAGGCTAAGGGTGTAACATCAACTCAACCACCCAACAAGCAACTATGTAGACACAACAACAATAACGACATGCTCTGCTCATTATAATTTAAAGAGCACTAGGAAGGAAATAAATACCTTAATCTGCATTCCCTCCGGATTCAAAGAGATATGGGTATCTCTTCTTCATGTCTTCTTCAGCTTCCCAAGTTGCTTCCTCAACAAATTGGTTCCTCCATAGGACCTTAACTGAGGCCACTTCTTTCGTTCTCAACCTACGAACTTGACGATCCAGGATTTGAACAGGAACCTCCTCATAAGATAAGTTATCATTGATCTTAATACTCTCAGTCGGTAGGATCAATGAAGGATCGCCTATACACTTCTTCAACATGGAGATGTGAAATACCGGATGAACCGCTGCTAGTTCCTGTGGTAACTCCAACTCATAAGCAACATTACCAATCCTCTTGGTTATGCGGTAAGGTCCAATATACCGGGGACTAAGTTTCCCTTTCTTACCAAACCTCATAACGCCTTTCATGGGTGAAACCTTCAAATACACCCAATCATCTACTTCAAACTCTAATGCCCTTCTCCTAACATCAGTGTAGGATTTCTGACGACTCTGTGCCGTTCTCAACCTCTCCTGAATCACTTTCACTTTCTCCATAGCTTGGTAAATTAAATCTGGTCCTATCAACTGTGCTTCACCAACCTCAAACCATCCAATAGGAGATCTACATCTTCTCCCATAAAGAGCTTCATATGGAGCCATCTGGATGCTAGAGTGATAACTATTGTTGTAGGCAAATTCAATGAGAGGTAGGTGATCATCCCAACTACCTTTGAAGTCGACTACACAAGCCCTCAACATATCCTCTAATGTCTGAATAGTGCGCTCTGCTTGCCCATCAGTCTGAGGGTGAAAGGCAGTACTTAAGTTCACCTTTGAACCCAAGCCTTTCTGAAAAGATTTCCAGAACTGTGCAGTAAACTGTGCACCCCTATCTGAAATAATGGAGATTGGGACTCCATGAAGTCTCACTATCTCTTGAACATACAACTTGGCATAATCTTCTGCTGTATTGGTAGTCTTTACCGGTAGAAAATGGGCTGACTTTGTCATTCTGTCGACGATCACCCAAATAGAATCATGTTGTCGGCGAGATCTTGGCAACCCTGTGATGAAATCCATATTGATCATCTCCCACTTCCACTCTGGAAGTTCTATACTCTGAGCCAAACCACCGGGCCTCTGGTGTTCAACTTTCACTTGTTGACAATTTGGACACTTAGCAATAAACTCAGCAATGCCCTTCTTCATGCCATTCCACCAATAAACTTCACGCAAATCACGGTACATCTTGGTGGAACCTGGATGAACGGAATATCTGGAGCTATGAGCTTCCTCCATAATCTTCTCTTGGAGTCCATCTACCATAGGTACGCACAATCTACCTTGATACCTCAATACGCCATCTCCCCCTTGTTCAAAAGCTAATACTCTTTGCTTCTGAACATTTGCCTTCAACTCAAGCAAAATGGGATCTTGATCTTGCTTCTCTTTCACTTCTGACATTAATGATGACTCAGCCCTGTTCGTCACCTCTATCCCTCCTTCTGCGGAATCTGTAAAGCTGACTCCCAGGCATGCCAGTCTGCACACATCTTTTGCTAACCCTCTCCTTCCTTCTTCAATATGGGCGGTGCTACCCATAGACAACCTGCTCAGAGAATCAGCAACAACATTAGCTTTACCTGGGTGGTAAAGAATACTCAGGTCATAATCCTTGAGTAACTCTAACCACCTCCTCTGCCTGAGATTAAGTTCTTTCTGAGTAAACACGTATTGAAGACTCTTGTGATCAGTGAATATGTCGACATGCACACCATACAAGTAATGACGCCAAATCTTCAAAGCAAATACTACAGCAGCCAGCTCTAAGTCATGGGTTGGGTAGTTCTTCTCATGAACCTTCAGCTGTCTGGAGGCATAAGCTATAACTTTGCCATTCTGCATTAAGACACAACCCAAACCAACTCTAGATGCATCACAATACACCACAAAACCTTGAGTACCTTCGGGTAGCGTCAAAACTGGAGTTGTAGTCAATCTCTTTTTCAATTCCTGAAAGCTTTTCTCACAAGCTTCGGACCATTGAAATTTCACTGTCTTCTGAGTCAATTTCGTCAAAGGAGATGCAATAGTCGAGAATCCTTCAACAAACCTTCTATAATAGCCAGCTAATCCCAAGAAACTCCTAATTTCGGTTGGAGATGTGGGTCTAGGCCAATTCTGCACTGCCTCAATTTTCCGAGTATCAACTTTAATTCCATCACCGGACACAATGTGGCCTAGGAACGCCACAGATTTAAGCCAAAATTCACACTTAGAGAACTTGGCATACAACTCCTTCTCCTTCAAAATCTGAAGAACTGTTCTGAGGTGACTAGCATGATCTTCTTCATTCCTTGAATAGATTAGTATATCATCAATAAAGACAATAACAAACATATCTAAATAAGGTTTGAAGACTCTATTCATCAAATCCATGAAAGCTGTCGGTGCATTGGTCAAACCAAAGGACATGACCAAAAACTCATAATGACCATACCTGGTTCTGAAAGCTGTCTTTGGGATATCACATTCCCTTATCCTTAACTTATGATAGCCTGATCGGAGGTCAATCTTTGAAAAACAAGTGGCACCCTGAAGCTGATCGAAAAGATCGTCAATCCTCGGAAGAGGGTACTTGTTCTTGATGGTAACCTTATTCAACTGGCGGTAGTCTATACACATTCTAAGGGAACCATCTTTCTTTCTCACAAACAAAACCGGAGCACCCCAAGGTGAGACACTCGGTCGAATGAAACCCTTATCTAGGAGATCTTTCAACTGCTTTTTCAACTCTTTCAACTCTGCTGGTGCCATTCTATATGGCGGAATAGAGATAGGATGAGTATCTGGAATGAGATCGATGCCGAACTCTATCTCTCTCTCAGGAGGAATTTCGGGTAGATCATCAGGAAACACTTCTGGAAACTCTCTTACTATAGGAACTGACTGGAAGTGAGGTATCTCAACACTAGAGTCATGAACTCGGACTAAGTGATAGACACAACCCTTCGAAACTAACTTTCTTGCCTTAAGGTACGAAACAAAACGACCCTTGGGCACTGATGAACTGCTACTCCACTCTATGACTGGCTCATTCGGAAACTGAAACTTGACTGCTCGAGTTCTACAGTCTAATGATGCATAACAGGCATGAAGCCAATCCATACCTAGAATGACATCAAAATCTACCATATCTAACTCAACCAAATTAGCCTTGGTATTCTTGTGACTGATGGAAACGGGACAATCACGATAGACTCTTTCTGCTAGAATAGATTCCCCAACAGGTGTAGAAACACAAAAGGGTTCACAAAGTCTTTCAGGAAGAACCTCAAACTGGTTTGCAACATAAGGAGTTACAAACGATAAACTTGCTCCGGGGTCTAGCAAAGCATACACATTAAAAGCAAAGACTTTGATCATACCAGTGACGACATTTGGAGAATTCTCTTGTTCATGGCGACTGGTGATTGCATAAAGACGGTTTGCTCCTCCGCCGGTACTAGAAGTAGCTCCTCTAGATGCCATCCTGTCTGAGGGAGCAACTGAAGAAGGTTGGGCCCTGCTGCCCAAATTTTCATTACTAATTTGCTTATTCTTAGGGCACTCCTTCATGAAGTGACCCTCTTGACCACACCTAAAGCAACCTGTCTGGCCTTGACGACACTTCCCTGGATGAACTCTACTACACTTGGCACATGCAGGGAACGAACTACCTCCGCGTGCCACACTACCTGCAGACTGTGCTGGTGTAACCTTGAAGTCCTTCGAATTCTGGCCATTATGTTCCCCTCTGTATCTAGGTGCTGGTGCCCTAGCAGATGATGTAGCAGGTCCCTTCTGCCTTTGCTGAAAGGAGGAACGGTTTAAAATACCTTTCTGCTGCCCGGACTCGTCCCTGGTCTTAGCTCTCTTATTTCTGAACTCTTCTCTGTCCCTTAGTTTCTCTTCTTCAACCTGTTGTACATAAACCATCAACCTTGATATGTCCATGTCCCCGATAAGCATTGCAGCCCTACCTTCCTTGCTCGACAACCGAGACAGCCCAGCAACAAACAAACTCATTCTATTCCTCATGTCCGCAACCATCTCCGGAGCATAGCGGGATAGTTGTGTAAACTTCAGACTGTACTCTTGAACACTCAAAGACTCCTGCTTAAGAGTAAGAAACTCACGTACTTTGGCCTCTCTCAATTCTCGAGGAAAGAAATGCCCCAAGAAAGCTTCTTCAAAACAGGCCCAACTCGCAGGTGGTGCATTCTCAACCCTGCCCCCTTTCCACTGGTCGAACCAAGTTCTAGCAACATCCTTCAATTGATACGCAGCTAGTTCAACCCGCTCAGTATCTAACACATGCATCACATCAAAAAACTTCTTCGACTCTTCAACGAAGTTTTCTGGATCCTCAGTAGTGCTCGAACCCGTGAAACTCGGAGGATTCATCTCCAAAAACTCACGAATCCTTGAAGTGTCAGCTCCTTCATGTCGAGCTCCCCTTTGCTGACCAATCTGATTAGCTACTGCCTGACTCAACATTCTAATTGCCTCCCGGAACTCGGCATTAGAAACTTCCCCTCGACCTTGCACTCCAGGTGCATCAGGTAACTCTTGCTCATCAACATAGCGTCTAGGAAGACGCCCTCTGCCAACTCTTCGCGGAGGCATGACTATCTGAAAACACGCGCAAGCACGGATTAGAAAGAAACTTTTTAGAGATCAACTCTAACGCACGAAATGAGTGTGAAAGAAATGAGAAATCTTCCTAAATGTTGCAGCCTCCCAATTATAGATGTGGCGCGCTTCACACCGATAACCAGGACCCTACAGTCACGGCTTCATAGACTCCCTAGGACTCTTGAACTCTTCGCTCTGATACCAAGTTTGTCACGCCCCGAGCCTACACCCTGGGCGGGACCGGCACTCGAAGACCATTGCTGGCCCCAAGCGAACCCTTGGCCTGGCTTTCTTAACTCAGCGGAAACTTAACTCAACAGAATGACTCAAAGCAATGCAATATTTCAAAACAACTTAACTTATAAAAGTATGGCCATAAGGCAACCCGAATCTCAAAATAGAATATTTATATATAATTATATAGATAAGAGACTCGAAGCTAGCTGACTGACTGTCTGTCTGTCTATGAAGCCTCTAAATATACTGAGATGGATGTTGGGACAGACCCCATGACATCCTAAAAGACAAAGATTAAGAACAAAACAAAAAAAAAAAAAAAAATCGAGTCCTCCTCCTGGATGCAAGGAGGCTCACCACCGACTCGGGGTGCTTAGGTTTGGATCAACGACGAGCGGGATGCCGATCCGGGTACCTGAATCTGCATCATCAAACGATGCAGCCAACCGGCGTCGTACATGGAATGTACAAGCATGCGAGCGGGAAACCAAAGCACAACCTAAGCTTGAAAGGAAATACAAGAGAACGCTTACCTCGGCTCATTTACGACTCATGATTAATCGAACTCAATATATAAAGCAATAAGACGCATGCAATATATACAACTTGTAAAATAGTACAAACAACTTAGCTTGTTAAAGATAAAACAATAACAACTCAACTGTCTTGATATAAAAATAACATAACTTAGGTGGGAGGTTCTTTAACCGACAACCATCACTACGAGCCCTAGTGATGATACAACGCTTTACCTCGCGTTGCCCGAGGACCATCCTATACCTTGCCGTGATATAGGAAGCTAACTTTACTTAGTGGATCCACTAGCTTAACTTTCGTGATCATCTAAAAAGTATGATCCGAGAAATCCCATGATGGCGCATGGTTCTTATGGAGAGTTGAGTTATTCAGAACTCGTGTCCCCAATTCGGTGCTCAATACTACTCCCAAAAATACTTTGGCTCATAAAAGTCTTTAAATGCATCTTTCTTTAGTTGAGATAATTAGTCAAAACTTAGCCCAAAGGCTCTTTTGGAAAGCATGGTTCCCCTCTTACTCAAATGTATCAACATTTATAAACTCCTTTGGGAATACTTAGTTCCCTAATAGTCTTTTGAAATGGACTCAACTTACAACTCTTGGCTTAACTTGAACTGAGACTCTTACTCGACTTGAAACTTTACTCTTTTACTTGACTTCTAACTTCACTTGACTAGGGACTATCCTCCCTTGAATCGGAATTATGAATTCAAGTTGTTCGATCACATGCTATGGAGGGATTCTTGAACGCTTTGACGTACTTTAGAGTGTCGGAACACAACTATAAATCATAGGTAGAATACTTTGGAACTTGCTTGAGAAAGTGAGAAAAGGAATGGGAAACTTGACTGAGATCAGTAAATTTCGTTGACACAGATGGCATCTACGGAAGCCATCGACGGACCGTAGATGGACCTACGGTCCGTACTGCGCAGTCCGTAGATCGCGCCGAGAGTTTTCCCCAAAAATCGATTTTTGAAAAAAAGACCAAGTGTTGACCTACGGTCCCGACTTACGGTCCGTGGATCGATCTACGGACCGTAGGTAGGGCCCGTAGATCGATGCCCCAAAACCCAACTTCGTCCCAATCGACGGTTGACCGGTACGGACCGTCGATTGATCTACGGTCCGTAGGTCGTACACTAGATGGGGATCGACTGACCAGTGCAATTCGATGGCGAATCAACTTTTAAGGGTCATGACTCTAAGAATCGCAATTCCCTCAACCTACCATAGGATTTCAATGAAAATATACAACCCAATCATGTCTCCCAACAACAATAATTCCACAACACCACCAACAACAACTAACAACTTCAACACTTCAATAACAATTCCAATCTTATCTCAATTCATAGAGTAAACTAGGTGTGTGTGGGGGAAAGGATCAACCCACACGAAAAGAACTCACATACCTTGTTAGGGATCACCCCCGACGAAAATCCACAATGATCTTGTTGATCTCCTCTTTCTTCTCTTCTTCTTCTTCTTCTCCTTTCTCTCTTCTTCACTCTCAAGAACCCTATCTCTTTCTCTTTAAAACATGGGACAAAAATGTTCCAAGGATCAGCCTAATACACAATGTAACCTCAAGAGAAAGAATTTGGGAAAGGACCAAAATGCCCTTAAATTTCCGGATGAATTTCCCTTCCAACTGCCCAACTTCTACAGGGCATAACTCCCTCATACAAACTCGGAATTGAGTAAACTCGGTGGCGTTGGAAAGACCATTCCACGAACTTTGCAACCATAACTGGAATTCCACCTAAATCATCCTGAGCTAGAATTTATGGCTGTTCAAAGTTGGCCAAAAATTCACATATTTTCCATACTTAGCCAAAATTTCCAAAACTTTAAATTCTTTCCAAAAAAAAAATGAAAATTTCCAATTCTAAGCCTCTTCAATTATTTCATATTGCCGGATGTTACAGCACAAGGCCGTAATGTGCTGGCTATTAAAGCTTATGTCAACACCTTGATTATTGTGTGTAAGCAGTAATACTTTATTTCCCTTATAAGCAATCATAGTTCAAGTCTGAGACCACTACAGACTCGGGAGTAAAGATTATTGTTTTACTAAATGAAGGTTCAATACAGAGCACACCTTCATTATGCATAATAGTCTCCCTTCAACTAAATTGGTGAACTCTCTTATTTTAATATTAAAATGAGTGGGGAAATATGACCTATGGGGCGACTTGTTATATTGGTACAAAAGAAGTCATTACTAATTTTATCAATTTAACCTTAAAAATTTTCTTGATATTTTATAAGCGAATGTGAATACTTTAAAAAAAAATTAATTGAAAGGGTAATATAAGAAAATTTTAATTAATGCTTTTTTGATATAGTAAGGTGAACAACTAATAAGGGACAACTATTTTTAGTAAGATGATCAACTAATACTTAGGCTTAATTTACTTTTAAAACTGGCTCATGGGGGGGGGGGGGAGTATTATTTAAGTAGGTGTTTGAACATGTGAGAGGTGAAATTCCAAATTTTCCAAAATTTGATTTGAAAATTTCATATTATGATTTCACAATTTTCATATATAAAAATTGACCCATAACTTTATATTTTATAAGAAAAAAGCTATTTATATCTATCAATCACTTAATTATTTCATGTATAAACAAAATGTATAATTGATATTATTGTTCTTACCAACCTTTGAACCATCTATATCAGATATAACCATTACTCTTACCAACCAAATTTTTTATTTATGAAATATAAACATGATGATATAGTTATTAATGATATTGAAAACAAACGACTCAAAGTAATTAACAATGTTGAAAAACTGAGATGGAATACAGAACTTCAAGGATTTGTTGGAGGCATAATACATACATATATTCTTTAACTTGATATTCATGCCCTCTAACTTTGGATGTGCATAAATAAGCATTTAACTTGTATAAAATTAAACAATGCATAGAAGAAAAATCACATTTTTACAACAACAAAAAAAATAAGGGCTTTCTAGCTAATATACTAGTAACAATTAGTTGAGTGGACTGTTTGAGAAATCAACTTTCTATCCATAGGAAAAAAGTCATTCATGAAGAAGATGACTTACAATGAAACCAACTTGTAATTCTGTCTTCTCTTATACCTCTTTAGTATCTTCAATTTTGTGATCCAATCATAAAAAGGAGCGAAAGAGATGATAATTAATATTGAAAGCAGGTTTCATCAAGAGAAAAAACAAATATTATGAGGTAAAAAAAGAGTAATAATTCTCAGATCTGGATTATGTTCCAACAAAGAAATTGGAGGAAGTTTATTGAAATGAAATGGAGGAGGGTTTAAAGGAAGAAGGAAGAGATGAATTGTAGCACTAGCAAGTTGTTTTAGGTGGTATCTGTAACGTAGCTTAATAATACAGCTACTCTTTCCATCTCATTTTATGTTGCACCGTTTGACTTAATACACTATTTTAAAAAAAGACTTTTGAATTTTGTGGTTATAAATCATTTCATTAAGATTTGAAGTGAAATTATTTCTAATTATCGTAAGTTGACATTCTTTTTGGGACGGACTAAAAAAGAAAATGTGCCACATAAAATGGGACAGAGGAGGTATATTATTCGTCTTTTTCTAGGAAAATACACTAAAATCCCCCTAAATTATATATAGTTCAACAACCGTCTAAACAATGAACTTCTTGTTCAACCTTACTATGCATGTAATGTATAGAACTCAATCCATTTTGTTGATCTTTCCCCATGAAAGATTTGAATGATAGAACAAGTACGATAAAACATAAAAATTTACAAATTTGGGGTTCGTTTAGCTAGAGAGGCAATATGAAATTATGGTAGGGAGTCATATTGATATAAAGTTGAAGTTTTGATTGGACATGCAATTTTAATTTCTTAAATTGTATTTTTTGCATAAACATGAAAAACCAACAAGCTGTGAAAATCTTCAAATTTACTCAAAAATATGCTTTCTTACCAAATGCGCAAACTATCATTCATAAATAAGAAATCGGAATATCCTAAAGTGCCACATTAAGGAATCATATATCTTCATGTTCCTTTTATAAATAAATGTTTGTGATTATCAAATACATATAATCTTATAAAAATCCACTATCTCCAATAGCAGTAACTAGCTATTCATGCAATCATTTTGCATGGTACGAACAATCTATTCACGACAAGCATGAGTGTTTTTATGCAAAATTTAAAATGATGAATCTTTTTTTAAAAAAAAAAAATATAAACTTAATTATGTGTCAAATTTTACATTTAATATAATTTGAAATTCCAAGTCCTTCTCTTTTGAAGAATTTGGAATTTGAAATCATAATTCAAAAGCGCATGTTTAAATATTGATTTGAAATCATGACTTTAATCATACCGTATATCTAAACGCAAACTTTTAAGTGAAAAGAAAGATATATAGTGCATATTTAGAGACATAAAAGTTAGTTATAACAAATTAAATGGAACATTTATTTAATGCTATTTTTGAAGTTGTTACCTTCTAAACTTTAATCATGAATATGACCCATGAGACAATATTGGTACAAAAGAACTCTACTTTTTGTTATTCTTCAAGCAGGCAAATGGACCATGAGATAACTTGTCAAGTAAATGAAAGGCCATGAATTAAAATGCTATATTTTCAACACCATTTGGCATTTTGAATCGAACTCCACTTTATTGCTTGAGAGATTCGAACATTTCCTGAGGTAATACTCTTTGTAAACAAATCCATCAGTTTAATTTTCGAATATGAGTTAATTCCCTATACGGTCATCCAAGTATTGATCTCACTAAAGTCACTATTGAATTTTTCTTCCATATATATTTAATTTACCTTTAGTATTTTATACTGCTAAAATATTATGCTTGTTAGTTGATGATTAATGAAAGGTGTTATATTCAACCAGAAAATAACTTCAGTAGGTATTTCCTTAAATGAATTTTGTGTTGGGTATGTAGCAAGACTTAATGGAAAATGGAGGAAAGATGAAAAGAGAGGAACTTGAAAAGTTGGGAACTTGAAGAGTTGAGAACTTGAAAAATCTTTTTATGCTTTATTGAAAAGGCATTTTTCCCTCATTTGTGGTGGAAAGAAAAATATGAGAGTTTAAATATAGAAACACTCCTATTAATTGTTAAAAGGGTTGGAAAGAGGGACCTCCCTCGCGCCGTCGTCGTCGCTCGCTCGGCTTCGGAAAATGATCAAGAGATTATTTTTTGGACAAAGTTTGTTTTAATTATTTATTTAATTAATTAAATTAAATGACCAACGTTTTAATTAGTTAATTAACCGATTCAATTAATTAGTTAATTGACCCGACCCGACTCGGATCCACGCGCGACCCGTTTTATTTAAATCTTTCCCGTTTTATTTGAATTTCTCACAGTTGGAAGTGACTGTTCTAAAAGGTTGCAACTTTCAGAAACAGCCATGACCGTTTGAAAGATTGCAAACTTTCATGAATGGTCGTGTGGATTCTGAAAGGATTGCAACTTTTCAGAACCAGTTCCTCTTGCCTATAAATACATTGATTCCTCGGCCTTATTCCTAACGAATTTTTCTGATTTCTTCTTCTTCTTCTGCACAAAATTTCTTCGTGTACTTTACTGTTGTAAAGTGGTTCGCTGACACCAGAGTTTTGGGTATCAATACACTGGTGATTGAGATCATTCTATCATGGGTGGACATATTTCAAATCAAACCTCGGATACTAGAGGGGAATAATTTTCTTAAGGGAACACTGTGCATTCAGTGGGCTTGATCTTTTTCTGATTCTGTTTTTTCAGATTGTGGTACGTTTTTTACAGATTTTAATTTTGCCAATTAATTTCTATTCTTTTATTCTTACTGGTTTATTAAACTTTAGTTACTTCGTGATTCTGCAAAGTTTATTGAAATCAGTAATTTTGATTTTTAAACACATATTGCTAACATTTTGCAGGTGCTGCTTAGAAATTAAAGGGGAAAATACAAATGAATAAAGCAATCACACATGCAAATGGGGACTTATCAAGCAATAACAGAGTCACTTGTCAAGTACTTTACAATGCTCTTTTACAATAAATGATAAAAATAATAATTACAGAATGTGAAAAGACTTTTTGAGCCCAAATTTTCCTGCTGTGTTTGATTAGATTATTATTCTACTATTATAGAAGCATGAGAAGCAGCTCAGTGTCAACATGTTAGCTTCTTGGAAATAAATTCTCACCTAAGGGTATATTAGTCTTCTTATCAAATAACTAATTTAGAGCTTTATCCATATTCCACGTGGCTTTCAAACATACACTTCTTCATTTTGCTCTGTAGAACTTTAAAGAACAATTGCTATGTTTTCTCTCTTTGATCAAATTTTCCTCACTTCTCATATTTCTCATAAAATACACCTTGAAGTTTTATCCAATTTTTTTTTTTTTTTTAGCAATCTGTGGATGACTTTGTTTCCTGATAGCTGTTCGTCAACATGCTTGCTTCCTAGACAAGGGTACTTTGGTAAGTTACTATCTAATTCTGCTTTATACTTTGCTGTGAATGCTTATACAATTTGCTTTGCGAATTGTGCGTTTCATGATTTTTTCCCTCTAATTCCTATTGTGTCCTTTTGTTGATAATGCAGTACTTTTTCAAAGCTTTATTTGCCCCTTCTTTTGTACCTTTTTACAATAAATCCACTGTCGTGCCCCGAGCCTACACCCTGGACGTGGCCGGCACTCGAAGACCATTGCTGGTCCCCAAGCGAACCCTCATCCTGGCTCACTCCAAGCAGAATACTAACTTAAGCACACAAGAGCTAAAAACTGAAAAAGAGCTTATAAACTCAACTTTACAGATCTTTAACTCAAAAGAAAACTCTGTATAATAGAATATATATACAACTCGGCATAAAAGGCAACTTTAGTCTTCAAAACATTTAACAAAATAAATGAAGAGATTTCTAAAACTCTATTGTCTATCTATGAAGCCTCTAACTGATAAAGATGGAAGCCGGGACAAGACCCACGACCTCCTAACAACCGATACAACTGAAAGGTAAATGAAATCCTCCGGAAGCAAAGAGGCTTGTCATAGCTAACTAGAACTCCCGGATGTATCAACGAATCTCCTGTTGATAATCCTGAATACCTGTGTCTGCATCATAAAAAGATGCAGGCCAAATGGCTCAGTACGTGGAATGTACGAGTATGTAAGCTGGAAAGCTAAACAACATAGGCTAGAAGAAAAACTGGAATAAACTGAATAACTTACCTCTTTTCAAACTTTCTCAACTCAAGGAATACTCAAAAAAACTCAAACTTACTCAACTCAGAAGATAGATACTAGACT
This sequence comes from Solanum commersonii, assembly GCA_029007595.1. Classification (NCBI taxonomy): domain Eukaryota; kingdom Viridiplantae; phylum Streptophyta; class Magnoliopsida; order Solanales; family Solanaceae; genus Solanum; species Solanum commersonii. Next base: position 742,758 of record JAJTWQ010000128.1, on the reverse strand, counting down.
CAGAGATAGATACTCAACTCAAAGATATATACTCAACTCAAAGATAGATACTCAACTCAAGATATATACTCAACTCAAAGATATATACTTAACTCAAGATATATACTCGACTCTTGAATAACTGAACTCAACCTGACTGACTTCTTTCAATATAAGGCAATTTAAAACAAGTGCGATATAAAGAAAGACTGTTTAAAACATGCTATAAACTCTGTGTGTATACAAGGATACAATAAGCCTGAGATGTATATAGAAATACAATTGAACTGATGTATATAAAATACAATAATTTCTGTGTATAAAAATACAATAACTGCTGTGGGAGTTTCTCTAACCGACAACCATCACATAAGAGCTATAGTGATGATACAGCGATCGACCTCACGCTGCCAGAGCATCTTATACCCGGCCAAAGGTATAAGACCCTAATAACTTTGAGAAAATGAACTCAACTCTTTACTCTTTACTTTACTTGAAACTCTTTACTTTACTTGAACTCTCGGCTTGATGTGAAACTCTTAACTTAACATGAAACTCTTAACTTTTGACTTGACTTGAAACTCAATACTTTTCACTCAACTTGAAACTCTATACTTAACTTGGAACTCTATACTAACTTGGAACTTGAGCCTTAGAATGAAGTTAAAACATTCAATGAAGACTTAAAAGTTTGAAGACTTGCTTTGACTTACTTAACTTCTAAGCTTAACTTCTAACTTCACTTGACTTGGAAACTAACTTCACTTGAATTGGAATCTAACTTCACTTGAATTGGAAACTAACTTCACTTGAATTGGAATCTAACTTCACTTGAATTGAAAACTAACTTCACTTGAATTGGAATCTAACTTCACTTGGCTTCTACCTTTACTCTCCTTAAATTGGAATTATGAATTCAAGGGTAATGATTTGTGTTTGGAAAGACCCCATGATGATTAGGAATAATTTAGGACAGCTAGACTAAAGAAAAATTTCGAAATTAATTCTGAAAACAGATCAGATTTTGTTCACAGATGCAAGCTGCCCGACTTTTCTCCTTCATGTTGCCAAATCTAAACCCTCTTAACTTCAAAGGTTCTTTTCCCAAACACTTGGGGTCATAAACCCCTCAACATACAGTGGATTCCACTCAAAAAAACGCAACCAGATCCTGTCCCAGATCAGCAAGAACTTCAACAACACAACCAACAACTTCAACAACCAAAATAAATCTTTTCTTGGAATTAAAAACGAGTTGGTGTGTGGGGGTATGAACCAACCAACACTAAGGATCATAAAATCCCTCAATATACAATAGGTTTCAGCTCAAGAACACAACCAAATCATGTCCCACAACCAACAATAACTTCCACAACACAACTAACAACATTAACAACAACTAACAACTTCAACAACAAATCCAATCTTTTCTCAAATCATAAAATGAGCTTGGTGTGTGGGGGAAAGGATCAACCCACACTAAAGAATTCACATACCTTGATAGGGATCACCCCCGACGAAATTCCACGACGGAAACTTGTTGATCTCCTCTTTCTCCTCTTCTTCTCTTCTTCACTCTCAAGAACCCTAACTTTCTCTCTTTTAAAATAGAACAAAAATGATCCACAAACAGCCTAACACAACAATATAACCTCAAAAGAAATGATTTGTGAAAAGACCAAAATGCCCTTAAATTTCCGGACGGACTCCCTGCCAACTGCCCAACTTTCAAAGGGCATAACTCACTCATACAAAGTCGGAATCGAGCAAACTCGGTGGCGTTGGAAAGATCGTTCCACAAGCTTCACAACCATAACTGGAAATACTCCTAACTCATCCTGATCTAGGAGTTAAGACTACTCAAAGTTGGCCAAAAACTCACTGATTTCCACACTTAGCCAAATTTTCCAGATTCTGAATTTTTCCAAAAAAATGACTACTTCAAATTTCAAGCTTTTCCATAGTTATTTCAAATTGCCAGATGTTACATCCACTGGTACATATTGGTAAATATATTGAAATATGAGGCTTTTTTCAATGCCTTAAAGGCATAAAAGTGTTGATGTTAGCACTTACTCAGACCCACACGTCCCATCAATAATATTTAGTATTCTTTTTTCTTTTTGAGACATATTTAGTATTCATTTGTAGTTATTTTAGGCTTTCTTTGTTATTGTGTTTGAGATCATGTAGAATAAAATTTAATATTTCATATTTCATTACTAAGGCTAAATTTAAATGATAATATGATTGTTCATTACTGATATTTAAAAATAGTATTAAAAAATTATCTACATTCTAAAATTTTATTAATGTCACATAAATTAGGATAGAAGAAATAAAATTTTGAATAACTTCTCAAGTTTCAACATGCATGCTTGTAGCTAAGGGTAGTTTGGCAATTTAAAGTTTTCTTTTTAAAAAAAAATTGTCTTTTATCACTTTATATATATTAAAAAATTATGTAAAAAATATTATAAATCATAATAATTAATATCTTCAAAATATTTGAAAATATATAAAAAGATTTTGTTAACTCTCAAAATTTCATCTATACCACATAAATTGGGATAAAGAGATAGAGATATTATATAAAATACATAAAATATATTATAAATCACAATAATTGATAACTTAAATATCAAAAAGAATTTATAAAAAAAAAAGATTGACTTTTGAAACTTCATTTGTATCACATGACACTTAAGGCCTAACTCAATTTTTATAATTGGCGCGGCTCATTAGCGGAGCTTTGTTTAAGTAGGTATTTAAACATGTGATTTCATCTAATAATGAATTGAAATCAGCATTTGAACATATAATTTTATCTCATGATTTTAAATAATGAGATGAAATCTCAAATTTTCCAAAAATCTTGATTTGGAAATTTCGTATCATGATTTCACATTTTTAATATACAAAAATTAACTAACAAGTTTATATTTTGTTAAAAATAAATTATTTTATATCTACCAATCAATTATTTCATATTTAAACAAAATTTATAATTGATATTATTATTTTTTACCAAAATTAGACCATTTATATCAAATATAATAATTACTCTCACCAACCAAATTTTTTATTCATGGAATATAAAGATGATGATCACTACAAGTCTACAACAAAAACATCTATTAGCGGCAGTAAATAGTGATAAAGCTTTTACCGACATTAGTTAATTATCCTTAGATCTAATGTCGCTATTGGCTTTAGAGACAGTTACAAAGATTGTTTATTGCCTCTAAAAATACATATTTTCAACAGTTAATCTATTGTCGTTAATTAATTGTCACTATAGATCATTTCTGATGTAATTTGATATAGTTATTAGTGATATAGACCAACAAACGACTCAAAGTAACAATGTTGAAAAATTGAGGTGGAGTACTGAACTTTAAGGATTTGTAGTACGTCTTCACTTTTACCTTCGAATCTTTAGTTTTCTCGAATATCTATATCGAGTAAATAATTTCTATACTTAAAATTAGTTTTGCATGTGTTGCATAGAAGGTTAAAGAAGAAAAATAAGCATAGACTTGTTGACCCCATGTTTACTGTACTAGTGTCTTGTGTTACTCATTTTTTTTCATTATTCCCAAGTTATCTTATCTGCACAAAGCGAAAATTGTCACATATATGCCTTTTTTTAAAAAAATAATGGAATCAAATGGGATGATTTCCGAACAACTTATTATATCGTTCACCTCACATCAAATAACTCCTAAGTTGAGTGATTTTACTATGTAATTTCACGTACTCAAGGATTTTTAGGCACTCCTATTTCGTTAACCAAAGATTTCAGATTTGGATTCCAATAAAGATATATTTATGAGATCACTATTAGGTGAAACTAGAAATAAGTTTATTGAAATGAAATGGGAAAATGTTTAATAGAAGACGTAAGGTCAAATAGATGGGTAATATATAATTCTTATCCTCAACAAAAATAGTGATCAAATGACTTCCTGAAGGAACCAATGATTTACCTCCCTAGAGATGACGTTTAGCCCTCCTTGCTTGTACTTATCCCTGTGGTGCACTTGCCTGGACTTTGAAAGTCGACATGGGCAATAAAAATCTTTAAAGACCCTCAGGTTTCCTTTGAGTATTATTTCCTGATATTCGGGGTCTTTCTTAGTATTCTGAAAGTGTTCAACAAACTCACTACAGAATATGTGAATTCATTGACAAAGGAGGCAAATGTCTTATCATGTTGGATGATGCTTGGATGACAGACGTTGTGGATTCCGTCATGAATGTTTTCCCCAGAGACAGAAAAGGCCACCGAATCATGATCACCACTCGTGACTGATGGACGTGTTAGTATATATGACAATGCTTTCGAAAGTTTCCAATTATATTGTTGGAAAACAGAGTTTTGTGCACGTTAATAACAAAAAATATCACTTAGGAAGGTGAAGTTTGAGGAGTTAGCTGATGGTGGCTTCATCTCTGAGGTGACTGACGAACACATACGCTATACTGTCGGAGCTTTCAAGCTACAGCCATCAAAATACAAAAGATGAAGGGATCATATAAAAATTCACATGGGATATATGTGCAATGCACGTGTCCCGAAACTAGTTATAGAAAATAAAAGGTGAAAACAATGACCAAGTTACAAAAGCAAGTGATGATATTTATATAGGGCATCACAGTGTAATAGCATCTGAAACATACTGGAAAAAGAGAATCAAGGCATAATCCTTCCCGGTAGGAATGAGTCATCTATGTCGAACAATAAGAAAAACCTTAGCAATCAGTAGTAGTGTCACAAGGATGGTTGTTTCGGCTAATTGACTCCAGCATGAGCATGGTTACAACAATTTGCTAAGAGTGAACTCGGTCCATGCTGTTTGTGCTTTTGCTGCAGTTTTCTGAGCAATTGTCAAATTCAAACACATCCTCATTTCTTTGAGATCGACATGGAGCAATTAAGAGAAAGCAACCATCTTATCCGGAAAAAAACATAAAGGAACAAGAAAAGAAACTGAAAGACTACCATGTTGTCGTGACAAGTACATGCTTTACTCACAGCTGCTTTGGATTACCTCACCTATCCTGTATTAAACATATTGTTTGCACATTAGATGCATATAGATACTCAAAAACAGAACATAGGAGTTTTGTTGCTACTTACTTTGATAATGAGGTCAATACGGTCGTTTCCTTCATTCTCTTCAACATCTTTCTTAATCCTCACAGCTGAATCCTCCAGAGATTTGTTCTCACACCTAATCAACTTAATTTGTTTCAGTGTTGGAATATCTGCAAAGCTAAGGGGGATTTCCTCGAGGTCATCACACCCTTCCATAACAAGTGTTTCAAGAAGGGGAAAGGATTCCTCCGAGGCATTCCACCTTGAGATTTCTAACCACGCCAATTTCAAGAACTTAAGGTTATGGAACGTGATATCACCAAGACACCAATCTCTGATTTGAACACGATTATCTTGGTCGCGTAATTGGAGATACTCCAGGCTTGGTAGTCCCGCCATGAAGGAAATCAGGTTTACTATACCAGTCCTTCTTAGTACCAACTTGTTTAAAGTTGAACGCAATTGTAACCCAGATACAATGTGGGGTCCCGTAAAGGAAAGGTCAAGTATTTGAAGCTGGGTAAGATTCTCCAATATGAGATGAAAAGAATCTGCAGAATCTCCATCAAATTCTATGACAAGTTGTTGAAGATTAGGACTCCTCCTTGATAACACATCCACCCTATCAATTGGAAATCCAACAATTTTCTTTAATATCCTCAAATTTTCCAATTTAGAGGATCCTCCAAAGAGCCCCTGCTTATCAAATTCAGCTTTCCTAATCTCAACATGCCTTAATTTTTCCATTTCCCAAAAAGATGCTGGTAACATTACTGTATTTGTCCACTTATTCTTCACAATTAAAGTTTCAAGATGGGGCAGATGTGATTCTGGATGAAAATAGAATCTCTTTGCCGAAACTGCAAGGTACTTCAGGTGATTTAGTGGTTTCAATGTATCTGAAAACAAATAACACACTTCATGGGAACTCAAATCCAAGACCTTAAGAAGCCGCATCTTATGAATCCAAGACCTTAAGGGAATCCCATCAAAAGATTTTCCGTTCATTATCAGTGACCTCAACGGTTGGTGGAAAGGCTTCCGTGTTTGGGATCCCAGAGATGCAAATTTGGAATGCTCTTCACTCAAATGGAAGTTCACTCGACTTTCATTCCAATCAAAAGGTTGAAACTGGCTATAATGCCCCTTCACTGCCAACATAAACTTTTCTTCTCTACTCTTCTCCAAGCAAAAGTGAAGCACTACATCATGAACCTGACAGAATTTAACCTTACCGTTATATTCTTTCTTTGAAACCATTACCATGTTACAGCTAATGAGATCCATCAGATAATCTTCAGCAGATTCAATGTTCACCACGAATTCTTCCGCTATCCATAAACTTACTAATTTAGACACTGGAATTCTTGCATCCTCTGGAAACATCCCCATATAAAGAAGACAAGGCTTTAAACGATGGGGTAAGTTATCAAAACTCAATTGCATAGTCGCCAGACTATATTCATCCGACTCACGATCAAGATAGTCAAAGAGAGCATCTTTCACCTCATTCCACCAAGATTCATCCATTTTCCTTTTTTTGATTATTCCAGCTACCAAGACAACCACCAGAGGCAATCCTTTGCATTTTTCTGCAACTGCTTGGCTTACATCTTGTAGTTCAAGCGGGCAATCTTCCTTTGGAAACACTTTTTTCTGCAATAATTTGCAACTCTCTTCTGTTGTGAAGAATGGAAGAGAATAAGGATCAGTGTAGTACTTGACTTGCTCACCCACTTTCTCAAGTCGAGTTGTTACTACGATTCTGCTTCTATTTCCAACATCTGGAAAAGAAAGCCTTAAGTCATCCCATGCCATACAATCCCACATATCATCCAATACAATAAGATATCTCTTGCCCATTAAGCTTTTCCTCAACTCATCAGCAAGGATGTCATCCTTATCTTCCTTGTCCTTGGAACCGGTAACTTGACTCAAAATCTCTTGTAATAGCTTTCTCCGGTTATATGTTTGGGAAACGATGCACCATGCTCGAACATCAAAATGAGAAACAGTTTTGTCACTATTGTAAACCTTTCTAGCAATTGTCGTTTTCCCTTGTCCCCCCATGCCTACAATTGGGATGACATCTAGCTCATTTGTACCTCTAATCAGATACTGAATCATATTTTCTGTGTCATTCCCAAAACCCACTATCTCCTCATCAGTCATTGGATTGCTATGTCGAGTTGACATGTGTTTAAATGGTGCTACCACATAGCAAGGCTCAAGAGCAACGTCTGTTGAACAAATCTCAGTCACCTGCGCATTAATTTGCTTGATCTCTTTTGAGATTGTAGGAAGTGAGCAAAAAATATGCCAAAAAACATTATTCTGAGCAAGAATAGAGTCAATGGCAACTTCAGCTTCATACGCCAAATTGATAGTACACCTGTGAAGATCATGAAGAATTTCATTCTCATGGTGTACCTTGGCGACATCTCTGAAAATGGATGATAAAGATGACAGATCCTTCTCTAAAATGGATGCAAGAGCTGATAGCTCTTTCTCCAAATTCTCCAAAAGAGGTTTCATCAGGAAATCTAAACCAGATTTAGATTTCGATATCCCATTCAGTTTCCATATCAGAGAATCCAGAAAGCTCCATCCACCAACAGTGGAGAACTGAGATGGAGTGAATTTGAAGGATTTATAGTACGTCTCCACTTGTGCCTTCAGATCTTTAGTTTTCTCCAATATCTGTATCGAGCAAAGTCTTATTTTGCTATTGCCATCTTTGTTTATTGAGCTAGGCAGAAGCTTGTGAATTACATATAGAACATCACCCGCTATAGCTAAAACCTTTTCCATAACCTCATTCAACCAGTTACCGTTAATTACATGATTTGCCACATCAGCATCAAGGAAAACCAACAAGAACTCTATTGCTACATCAATATTTCGAGCAGATTTATTATTAGGAAAGTTCTCGAGCTTTTTGTTTCTGAGATACATCAGCAGACTATGGAGATGATGAGAAAATTCTTTTGGTAATTTCTTATCTTTGAAAGTTCTTGATTGAGTAAACTTGGAAGCCTTTAGTTCACTGAGAAAAATCTTCTTCATTTCCAGCTCCACTAAAACAATCAAGCATAATACATATGGAGATTTATCGAAGAGATAATACTTATATGTGTCATATCTGTCGACCTCACCCTCATTTGTATCATCTACAAAATCAGAAAAAAGAATAACTGAAACAGCAATACAGAGCTGTCCCACATTGTTAGCCATGAATTGAATTCGAGTCTCCAAACATTCCAGCTTCTCATGGTTGATGCAACCATTTATCTCTGTGTCATATAAGTATCTCAAAAATTTCATTTTCTTTTGAACAATTTTCAGTTGCTTTATAAATATGTGCATTTCAAGGTTTTCCTCAGGAGGGTCATACCTAACCTCCTCCTCCAATAAAATCATCAGTACATCATTAAGATTCTTTCCAAGGAAATCCATATATTTCGATAGATCAAAATCTTTCAACTCATAATTGTAACTTAGATTGGTTTTACCTTCCAAGAATTTGAATAAATGTGAATATAACCTTCCTAGATTAAGGTTAGTTTTACATTCATCTGGAACTGGAATTCTATCTAATAGCCACCGAAGCATTTTCACAATCCATTTGGCCTTCTTTATGATTATGTCTCTGGAATCAGGCAAAAGAAAATTATGATACATTACCACAATTTCAAGTACTTCAATTTGAGCAATCTTGATGCTATCCAGATTACCTCCACTCTTAATCCTTCTCAGGTGATCTAAAATTTCCTTAATTTCATTTTGAGCCATCTTCAGTAGAAAAATTCCTGCAAGCTCACCAACTCTTGGAATTAGTTTCATTAAGAGCAACATTTTTATTCATCTAGTCTTTTGAAGCTATGTTAATGCTTGTGGAAGAATACACATCTTATGTACCATTTTGTCTTACAAACAGTGCCTATTTACCCTTATATATACCATTTTGTCTTACAAACAGTGCCTATTTACCCTTTTCATATGGTCAGTCAACTAATAATTACTTCCGCTGTCTCATTTTATGTGACATATTTTTAGATTTCGAGATTCAAACAAGTCTATCTTTGATCATAAATTTTCAATATATCTTTTAAATATTTTGAATTGTCAATTATTGTGACTTATAGTACTTTTTACATAGTTTACAAATATGTATATTTTCATTTTAAAAAATTTGAAGATTCCATGAGCAAATACTCGGTCAAACTTAAACTATTTGACTCTAAAAAATGAAATGTGACACATAAATTGGAACAAAGGGAGTATTATCTAAAAAAATCAAGAGATTGTATATGATAATCTACCTTTGTATTGCAATTATTGTAAGAACCAAGGTCACAATGAAGATAATTGTCGTTTGATCTCGAAAAAAAATCAAAATAACATACAAATTGATAACACCATTGAAGTTGCTTTAAAAGGTACTATCAATAGGGAAAAGTATCAAGGTAATGCGAGAGAAATACTAAATGAAAAAAGAAAGATTGTAGATATTGATCAAAGTAAAGCTACTTCTTTAGATCGACAATTGGTTGCTGCCACTTCTGAGCAAAATCGTGCCGACTCAATGGATGTTGATACAAGTAATATTGGTTTCAAAAAACTACTAAAAATAAAGGTGATTGCAATAACCAACAGGCAGCTACTAATGAGGGCAATCAAAGAAGTTGGGATGAATTTGATGTCTAATGCAACTAAAAACGCAGGGGGAACACCAAAAGTTGGGATTGATGTGCCGCAAGTTGGTTCAGGGCAAAAATTAATGGATTCAGGACAAAAACTAATGGATACATCTGATGTTGAAGATGCTGAAAATTCTATGCAGCATGTTTTGCAAGTCGAAATCGAGAATGCAGCTAAAAACTAGACATTGGTTGCACACAAAAATTCAACTAGTAGTCGGACCCTTTCCTTGACTAGTAAAAATAATTCTCCATGTAGCAAAAAGGGTGAGACTGAGAATTTTCATGACAGTGAAAAGAGGCATGATATTAGTAATGCCTTAAGAGACCTATTATGTTCGAATAGCTTTAATGTTTTATTGAAGACTATGGAAAGCAAGTAAGGTTAACAGAGAATGACAATGATTTGATCCAAGATAAACAAGTCTCACCACCTGCTATGAATAGCAAATTAAGTCCAGAAGCTCCCGTATTTGTGCCGAAATATGTGATTGCAAAGAAGAATGAGTCAAGGGCCTAATTAGAGTCAAATACCATTGATTTGGACGAGGATTCTCTTGATGAAAATGAGGAAGACAATATGTTGGACATATGCATTGATAGAGTGGCTAGGGAAGGGGATATATCACCTAGGCAGCAAAGAAGTGGAAGCAACAAAAATAAAAAGAAGACACATGGAAGGCAACTTACTTGGAACGGTAAAATGACCGAGGAATTTGTTCCCAAGGCACCTATCAATGCGATAGACAAAGCAGAACCATTTGACAAAATCAATAGGTTCAACAAGATCCAACAAATCCATAAAGAAGGTATGAATTATCAAGTGTTGTTGGATAGGTTTGAAGAAGAAGACAAGAGAAAATTACTTCAAGTTACTTTTGATGGGCAATCAATCTTTTTTAATTCATGTTTTTGTAATAGAAAGTTTGAGGTTGATAACTCAACTTTCTTCTTGATTGACATATTTTTACATTATTTTAGCATCCTTGCTTGTAATATCATCACGGAGTGTATTACAAACTCTGTGGTGATCAGAAAATACTTAGTTCTCTCTAGTTCTTATTTTCCTCATGTTAGGTAGCAGAAGTTAGGTATTTCATTAGGATTAGTGAGGTAAGACCTAGCCCCCCTTGCTTGTACTTATCCCTATTGATATTTTTTTTATGTTTAATAGAAGGCTAGTATGAAAATAAATTATGAATCAATGGAACTCACCTTAATCTTAACTTATCAAATCTCCTGTTATTCCTCAATAACTCAATAGTATATCAATCGATTGTTAACTGATTGATTGTATATCCGAATCCTATATGGCACAAGGTGTTGTCTATATCTAGTACATGGAGATGGGAAAGGAGATCAAACAATAATTAGAGTTTGCAATGGCACAAACAGAGTGAAATGTGCATTGTATGAGTTCTGAATTATTGCATTATTAATTTATTAATTAATGGTAGGCAAACAACAATTAGTGCTTTATTAATTAATGATAGTGCTTCGTTCCTATTGATTGCTTTAGTAAAAACGTCCATCAACTTTATCATTGTCTTTGAGAATTATGTCTTATTCCATATATAATATATTATACGGAAAAGGGTCAAAATTATCCTTAAACTATTCGAAATAGCTTATATATATATATATATATATATATATATATATATATATCCTTTAATTATGTTTGAGATCAAAATTACCCTTGCCATTTATGTTTTGGACCACAAATACCATTAAAGCGTTATCTTTGCCATTAGAGCTGACATGACAGTTCAACATGGCAAAAATACCTTCCTTTCAATAATGTTGTTCTTCCTTGTTTATCCCTATCACAAAAAGAAAATCAAATATAATTCTTCCATTGTTCTCTTTTGAGTTGTTGTTCGGACTTTGGAACTCAAATTTCAAAGTGTGCTGAAGTTTGTTTCAAGGTGTAATTGCGTGTTGAAGGATCGAGTTCATTGTTTGGGTTTTGGGATCATAGATTCACAAAATCGATTTTTAGATTTTTCAAGCTTTTTAGAACTCTTATATATTTTTTATATTTTTTGGGATTTCAACTCAAATCTTCAAACTAAGAAATCAATTGTTAAATGTCAATTTCCATCTTCAATTGCAATATCCAAGCAATTTTTAGTAACGTTCAATTAAATCTCTTCAAATTTTTGCACTTCAAAAACCCAACAAAAGCTAGAAATTTCTCACCAAAAAGCTTTCAAATGAGTATCTATTTTCGAATTTCAACACAAAGAATGACTTCAAGAGTTTTTCAACGTCAACCTTGAGAATTAAATCTTCAGCCTTAGATTCAATGACATCAGAACCCAAACAATGAACTCGATTATTCAACACACAACTACTATCTCAAATGAACTTCAGCGCACTTCGAAATTGGAATTTCAAAGTCCAAACAAGAACTCAAACAAGAACACTGAAAGAACTATTTTATTTTTTTATTTTTTTTTTAAAATGTGATAGAGATGGACAAGGAAGAACAACATAATTGAGAGGAAGGGATTTTTGCTATGTTGAACTGCCTAGGTGGACTATCATGTCAGCACATATGCCAAAGATAACGTTTTAAGGGTATTTGTGGTCCAAAACATAGACGGCAAGGATAATTTTGATCTCAAACATAAATAAAGGGTATATATGAGCTATTTCAAATAGTTCGAGGATAATTTCGACCATTTTTCGTATATCAAAAAAAGACCCACTATGTTGTCATTTTCTTTAAAGAAAAGGAAACTCGTGTTTGTTGGGACGCCTATGTAACGGGTATAAGGTATTCACAGAATTATTTGACTATGCATGAACCTATTTGATCAAGCTTTAAGAAATGACATTGACAAAATAGCTTCTCACATGAGAATGAGATTCATCTACTCTTAATCAGAATTTAAATAAGGTGAACTCACCAATCAATTATCTTCAAATACCGGACAATTGTACAAAAATGATCGAGATGCATGTTATCATATAGAAAATGTATGAATAACAGATTCTATATCGAAAACTTTACTTTAATAACTCTTGCATGGTATTTAGTAGGTTTTTCTTCTTCTTCTTTTTTTTTTCTAATTTTCTTCTGTTCGATAAATAGAACACATGAAATCCTTGTTGACTAGGTTTATGTTTCTTCTTTTAAAATTGTAAATCGACTTTTTCCAGGAAGAGCACAACAGAAGGCAAGAAAATGTCGTATCCACTCATGTTACATAAAAATGAAATAGAGAAAGTTGCTGTACAACATCATCAATTAGCTTTATGATCTTCAAGCAAAATATACTCAAAACTAAATTAAAAATGTAAATGTTCGATGGAAAAAAAAAACTAGAAATAATCCAAAACAATCATATACGTAGTCTTCTAACTGGAAAAGGGGAAAAAAAAAAAACAAAACAAAACAAAGAGAGTTCACCTTTTAGCTTTAAAAAACTAGTATGAAATTTACTTCCTTATGTACAAATTTGAGTTTCTAAGAGGCAAAATAGTGGTGACAAAAATCCTTTTAAGTCAATCTTCAGCTAAAGAGCTTCCTTCCATTTTGTTATTGACTTGATTTCTTACATCCACATTTGCAGTTTTCAAGTTCTGTATTCAGATTCTGCATAAGAAAAAGAAAATGTGAAAAATATGTGTCTGCTACTTCAATCACAGCTATAAAGGTGGGGCTAGAAAATTTATTATTTTTTTTGCAAAATATATTAGACATCATCTATCCCAAAAGCATTAAGGTTAAATTGTTCGGTTTGGTGTAAACATCTGAGAATATAAGATATGTTGCTCGGGCCAAAATTGTTGTACTAGCATTTGATCATAGCTTTTGGAGGATCTAATCTAACACACTGACAATATCTTTTAAGAGTCCGAGCAACATAGAGTATAAATAATTTAGGTAAAGCTGCAAAGCAGTAAGGTTGATCAATTTAATCACCCACCTGAACCTGATCTTGAAGGGTTCGAATGTGCTGCACTGCTAGATCCAGCATGTCAGCGTAGCTCGTTTGCTGCAAAAACAAACAAGGAAATATTGTTAATATTGGAGTGTAGCTCGTTTGCTGCGATAAAATTTGCAGCTCAAGCATGTTGCAATAAGTGCCAACTGAGAAAATATTGTGAAGTGGAACATAAGAAAAGAAAGCATACAATCAAGATTACTGAAAGACTAATTTTTTGTTTACACAAATCTATAAATATTCAATAAATTGATGGTTTAACAGCATTTTAGCATGTCAAGTAACAATTATCCAATTGAATAGAAGTCTTGGAAGTACCATTTGCCACTTCCAATTCGCTAATTTTCTTTGTTCCAAGCAAACATGGTTACAGAGTTATAGTAAATGAAGCACTTCATAAATAGCTATGCTTTATAATCGCACAGCTATACTGCAAGTTATAATAAATGAGTTTTTCTTACTTAGTTAAAATTTCAAAATTTAGTCAAAATCATTTTTAGTCAAATCGCCGGTCAACCGCAAGTTAGCGGACATTTCGAGGGCCCAACACCTTCTCGGAATGTACATTGAACTCCGAACCCTTTTATTTTCAATTGATTTTATCTGTTTAAGTCTTTTGAAAACCTTAAGTTTTTTTCTTGATTTTTACTAAAAAATTAAGTGGCGACTCTGTTTCTTTTGGAAAATCGATTTCTCTTCAAATCATAAGTTTAATCGATTTTTCAAAAACAAGTCCATTTTCATTTTTATTTTTTCGAGTAAAACACTCACCTCAATATAATCTTAACTTATCGAATCTCCTGTTGTTCCTCAGTAGCTCAGTGATAGATTGGTCTATTATTAACTGATTGATCGTAGATCCAAAACCCATATGGTACAAGGTGTTTTCTAGTACAGAGAGATGGGTGAGGAGATCAAACAATAATTAGAGTTGGCAATGGCTCAAACAGACTGGAATGTGTATTGTATGAGTTCTGAATAATTGCATTATTAATTTATTAAATAATGGTAGGTAAACAACAACCAGTGCTTTATTAATTAATGATAGTGCTTCATTCCTATTGATTGCTTTAGTAGAAACGCCATCAACTTTATTCCATAATATATTATTAAAAAAAGACCCACTATAACAAATGTGTGACAATAATGATGGAGGGCGGACCGAAGAGGGCAGATCAGCAGAAAAAAGGATTGACAAGCATTTAGGCTAACAAGCATTTTAGTCGAATCACATCGGTATAGCCCAAATAGGAGAGGAACGTAAAAAAACTCAAATTTTGCAGTAAAAAATATTCAGACCTTTGTCCAATAAATCACATTCTGCTTTCACATCCTAGAGTATCGAATTCTAAATATATTCATCTAAATATATATAGTTTTATATTGGCATAATACATATATTGACCCCTAAACTTGGCTTCAAATTTTAACTTTGACCTTTAACTTTGTAAGTGCACAAATAGGCACTTTAACTATCCAAAACTTAAACAAAAAAACACTCGGATCCTACCTAGCAAAATGCGTGAAATACACTCAAATTAGGCGCGTCAGTAAAAATTCAGGGGGTCAACAGTAAAAAAAGCATTGAAAGGACAATTAAACCCTTTTTATATTTTTTTCAACAATTTTCCCCTCTTTTTTGCATTATTTGTTGTTTACTGCAAAATGCAAGTGACATTTAATAAAAATTTTTGTTATTACGAAAAAAAATTATAATGAAGTTTTTTTTTGGCAAGAAGGAAAAAGGAACACGTGTAGTACTAATTTTTTTTTTTGAGATTCAATCAATTTTTTTTGTCTTTGAAATATTTCTAGCTGTTAATTACTATAATTTATAATACTTTCTAAGAAATTTTCAAATAATATATATTATTTCATTTGTCCGAATTTATGCATCACCGGTAAAATTTGAAGAGTCAATCAGATCTTTTATATATTTTTATATCTTTTAAATATTTAAGTAATTAATTATCGTGATTTATAATATTTTATACAATTATTTAGTATGGTAAAAGAAATTTAAAAGAAACACGCATCCTTCAATAGTAAAATATGGGTCCCCCTTTTTTTTACAGGTTGACCTCATGTCTGTATAGTCTTTTTTTGTCCAGAAGGAAAAAGGAACACATGTCGACCCCAAGGTCCTCTCTATTCCCGCTTATTATATTATATACTAGTGATGAAGAGCCCGTGCTAATAATTAATTTAAAAGTTAATTTTTAATTGACGTTAAATAAATAGTTTTAAATTTTAAATTTGAATAAATTATATATATTTATATGGTAGTAAATGTTCATGTTAACTCTAAAATGAATACATCACTATTAATAAAGCTTGAAGTTTAAAGAAAAATCCTTAAATGACCAAAATAACCCTTAAACTCAATTTTAATCACAAAAAGCATATATGTCCATGGTGTGGTGGCTGATTCATCAACTAATTTTTTGTATGTTTTTTCAAAAATATTTTAGTTGCTAATTTGTTATAATTTATAAAAATCATTAACGTCATTTTCGAATAACTTATAGTATTGTTAACTTTCAACAATATATATTGTTCCATCTATTCAAATTCATGTGTCACCAATAGAATTTCAAGAGTCAACAAAAAATTTTCTAAAAAAAATATATTTTAATTATGATTTATAGTACTTTTAAATATAACGTATAGTGTGTTTGTAGGCTCTTATTAGATTGAAAAAATATTTTAAATTAGTAATTATTGTAATTAATAGTGTATATTACGTAATTTTCAAATTTGTAATAAATTTTTTTAAATATTAAGTCTAATAATTTATAGTATCTTAAATGTAATCTTTGAATACACATAAATTAAAAAAAGAAATAAGATAAATAAATTATAAATTAAATAATTGACATTTTCAAATATTAATTTACCACAAAATGAAAGTGAAGGAAGAAGTTGTGAGGCAAAAATAAAGAGAAATTATTTGAAAAGGTGTCAAATATACAGGAAAACGGGCCCTTATGCATTGAATAGTTGGCAGCCATTGAGTGGGTCACTAATACACGTGGCAGCGTGTGTATTTCACGCTTTTGGCTCCAAAAATCGCGTGTTTATTTATTTAAAGGTAGGATAGTTAAAGTGCCTATTTGTGCATTATGAAAGTTGGAGGTCAAAGTTAAAATTTGAAGCCAAGTTTAGGAGCCAATATATGTATTATGCCTTTTATATTTGTTACTTATACAAATATTAAAAAGAATTTAACTACAGTAGAGAGTTCATGCCATACATGGGGAAGAAGGGAAGATCGATTTTACAAATAAAAGTTTACAATTTTTCAAGGGTTCATTTGGATAGGCGATATGAAATTATGGTATGAAATCGTATTGATATGAAGTTGAAGTTTTGATTGGACATGCAATTTTGACTTCTTAAGTTGTATTTTTTTCCCCTCATAAAACATGAAAAATCCATCAGTTGTGAAAACCATCAAATTTTTTCAATTCTTATACAATCTTACCAAATGAGCAAACCATCATTCATATACGAGATATCAGAACATTCTAAAGCTCCGCATTGATGAATCACACATATCTTCATGTTCCTTTTATAAAAATAAAATAAAATTGTGATTAAAAATTTTCAAATACACATAATCTTCCTTTATGAGTTCTGCATTATTATTGCAGAGAAAAGGAGAAAGCAGAGAGCACTAAGGGAAAAGGTGAAAACACTCCAACTTTCCAATACATATACTTCTCTTTTTGACCCCAAGTCTTCTCCGTGGGCCCGGCCGATGTCTGATTAAATTAGAATATACAAAGATATTTAAGACACATGTAAATCTAGTAAAGAATGTGAAGATGCCGTTGCTAAGACTAAGGGAACAATACGTTTGGAGTTGATGGTCAAAAACACATACATTTGGTAGCGCAAAGCATCAGTGTGAACATCTATTGTGTTTTCTGTAACGGCTCTTGGAATTTGGGTTGTAACACAATCTAGTCTCCTACTGTCAAGTAAATGAAGAACAAAAAAGGACAATACAACAATAACAAAGTTCAAAAGTTTTAGTGCATAGTAAAATATTATGTCGATGAGCTTAAATCTAAGACTCTTATCAAAACCTTCGAGTTTTCTATGCTGCGAAAATTTGTAAATTTGTGAGGTTTGCTTATATTCAAGGGAAAATGCATAAGTACCCCCAGCCTATGCCCAAAATCTCTGAGACACACCTAACCTTTACTAAGGTCCTATTACCCCCCCGAACTTATTTTTTAATTAATTGTTTACCACTTTTCGGCTTACGTGGCAATATAAACCAAATAGGTTGAAAGCTTTGTTCAACACGCGCCGGGCCCCACTTTTTCAACTTTCTAAAAAGTAGCTTTTACACTTCACAAAATTTCAAAAAGCTATCCTATTATTTATAATCTACTTTGTTAATATATTTTTAGTTAGTTTATAGATTTCAATGTTTATATATTTTATTTCAAATTTGGGCATGTAAAATTTTGTAAATATTATATATATAATTTTTATTTTATTTATAGATAAAAAAAAATTATTTATAATCTACTTTGTTAATATATTTTTAGTTAGTTTATAGTTTTCAATGTTTATATATTTTATTTTAAATTTGGGCTTGTAAAATTTTGTAAATATTATATATATAATTTTATTTTATTTATAGATAAAAAAATATTACTTATAATCTACTTTGTGAATATATTTTTAGTTAGTTTATAGCTTTCAATGTTTATATATTTTATTTCAAATTTGGGTTTGTAAAATTTTGTAAATATTATATATATAATTTTATTTTATTTATAGATAAAAAATATTATAACTTTGTTAATATATTTTTAGTTAGTTTATATATTTTATTTCAAATTTGGGTTTGTAAAATTTTGTAAATATTTTATATATATATATATATATATATAATTTTTTTTTTAATTTTAATTTTAATTTTTATTTTTATTTTATTATTATTTTTTTTTTAAATTGCCATCATCAAGGTTTGTCACCCGATGTCAGGGTCTGGCTAGACCCACGTCTTTCCCATTCATTCAATATAATTTTATTTTATTTATAGATTAAAAAATATTATAACTTTGTTAATATATTTTTAGTTAGTTTATAGTTTTCAATGTTTATATACTTTATTTCAAAAAAATATATTTTGTACTCATGTGAATTTTACCGTCTTTACGAAAATTTCTATTCATTTAACGTTTCTTAAGTTTAGCTTATCACACAGGTAGGTGAAAATATATTTGATCTCTTTTTCAAACACCTTTAAGTTGTAAAAAACCGAAAAAAACCAAAAAAAAAAAAAACCGAAAGAACAGACTAAAACCGAAACCGAAAAAACTGACTTTGCGTGGTTTGATTTGATATTTAGATTTAATTAACCGACATAATTGGTTTAGGTTTTTTTTAATGAAAAACCAAACCAAATCGACCTATGTACACCCCTACTTCTAAGTCATCAAGAATCGTGGTTGAGTTCAAAGGTTAGTTTTTTCTTGATTTTATTTTGTTAGCTTTTCGAAGAAAGGAGCAATTTAACTTATGATAATGGAGGTTTTTTTTTCAAACATGAAGAACAATAATAAAGAAGAAGACAATTGAGTTAATATTTATTTTTTCCAAGTTTATTTTAACACATGACCAATTTTTATTGGTCAGTGCTGTCATAAAGCTGCACCCACGCGCCTAACATAGGTGAAATCACGGACTCAGCCACGTAGGCCGAAAAGTGGTAAACAATTAACTAAAAAATAAGTTCGGGGGGTAATAGGACCTTAGTAAAGGTTAGGTGTGTCTCTGGGATTTCGGGTATAGGCTGGGGGGGTACTTATGCATTTTCCCTATATTCAACAAGAATTTTTTTTTGTAGTTGAGTTAATTTTGCAACTCTAACTTGTCATGGCAAAGAGACAACCTCAACCTCAGTGAAGAAAGTTTCCTGTTTCTCCGATGTTAGCTAGAGAGTCTGTTATAAGACAACGACTAATAAACCCAATAATAATGAAAAGAAAAAGTTAACTTCAATTATCAGATCCAACATAAAAATCTCTAAAGATGTTGAGGTTTCCTTTGAGTTTTTCATGAGCGTAGGCCCGTAATACAAACTAAATGGGGTCTTTCTTAGTACTCTAAAAGACATGAAGAAACTTGCTCACTTCAGAATATCAAGACATGGATATGAAGGAACTGCCAAAAATAGTATGTGAATCTATTGACAGAGAAGGCAAATGTTTCATTGTGCTGGATAATGTGTGGACGCAAGCCGTCATGAACTTGCTGCAGTAGTCAAATTCAAACAAATCCTCGTGAGTTTAAGAGCAATTAAGGGAAAACAAGCATCAATTAAAAAAGGCGAACTGAAACAATACCATTGTTGTGGTTACAGGCACATACTTGATTCACCAATCCTGTATTGAACATATTGTTTGAACATTAGATACTCAAAAACAGAACATATTTAGGAGTTTGTTTCTACTTACTTTGATAATGAGGTCAATACGGTCATTTCCCTCATTCTCTTCAACATCTTTCTTAATCCTCACAGCTGAAGTCTCCAGAGATTTCTTCTCGCACCAAATCAACTTAATCTGTTTCAGTGTTAGAATATCTGCAAAGCTAAGGGGTATCTCCTCTAGTTTACTACACTTTTTTATAACAAGTGTTTCAAGCAAGGGAAATGATTCCTCCGAGGCATCCCACCTTGAGATATCTGACCACCCCAGTTTCAACAACTTAAGTTTATGGAATGTGATATCTCTAAGGCACCACACTTCTGATTGAGGAACATACATATCTAGTAATTGGAGATACTCCAGGCTTGGTAGTCCCGCAATGAAGGAAATCAGATTTTTTATAGGAGTCCCACTTAGTACCAACTTGTTTAAATTTGAAGGCAATTGTAACCCAGAGACAATGTGGAGCCCCCCAAAGGAAAGGTGAGGTATTTGAAGCTGGGTAATATTCTCCAATGTGAGACAAAAAGACTCTGCAGAATCACTATCACCCCCGTAAAATTCGATGTGAAGTTGTTGAAGATTAGGACACCTCCTTGATAACACATTCATCCTATCAATTGGAACTCTAAGAATGTTCTTTAATATCCTCAAATTTTCCAATTTAGAGGATAGGCCATGCTTATCCTCTTCCAAATCAAATTCAGCTCTCCAAATATCAACATGCCTTAATTTTTCCATTTCCCAAAAAGACGCTGGTAACAGTACTGTATCATCCCAATAATTATGCACCATTAAAGTTTCAAGATGGGGCAGACGTGATTCTGGATCAAAATAGAATTTCTTTGCCACAACTGCAAGGTACTTTAGGTGATTTAGTGGTTTCAACGTAGCTGTCGACAAATAACTCACTGCATCGGAACGCAAATCCAAGACCTTAAGAAGTCGCAATTTATGTATCCAAGACCTTAAGGGAAACCCATCAAAATATTCTCCTATCACTGACCTCAAGGGTTGGTGGAAAGGCTTCTGTGTTTTGGATCTCAGAGATGTAGACTTGGAAAGCTTTTCACTGAAACTGAAGCTCACTCGACTTCCCTTCCAATCCAAAGGTTGAAACTGGACAACATGCCCCTTCACTGCCAGCATAAACTTTTCTTTTCTACTCTCCTCCAAGCAAAAGTGATGCACTACATCATGAACCTGACAGTATTTCACTTTTCCATTATAACTACTCTTTGAAACCATTACCACGTTACTGTTAATGAGATCCATCAAGTAATCTTCAGCAGATTCACTGTTTTGCACGAATCCTTCCGCAACCCATAGACTTATCAATTTAGACACTCGGATTCTCGCATCCTCCGGAAACATCCCCATATAAAGAAGACAAGGCTTTAAACAATCTGCTAAGTTATCAAAACTCAACTGCATAGTCGCGCGACTATATTCTTCCGACTCACTATCAAGATAGTCAAATAAAGCATCCTTAACCTCATTCCACCAAGATTCTTCCGATTTTCTTTTTTTGATTATTCCTGCTACCAAGACAACCACAAGAGGCAATCCTTTGCATTTTTTTGCAATTTTTAGACTCACATATTGTAGTTCAGGTGGGCAACCTTCCTGCTGAAATACTGTTCTCTGCAACAATTGGCAACTCTCTTCGGTTGTGAGGAATGGAAGAGAATAAGGATCAGTATGGTACTTGACTTGCTCACCCACTTTCTCAAGTCGCGTTGTTACTACTATTCTGCTTCTATTTCCAACGTCTGGAAAAGAAAACCTTAAGTCATCCCATGCCATATAATCCCACATATCATCCAATACAATGAGATATCTCTTGCCCATTAAGATTTTCCTCAACTCGTCAGCAAGGATGTCATCCTTATCCCCCTTGTCCTTGGAACCGCTAACTGGACTAAAAATCTCTTGTAATAGCGTTCTCCGGTTATATGTTTGGGAAATGATGCACCATGCTCGAACATCAAAATGAGAAACAATGTTTTCACTATTGTACACCTTTCTAGCAATTGTCGTTTTCCCTTGTCCCCCCATGCCTACAATTGGGACGATGTCTAGCTCATTTGTACCTCTAATCAAATACTGAATCATTTTTTCTGTGTCATTCCCAAAACCCACTATCTCCTCATCAGTCACTGGATTGCTATGTCGAGTTGGCAGGTGTTTAAATGGTGCTACCACATAGCAAGGCTTAAGAGCAACGTCTGCTGCCACATCTCAGTCAACTCCGCATTAATTTGCTTGATCTCTTTTAAGATTGAAGGAAGTGAGCAAAAAATATGCAAAAAAGCATTATACTGAGAAAGAATAGAGTCAATGGCAACCTCAGATTCATATGCCAAACTGATGGTACGTCTATGAAGAACTTTAGGAATTTTATGTTCATGGTGCACCTTTGCGACATCTGTGAAAATGGATGACAACTCCTTCTCTAAAATGGATGTAAGAGATGATAACTCTTTCTCCAAATTACCTAAAAGAGGTTTCATCAGAAAATCTAAACCAGATTTAGATTTTGTCATCTCATTAAGTTTCCTTGAAAGAGAATCCAGAAAGCTCAATCCACTAAAGGTGGAGAACTGAGATGGAGTGAATTTTAAGGATTTGTAGTAAGTCTCCACTTGTGCCTTCACATCTTTAGTTTTCTCCAATATCCATAATGAGCAAAGACTTATTTTGCTAGTGTCATCTCTGTTTATAGAGCTAGGAAGAAGCTTTTGGATCACATATAGAACATCACCCGCTATAGCTCCAACTTTTTCCATAACCTCCTTCAACCAGTTACCATTAATAACATGATTTGACAAATCAGCATCAAGGAAAACCAACAAGAACTCTATTGCCACATCAATATTTTGAGCAGAGATATTATCAGGAAAATTCTCGAGCTTTTTGTTTCTGAGATACATCAGCAGACTGTGGAGATGATGTGAAAATTCTTTTGGAAATTTCTTTTCCTTGAATGTTTTTGATTGAATAAACTTTGAAGCCTTTAGTTCATTGAGAAAAATCTTCTTCATTTCCATCTCCACTAACACAATCAAGCATAATAGATAAGAAGGTTTATTCAAGATATCACACCCATATGGTTCAACCTCATCGTTATGTGTATTATATAAAAAATCAGCATCAATGTTAACTGAAACAGAAAGACAAAGCTGTCCCACATTGCTAGCCATGAACTGAATTCGAGTCTCCAAACATTCCAGCTTCTCATCATCAACGTAACTATTTATCTCTATGGCATATAAGTATCTCAAAAATTTCATTTTCTTATGAACAATTTTCAGTTGCATTATAAATCTGTGTATTGCAGGGTTTTTTTCTGGAGGGTCATACCTAACCCTTTCCAAGAACATCATTATCATATCATTTAGATTCTTTCCAAGGCAATCCATACATTCTGACAGATCAAAATCATTCAACTCATAATTGTAACTTAAATTGGTATTACCTTCAAAGAATTCCAACAAATGTGGTACTTGACTTTCCCTAACCAACTCATAACTACACTTATCTACTTTGATATATGAAGTCCCTTGGAATACCCTTCGAAGCATTCTTACAATCGTTTTGGCATTCTTTGTGAGTTTGACTGAGGAATCAGAAAAAAGAACACGATGACACTTTATAAAGGTTCTTAAAACTCTTAGCACCATTTCAAGTTTCTCAATTCGATTAATCCTGAGGCTACTCTGAGAACCGTTACTCTTCATCCTTCTTAGGTTAGCTAACATTTCCTCAATTTCATTTTGAGCCATTTTCTGTTTACAAATTCCTGCAAGTTATTCAACTCCTGGAATTAGGATCATTAAGAGCAACATTTTTATTCATGTCTTTCAATATCTTAATGCTTGTGAAAGATTATACATCTCATGTATCATTTCATCTAACAAATGGCGTATATTTATCTTTTTTTATATGGTCACTTAACTAATAATTATTATCTCATAAAATCACTTAACTAATTCTTTTGAATGGACCATTGAAAAAAAAAATCCAACTCTATCTATAGGAAAAAAGTAATTCATGAAGAAGATGACTTATACAGTTAGTTAATAAGTGAAACCAACTTGTAATTTTTTCTTCTCTTATGCCTCTTTAGTATCTTCAATTTTCTGTTCCAATCATTAAAAAGAACAAATATGATTATAATTAATATTGAAAACAGTTTCCCTATAGAAAAACTATTTAAATGATTCTAGAGATGTGACATTGAGCCAAACTCAACCCCTAAATTGTAACTCATTAGGAAGAATTATTTAAGCACATATAAGCAAATTACCAGTCTGTTTCCCGATCAATGTGGGACTATAACACCCCTGTTTATATTCAGACCCAACTGGAGCATGGATCTCCAAACGAGAATGGATCTTGCTATGATACCTTAAAAATATGACACCTAGATATAACTCAATCTGAAAAGCTAAAAGTTTTATATACCAATACGAGTCTACTGTATTCGTGTCTTGTATAATTTGTTTCTCCTTTTTTCATTCCTTCTTTTGTTTACTTGGCTGTAGGATAGACTTGGTGGAATGGAAAAGAATTTGTTAGCTTTATTCATTATGACTTGTGTATTGAATTCCTCGTCAAACTAAGACACTTAAATTAGGAAGAGGGGGTATATATATTCAGAGGATACGGAATTCCTTGAAGTATGAAAATAAATTATGAATCAATGGAACTCACCTCAATCTTAACTTATCGAATCTCCTGTTGTTCCTCAGTAGCTCAGTGGTAGATTGATCGATTGTTAACTGATTGGTCGTAGATCCGAATCCTATATGGCACAAGGTGTTGTCTAGTACAGAGAGATGGGTGAGGAGATCAAACAATAATTGGAGTTGGCAATGGCTCAAACAGACTGGAATGTGTATTGTATGAGTTCTGAATTATTGCATTATTAATTTATTAATTAATGGTAGATAAACAACAATCAGTGCTTTATTAATTCATGTTCCTTTTATAAAAAATATGTTTGTAAAAAAATTTCAAATACACATAATCTTTCTTTATGAGTTCTGCATTATTATTGAAGAGAAAAGGAGAAAGCAGCACTAAGGGAAAAGGTGAAAAGACTCCATCAACTTTCCAACACATACACTTTTTTTTTTTACCCCAAGTCTTCTCCGTGGGCCCGGCTGATGTCTGATTAAATTAGAATATACAAAGATATTTAAATAATTTTAATTAAGACACAGTAAATCTAGTAAAGAATGTGAAGATGCCATTGTTATAGACTAAGGGAATGATACGTTTGGAGTTGATGGTCAAAAACACATATATTTGGTAGCGCAAAGCATCAGTGTGAACATCTATTATGTTTTTTTGTAACGGCTCTTGGAATTTGGGTCGTAACACAATCTAGTCTCCAAATGTCAAGTAAATGAAAGAACAAAAAAGGACAATACGTGGGGCAGTAGTGAAAAAAAGAATATTTCAATTGCTGCCACAAATTGCAATATTTCAAAAGAAAGAGTCAGTTTCAAGATCACATCCAACCAAAAAATCTCTAAAGATGTTCAGGTTTCCTTTGAGATTTTCCTGAACGTAGGCCCGTAATAAAAACTAAATGGGGTCTTTCTTAGTACTCTAAAAGACTTGAAGAAACTTGCTCACTTCAGAATATCAAGACATGGATGTGAAGGACCTGCCAAAAATAGTATGTGAATCCATTGACAGAGAAGGCAAACGTTTCATTGTGCGGGATAATGTGTGGACGCAAGCCGTCATGAACTTGCTGCAGTAGTCAAATTCAAACATATCGTCGTGAGTTTAAGAGCAATTAAGGGAAAACAAGCATCAATTTCAAAAGAACTGAAACAATACCATTGTTGTGGTTACAGGCACATACTTGATTCACCAATCCTGTATTGAACATATTGTTTGAACATTAGATACT
This sequence comes from Solanum commersonii, assembly GCA_029007595.1. Classification (NCBI taxonomy): domain Eukaryota; kingdom Viridiplantae; phylum Streptophyta; class Magnoliopsida; order Solanales; family Solanaceae; genus Solanum; species Solanum commersonii. Next base: position 716,641 of record JAJTWQ010000128.1, on the reverse strand, counting down.
CAAAAACAGAACATATTTAGGAGTTTGTTTCTACTTACTTTGATAATGAGGTCAATACGGTCGTTTCCTTCATTCTCTTCAATGTCTTCCTTAATCCTCACAGCTGAAGCCTCCAGAGATTTGTTTCTACACATAATTAACTTAAATCTGCTTCAGTGTTGAAATATCTGCAAAGCTAAGGGGGATCTCCTCGAGGTGGTCACACCTTTCTATAACAAGTGTTTTGAGCTGGGGGAAAGGATTCCTCCGAGGCATCCCACCTTGAGATATTTAAGCGCGACAGTTTCAAGCACTTAAGGTTATGGAACGTGATATCTTCAAGGCACCTATCTCTGATTTCAACAACTTCATCCGTGTCACATAAGTGGAGATACTCCAGGCTTGGTAGTCCCACAATGAAGGAAACCAGGATTTCGATACCAGCCCCACATAGTATCAACTTCTTTAATTTTGAAGGCAATTGTAACCCAGATACAATGTCGGGCCTCTCAACGGAAAGGTGAAGATTTTGAAGCTGGGTAAGATTCTCCAATGTGAGACAAAATAAATCTGCCGAATTATTAATGCCCCAATATTCAAATTTTGATGTTCAGTTATTGAAGATTAGGACACTTCCTTGATAACACATCCACCCTATCCCCTTCATCAATTGGAAATCCAACATACTTTAATATCCTCAAATTTTCCAATTCAGAGGATCCTTCAAAGAACCCCTGATTATCCTGTTCCAAATCAAATTTAGCATACAAAATCTTAACATGCCTTAATTTTTCCATCTCCCAAAAAGACGCTGTTAACCGTACTTCATTTTCCAAATTATTTACAATTAAAGTTTGGGCAGATGTGATTCTGGATGAAAATAGAACTTATTTGCACTAAGTGCGAGGTATTTCAGGTGATTTAGTGGTTTGAATGTAGCTGACGAAAAATAATCCACTTCATGGGAAATCAAATACAAGACCTTAAGAAGTCGCAATTTAAGAATCTGACAGAAGAGAATCTCACCAATTAACTCTAGGTCATTTATCGTTATCAGTGACCTCAAGTGTTGGTGGAAAGGCTTCTGTGTTTTGGATCCTAGAGATGCAAACTTGGAAAGGTCTTTACTGAAACTGAAGCTCACTCGACTTTCCTTCCATTCAAAAGGTTGAAACTGGCTATAATTCCCCTTCGCTGCCAACATAAACTTTTCTTCTCGACTCTTCTCCAAGCAAAAGTGAAGCACTACATCATGAACCTGACAGTATTTGACCTTACCATTATACCTTCTATTTGAAACCATTACCACGTTACTGTGAATGAGATCCATCAAGTAACCTTCAGCTGCCTCTTCCATCAATCTCCCAGATTCAATGTTCTGCCCGAATCCTTCCGCAATCCATAGACTTATCAATTCAGATACTGGAATTATTGCATCCTCCTGAAACATCCCCATATAAAGAAGACAAGGCTTTAAACAGTCGGTTAAGTTATAGTAACTCAACTGCATAGTTGAAAGACTATATTCCTCCGACTCACAATCAAGATAGTCAAATAAAGAATCTTTCACCTCATTCCACCAAGATTCTTCCATTTTCCTTTTTTTGATTATTCCAGCTACCAAGACAATCACTAGAGGCAATCCTTTGCATTTTTCTGCAACTAGTTGACTCACATCTTGTAGTTCAGGCGGACAATCTTCCTCTGGAAACACTTTTTTCTGCAACAATTGGCAACTCTCTTCTGTTGTGAGGAACGGAAGAGAATAAGGATCAGTATTGTACTTGACTTGCTCGCCCACTTTCTCTAGTCGAGTTGTTACTACTATTCTGCTTCTATTTCCGAAATCTGGAAAAGAAAGCCTTAAGTCATCCCATGCCATACAATCCCACATATCATCCAATACAATGAGATATCTCTTTCCCATTAAGCTTTTTCTCAACTTGTCAGCAAGGATGTCATCCTTATCTTCCTTGTCCTTGGAACCGGTAACTTGACTAAAAATCTCTCGTAATAGCTTTCCCCTGTTATATGTTTGGGAAACGATGCACCATGCTCGAACATCAAAATGAGAAACAATGGTGTCACTATTGTACACCTTTCGAGCAATTATCGTTTTCCCTTGTCCCCCCATGCCTACAATTGGGATGATGTCTAGCTCATTTGTACCTCTAATCAGATACTGAAGCATTTTTTCTGTGTCATTCCCAAAACCCACTATCTCCTCATCAATCACTGGATTGATATGTCGAGTTGGCAAGTGTTCAAATGGTGCTACCACATAGCAAGGCTTAAGAGCAATGTCTGCTGACCACATCTGAGTCACCTGCACATTAATTTGCTTTATTTCTTTTAAGATTGTAGGAAGTGAGCAAAAAATATGCCAAAAACATTATACTGAGCAAGAATAGAGTCAATGGCAACTTCAGCTTCATATGCCCAATTGATAGTATGCCTGTGAAGATCTTGAAGAATTTCATGTTCATGGTGCATCTTGGCGACATCTCTGAAAATGGATGATAAAGATGACAAATCCTTCTCTAAAATGGATGTAAGAGCTGATAGCTCTTTCTCCAAATTCCCCAAAAGAGGTTTCATCAGGAAATCTAAACCAAATTTAGATTTCGACATCCCATTCAGTTTCTGTATAAGATAATCCAGAAAGCTCCATCCACCAACAGTGGGGAACTGAGATGGAGTAAATTTTAAGGATTTATAGTACGTCTCCACTTGTGCCTTCAGATCTTTAGTTTTCTCCAATATCTGTATCGAGCAAAGACTTATTTTGCTAGTGTCATCTTTGTTTATAGATCTAGGAAGAAGTTTTTCTATGACATATAGAACATCACCTGCTATATCTTTAACCTTTAACAAGACCTCATTCAACCAGTTACCATTAATATCATGATTTGACACATCAGCATCAAGGAAAACCAATAAGAATTCTATTGCCACATCAATATTTTGAGAAGAGACAATATTATCAGGAATGATCCCAAGATTTTTGTTTCTGAGATACATCAGCAGACTGTGGAGATGATGAGAAGATCCTTTTGGTAATTTCTTATCCTTGAAAGTTCTTGATTGAGTGAACTTTGAAGCCTTCAATTCACCAACAAAAATCTTCCTCATTTCCAGTTCCACTAACACAATCAAGAATAATAGATAAGGAGGTTTATTCAAGATATCATACTCATATGCGTCGACCTCATCCTCATCTGTATCAACTAGGCTACTTGACACAGCAAGTAAAAGTTGTCCAACATTGTTAATCATGAACTGAATTCTAGTCTCCAAACAGTCTAGCTTCCCATTTTCAACGTAACCATTTATCTGTGTGGCGTATAAGTATCTCAAAAAATTCATTTTCTTTCGAACAATTTTCATTTGCTTTACAAATCTGTGTGCTTCAAGGTTTTCTTCAGGAAGGTCATCCAGTAAAATCATCAGAACATCATTTAGATTCTTTCCGAGGCATTCCATACATTCTGACATATCAAAATCATTCAACTCATAATTGCAACTTAAAATGGTATTACGTTCCAAGAATTTCAACAAATGTGATTCTAACCTTTCCAGATTAAGATTAGTTTTACATTCATCTGGAATCCTATCAAATACCCAGTGAAGCATTTTCAAAGTCAATTTGGCCGTCTTTGTGAGTTCCACTAAGGGATCCGGAAAGAGAACATGATGATACTTTATAAAGGTCCTCAAACATCTTAGAGACATTTCAATATTCTTAATTTTATCAATATCGAGGCTATCCAGATTACCTCCACTCTTGATCCTTCTTAGATGATCTAACATTTCCTCAATTCATTTTCAGTCATTTTCTGTTGAAAAATTCCTGCAAGTTCACCAACTCTTGGAATCAGGTTCATTAAGAGAAACATTTTTATTCATCTAGTGTTTGAAAATTATACATTTCACCTGCTATGTATGTTAATGCTTGGGCAAGATTATACACAAATGGTGCATATTTACGCTTTTCATATGATCACTTAACTAATTATAGTTATTATCTCAAAAAGTCAACTTTTTCTTTTTGATTCCAATTTCCTGAGATATATAGTAGCTAGCTACTAGTTGAGTGGACCATTTGAGAAATCAACCCTCTGATTCTGTATCTATGGGAAAAAAATAACTTACAGTTAGTTAACAAGTATCTTCTGTTTTTTTTTTATAAAAAAAATAGCATAATAACAAGTATCTTCAATTTCTGATCCAATCATAAAAAAAATGGAGCAAAAGAGATGATAATTAATAGAATTGAAAGCAGGTTTGATCATCAAGAGAAAAAAAACAAACATTATGAGGGTAAAAAAGAGAGTAAATTTATTTCCTTTGGTGTTTAAGAGCTCATAGTAACATGTACTATCATTATTTACTACTTCATTCATGCTTTAGTTTGACTCAGTGAAGAAGACTCTTAAATTTTGATTAATTATGAGAGGAGGTATTGACAAGAATTTGAAAAATTATGTACTGATTTTATATTTTTTATTTATTTATATTGTTATTATTAAAGTCTTAAGAAGGATGTGTATGTTATATTTTCTCCTTTTATTTTGTTTACGTGTAGCCATATCAATAAAAATGAGTTTTATGAAATCAGTATATAAACAACATCTAAAGCTGTAGTATGTGTTATAAAATAAAAATAAAAATTAAATGTGATTTAACTTCTAAAATTGGTTCACGAGGGGAGCATTGTTTAAGTAGGCGTTTGGACATGCGATTTCATCTTGTGATTTGTAATCATGAGATGAAATCAGTGTTTGGACGTACAATTTCACCTCATGACTTCAAATTATGAGGTGAAATTCCAAATTTTCCAAAAAGTTTGATATGAAAATTTCATTTTATAATTTCACATTATGCATATATAAAAATGACCCACAAATTTATATTTTGTAAAAATCATTCATATATACCAATCATTTATTTCACGTATAAAAAATTATAATTGATATTATTATTCTTACCAACCTTTAAACCATCTATATCAGATATAACCATTACTCTTACCAATCAATTTTTTTTCATGGAATATAAACAGGATGATATAGCTATTAATGACATTGAAAATAAACGACTCAAAGTAACAATGTTGGAAAACTGAGATGGAGTACTAAACTTTAAGAATTTGTAGTAGACAATCATATATTATTATAAGTAGGAACCTCCTAACCCCAAAGTTGATTTACCGTTTTAACCTTACAATATTATTTAAATATTAATTTATTAAAAATATTAGTTAAATATTAATTTATTATAAATTAAATTTGTTGTCAGCCCTAATTTAATTCTTCAAAAACGTATATCTCCTGTTCAACGTCCCTTGCCATCGCTGTAACAGTCGTGTAGTTGCTGCTCAACCTTCCGTTCTGCAACGCTCAAGTTCCATTACTTAAATTATCCCTTCTTCCAAAACCTTTTTAGATACTCCACTCATCTGTATAAATGTCTCTATTAATTTGTTTCTCTTTTCTGTGCTGGAATGAAATACATCATTATCAGGTAAATATTTTTCCTGTCTGTTTTTGTTGCATAATAGTTACGGTCAATTGTCAACAGAACTGTGATCATGAACGAAGGAGAGGACAATCAAAGAGTCCAGTGCACATTCTGATCGTAAGGATGATAACCCCTAGACTGGTATAGTTCCATGTATTGTTTTCCATCACCATGTTGAGCCATCCCAAGCTCCCACATCATCAATAGTTTCTTGGTAGTGCTCAAGTAGAAAGTTTTATCCGGGCTGATATGAACAACCTCTGATGGAAAACATATATTGGAGTTTATGCAGTCTTTGTTAGTCAATCTGTATTCTAAATATATACTAGAAACTTACAGAAATAGTAACTAGTTAAGAACAGAATTTAATTAAACAAACTAAACTCCGAAAAAAACAAATACCAGAATCAGTAAAAACCAGAAAAGGAAAAAGATCAAGTCCACTGAATACATAATGTCCCCTTAAGGAAATTATTCCCCTCTAGTATCCGAGGTTTGAATTGGAATATATCCTCCCAGGATAAAATGATCTTACTCACCAGTGTATTGATACCCAAAACCTTGGTGTCAGCGAACCACTCAACAGCAGTAAAATACATGAATTTATTTTGTGCAGAAAGAAGAAGAAGATCAGAAATTTTTCTAATTTTCGTTAATAAAAAATCTGAGGAATAACATGTATTTATAGACAAGAAACGACCATTGATGAAAGGTTGAAAACTTTCAAATGGCCATGTCTGTTCTGAAGCGTTGCAACTCGTTCAGAACAACCACTTTAACGGCGGGAAATTTTAAATTAAAACGGGAGGAAATTTAAGTTGTTAAGTCGGTTAATCTCGCGGATCCGAGTCGGGTTCGGGTCGGAAAATGTTAAATTAATTAATTAATTAAATAAATAATTAATAATTAAAATAAATTTCTTTCAAAAAGAAACTCCACGAACATTTTCCGAAGCCGAAGCCGAAGCCGAGCGACGACGACGACGGCGCGAGGGAGTCCCTCTTTACAACCCCTTTAAAAACTAATAGAAGTGCTACTATATTTAAGCACATCTATTTTCCTTTCCACCACCTATGTGGGAGAAAGCATAAAAGACAAAAGGAACTTTTCAAGTTCCCTCCCTTTTCATCTTCCCTCCATTTCCCATTAAACTTTCTATATACCCAACAGTCTTCAGTTCCTTTTTATCTTCTCGACTGTTTTTTTTTTTACTTGTAATCATTCACTTCTGTTAAATGTTGTTTTGCGGTTTTTAAACACTGCATGTGTTTTACTTTGCTGTAGCGGACAATAGGGGAGGGCGCTTTCTTAAGGTTAATCTACTTTCCTGACCTTGACGCTTTGCTTTTGCTTTGTTTTGCTGCTACTTGAAAATATATGTACACCCTTAGTTTCCTTGCACATTGCGATCAGTTTTACTTAATAGCTTTTAGATGGTCTTATATGAACTCGCACATGACGATCACTTTTACTTGATAGCTTTTAGTTTCGCATTCCCCACAAAAGCAGCAGATCATTAGAAGAGTTTTACATCTAACTAACTCTCTTGGTTGAGAAGCAAAATGATAACATTCAATTATGGATAGACATCAAAAACCTTTAGTAGTAACTGAACTTGGATGAAAAGGAAGTTGATATATTTTATCAAGGACACTCATAAATGGATTCGCATCCAATGTAAAAACAACATATTTATGGGCTCGGAATTGACATTTGATAGATGATATTGGTCCATGTAATGTGCACTAACAAATAAGATAGCAGATAATAGGTAACTAAACTGAGCTTACTTTGTTGCATCCTGAACGTTATTAAGCTTAAGCAACCTTTCTGTGAGACTGAGGAGTCATCTCTAAGAAGCTCTTGTTAGATTTATAGAACCTACTTTCCTCTTCATTCTTCCTCCTTTTTGTCTTCCATCACTGCAACAATTCATATATTTTGTAAAAAAATTGGTAACGTCGTATTCCTCAGCATTAAGGACATTGCTGGGAACCTTAAGAGAGAATTACAAACTAGGAGAAAATATTACAAGGAACCTAAAAGATCTACAATCTATTCAACTTCATCTATACATTCCTCTTTACACCAAAATAAAAGGGATAAAATACAATTCTATTTAACTTTATGAATGGAATTAAACCTATCCGCAGAACATCTCTAATTCCTCTCTCTCCACAGTGTCCACCATATGCATGCTGGGATTACTTTCCACTATTTCTTTTGGCTCTTGCTCCCACCCCTCCTAATCCAACAACTCAATAAATTAGCAATATGTTCTGGCTTAGACCAGTTTGTTTCTGCAGGACTTAGAAATAGTGACCGATCTGTGATGTTAATTTGCAATGCAAAAACAGGTGGTTGTTAAAAGCTACCTGAAATATGTTTCTAGTACATATAAATATGCTATTTAACTTGGGGATAAGGCACAAGTACCCCCTAGACTATGACCGAAATCGCGCGTGGGAGATGTTTGGAGGCCACGTAGGCCAAAAAGGAGTACAAAATTACAAAAAAAATTAGTTTAGGGGTAATAGGACCTTAGTTTAGTTAAGGCGTGTCTCTGAGATTTCGGTCATAGTCTAGGGGTACTTATGCCTTATCCCTTTAACTTGGCTTCAACTAGCATCTATGCCCTTCAACTTTGGATGTGCATAAGTAAGCATTTTAACTTGTATAAAATTGAACAAATAAATACACACGTTTTATATTTGTATAGAGTAGATAATTTTTATACTTGAATTAATTTTACAGACGTTGCATAAAAGTAGTAAAGAAGAAAAATCACATTTTTTAAAAAAAAAGAAAAGGAAAAGGTAGAAGTAACTCCCTAGACTATGACCCAAATTCCAGAGACACACCTTAACTAAACTAAGGTCCTATTACCTTCCTGAACTCATTTTTTTTGTAATTTTGTACACCTTTCTGGCTTACGTGCATCCAAATATCTCCCACGCGCCTTAACTGTGTGGAGTCACGGAGTATGCCACATAAACCAAAAAGTGTATAATATTATATATAAAAAGAGTTCATGGGGGTAATAGGACCTTAGTTTAGTTAATGTGTGTCTCTGGAATTTCGGTCATAGTTAGGGATTCTTGTGCCTTCTCCCTAAAAAAAAAGAAAAGGCTTTCTAGTATACTAATAACATTGAGTGGACTATTTGAGAAATCAACTCTCAATTTATAGGAAAAAAGTAATTCATGAAGAAGATGACTTACAGTGAAACCAACTTGTAATTTTGTCTTCTTGTTTAGTATCTTCAATTTTGTGATCCAATAATAAAAAGGAGCAAAGGATATATATATATATATATATATTAATATTGAAAGCAGATTTCATCAAGAGAAAAAACAAACACTATGAGGTAAAAAAGAGAGTAATAATTCTTAAATCTGGATTCCAACAAAGAAACTAGAGGAAGTTTATTGAAATGAAATGGACGAAGGTTAAAAGGAAGAAGGAAGAGATGAATTGTAGTACTAGCAAGTTGCTTTAGGTGGTATCTGCAATAGCTCAATAATACAATTGTTTCTTCCGTCTCAATGTATGTGGTACTGTTTGATTTGACACGGTATTTAAGAAAAAGAGAAAGATTTTTTAAACTTGTGATTAAAACAATTTTTGAATATTTGTGTGGTTATAAATCACTAGTGAACATATCCACACTTCTCGCGATTATAAAAGCCTATACGATATCATTATATATTTATCCAGATATGTAATTGATTTCATAGAGAAAAATATTTGGCTAGTAGTTAGATGACTCCCAACAAATCATAAGTTATTTTTCTAACCAAAAGAATATATAAACTTATGACAATAATTTTTTTTATATAAAATGCAAAACAAACAGAAATCGTAAAGAGAACTATAAATACATTATTTTTACAATCTTAAATCACTAAAAACTAAGAAGAAAAATTATAAATCAATACACGCTCTCTCGATATCCATTTTCAGAAGTCAATCACCATTCATGAATAACCTTCATTTTATTATGAATAAAATAAGTACCGAAAACATAACAATTTAAAATGTTAATGTGATCATTTCTCCAAAGTAGTCTTACCATGCTTTTATTTATAGGACTATAAAATGAATAACAAATAATGTCATAAATATGACTTTTAATTATTTTAGAGATCATGATAATAAAAATTATGGGAGCAATTAAAAAATGGCCATTAAGTTTTGCATTAGAAAAATATGAACGATCAGTACTTAATTGACATATTTATTATTTTATAATAAAAAATAGAGAAATTGAAAAAAAATATAAGAAAATAAATAGATTTCTTAGCCAAAGATTATAATGAAGATGAAAAACTCAAGAGACTCAAGATATTATTGTGTAGATTTTAGTGTTTTTTAAAACTTGTAATGAAGGGTGTATAATTGAAAATTCAAGGGGAAAAATTACATTTAAACATTTTTAAGGAAGTAAAAGACCAAAAAAAGGGATAATTATGTCCAACAAAGTCATAGGTTACTAATTTGAACCAAAGAAAATTATAAATTTACAACAATAAATTTTTTATATAAAATACATAATAAAGATAAATCTCGAGAGAACTAAAATAAATAAATAAATAATACAACATCATTCTTATGATCTTAATCACTAAAACATTAAAAAAATATGAAATCAATATACAATCTTCCGAGCTCTTGTTGATATCCACTTCCACAAGCCACAATCACCGTTCAATAGTATGTATCTACTTCTTTCAAGAACCAAAACATCAACATCATAAACACTAAAAACATGACAACTTAAAATGTTAATGTGCTAATTTCAACAAAGTCTTACTATATCTGTATTTATAGGACTACAATATAGAATGTCAAATAATATAATGAATATGACTATTGATTATTTTAGAGGTTATAATAATAAAAAGTTATGAGAGTAATGAAAATAAATGCCATCAAGTTTTACATTAAAGAAAATTTTAAAAAACGATTATTATTTTTTGCAATTTGACGAGCTTTTGATATAAATTTGCATTATTTGAAATTCTTGTCAATTTCTTAAAATAAAATTTAAGTAATAAGAAATATGACTTACATGTAAATAAATAAATAAAAATTATACCTTTCTGCCAATAATCTTGCGGGAGCCTATTTAAATTTTTTCTCACTAAATTACTAGATTGAAATTCAATTTGTTTATCAAATTAATATCACCGTTCAACAAAAAAAACACCTACAATAAAATAATCAAATCTCATATAAGTAAAAAAAAATTAAAGCAATATATAAGCTATCAAATGCTATTTTAGAAAGCTATAAAAAAGATTGTGATTTTTGGTCAAAAAGATGAACATGCTTCACCTAGTTAATCCCTAGCCCAATTATTCATATAAATATAATCATTTCTTTTGTAACACAATTTTCTAATGCTTCTATTTATAGGACATAATAGGAAATACCAAAAGATATCATGAACATTTACATCATTGTTAGTATAACTTAGGAATTATGGTTATTAAAAGTCATAGGGTAATGGAAATAAAGACATTAAGTTCGTATGAGTGAGTTATGCCCTTTGGAAGTTGGGCAGTGGCAGGGAAATCCGTCCGAAATTTTTAAGGGCATTTTGGTCTTTTCCCTAATCAATTCTTTTGGTTATATTTAAGCGTTGGACTGATTTTTAGATCAGTTTGTCCCATTTTAAAAGAGTGAGAGTGAGGGTTTTGAGTGAAGAGGAGAAGAAGAGAAGAAAGAGGAGATCAAGTAAGTTTCCGTCAAAGATCGTCGTGAATATCGTCGGGGGTGATCCCTACTAGGTATGTGAGTTCATAGTATTGGGTTGATCCTTTCCCCCACAAGCCAAACTCGTTTTATTTTTGAGAAAAGATTGGTTATGTTGTTGAAATTGTTGGGTTGTGTTGTTGATGTTGTTGATTGTGCTGTTGAAGTTCCTTGTTGATTTGGGACATGTTTCCGATTGTGATTTTGAGTTGAATCTATTGTATGTTAAGGGTCTTTATGATTTTAAGTGTTTGCTGCTGGAACCTTTGAAGTTAAGGGGTTTAGAGTTGGAAAAACAAGGGGAAACAAGTCGGATTTTTTGGGGGAAAAGGGCTGGGGTGTCATGCCAGCCAGCACACCCCAAAAAGGGATGCTAAACTTTCCCCTTGGGGCAGAGCGCCTAGCAGAACGCCCAGCAGGCCCCTCTGAAGTTTGAGGGCTGGCGCCCCGCGCCTCTTAGAGCCTTAAGGACGCCAATCCTTCCATTTACCTTTCATTTCCCACTATTTCATACATGTTCCTTGGTAAAGTACCTATGTTTTATAGTTGTTTCCAATACTCTAATGTACATCTTAACATACCAAACTCATCCATAAACATGTGATCATATACCTTGAATCCATAGTCCAATTCAAGGCAAGTTAGGATAAAAGTCAAGTGAAGTTAGAAGCCAAGTAAAGAGTCTCAAGTTTCAAGTTAAGTCAAGAGCATAAAGTCGAGTTCATTTCTCAAAAGTTATTAGGGAACTATGTATTTCCCAAAGAAGTTTCTAAATGTTTTTACATTTAAGTAAGAAAGGAACATCGATTCCAAGAGAGCCTTTGGGCTAGATTTTGAGTAATTATCTCAAACTAAAGAAAGATGTGTTTAAAACACTTATGAGCTAAAGTATATTTTTGGGAGTAGTTTTGAGCACCGAGTTGGGGACACGAGTTCATATTAACTCAACTCTCCATAGGAACCATGCGGCCAACATGGGATTTAACGGGTCATACTTTTTAGATGATCCTATAAGTTAAGCTAGTGGATCCACTTAGTAAAGATAGCTTCCTATATCACGGCCAGGTATAAGATGGTCCTTGGGCAACGTGAGGTAAAATGTTGTACCACCACTAGGGCTCATAGTGGTGGTTGTCGGTTAAAGAATCTCCCACTAAAGTTATATTACTTTTATATAAGTAAAGTTGAGTTGTTATTGCTTTAATCATTAACGAACTAAGTTGTTTACAATGTTTTAAAAGCTATATATATCGCATGTGTAACATCCGACCATTTAAAACGAATATGAAGAAGCTTGATATTGGAAATAATCTTTTTAAAAAAAAAATAGAATCTGGAAATTTGGCTAAGTATGGGGAAGACTGAGTTTTTGGCCAACTTTGAGCAGTCATAACTCCTAGCTCAGGATGAGTTAGGAGCAGTTCCGGCTATGTTCGCGAAGCTCGCAGAATGATCTTTCAAACGCCACCATTTTTTTCTCAATTTCGAGTTTGTATGAGTGAGTTATGCCCATTGGAAGTTGGGCAGTTGGCAGGGATTTTGTCCGAAATTATAAGGGCATTTTGGTCTTTTTCCCTAATTAATTCTTTGAGCTATTTTGGGTATTGTTGGACTGATTTTGATCAGTTTCATTTCCTTTTTCAAAGAGTAAAAGTTAGGGCTTGGAAGAGAAGAGAAGAAGAATAAGAGAAAGGGTAAGATCAAGCAAGGAATTGTTGTGTTTTCGTCGGGGGTGATCCCTACCAAGGTATGTGAGTGCTTAGTGATGGGTTGATCCTTTTCCCCACACACCAACTTGTTTTATTCTTTAAGAGAAAAGTTGTTCATGTTATTGAAGTTGTTATATGGGGTTGTTGGTATTGTTGGTTTGTGTTGTGAAAATTGTTGATAGGGTTGTTGGAAATTTTAATGAGTTTAGTACATGATTTGAATATGTTGTGGGTCGAAATCTAGTGTATGTTGAAGGATTTATGATTCCGAAAGCTATGGCCATCTGAAGTGATTCACCAGAAATTTTCAGCAATTTGACAGTCCTTTCCATCTACGGTCACGACCTACGGACCGTAGATCGATTGATGGTCCGTACTGGTCGACCGTCAATCGGGACAGAAGCTAGGCTTTTTGGGGCGTTGATCTACGGACATGACCTACGGCCCGTAGCTTGACCTACGGACCGTAAGTCCCGACTATAGGTCAACACTTAGCCAATTTCTTCAGACGGAGTTCTTGGGGGAAATTCTCTGTCATGAACGACGGACCTGCAGTACGGACCGTAAGTCCATCTACGGTCCGTCGATGGCGTCCATAAGTGCCACTTGTGTCACCAGAAGTTTGAAGTCTCAGCCAAGTTCCCCCATCCTTTTATCACTTTCTCATGCATGTTCCTAGGTATTATACCTATGTTTCATAGTTGTTTCCGACACCCCAAAGTACGTCTAAACGTCAAGAATCCCTCCATAATGTGTGATCAAACACCTTGAATTCATAATTCCAATTCAAGGGAAGTTAACTTCCAAGTCAAGTGAAGTTAGACGTCAAGTGAAAGAGTATAGAGTTTCAAGTCGAGTTAAGACAAGAGTTTCAAGTTAAGTTAAGAGTTTCAAGTTGAGTTCTTTCAAAAAGGGCTATTAGGGAACTAAGTATTCCCAAAGGAGTTTATAAATGTTCTTTTACATTTGAGTAAGAGGGGAACCATGTTTTCCAAAAGGGCCTTTGGGGCTAAGTTTTGAGTAATTATCTCAACTAAAGAAAGAAGATTGTTTTTAAAACACTTATGAGCCAAAGCATTTTTGGGAGTAGTATTGAGCACCGAATTGGAGACACGAGTTCATATTAACTCAACTCTCCATAAGAACCATGCACCAACATGGGATTTCTCGGGTCATACTTTTTAGATGATCACGAAAGTTAAGCTAGTGGATCCACTTAGTAAAGTTAGCTTCCTATATCACGGCAAGGTATAGGATGGTCCTTGGTGTTATACCCCATTTTAACTCGAGGTCAAAACGTGTACAACATATTGGTGATTTCCAAATTAATTAACTTAAGAAGTCGCCACCTAATTAATTATGGTGAATTAGGACACCTAAATATTTAACTAAGTAATACTAAAATGACTTCAATTAAATGGTCTACTTAACTTGCATGATTCTAGGTAAGAGTTCTAATTATCCTAAGGGGAAGGGGTAAGGCATCCTTTAAGATTCGTTAAAAATACGATTACCGACCAAACTTAGGTTAATTAATTTTAAAAGGAAGATATGAATGCTAAAGATTAAGTAATTGAATAACCAAATTGAAAAACATTTTTTATTTTAAAAGCTCTTTTGCAATTTTATTAGAATGAAAACAATTCAAGAAAGAGTAATTTCTTTAGATCAATTTAGACAAATTCGTAGTCCATAGCAAAAAAAGGTAATTAAATTAGACATTTTCTCATTGATTGACAAAGTGCTCCCTTTAGAAAAAGTTTTAGAAAAATAAGTGTAGAACAAAATATATATTTATTTATTTATTTTGGAAGACATTGTCAAGCTTGAACAAAATTAAATAAATCTAGTGAGTTTAAAGTGGTGCAAAAAGAATTGTTTAAAAAGAATTTGCCAAATTAAGTTTATGAAAGCTAAGCAACTAATAAAGGTCGTTTCTAACTAAAAGGTGCCCAAACCCAAACATCTATGTTATGTTACCTATTATGAATCCAAACTAGAAATATCTAAATCACACAAGCAAGTATAACATGTAAAGAAAAACGCGTAAACAAATAATGCAAAATGTAAGTAGCCATAAGTGACTCCAAGATAGGACCACTTGTTTTGCTTGCAATTTTGAATGGTCAAAGATGTAGTGAAGACTCCATGTGCGGGTGTGAGGATAATGTTGAGTCTGTGAGACTCGATTTTTGCGAGAGTCCTTAATTGGGACTCCATTTTTTGCTCCAAAGTGTTCGTGCAAATAAAGAGAAGATAAAATGAATTAGTAAGGCATTCAACTTTAAGCGATATTATAAAAATAGATAGTACTAATTAAGTAACATTATACATCAAATATAATATTTAACATATAAAGCGTGCTAATGCCGAACGGAGAACTCAAACTATGACATTAAGACATTTTCAAGTAGCCCTTACGAAACACTTCGAAAAAAAATCAAAACATCCGACTGTAGAATTAAGCAAAAGAATGTAAAATCTATATTTTGTACATATAGAGATAATATAGGAATCTTAGATAACATGCCAAGGATCATGATATTTCTTACTCTAACAAAAATAAATAAATAAAATAAAGACATAAAGAAAATTAAAAATAACCTGCATATCATTTCTAAAAATAATCAACAACAAATATCAACTCTTTTTAGCATATTTTAAAGTAAGAAAAACACAAGCTAGAAAATTTTATCATACAAAGACGTCAGAGGGACATTAACTAACAAGAAAACTGATTTCGAGTAATATTATCAAGTTGTCTAATATGCCAAAAAACACAGCTTAAGAGCTATACCAATCTCGAAAACAATTCATTGCCATTATGACTAAACTAAGTAGAATTATTTGCAAAAAAAACATGATTTATCTTTCTAATAAGATATGAAATCAACCCATTAATATTAACTATAAGGAGATTATCATTATCTAAAGAGATATGACATCAAACAAGATTTGAGATTTCAATATGCCATTACTTACAATTTGAAAAGAAACACATACATAATACATACATGTCCGCTAAAAGGAAATATAACAGGAAATAAGCTTAACAAAATTCATATCATGTATAATGGAAAACTACATCCAGTATTACGAGTCTTGAACTAAGCCAAAACACATCTGAAACGTTATTCTTATTATAGCTAAAATGAGCAGAGATTACTACGACATATGTAACATTTTAATATAGTAACAAAGAAAACAGAGAGTGAATTTACCTGCTACAGGGCAGTGAACGGGGCTGCTGCGATCAAGTGTCTATATTCGAACAACGACGAACCCGAACAAACTTGAGATTAGAATTTCCGGCGAGATCGAAATAGAGTATAAAGGATATTTTTTTATGGAAAAGATGCAGTGGTTCAAGGTATTATGGGGGAAAGAAAAGCTTGGTCTTAAAAATGAATGTCCAGAGTGCTATGGAGGCCGAAAATCCCCTTAAAAATGAGTGCAGAGGTTGACCTATATAGTGACAAAACTAGGCCTTTAGGATTGAATTTGGGCGGGATTTCGATTGGGAAAAATGGCCGTTTGAATTCACAAACCGTACCTTTGATTCTCCATCAGGGATTTCAAAAAGTCTTTTGGCTTCTTGTTAACCGAATTAAAGAAGAGAGATGTGAATCATGAAGAGGAAGAGAGTGTCTGGCTTTTCCGCAGAGGAGAGATGTTGCTTTTGCACGAAAATGGAGAGACTGAGCTCTATCCATGGTTAAAGGTCTTCTGAAATTTCCTCAAAGAGGAAGAACGATCCTTTGGGGACAAGACCCAGCTGCTGCACAAGTTAGACTTAGGGCTCACGTTTGGGCTGAAAATTTTAGTGGATTTGGGCTGATTTTTTGGGCTATTTTGGTATAAAATAAGAGGCTGAAAAATGTATAGTCTGATTTAAAAATTTTGGGCCGAATTTCTTATTCTTTTCCCTTCTTCTTTTAAGGATTAATTACTTGAGTGGATCCCTTTTAAAAAATAATTACTTGTTTTAAATATACTCTTTAATTATTACCATTTATAGCAATATCTAACAATACTATGCATTTTATTATATTTATCTTTCTTTCTCACCTCTTTTTTTTTTTTTTTTTTTTTGTCTCTAGCATTTTCATATTTGTCTCTCTTTCTCGCTCTTTATCCCTTTCCTTCTTTCTTTTTGTTATTCTTTCTCCATTTCTTTCTTTCTTTCTTTTTGTAAGTTATTCTTACTCCATTTCTTTCTTTCCGTACATTATTCTTTCTCCTTTCTTTCTTATGTTGCTCTTTCTCCCTCTCTTTCTATTGTTCTTTCTCCCTTTCTTTCTCTCTCTACTTTCTTTCGTATAGTAGTCAATAATTCGTAGATGGAATATAATTTGTATCAATAATTAATTGGACAAGTAATCTAATCGTAACAAATGAAGAGATATAATAAACTGCAAAATGAATTAAACTTGAATTAAAAATGTATTACACATATATTAAAGTTGAATTAAATGAGAATTAAACATGAATGCAAAATATAACAAACGAAAGAGCATTCTATGATCTGTAAACTGAATAAAACTTGTGTCAATAATGAATTAAACAAGTAATCAAATTGTAACAAATCAACCAATAAAATGTAAAATGAATTTAACTTGTATTAAAAGTGTATTACACTAGTATTAAAGTTGAATTAGAAAGAAGAATTAAGCATGCATAAAAAATGTAACTAATGAAAGACCAGACAACGGTATGTAGAGTGAATTAAACTTGTATCAATAATGAATTAAACAAGTAATTTAATAGTAACAAATCAACCAAAAACTGCAAAATAAATTTGCATTAAAATTGTATTATACAATATTAAAGTTGAATTAGAAGAGAGAATCAAGAATGAATGAAAAACGTAACTAATGAAAGACAAGACAATGATCTATAAACCGAATTAAACTTATATTATTCATGAATAAAACATATATTATTATGTGTCTTATAAATTATTTTTGGTTTGTATCACTAAGAACGTGAGTGA
Source organism: Solanum commersonii (assembly GCA_029007595.1). NCBI lineage: Eukaryota > Viridiplantae > Streptophyta > Magnoliopsida > Solanales > Solanaceae > Solanum > Solanum commersonii. The sequence goes on along the minus strand of JAJTWQ010000128.1, from coordinate 698,683 downwards.
TGTTTGCAATATGTATTAAAATGTATTGTGCATGTATTATAAGTGTGTTATCTAAATTATGAAACATATCTAATACAACTTTAATACAAACGCGATATAGTTTCGTAAACTTCATCCTTTTCGAGCTTCAATCTAATATTTCTCCTAAAATCAATTCTAAACTTAACCAAACCCTCTTGAAATTGAGATATAAACTTCAAACGATATTTTCAATTATTCATAGGAACAACCTATCCAAACTAATCGCAAACGAAATAGCGAGAAAGTAATCTAATCGTAACAAATGAAGAAACATAATAAACGCCAAATGAATTAAACTTGAATTAAAAATGTATTACACACATATTAAAGTTGAATTAGAAGTGAATTAAACACGCATGCAAAATGTAGCAAACGAAAGAGCATTCTGAGATTTGTAAACTGAATAAACTTGTATCAATAATGAATTAAACAAGTAATTTAATCATAACAAATCAACCAATGAACTGTAAAATGAATTAATTTGTATTAAATGTGTATTACACAAATATTAAAGTTGAATTAGAAGAGAGAATTAAGCATGAATAAAAAATGTAACTAATGAAACACCAATGAGTGATATTTGCAATATGTATTAAAAATATAGTGTGCATGTATTATAAGTGTGTTACGTAAATCATTTGGTTGGTATCATTAAGAAGAGAGTAAAGTTTGCAATATGTATTAAAAATGTATTGTTCATGAATAAAACTTATATTATATGTGTCTTATAAATTATTTGATTTGTATCACTAAGAAATTGAGTGATTGTTGCAATATGTATTATTAATGGACTGCTTATGAATAAAACTTATATTATACGTGTCTTATAAATTATTTTAATTTATCACTAAGAAAATGAGTGACGGTTGCAATATGTATTAAAATGTAATGTGGGTGTCTTATAAAGGTATTATTAGTGTGTTACCTAAATTATTCTTGTTGGAATCACTAAAAAAGGAGTGAAGTGTGCAATATGTATTATAAATGTACTATTCATGAATAAAACATGCATTATATATATCTTATAAATTATTTTGATTTGCATCACTAAGAAAAAAAGTGCCGTTTGCAATATGTATTACAAATGTATTGTTCCTATATTATAAATGTATTACAAGTGTGTTACTTAAATTATTTTGGTTGATACCACTAAAAAAGAGTGAAGTTTGTAATATGTATTATAAATGTATTGTTCATGATTTTAATACAATTATGAAACATATCTAATACAACTTTAATATAATTGTCATACGCCCCCATAAACTTCACCTTTTTCGAGTTTCAATCTAATATTTCTCCTAAAATCAATTATAAACTTAACCAAACCCTCTTAAAATTGAGATATAAATTTCAAACGACATTTTCAATTATTTGTAGGAACAATCTATCCAAGCTAATCACAAATTCGTAAAATTCAATTAATGAATTCAAAATTTGAAGCTTTATAATGACCATTAATGGTGAACTCTTGTTGCTATAATTTTACAAATTTGAAATTTTTGCTTGAAAATATGATTTTGTACAATTTTTCATCTTTTCATTTCTTTTTCCTTCGTATTTTTGGGTAAAAATAATGAAATATGGGCAAAAATTGATGTGAAGATAGTTATTTATATGAAAATTTCAAAGAAGAAGAAGAATATTAAAAAAAGAAGAAAAAAAAAGAGGAGGAAGATAATAATGATAGAAAAAGAGACAAAAAAGAAGAAGAATAAAAAAAAAAGCGAAGGAAGATGAAAAAGGAGGCAAGCGACTGTACAATTTCTTAATTCCAAAAAATTGTTATATTTAGTTAGAAAAATTATATTGCCATAGATGGTAAATATTTCTTTAATATAGCATATTTATGTGATTTACCCTTCTTTTAAATTATTTTGGGCTTCTTACTTTATAACTAATACAAAATATGTTATAAGATGACAACTAATAATCTACATAATAAAAATATCAAATTACAAATTTACGCTAATATAAAATATACAAATATAAAATAAGGATTTATAATTAGTTTAATAAGTACGAAACTCGAAATAAAATAACGACAACAGATTATTTAAGGAAAAGAAGTGTAAAAAGTAATATTAGAAATTTTGGTAATAAAAACTAATAAATTTAGAAGATATATAGTCATAGTAGTAAAAATAGTTGTAAGAGGAAGATAATTTTATACGTTATTAATTTAGAAGCCTGAAAATGATAAATTAGAAGAAAGGAGGGTCAAAATTGGGTGTCAACACTTGGCAACGCGAGGTAAAGCGTTGTATCACCACTAGGGCTCATAGTGGTGGTTGTCGGTTAAAGAATCTCCCACTAAAGTTATATTACTTTTATATAAGTAAAGTTGAGTTGTTATTGTTTTATCTTTAACAAGCTAAGTGGTTTATACTATTTTACAAGCCTTGTATATTGCTTGTGTTTATTGCTTTATTTATTGAGTTCAGTTAGTTATGAGTTGAATAGAGCCAAGGTAAGAGTTCCTTTCTACTCTTTTCAAGCTTAAATGTTGTGGTTTAGCTTTCCAGGTCGCATACTCGTACATTCCATGTATTGATGCCAGTTGGCCTGCATCGTTTTATGATGCAGATACAGGTACCCCGGATCAGCATCCTGCGCGTCGTTGATCCAGTTGAGCACTCCAGAGTCAGTGGTGAGCCTCCTTGCATTCCGGAGGACTCAAGTATTTTGTGTTCTGAGTTTTGTTTTATTAGGATGTTGCGGGGCCTGTCCCAACATCCATCTTAGTATGTTTAGAGGCTTCATAGACAGTCAGTCAACTAGTTTGAGTCTCTCTTCTGTATATATATAATATTTTATTTTGAGACTTGAGTGCCTCTTTGGCCATATTTTTTTTATCAGTTGATTATCTTACACCCTTTTCATTTCTATTGAGTTAAGTTTCCGCTGAGTTAAGAAAGCCAGGCCAAGGGTTCGCTTGGGGCCAGCAATGGTCTCCGAGTGCCGGTCTCGCCCAGGGTGTAGGCTCGGGGCGTGACATCATGTGTCTTATTGCCTTATATATATTGAGTTCAGTTATTCTTGAGTCATACAGGGCCAAGGTACGTGTTTTCTTGTATTCCTTTCAAGCTTAAGTTGTGGTTTAGCTTTCCAGCTCGCATACTCGTACATTCCATGTACTGATGCCGCTTGGCCTGCATTTTATTATGATGCAGACACAGTACCCAGGATTAGCATCCAGTACGCCGTTGATCCAGCTGAGCACTCCAGAGTCAGTGGTGAGCCCCCTTGCATTCCGGAGGACTCAATTATTTTGTGTTCTTAGTTTTATTTTATTAGGATGTTGCAGGGTCTGTCCCAACATCCATCTCAGTATTTTAGAGGCTTCATAGACAGTTAGTCAGTTAGTTTTGAGTCTCTCATCTATGCATATATGTAAATATTCTATTTTGAGATTCGAGTTGCCTTTGTGGCCAAATTTTATAAGTTAAGTTGTTTTGTAACCTTGCATTTGCATTGAGTTATTCTGTTGGGTTAGGTTTCCGCTGAGTTAAGAAAGCCAGGCCAACGGTTCGCTTGGGGCCATAAATGGTCTCCTGGTGCCGGTCCTGCCTAGGGTGTAGGCTCGAGGCGTGACACCTTTCGACTGAAATAATAAAAAAAAAATAAAAAAAAAAGTATCTTCTCAAATACAAAAATGACCCAAAAAAAAAGAAATACAAACATGACTATTAACCTATTTTTTCTATATATAGTTCAACAACCGTTTAAACAAAAAAAACTTTTTGTTCAACCTTACTCTGCATGTAATGTATAGAACTTGATCCATTTTGTTGATCTTTCGCCATGAAAGATTTGAACGATAGAACAAGTATGATAAAACATAAAAATTTACAAATTTGGGGCTCGTTTAGAGAGGCAATATGAAATTATGGTATGGAGTCATATTAATGTAAAGTTGGAAGTTTTGATTGGACATGCAATTTTAATTTCTTAAATTGTATTTTTTGCATAAACATGAAAAACCAACAAGTTGTGAAAATATTTAAATTTACTCCATTCTTATACATTCTTACCAAATGAGCAAACTATCATTCATAAATAAGATATGGAAATATCCTAAAGCGCCGCAATGATGATATATCTTCATGTTCCTTTTATAAATAAATGTTTGTGATTAAAAACTTTCAACTATATATAATCTTATAAAAATTCACTATCAACAAAGACAGTAACTAGCTCTTCATGCAATCATTTTGCAAGGTACAAACAATCTAATCACTCTTTTTATGCAAAATTTAAAATGATGAAATTTTTCTAAAAATAAATATAAACTTATGAGTCGAAGTTTACATTTAAAATAATTTGAATTTCCAAGTCATTCTCTTTTGAAGAATTTGGGATTTCATGAAATCATAATCCCAAAACGCATGTTCAAATATTGATTTGAAATCAAGACTTTATACCGTATATCTAAACGCAAACTTTTAAGAGAAAAGAAAGTTATATGGCCCATATTTAAAGACTTAAATGTTATAGTTGATACCAAATTAAATGGAACTTTTATTTAATGCTATTTTTTAAGTTGTTACCTTCTAAACTTTAATTATGAATATGACCAATGAGACAATATATTGGTACAAAAGAAGTCTACTTTTTGTTTTCTTCAAGCAGGCAAATGGGACCATGAGGTAACTTGTCAAGTAAATGAATTAAAATGCTATCTTTTCAACACCATTTGGCATTTTGAATCGAACTCCACTCTATTGCTTGAGAAATTCGAATATTTCCTGAGGTAATACTTTGTAAAAAAATCCATAAGTTTAATTTTCGAATACAAGTTAATTTCCTATACGGTCATCCAAGTATTGATCTCACTAAAGTCACAATTGAATTTTTCTTCCATATATATTTAATTTACCTTTAGTATTCTATGCTGCTAAAATTTTATGTTTATTGGTTGATGATTAATGAAAGGTGTTATTTATTCAACCAGAAAATAACTTCAGTAGGTATATCCATAAATGAATTTTGCAGGCGCTGCTTAAAAATTAAAGGGGAAAATACAAATGAATAAAGCAATCACACATGCAAACGGGGCCTATGAGCATGGGCGGAGCTACCCTTGTCCGAGGGGTGTCAAGCGACACCTCTTCATCGGAAAATTACGTTGTATAGGTAAGTCAAATTCTGATTTTATACCTATATATATTAGAATCGACACTCCTGAACCAAGTTGAAGTGTTGGTTCAGGGGTTCAGGGGCTACAAAGTTCGGCCTTGTCATTGACCTAGGCGTTGAGAGTTCGAACCTTGCTAAAGCCTATTTTTTTTAAAGGCTTTCAGGGTTTTTTTTTTTTAACTTTTTAGACAACTTGTGCGCATACTGCTTTATATTTTGACACCCCTCAATCTAAATCTTGGCTCCGCCACTGCCTATGAGGTGACTTATCAAGCAATAATGTCGCATGTTAAGTACTTTGCTATGCTCTTTTACAATAAATGATAAAAATAATAATTACAAAATGAGGCAAAGACTTTTTGACCCCAAATTTTCCTCCTATGTTTGATTAGATTATTAGTTAGAAAAATCACTTAAGCAATTCAAAAAGGAGATGACATTTAGGCCTAACTTAATTTTTAAAATTGGCTCATTAGTGGAGCATTGTTTAAGTAGGTGTTTAAACATGTGATTTCATCAAATAATGAGTTGAAATCAGCGTTTGAACATATAATTTTATCTCATGATTTCAAATAATGAGATGAAATCTCAAATTTTCCAAAAAACTTGATTTGGAAATTTCGTATCATGATTTCACATTTTTAATATACAAAAATTAACTAACAAGTTTATATTTTGTTAAAAATAAATTATTTTATATCTACCAATCATTTATTTCATATTTAAACAAAATTTATAATTGATATTATTATTTTTTACCAACATTTAGACCATTTATATCAAATATAATAATTACTCTTACCAACCAAATTTTTTATTCATGGAATATAAAGATGATGATCACTACAAGTCTAGAACAAAAACATCTATTAGCGGAAGTAAATAGTGATAAAGCTTTTACCGACATTAGTTAATTATCCTTAGATCTAATGTCGCTATTGGTTTTAGAGACAGTTACAAAGATTGTTTATTGCCTCTAAAAATACATATTTGCAAGAATTAAGCTATTGTTGTTAATTAATTGTCACTATAGATCATTTTTTATGTAATTTGATATAGTTATTAGTGATATTGACCAACAAACGACTCAAAGTAACAATATTGGAAAATTTAGATGGAGTACTGAACTTTAAGGATTTGTAGTATGTCTTCACTTTTACCTTCAGATCTTTAGTTTTCTAGAATATCTATATCGAGTAAATAATTTTTATACTTAAATTAGTTTTGCATGTGTTGCGTAGAAGGTTAAAGAAGAAAAATAATGCATAGACTTGTTGATCCCATGTTTACTGTACTAGTGTCTTGTGTTACTCAATTTTTTTCATTATTCCCACGTTATCTTATCTGCACAAAACGAAAATTGTCACATATATGCCTTTTTTTTAAATAATGGACTCAAATGGGATGATTTCCGAACAACTTATTATATCGTTCAACTCTCACCAAATAACTCCTAAGTTGAGTGATTTTACTATGTAATTTCACATACTCAAGGATTTTTAGGCACTCCTATCTCGTTAACCAAAGATTTCAGATTTGGATTCCAATAAAGATATATTTATGAGATCACATATTAGGTGAAACTAGAAACAAGCTTATTGAAATGAAATGGGAAAATGTTTAAAAGTAGAAGAAAGGTCAAATAGATGGGGTAATATATAATTCTTATCCTCAATAAAAATAGTGATCAAATGACTTGCTGAAGGAACCAATGATTTACCTCACTAGAGATAACGTTTAGCCCTCCTTGCTTGTACTTATCCCTGTGGTGGACTTGCCTGGACTTTGAAAGTCGACACGGGCAATAAACATCTCTAAAGACCCTCAGGTTGCCTTTGAGTATTTCCTGATATTCGGGGTCTTTCTTAGTATTCTGAAATTGTTCAACAAACTCACTACAGAATATGTGAATTCATTGACAAAGGAGGCAAATGTCTTATCATGTTGGATGATGTTTGGACGACAGACGTTGTGGATTCCATCATGAATGTTTTCCCCAGAGACAGAAAAGGCCACCGAATCATGATCACCACTCGTGATTGATGGACGTGTTGGTATATATGACAATGCTTTCGAAAGTTTCCAATTATATTGTTGGAAAACAGAGTTTTGTGCACGTTAATTACAAAAAAAGTCACTTAGGAAGGTGAAGTTTGAGGAGTTAGCTGATGGTGGTTTCATCTCTGAGGTGACTGACGAACACATACGGTCGGAGATTTCAAGCTACTGCCATCAAGATACAAAAGATGAAGGGATCATATAAAAATTCACATGGGATATATGTGCAATGCACGTGTCCTGAAACTAGTTATAGAAAATAAAAGGTGAAAACAACGACCAAGTTACAAAAGCAAGTGATGATATTTATATAGGGCATCACAGTGGAATAGCATCTGAAACATACTGGAAAAAGAGAATCAAGGCATAATCCTTCCCTTCCCAGTAGGAATGAGTCGTCTATGTCCAACAATAAGAACAACCTTAGCAATCAGTAGTAGTGTCACAAGGATGGGTGTTCCGGCTAATAGACTCCAGCATGAGCATGGTTACAACAATTTGCTAAGAGTGAACTCGGTCCATCCTGTTTGTGCTTTTGCTGCAGTTTTCTGAGCAATTGTCAAATTCAAACACATCCTCATTACTTTGAGATCGACATGGAGCAATTAAGAGAAAGCAAGCATCTTATCCGGAAGTACATGCTTTACTCACAGCTGCTTTGGATTTCCTCACCTATCCTGTATTAAACATATTGTTTGCACATTAGATGCATATAGATACTCAAAAACAGAACATAGGAGTTTGTTGCTACTTACTTTGATAATGAGGTCAATACGGTCGTTTCCTTCATTCTCTTCAACATCTTTCTTAATCCTCACAGCTGAATCCTCCAGAGATTTGTTCTCACACCTAATCAACTTAATTTGTTTCAGTGTTGGAATATCTGCAAAGCTAAGGGGGATCTCCTCGAGGTCGTCACACTCTTCCATAACAAGTGTTTCAAGCAGGGGAAAGGATTCCTCCGAGGCATTCCACCTTGAGATTTCTAACCATGCCAATTTCAAGAACTTAAGGTTATGGAACGTGATATCTCCAAGACACCAATCTCTGATTTGAACACGATCCTGGTTGTGTAATTGGAGATACTCCAGGCTTGGTAGTCCCGCAATGAAGGAAATCAGGTTTCCTATACCAGTCCTTCTTAGTACCAACTTGTTTAAAGTTGAAGGCAATTGTAACCCAGATACAATGTGGGGTCCCTTAAAGGAAAGGTCAAGAATTTGAAGCTGGGTAAGATTCTCCAATGTGAGATGAAAAGAATCTGCAGAATGTCCATCAAATTCGATGAGAAGTTGTTGAAGATTAGGACACCTCCTTGATAACACATCCACCCTATCAATTGGAAATCCAATAATATTCTTTAATATCCTCAAATTTTCCAATTTAGAGGATCCTTCAAAGAGCCCCTGCTTATCAAATTCAGCTTTCCTAATCTCAACATGCCTTAATTTTTCCATTTCCCAAAAAGATGCTGGCAACACTACTGTATTTGTCCAATTATTCTTCACGATTAAAGTTTCAAGATGGGGCAGATGTGATTCTGGATGAAAATAGAATCTCTCTGCCGAAACTACAAGGTACTTCAGGTGATTTAGTGGTTTCAATGTATCTGAAAACAAATAACACACTTCATGAGAACTCAAATCCAAGACCTTAAGAAGCCGCATCTTATGAATCCAAGACCTTAAGGGAATCCCATCAAAAGATTTTCCGTTAGTTATCAGTGACCTCAACGGTTGGTGGAAAGGCTTCCGTGTTTTGGATCCCAGAGATGCAAATTTGGAATGCTCTTCACTCAAATGGAAGTTCACTCGACTTTCATTCCAATCAAAAGGTTGAAACTGGCTATAATGCCCCTTCACTGTCAACATAAACTTTTCTTCTCTACTCTTCTCCAAGCAAAAGTGAAGCACTACATCATGAACCTGACAGTATTTAACCTTACCGTTATATTCTTTCTTTGAAACCATTACCATGTTACAGCTAATGAGATCCATCAGGTAATCTTCAGCAGATTTAATGTTCACCACAAATTCTTCCGCTATCCATAAACTTACTAATTTAGACACTGGAATTCTTGCATCCTCCGGAAACATCCCCATATAAAGAAGACAAGGCTTTAAATGATGGGGTAAGTTATCAAAACTCAATTGCATAGTCGCCAGACTATATTCATCTGACTCACGATCAAGATAGTCAAAGAGAGCATCTTTCACCTCATTCCACCAAGATTCATCCATTTTCCTTTTTTTGATTATTCCAGCTACCAAGACAACCACCAGAGGCAATCCTTTGCATTTTTCTGCAACTGCTTGGCTTACATCTTGTAGTTCAAGCGGGAAATCTTCCTTTGGAAACACTTTTTTCTGCAATAATTTGCAACTTTCTTCTGTTGTGAAGAATGGAAGAAAATAAGGATCAGTGTAGTACTTGACTTGCTCACCCACTTTCTCAAGTCGAGTTGTTATTACGATTCTGCTTCTATTTCCAACATCTGGAAAAGAAAGCCTTAGGTCATCCCATGCTATACAATCCCACATATCATCCAATACAATAAGATATCTCTTGCCCATTAAGCTTTTCCTCAACTCATCAGCAAGGATGTCATCCTTATCTCCCTTGTCCTTGGAACCGGTAACTTGACTCAAAATCTCTTGTAATAGCTTTCTCCGGTTATATGTTTGGGAAACGATGCACCATGCTCGAACATCAAAATGAGAAACAGTGTTGTCACTATTGTAAACCTTTCTAGCAATTGTCGTTTTCCCTTGTCCTCCCATGCCTACAATTGGGATGACGTCTAGCTCATTTTTACCTCTAATCAGATACTGAATCATTTTTTCTGTGTAATTCCCAAAATCCACTATCTCATCATCAGTTACTGGATTGCTATCTAGAGTTGGCAGGTGTTTAAATGGTGCTATGACATAGCAAGGTTTAAGAGCAACGTCTGCTGACCACATCTCAGTCACCTTCGCATTAATTTGTTTGATCTCTTTTAATATTGTAGGAAGTGAGCAAAAAATATGCCAAAAAACATTATAGTGAGCAAGAATAGAGTCAATGGCAACTTCAGCTTCATATGCCAAATTGATAGTACGCCTGTGAAGATCTTGAAGAATTTCATGTTCATGGTGCACCTTGGCGACATCTCTGAAAATGGATGATAAAGATGACAGATCCTTCTCTAAAATGGATGCAAGAGCTGATAGCTCTTTCTCCAAATTCTCCAAAAGAGGTTTCATCAGGAAATCTAAACCAGATTTAGATTTCGAAATCTCATTCAGTTTCCATATCAGAGAATCCAGAAAGCTCCATCCACCAACAGTGGAGAACTGAAATGGAGTGAATTTGAAGGATTTATAGTACGTCTCCACTTGTGCCTTCAGATCTTTGGTTTTCTCCAATATCTGTATCGAGCAAAGACTTATTTTTCTATTGTCATCTTTGTTTATAGAGCTAGGCAGAAGCTTGTGTATTACACATAGAACATCACCCGCTATAGCTAAAACCTTTTCCATAACCTCATTCAACCAGTTACCGTTAATTACATGATTTGCCACATCAGCATCAAGGAAAATCAACAAGAACTCTATTGCTACATCAATATTTCGAGAAGATTTATTATTAGGAAAGTTCTCGAGCTTTTTGTTTCTGAGATACATCAGCAGACTACGGAGATGATGAGAAAATTCTTTTGGTAATTTCTTATCTTTGAAAGTTCTTGATTGAGTAAACTTGGAAGCCTTTAGTTCACTGAGAAAAATCTTCTTCATTTCCAGCTCCACTAACACAATCAAGCATAATACATATGGAGATTTATCGAAGAGATAATACTTATATGTGTCATATCTGTCGACCTCACCCTCATTTGTATCATCTACAAAATCAGAAAAAAGAATAACTGAAACAGCAATACAGAGTTGTCCAACATTGTTAGCCATGAACTGAATTCGAGTCTCCAAACATTCCAGCTTCTCATGGTTGATGTAACCATTTATCTCTGTGTCATATAAGTATCTCAAAAATCTCATTTTCTTTTGAACAATTTTCAGTTGCTTTATAAATATTTGCATTTCAAGGTTTTCCTCATACCTAACCTCCTCCAATAAAATCATCAGTACATCATTTAGATTCTTTCCAAGGCAATCCATATATTTCGACAGATCAAAATCTTTCAACTCATAATTGTAACTTGAACTGGTTTTACCTTCAAAGAATTTGAACAAATGTGAAAATAACCTTCCTAGATTAAGGTTAGTTTTACATTCATCTGGAACTGGAATTCTATCTAATACCCACCGATGCATTTTCACAATCCAATTCGCCTTCTTTATGATTATGTCTCTGGAATCAGGCAAAAGAAAATTATGATACATTACCACAATTTCAAGTACTTCAATTTGAGCAATCTTGATGCTATCCAGATTACCTCCACTCTTAATCTTTCTCAGGTGATCTAAAATTTCCTTAATTTCATTTTGAGCCATCTTCAGTAGAAAAATTCCTGCAAGTTCACCAACTCTTGGAATTAGTTTCATTAAGAGCAACATTTTTATTTACCCTTATATATACCATTTTATCTTACAAACAGTGCCTATTTACCCTTTTCATATGGTCACTAAACTAATAATTACTTCTGCAGTTTCATTTTATGTGACATATTTTTAGATTTCGAGATTCAAACAAGTCTATCTTTGATCATAAATTTTTCATATATCTTTTAAATATTTTGAATTGTCAATTATTGTGACTTATAGTACTTTTTACATAGTTTACAAATATGTATATTTTCATTTTAAAAAATTTGAAGATTCCATGAGCAAATTCTCGGTCAAACTTAAACTATTGACTCTAAAAAATGAATGTGACACATAAATTAGGACAAAAGTAGTATTATCTAAAAAAAATCAGGAGATTGTATATGATAATCTACCTTTGTATTGCAATTATTGTAAGCACCAAGGTCACAATGAAGATAGTTGTCGTTTGATCTCGAAAAGAAATCAAAATAACAAACAAATTGATGATACCATTGAAGTTTCTTTAAAGGGTACTATCGATAGGGAAAAGTATCAAGGTGATGCGAGAGAAATACTAAATGAAGAAAGAAAGATTGTAGATATCGATCAAAGTAAAGCTACTTCTTTAGATCGACAATTAGTTGCTGCCACTTTTGAGCAAAATTGTATTGACTCAATGGATGTTGATACAAGTAATATTGGTGTTCAAACAACTACTGAAAATAAAGGTGATTGCAATAACCAACAGGCTGCTACTGATGAGGTGCAATCAAAAAAGGTTGGGCTGAATTTGATGTCTAATGCAACTAAAAACGATGGGGGGACACCAAAAGTTGGGGTTGATGAACAGCGAGTTGGTTCGGGGCAAAAATTAATGGATTCAAGACAAAAACTAATGGATATATCTGATGTTGAGGATGCTGAAAATTCTGGGCAGCATGTTTTGCAAGTTGAAAACGAGAATGCAACTAAAAACTGGACATTGGTTGCACACAAAAATTCAACTAGTAGTCGGGCTCTTTCCTCAACTAGTCAAAATAATTCTCCATGTAGTGAGAAGGGTGCGACTGGGAATTTTCATGACAATGAAAAGAGGCATGATATTAGTAATGCCTCAAGAGACCTATTGTGTTCGACTCTTTTTCCAACTGGGACACTACATTGTATACTATTTTTATTCTTATTCTAAGTAGAATTGTATATATTATTCGTGCTCCTATTCCTATTCTAACACTCTCCTCAACTATTGCATACAAGTCATATGTACCTAACTTGTTACAAATATAATTAATAGAAAGAACAATGAGGGACTTGGTGAGATATTTGCATAGAAGGTATTAGATGAAAGGATTATAGAAAATTAAAGGGGAAAACAACCACCAAGCTACAAACGCAAGTGATGATATTTATATAGGGCATTACAGTGGAAGACCATCTGAAACATACAGAAAAAAGAGAAACAAGCCAAACCTCTTCCACTGGTCAAACTAAAACACTTAAATTGGAAAGGGGGGACATATAGATTTAGAGGATAAAAAATTCCTTTAGTATGAAAATAAATTATGAATCAATGGGACTCACCTTAATCTTAACTTATCGAATCTCATGTTATTCCTCAATAGCTCAATAGTAGATCAATCGATTGTTAACTGATTGATTGTATATCTGAATCCTATGGCACAAGGTGTTGTCTATATCTAGTACATAGAGATGAGATCAAACAATAATTAGAGTTTGCAATGGCACAAACATAGTGAAATGTGTATTGTATGAGTTCTGAATTATTGCATTATTAATTTATTAATTAATGGTAGGCAAACAACAATTAATGCTTTATTAATTAATGATAGTGCTTCGTTCCTATTGATTGCTTTAGTAAAAACGTCCATCAACTCTATCATTGTCTTTGAGAATTATGTCTTATTCCATATATAATATATTATACGGAAAAGGGTCAAAATTACTCTTAAACTATTTGAAATAGCTTATATATAGCTTTTAATTATGTTTGGGATCAAAATTATCCTTGCAGTCTATGTTTTAGACCACAAATATCCTTAAAACGTTATCTTTGCCATTAGAATTGACATGGCAGTCCAACATTGCAAAAATACCTTCCTCTCAATAATGTTGTTTTTCCTTGTTTATCCCTATAACAAAAAGAAGATCAAATATAATTCTTCCATTGTTCTCTTTTGAGTTGTTGTTCGGACTTTGGAATTCCAGTTTCAAAGTGTGCTAAAGTTTGCTTGAAGTTGTAATTGCGTGTTGAAAGATCGAGTTCATTGTTTGGATTTTAGGGTCATAGGTTCACAAAATCGATTTTTAGATTTTCAAGCTTTTCAGAACTCTTTCATATATGTTTTATATTTTTTGAGATTTCAACTCAACTAAGAAATTAGTTGTTAAATATCAATTTACAGCTTCAATTGCAATATCCAAGCAATTTTTAGTAACGTTCAATTAAATCTCTTCAATTTTTTGCACTTCAAAAACCCAACAAAAGCTAGAAATTTCTCACCAACAAGCTTTCAAATGAGTAGCTATTTTCGAGTTTCAACACAAAGAATGACTTCAAGAGTTTTTCAACGTCAACCTTGAGAATTAAATTTTCTGCCTCAGATTCAATGACATCAGAACCCAAACAATGAACTCATTATCCAACACACAACTACTATCTCAAATGAACTTCAGCACACTTAGAAATTGAAATTTTAAAGTCCAAACAATAACTCAAACAAGAACAATGAAAGAACTATTTTTGATATTTTCTTTAAAAAATTGTGACAGATATGAACAAGGAAGAACAACATAATTGAGAGGAACGGATTTTTGCTATGTTGGACTACCTAGGTGGACTATCATGTCAGCACACATGCCAAAGATAACGTTTTAAGGGTATTTGTGGTCCAAAAATAGACGGCAAGGGTAATTTTGATCTCAAACACAAATAAAAGGTATATATGAGCTATTTCAAATAGTTCGAGGGTAATTTCGACCATTTTTCATATATAAAAAAATACCCACTATGTTGTCATTTTCTTTAAAGAAAAGGAAACTCATGTTTGTTGGGACCCCTATGTAACGGGTATAATTCACAGAATTATTTGACTATGCATGAACCTATTTGGTCAAGCTTTAAGAAATGACATTGGCAAAATAGCTTCTCACATGAGAATGAGATTCACCTACTCTTAAACAGAATTTAAATAACGTGAATTCACCAATTAATTAGCTTCAAATACCGGACAATTGTACAAAAAAAATCGACATGCATGCTATCATATAAAAAATGTATGAATAACAGATTCTATATCGAAAACTTTACTTTAATAACTCTTGCATGGTATTTAGGATGCTTTTCTTCTTCTTCTTTTTTCTAATTTTCTTCTGTTCGATAAATAAAACACATGAAATCCTTGTTGACTAGGGTTATGTTTCTTCTTTTAAAATTGTAAATGGTCGTTTTCCAGGAAGAACATAACAGAAAGCAAGAAAATGTCTTATCCACTTGTGTTACAAAAAAATGAAATAGAGAAAGTTGTTGTACCATTTCCTTTTTGATCAGTCCCAAAAAGAATGTCACATTTTCTTATATTGTAAGTATTTAAAGGTACAATTCATCTTTTACCTTTATTGGTCTCACTTAATCATACATTTATAAGGAGAGAGAAAAGTGAGTCTATTTTTTAATATGACTATTTTTTGAAGGGGCAATTTGGTAAACATTTCAAAGTCTTCATTTATTTCTTAAGCTCCGTGTCCGATCAAATGTTGTCACATAAAATGGGACGGAGGGAGTAATTATTATCTCAGACTTTTTTTTTTTCTTGATTCCAATTTTCGTCAATAAAGAAACTAGCTTCCTAATATAATAATTATTAGTTGAGTGGACCATTTAAGAAATCAACTCCCTAATTTTGAATCAATAGGTAAAAGTAATTCATGAAGAAGATAACTTACAGTTAGTTAACAAGTGAAACCAACTTGGAACTTTTGTCTTCTCTTATGCCTGTTTAGTATCTTCAATTTTCTGATTCAATCATAATTAAAATTGAAAGCAGATTATTATGAGGTAAACATGAGAGTAATAATTCTCATATTCGGATTCCGACAGAGATATATTTCCGATTAACGTATTAAGAGAAGTTAGAAAAAAAGATAAATGAAATGAAATGGATGAAGGCTTGAAGGTTTGAATGTTTGAAGGAAGAAGGAAGAGCTCTCTCTCTCTCTCTCTCTCTCTAATAATTCATATATCTAACTAGAGATGAATGGAAGTAGCAAGTTGCTTTTGGTGGTATCCGTAAAGTGGCTCAATAATACAACTATATTATTTGTCTTATTCTTTAAGGAAATGCACTCATAAAATCCCACAAAATTATATCTGAATGGCTAGTTTCATACTTAAACTATATATATATATATATATATATATATATATATATATATATATATATATACTTTCTTTGAGATTTGCTTAACATATAAAGGGATTTTATGGTTGGGGTATTGAGTCGAACATGATGTTTTTGGTTAAAATGGATTGAGTTAATGTTTTCTATTATATTTTATTTTTGGCTTAAAAATGAGATATCATGGCATTCAAAAGTGGACGGATGTATTATTTTTAAACTTGAATGACTTTTTGAGTGAAATAACAAAAAATTACTGACTTCTCAAATGACCTTATTCACCTATTTTTTCAATAGTTCAACAATGAACTTTTACTCAACTTAACTATTCAAGCTCAAATCATTTGCTTAACTTTCACAATGAAAGATTTGATTAATAGACCAAGTACAATAAAAAAAAAATTACAAATTTAGGGCCCCATTTGAATATGCGATATGAAATCATATTGATATGAAGTTGAAATTTTGTTTGGATATACGATATGAAATCACATTGATATAAAAAAAATCCCCCAATTCTTATGCAATCTTGCCGAATGAGCAAATCATCGTTCATAAACAAAATATCGAAATATCCTAAAGCGCCGCATTGTTGAATCACATATATTCATGATATACATAGGTAAGAAGGGAAATATCGATTCTGTGGCTCAATACAAACGTTACATTAATTAAATGACTTTTTTTCACAGAAAATGATCAGTTCAATAAATAAAACACATGAAATCCTTGTAGAGTAGAGTTACTTTTCTTCTTTTCAAATTGGAAATGGTCATTTCCCAAGAAGAACATAACAGAAAGCAAGAAAATGTCTTATCCACTTATGTTACAAAAAAATGAAATAGAGAAAGTTCTTGTACAACATCATCAATTAGCTTTACGATCTTCAAACAAAATAAACTCAACTAAATTAAAAATGTAAATGCTAGATGGAAAAAAAAACTACAAATTATCCAAAACAATCATATACGTAGTCTTCTAACTGGAAAAGGGGAAAAAAAAAAAAAACAAAGAGAGTTTACTTTTTAGCTTTAAAAAACTAGTATGAAATTTACTCCTTATTTACAAATTTGAGTTTCTAAGAGGCAAAATAATGGTGACAAAAATCCTTTTAAGTCAATCTTCAGCTAAAGTGCTTCCTTCCATTTTGTTATTGACTTGATTTCTTACATCCACATTTGCAGTTTTCAAGTTCTGTATTCAGATTCTGCATAAGAAAAAGAAAATGTGAAAAATATGTTTCTACTACTTCAATCACAGCTATAAAGGTGGGGCTAGAAAATTTATCTTTTTTTTTGCAAAATATATTAGACATCATCTATCCCAAAAGCATTAAGGTTATATTGTTCGGTTTGGTGTAAACGTCATGTGAGAATATAAGATGTGTTGCTCGGGCCAAAATTGTTGTACTAGTGTCTGATCCTCCAAAAATGCATAGCTTTTGGAAGATCTAATCTAACACACCCAACAGAATCATTGAAGAGTCTGAGCAACATAGAGTATAAGTATTTTAATTTTGTACCTAGGTGCATGCAACATGATAGATTACGTAAAGCTGCAAAGCAGTAAGGTTGATCAATTTATTCACCCACCTGAACCTGATCTTGAAGGGTTCGAATGTGCTGCACTGCTAGATCCAGCATGTCAGCGTAGCTCGTTTGCTGCAAAAACAAACAAGAAAATATTGTTAATATTGGAGTGTAGCTCGTTTGCTGCAATAAAATTTGCAGCTCAAGCATTTTGCAATAAGTGCCAACTGAGAAAATATTGTAAAGTGGAACATAAGAAAAGAAAGCATACAATCAAGATTACTGAAAGACTAGTTTTTTGTTTACACAAATCTATAAATATTCAATAAATTGATGGTTTAACAGCATTTTAGCACGTCAAGTAGCAATTATCCAATTGAATAGAAGTCTTGGAAGTACAATTTGCCACTTCCAATTCGCTAATTTTCTTTGTTCCAAGCAAACATGGTTACAGAGTTATAGTAAATTAAGCACTTCATAAATAGCTATGCTTTATAATCGCACAGCTATACTGCAAGTTTGGCTTAAAACTTAATGACACTCCTCCCCCTCCTACGCCATAAAGACATTTCTCGTGATACTTTTCTTTCAAAAAGAAGTTAATGTGAAATGAGAAAACTATACCTTGTCCATGTTTGGAACAAGATCTTGTAATTTCTTTAGTTTTCCACTAATTCTGGTTCTTCTTTCCTGCATAAGATAAGAAAAGAAAAGAAAAGAATGTTCATTGTCACGTATTAGAAAAAACAAAACATAGCTATGATGATCCAATTTTGAGGAAAAGTATTTCAAATGCCGCAACTACTACATGTTGATAACTACATCTAGTGTTACATAATGGAAAAATTGCCATTTAAAATCAGTGGCTGGACAAGTTGCATCAGCTTCAGATGGTATCTTGAACGTCATTCTCAATCAAAGCCATATAAAATGAAACAGGGCAAGGGAAAAATAAATTGATAAAGTTCAATTGGATTTTTATTTCTTTGTTCACTAGTAAATTTACCAGCGCTTTGCACAGGAATTTAATATCACAGAATTTATAAAATAATACTTAAAACCTATCAATCATTAAAACTAAACACACTATATTATCTTAAATACAAGATTACGTAGTAACAATCATTAATAATGTAAAGGAAAATAAAAATTATTACATCTTATCATTTATCATTAATAACATAAGTATAAATTAATGACTGTAAAAATACATACCAGGATCTGTAACATAAGGAATGGTATAAGTTAGCCACTCAACAGGAACAAAGTACACAAATATTTAGTTGTGAAGAAGAAGAAGAAGAGGTTAAGAATTTTCGTTGTTTTAAAATTAGAGGAAATCTCTCTATTTATAGACAACAAAAGGTAGTGTGAACAAATGTTTATTGTGCCTTATCGGAAAGGTTACAACTATTTGAAAAAGTTACAACCCTTCAGAAAGGTCACAATTTTTCATAAAAGTTACAATTTTTCATAAAAAACGCAACTCTTCATTAAAGTCATAATTTTTCATAAAAGTCACAATTTTTCATATAAATCACAACTCTTCAGTAAAGTCACAACTATTCATAAATGTCACAATTTTTTAATGAACGGGGAAGGTTAGTTTTGGAAATAAATAAATTAAAAGCGAATTTTGGTTTGTGATGACGCCACATAGGCAGGCCTAAGGTTCTTTTTTATATGATATATGATATGATATGATATGATATGATATATGATATATGATTATAAGGGCCAAGAGTAAAGGAATGACTTAAGAAATATGAAGATCACCCTTTCTGCAATGCTGCGAGGATGAGTAGCACAACCACGCTTGGCACGAATTTTGCAAGGAACAGAATCCTCGGGGATGTGCAGCAATCTATCCATAGATGCCATTTCTAGTGCTGTCTGAGACAAGCTAAACTGAAACTGAAAATGGTTCAAAAATCAAAAAACATCAGTTCATCCTCCCACAAGTAATAAAAATGCAGTTTTCCTCAATTTTTGTGAGAGTTACACACGAGAAACATGATTGGGTATGCCAACATGGATTATTTGTCTGTTTTATTTTACATACTTCTGCAGAAAGAAAACAAACACATATACAGAATGTAGTTGTAAGGTTGTTAAGGGGAAAAATGTAGAGGAAGTATATCTATTGCCGTTGACATGTTGAAAACACAGACGTCAAACAGTGAAGATTTATGTGTTTTCTGATAGCGACTATCAAGTTCATATTAGCTGGAAGAAAGAAGAAAGGTAGGGAGTTAGGGATAAAAGAATGCAAGTGAAAAACCAAATCATCAACTTTTGAAAGATTTCAAATAGCGTGTTGAAGGGGAAAAAACTGATTTTGAATCCAGTTGTAAGGTCACCAAATCAAAGCACATGACATTTTTTCATCTAGAAGGCTAACATCATTAAAATTACATCTCACTTTTTCACATAAATGCTGTTAACGTTACGCATATCACATGCACAACTCTAGAATTCAGGATAAAGAAAACATGACCCTTAAACACTCAACAACTAAAAATACAATTTCTCCAGGGAAACGTACTTTCACAAAGTTTCAGTTATATTACCTGAGTTTCCCCGTCATCGAGCCCATTGACAATGTCATTGCTAATCTGCTTGGCCCGTTTGCTAGGTGTGACAGAGAACATTATAGAGTTGTTATCTTCCCAAGAACCCATTGCGAAACTACTTGCACTGGCATAAGAATGTGTTGACTTTCTGTGGCCATTGGCTATACTGGTCCCTTCAATATCCTCATTTTCCTCTGCTATTTGAGAGAGAGCTTCTTGCCTAGTGAAGCTGAGCTGAGAGTTCAGCCTTGTTATTCCCCGGCCACTATCTCCACTACCTTTTGAGTTATAGCTTCCTCTCCCCATTGAAACTGAAAATCCTAACGTCAAGTCAAACTATAATTATATTACGAGTTATGGTAACGAGTTCTTTTTTACCAAATTAAAATCTTTACAATATGTTAGACATGAATCTTTTCGTGGGTGTGACTCAAAAATGTCACAGTTCTAGTGTGACCCTTGTAGTCTCCATGGAAAAGTATTTGGTTTCATTTGGCTCTCTATATATTAAGATCTTCTTTGACAAAATTAAAGGATATTACAGACAAAACATAAAGAGATTCTCTTTTCCACATCAAATTGTTCGACTTTCATTCGATAACTAAATTCGACGGGTGCGTATCAGATCCTCCAAAAATAGTGTATTTTTGGAGGATCCGACACGGATGCGCATCATTTTTGGAGAGTCCAAGCAGCTTAGAATATTACTACTCAAACTATAGATAAAACCAACGACAACAAGATATACACTGACCTTACCCTACCTTGCTAGGTGGAGAAGTTGTTTCCGGTAGACCCTCGGGTCAAAACAACTAGTCTACTAAAGCTCCATTTCACGGGATATATGGAGGAAAAAATTACCTAGTGTTTTGTCTTTGTTAGAAACTGAACCTAGGACCTTATGGTGCTTAAACCCCTTCATTGACCACTAGACAGAACAGTATATAAATAGTAAATGTAAAAGTCCTACATTTTGATAAAAAAAAAAATTGATAACCAAGAAATCCGTCTATGACCCGCACTTTGGACCAATCACAGCCTACTAAACTCGATGGATAATGGGCCCGCCCCTCTACCCTTCTCCATTTAAATACCGGGCTTCGATTTGCATGGTGTGGGGCTTGACCTGCGACCTAAGCCACAAATCCTCCACCTTTTGCCACTTGAGCTAGGCCTTGACGGCTAGATTTAAATAATTTTTTTTATATAAGTCATCATTTAAATTTTATCACTATTTTCAGAAGTTGTGAAAATATAACCTTTGAAACTAACAAAACATTAAAGTTTGTTTAATGTCTACAAAATTCAAGATCATAATCAAGTCATTTCTTACAAGATTTTCAATTTACTATCTAGAAGGTTCATAAATTACAAGAACAAATAAAAATAAGATCATCTGCTAAACAGTTGACCATAAAAGTTTCAGAAAATATTTTAAAAGGGGAGAAAAAGGAGTCTGGTAGAAAAAACATCAATTATTGTAAAACTAGTAAAGCACTCAAAAACATTGGGCTGGTTTTAGGTGGCGGCTAAGATATAAATTATTTATATATATAATGATAATAATGGATAGAGCAAGTGGGAATAACGGGTCAAGTAAATACCCGTGCATGTTATAACTGACCAGTCATGGAATTTTAGGAGCTGTTTGGTGAATGCATCTTGACCTCAAAATAAGTAAAACTGGATTCAAAAATCTTAGGCACAATCACCATCAATTAAATAAAGGGACAAAACCCCTTCCCTTTCCTTTATTCATTATTTTATTGGCTAGTTGGTACTTTACTAGAATTTTATATTATGTCAACTTACTATTTCAAAGTTTGGACCCCACAAAAAAAAAATGCTCACTTCCTCCAATAAGGAGCTTCTTGCTAAGATTATGATTAAGGAAACAGGAAAACAATAATATCTATATTGCTCATTGGGGCCCAAGTGACAACTTATTGTATAAAGTTACTTAATAATTTGAAAATGGCCACTTATATCTCTACTTGTACAATACTCGTATAAATTACAAAGACCACAAAGCATTTTTTGGCCCCTAAAAGTTCTTCAATTCTGTCTATTACATTACTATACAGTTATACAAATTTTTTGTATCTTGATATTTCGTCAAAAATATTTTTCTTACGACCTTACTTCAAATAACTTTTTTTTAGCCTAAAGTTTCACTACCCCACGAAGGTAGGGATAAATTCTGATACATCTTATCCTCCCTAGACCTTATTTGTGGAATTACACTTATATATTTTTGTTGTTATTATTATTATTCTTGGAATAAATTTAAAAGAAAATGGTGCTACATAAAATGAAACAAAACGAGTAATATGTCCCAAGTTGTACTTGTTTAATTTATTTATTTATTATTATTTTATTTGGGTTGAAGAAAAGAAAACTACAACGTAACTAATGGAATAGACTCGTGCTCAAAGAAGCACACCAATCTCTAATGTATCAATTTCTACAAGTGGAAAAAATGAATAAAGGAACTCCAACACCACTTTATTGACTCATTCAAGTTTGTGTGACATAATGAACATGACTTACTTCATACACACATTAACTTAAGAAACTAATACAACGATTAAAGGTCTAATAGTAGACCTAAACCTAACCTAGAGTAGATTATAATTATTTAAAAAATTAATAGAGAATAAATTGCCTTATTTCGAGGTCAAAACATACACCCATTGTATGTCCTATTCCAAATCAACATATATTGTTGGCAAAAATCATAGATTAAACCACCTTTTTAGTTGAAAGCAGAATCTATTTCTATATTGCTCGGATTCTTTAAAAATGTAGAAGGGTGTGTGTCAGATCTTTAAAATAGTACATTTTTAAAGAATCTGACACGGATACAACAACAATTTTGAAAAGTTCAAGCAACTTAATTAAATCGACCAAAATGAGTTGTAGAGTTTTTGATAGTTGACAATAAAAGCATAGCCTTTCTGTCTCCCCACCTCATATCAAATTAATTCACACAAGTAGTATCATTCTTTCTCCCTTCCCTGCTTCTAAGGATCTAGGCACCATTAATTATATTAATACAAAGGTCAAATATTTTTTTAAAATCGAAAATAAACAAGGATCAGTGATGCATGATTCACAATTCAATGGATAATGAATTCATCTTTCTAATCTTCTCCACTTGTATATCAAAATTTTATGTGAGGCAAAATTTCATGATCTACACTTAACACATCACACGTTATACTTTTACCACTAAGATCAAACCCCTTACTCCTTGGACTAAAAAGAATTAAAATTTGACTCTTATAACATTTCCATTCCAATAAGACCTACGTACATTTCACCCTATCTAAACTCTACTAGTAAAAATTTACTTTGTAATTGTTAGGTATGTTGTTGTATGTGTTGACATGAGGTAACAAATACTCTTATATAATTAACTAGATACGTAATTAATTAGATACATGCAAGTTGGTTTAAATAATAATAGTTATAAAAAAGTAAAAGGTAACAAATTTGTTTGATATATAAACTTAGATGTATCGAGTCAGGTCTATTGGAAACAACTTTTTTAAATTTTACGCACATTTTATCGTCCTCAAACCTCACAATTACATTAAATATATTATTGTGTATAAGCTCAAGAAAGTTAAATTGCACAAGTTGCATCTAACTCCCTTCTACCCCCACCCCAAACCAGCCCCCAAATCCTACCTCCAAAAACTTTTTAAAAAAAAATGAATTAGTGCTAATGAGATTCTATCTTAAAGAAGGATCCAACATGATTAATGAGTAATTAATTACAACCAGTGGTTTCATTAGCCAAATGTTGTGGGCGATTGGAAACTTAGCAGACATACATGCATTCACCTTCCCCAAATGTGGAACCCACCTTTACATGTCACGAAGAGTTAAGAGAGGATTAAGAAATACTCCCAATTAGCTCCACTAATCTCCTAATTTGCCCTATTGATGGATAAGTTATTTTTTTTTAAAAAACAATAATAATTTGCGGTTGCTT
The DNA here is from genome assembly GCA_029007595.1 of Solanum commersonii. NCBI lineage: Eukaryota > Viridiplantae > Streptophyta > Magnoliopsida > Solanales > Solanaceae > Solanum > Solanum commersonii. The sequence goes on along the minus strand of JAJTWQ010000128.1, from coordinate 674,428 downwards.
ACGTTATAGACCTTCTAATTTAGGAAACTAATTCCATTTACTCTAAGCTAACCCAAGATTGTTCCCCTCTACTTTTATATTAATTAACTATATTTGAAGTATATAACTTTCGAATTCTAAATCATTAAGTTGGTTGTAAACAAGAATTTATTTATGTTAAATGAATTTTTCAAAATAAATATATAATTTTGGCCAAAACTATCAGGTTCTTTTTTATATGTTTCAGAAATAATGAGTAATGACATGTTTTTAATCTGAAGCTTTTATGGTATACACATCTTATAAAAGTCACATATATGTTTTGGGAGGTTTAAGACCAAAACTTTTAGAAGTATTTACTTTTTAAAAAAAGTTTGTACAAAATCAAATTATGACACATAAATTGAAACGGATGGATTAGCAAAATCACTTCTTCTTTTTTTCCTAAAATAAATAATACTTGTAAATAACTTCAATTTGCCAAACGAATGATAATTGGGACTAGATGGAGTATAATCCTTGAATTGTACTATGTATTCAATTTACAAACACGAACTACTGAAGTCTAAAATCTGGTTTTTACATCTTTGTCAAGATTGGAAAGTATTGTTGGAAATTATAGAAGGTAGACAGATAAAAAAAAATCAAACTGTTTTTAAAATGTTTTATTTAAGTCGGGAGTCTATGGGAAACAGTCCTTTAATTTCTACAAAATACACTCTATTCTTTCGAGACTTCAATTATAAGATTATGTTAAGTATGTTATTGTTATTATCGAGACAGATACAAAGAATAGACACAAAAATGACACTCACCATAGGAAAAGTAGAACTAGCTAAACTTTTGGTCTATATGATATATTTTTTCTATTCCATTTTATGTGAGATGATTCAATATTTGATGGACACATAATTTATAAAAATTTAAAAATAAATTTTTTACATATTTAAAAATTACTTAATATGTACTATAATTTCAATAATTCATAATTCAAAATATTTAAAGAATTCCTTTTTAACTCACCAATTTAGTAACTACATGAAGTGAGACAAAATGTTAAAGTACTAATCATATGGAAGGAAAGAAAAAATAAATTTGCAAGTTGTAAGGAGGTATTAAAGATTCTTTGAGTACTAAGTATATCTTTAACATATGCATAGCTCTCTTTTAATCTTTTGGTAATTCTTTTTAGCAACTTGTTATATGTAATTAGATAAGACAAATTCAATAACTCTAAGCATCTTTCCCCACTTACTCTTTTATGTGTCCTTTTTTGAGTAATTAATTATGTTTCAGTGCTCAACTAGTCAGTTTATAACGTCTAATTGTGACATAAGTAAATCTTACTTTTGTACTCTAATCTCATGACAATTCATTAAGAAGTTAATAAAGTCCAATGAGATGATCAATATAAGTTAATTCGATCCTCCATAAATTGGTTCTATCTGCAAGAAACCTACTTCCTCATTTCATCTATAGCTAATTACACTTCTTCTTTTTTAAAGTTCTTTTTAAAATATAACTCGATGCACTAATTAAGCTTCTTCTATGTACAGAGTCTAGACAAAAACCAAACCACAAGGGTCTATTATACATAGTTTTATCTTACATTTATGTAATAGATTGTTTCACGACTTGAACTCATGACCTCCTGATTCTAATTGATTCATCATCAAATTTTAATCATTTACTACACAACTAGCTTCTTAACTGAATTTGACAAGGTTTTAGTATAAAACTTAGACTCCATCTTGCACGACACTCTTTTATGTTTAGTCTATTTCAAAAAAATTGATTTTTTTCATTTCACCCTACATGACCTGCTCGACTAACTATAGAATTGTAATGACATTTTTAAGCATGGAAAATATTATTTATTTCTTAAATTTTGTGTTAGAGACGAACTTGTCAAGTGAATAAATGTAACAAAAGGCATACTTTAAAATGTAAAATACATTTCAAAGTTTGTTACTGTAATTTATGCAAAGCTGGTCGTGATTAGCAAAGTCTGCTCTGATTGGTTAAAAATATTACCAAAAGCTGAAGACTTTAGCAGGAAAAGAAAAAAGTAAACAGAAAGGAATCATATACAGGAAGGTCAAATTCGTCATTTCACATTTCAATTAGGAAAAAAGGAAAGTTGAAAACTTACCAGTATCACCTGCAGCAGTAGCAAGTTGATTAAGAAACCTCGCCGGTGAGCTACTATGTCGAACCAACGGCGTCGTTGAATTCGTCGGCAAACCTCCTCCTCCGCCGCCGCCGCCGCCGATTGTTAAGTCGTTGAAACCAATCGACCTCTGTAAATTCGATTGTTCCTTCGCTTTGCTTGTAGATTCAGAATTTAACGAAGTAGATGCTAAATTGGATGGGAAAAACCGTGAAGGACCAAGGTTTGAGTGATGAGATCCATGAGAAGCGAACTCGTGATTACCGTTAACGACGGATTCAACTGCTGTAGTTAAAAATGATCCCGGAGCTGAACCGTAGCGAGTGAGACCACCGCCGCCGCCAGCGGTGGTGCTGCTGTGGCTCATTGAACCTTGTGATGAAGACGACGTTGATGATGGATACATTTGAGAATTGTTTTGAATTGGATTGTTAAGATTTGGAGGTGGAGAACTTAATAGAGAGAGAGGTGGGTGAGTGGGGTGAGGGGGTAAGAGGGAAGAGCAAGTTGGGAATTAAAAAAATGAAAAAGTGCTACACTTGTTTGATGAAAAGTCTTGTGAGAAAGAGAGTGGATCAGCCAATGGGGTTTTGTTGTTTTTGTGATTTTGTCTTTACCTTTTTTTTAATAGAAAATTAATATACAATGTGTACTACATCCTGTCCTACTAAATTATTATATTTATAATTTATCTGTTTCAATTTATGTGACACGTTGTCGTTATTAGATTATGTCGTGAATTATTATTTTTATCTAGAGTGTAAGTTTAATAACGTAATTCATGAAAAATGATGCATGAGTTATTTCAAAGAGAGGAAGTTTTAAGTATTTTGAATTCATAATTCAAGAGAACAAGGAGATGGATCGCGATGTGGTATGTTTTGTGTGATAAGACTATGTAGTAGAGTTTTAAAGGTAAGTTACAAAATAGTGGTTAGATCGACATTGTTGTATTGGGAAGAGGGGTGGCTAGCTAGTCAAGAATACCCACGTTTAGAAGAGTGGTCATGTGGGCATACTATGAGCAGTGGCGAATTTACAGCCAAAAAATAGGGCACCCACACCCGTGGTCTTTTCGTAAAATTAGATATTTTATATGTATATTTTTTAAGATTTTGTATAATATCATATTCTTGCACCCGTACTACAAGAAGTTTAAATGGTCCACATGGTTAAATGTTGAGCTTTTGACCTTGAGGATTAAGGATCAATTCTCACTTCAATACATTTTACTTGGTGCACCCATGTTCAAAAAATCTTAGATTCGCCTCTGACTATGAGAAATATGATTAGGAATAAAGTTATACGGGGAAAGATGGGGTGTGGGCATACTATGAGGGATATGATAGGAATAAAGTTATATGGGGGAAATATGTGAATGGCTTTTGCGACAATCAAAATGAGAGAAGTGAGATTGAGATGGTTCGAACATGTGAAGATGGAGTGTGCAGATATGTCGAGTAGGTTGGACGAGAAGTTGACTATAGCAGGAGTTAGTGGATGTAAAAGTAGGTTGAAATTAAAGGAACTAAAGGGAGGTGATCATAGCTAGTACCAAGATAGGAAAGTCTGGAGATCGAAGATTACAGTAGAAAGTTAGTAGATATTCAAGTATTCTCATACTATATGTATGGGAGAGGTGGGACCAGTCTTCTCCTTTCCTCTTCTCGCTTTTAGTAGTAGTATTTAATAATCATGTAGTTTCTTATTCTTTTATGTGTATACTATCGATCTGTTACTGCATTTGCTTGTATCTTCCTATTCAGTTGTCATATTTTCTTGTCATCCTGCTTTGATTATAATATTCATTTTGTAACGAAGGTCTATTCATACAATCTACTCTCCACAGACACATACTTTGCCTAATTAACCGGCCCCTTCCTCTTCTACATTGGTTGTTTCATTTGGTGGGTCCTCACCGGGTCGATCCGAACAGGTGCAGGCCTGACCCGGCCTCAATCCATATTGTTCAACTTGCTGCTCAATGTGGTGTGCCAAAGCATCCTGTACAATGCATGTGAAGCAACACTATACTAGCAATTGCACGTATATATACTCAAGTCACGAGAAGTTTGTTGTATTCCACAAGGATTTGTAGAAATAGTATTATAGTAATTATCTTTTTATTAATGATTTAAATATTTATAAGACATATAAAAAGCTAGTGATTAAAAAAATTATTTAACATTTGAAATTTGAAAGATGTCTCATAAATTAATACGAAGAGAGTATTATACTGTCGATGTTATGATATTATTGGTCGAGAAATGAATTGGTCCCATTAATTAGGTGTTTTGATGGCATATATACAAGTAGGTTAATAAGTGTGCATGCATATTGCTACTTTACAAAGAGGGAAGTATATGTTAAATTAAAAGGGGTAATAAACAAAGATAATTTAGTCAAATAATCCTTTAATTAATATTGTGTACAAAATAAAATATGACAAACAAAGTGGATTAGAGAAAGTATAACTTTTGTGATTTAAGAAATATTCTATTTAATATAAGTAATATAAAGTCACTAAACTATTTTTCATAATTAAAAAAAATCATCATTTGTAAATTTTAGGATTCTACTAATAATTATATATGACACTTTGATTACTTCCTTGATAAATAATTAGAAGATTAATTATCTTTTATTTTTTCATATTGAATAGTTCTTTATTTTTCATGTTCATATGCACTTCTCCTAGAACATAGTATGTCCTGTGTATTATATTTGTATTGACCATATCAAGTATTTTTATTATTATTTTAGGTATTGACATTTCCTAGTGTGAAAATTATTATTTTTTCTGAAAAAATATTTATTAGTCTATCTCAAAAAGTCCTATGCTTACCTTATTTGAACACTAATATTTTTTTTATACATAAATTTAAACACTATAGTTTATAATTTAGAAAAAAATATACTCCAGAAAGTCATATGCTAACTTTATTTGAAGTTTTGAACCTTAAATACTCAATTACCAAAACTCAACAGGCCAAACATACCCTTACTCTCATAAATATGCCCACAGAGATTAGAAAAGAAGAAGAAAAAATATATTAATTGCTTATCATAGAAACTTACTAATTCTAGCTTATATTATTGGTAAAAAGAATATCCTTCATTTAAATCTTCTTGTTTCATTCAAATAAAAAAAAAAATAGAATATTCTATATTATAATTGACAATTGATGACCTATATCGCTATACGTAAGTACAAACCATTCTTTTATACAAATCCAAGTTCAATGACTAGACGATTTAAAATTTTAAAAATCAAATCATCCAAGTTGTACCCTTATATATTTTTATTTTTTGGAGTGTCTGACTATTATCACAATTTTCTGACTTTTACGTCGATTGAACAGCTATATTGTACAAATAAGTGTTCTAAATTACACAAATTTCAACCCTTTTCCCACTATTTTCTCTTAATAATAATTTATTTCAACTCTCACATCGATTCAACAACTAGATGCATGTATATGACCTAATTAAGTGTACTAAAAATTGCACAAGTTGCACCCTTTTCCCTTTAAGAATATGAGTACTATAATTGTAAGGTTATAATTTTTTTTAATAAAAGAAGGTTTTATTTTTTTATTTTTTTATTCCCACCTCGAATGAATAGATGGATGATAGGCAAACTAGGGTTCAATTATATTAATTTACAAGTTGCTTATAACTTCCTCCCTTTTTCCCACATAATTACAAAAGAAATCAATCTTTTATATATAAAAAGTTCATATTTAAGATTATATATTAGGTTAAAACAATGGATATTATATCCAATTAACGCGAGTGGTTTTGATTAATATGTGATGTTCAAGGCGAGTCAGGATTTTAATTTTATGGGTTTAAAATTATAGAATAACGACTTCAAGTAATAATAATTGAGCTTTAAATCTAATATGAATATATATTTAATGAATTTCTTCACACAAATGTATCATTTATACAAAAACTATTGGGTTCAATTGAATCTGTATTTAAACTTCTAGCTCCATCCCTCCGTAGTGTATAAGTTTTGTTTTATGAAAGTAAGTAAAGATCCATTGAGTTTCACATAAAAAAAGAAGAGTAAAGGGTCAAAACACAACTATATATAGTATTTTGATTTTTTTGAGTTTTATATCTGAACTATTCAATGTGCGAGTTTTTCATCTAAACTATCATCAACTATTTATCAAAACAAACCACAACTATCAGTTGGTCCCGAACGATGATGATATTTCAATAGAAAAGAGATTCAAGCTAAGTGATAGTTCAAATAGAAAACTAGCATACAAATAATTCAGGTATAAAATTCAAAAAAATGAGATATTTTAAATCATACAAGTATTTTTTTATCCTAAACTCTAAAAATAAGAATTACATTTCAAAAGCTTGTTATTAATTTATCATATAGTTTTAATTGGCCAATAAGAAAAGTTTCCTCTGATTGGTCACTAAAAGTCTACCAAAAGCTAAAAAAAATTGCAGGGAAAAAAGCAAACAAAGGGAATGGAATCAAAGGCCAAACAGGTTCTTAATATATATGTACCAGCTCTTTATTCATTCAGTGGGCAATAAACTGCACAGTTTTGACAATTTATGCCACTTGGGGTACTAACCTGACATATAGTTTATTCATGCTCGATATTTATATATTTTATTACAAGAATCCTAAATTAAAATAAAAATATGCATAAGATCAAGAACTATCGATTGATGTTGGACCAATACTTAATATGAGCTAATTTTTCATGTTCAATCTGCTTTTTGGGAAATTTTTAATATGAATTTTTACTTGTTCAGATAACTTAAAGTTTCTATCAATTGATTAAAACAAGATAAAATTCTAGCTAGTTGTATCTCTAGTAAGTTGATTTTTTGTATTGATCCAATTCCTGTTGAAGTATTTCAATTTGTTTATCTTTCTCAACAACACTATCCATCAATCTTTTATTTTCTTCTTTCAATTCTTCAAATTGGCAAACAATTTCTTCAATTTGTGCTTCAATTGCTTCATCACTTAACTCAAAAGCACTTTCAACAACTCTAACAACTCTCCATAAGCTAACAACAACAAGTAATCCTCCTCCATTTTTTTCCAAATAAGCTTCCAAAAATAATGCCACCATAACCACTATGCCATCTAGCAAGTACCCTGGTCTTCGAAAAAACGAGCACCCTAGGCCTACAACAAGGCCTATACTCTTCAGAAATAACAATCCCAAGATCCCTATACCTGTTCGGAACATAGAAAGATGGAATTGAATTAAAGCTTTGAAACGTGAAAAGTAATATCTTTAGTAGAAATGTTGTTTGTATTTATAAGGGCCAACAACAAGGAAAATCAAGAAGAAGAAAGTAGAAAAGTAACTAAAATTTAAATACAATTGTAAATTGTGACTATATTTTAAATAGCACAATTAATTTCTAAGTTAGGAAACAACAAAGCTACATATATCTCTGTCGTAAAAAACATGAATTAGCTATAAAATTTGTCGCTTAATAGTTGTAACTAATAAGATTAAAATATAAAGGCTTTCAAACTCATTTTTTTCCTTTTGATACAAGAAAATGTTACTTCATATATATTACAAACTATCTAATATTACCTGCCCAATGGTACCAAACCTCTTCCGTTTCTTGATTTATCGCGTTCCGATTTTGCGGGCAGGATATCAAAGATGAAGAGAGCTCAAGACTTGTGAAAACAAGATCAATTGTGAGTAATACAATGGTGAAAATTCTAAGAGGTGTGGATTCTAAAAACTTTGTTAAATTTGTTCTCCATTGTTGTTTTGTTGGTTGTTGTGAAGGATTCATGATAAAGAAATTCCATCTTTTCTTTTTGTCCCAACTTTTTATGAGATTTTGAATTGATATTTCAACACTTTGGATTTTTGTAGAATTTGATGGTTGAATTTCTTGAGAGTTCATTGATGATTTTTTTTTTCTTTTTGGGGGAATATAATCTCTTTTTTTTTAGTTGTTGTGTATTTGATAATCGAAAATTTTGAATTTAATAATAAGAGTCGTTTGAGAGAGGCACGTGAAATGCAAGGCTTAGATTTTTCATGCAAGCTTTGCTTTGGAGTCACGTTATTAGTTTTAGCTACTTCTTAGAGTGTGTTTGGTTGAAGAATTTTTTTTTTTTTTTTTTTTGTGTTTTGGTACGTAACAAAAAATATTGTCCCAAAAATAATATTACTGTATAATTAATTTTGGCAAACACTATGTGTGGATCGATGGAGGACTGGAGGGTGGGTGGTAAAGTGTTGGCCGTAGAGGCGCTATGGGGTGGGATAGATTGTGCTGAAAGGCAGAGAGCAAACAATCAATGTGGAATGTCAATCGTGAATTTTTTTTTTCTTTGTGCATTGGACTAATATTTTTTTTAGAGAAAGTATTTTTCAAAAAATTTGAACCAAAGATGGAATTGTTTTTTTTTCTCCAAGCCAAACACACCCTTGATTTGGTTTCTTCTTTTCAGATGGAAATGCGTTAAGGATCGTGAAGCTGTCAAAGTTGTTTCATACTATATCGCTTAATAATGTAAGAAAAGTTGGTGCCAAAATTAAAAAGAACAGCTAAATGTGATGTCATAGGTAGGTTTTGGCATCGTAATACGTAACTAAAAATTCACTTTTTCATAATTATATCATTATTTACAAAATTAAATAGTGTCTCCCTTATCATGTTGAGTTTCCACATCGATAGAAAGGTGAATATTGGAGTTTGTTACTATCGTGACGTTCCATAATTATTGAGATCTGACTTAATAAACATATATGATGTACTCAGTTTATGAAAGAGGTGTGAATTGACATCCGTTCATGTTGAGTTCCCACATCGATAGCTAGGGGGATGTGAATATTGGGGTTTGTTATAATCATGTCATCTCATATTGGGCTTGCTTAGTCTAAATTCGACATTGGAATGTTGATGGGCTTGGCCCAAAAAGATTTTGGCAACAACAAGCCTTACCATCTCAAGAAGATGAAAATTGACATGACAATGCAAGTTGTAGGAAAGCAAAACAACACGAGATATATCTAAAGTTAAATTCAAGATTTAAATTCATAACTAGAACAAAATTAATAAATTTTAAAATATCAATTATACTCAAAACGAGTAAGTTAATAAAAATATTTGTCTGAACGTCACACATCACAGCCCATAAGAAACAACATTTGTCACACTTGTAATTCTATACAAGTTAAGAGGAGTAGAAAGAGTCAGCTTTCAAATTACCCAAACATAAGACACCTGTACTGCCACGTAACCAGTTGTATTGCCACGTGTCGTTCCACGTGTTAGTCTGCATGCTAGTCATATTCCTATCTATAAGCTAGCTGCCTCTTCTTTCCAGGCCAAAAATAAGTAAACGGATCACCACAACAAAATACTTTACTATAATTTGAATTTTAAATTTTGAATCTATTTGAGATTTTAGAAAGAAAAAAAAAATGGAAGGAATAAATGTATCGACTCATCCAGAGGTTCCAGGTGAAGCTACACAGACAGGAACAGCAATTCTAGAGACTGCAACAGCTACCATTCAAGGATTTGGTCCTATCAATAAAATTCATCAACATCTTTGCGCGTTAAGTTTCACTTATCTCTTATTCTATAAATTTATCGTTTTTTTTGTTATTAGAACTAAATTTACAGCATTCTGTACGCTAGCGGCGGATTTAAAATTTTTAATAATTAGCTAGATCATTTGAAACACGAGAATTCAATAAAATGTGTATTTTACTAAGGTATTTTTATTTTTTATCAGATATTTTTTGAGAATTGATTCCGGACTATACTAGGCTTATAGATGGAAATAGTTAATATATTTATTTTGGGACGAAGGGAGTAACTTAAGAAAATAGATTATTGAACTTTATGATATGTGTATAGATGTTAAAAGTTGCTCATGAACAGAGGCGGAACCAAAATTAGGAATTATTAGGAATTTGGGGTTCTAAAAAAAGAGAAACTTTTAATTTTTAGTTGATAGCAAGTTCAAATCCACAACTTTAGCGTGAAATTATGCGCTCCTAATTTCAGGTTCCATTTCTATGGACATGACATGACACGACAAGTCGAGGCGCACCACTTCTGTGGGCATCAAAACGAGGAATTCAGGCAATGCCTCATTTACGACAGGCCTGATGCCGATGGTCGTCTAATCGGACTCGAGTACATTGTATCGGAGGAACTGTTCTTGACATTGCCAGACGACGAAAAGAAATTCTGGCATTCCCATTTGTACGAGGTGAAAAGCGGTGTCCTGTTCATGCCCGGTGTTCCAGGCCCGATTCAACGACAAGATCATGAAAAAACCGTGAAAACTTATGGCAAAGTGATACATTTCTGGCAGGTTGATAGAGGTGATACACTTCCTTTGGGAATTCCTCAAGTTATGATGGCGCTTACTAGAGATGGTCAACTCGATCAGAACCTTGCTCAAGGTACGCAAAAATCACTTATCATATTATGATTGATACATGTTACTAATTACTTTTGAAGTGATATAATATTAATCTAATTGTATAGAACTTGAACTCGTTATAATTATGTAGGTTGCCAGTATAAAACATTAATTAATACCTACCGTCCCAATATATAGGAGTAGCTCCGTTTGCTAGATACACAGCTAAAAAAAATTTTGGTCTGAAACAAGTCTTTAGACGATTATTTAGTTAGAAAATCATCTAATAGAGTTGTAAATTGTCTAACTAGGAGTAGCATGAAAAAAATTTAAGTTAATTTTTTCTGAATATACGATAAAAATGACCCTTTCTTAATTAGGAAAACCTCAATAGTTCAGTTGGTTAATTATTTGATCTATCTTATTAGCGAGGATTTGATTTTCCACATTGTAATCGCCCCCCTATTTCCCTTTTCCGTTTTAAACCTCTTTCGGATAGATTTGGAAGGGATATTAGTGTGTGATACATGAGTAGTTTTGAGTCACTTTTTCTTCAGAGAATTTTAATAGTTTAGTTGGTCCACTATTTGATATATCTTACATGAATTTGGGTGTTAGGATTATGTATTAGTCTTAATAGTACGTTTATTTAACTCGCACGATAGCATTTTTTACGAGGTTTTTAAAATTTGATGTAGATGTGGAGAAACGTTTTGGTGTGTCATTTGATGAAGAAAGGGAGAAGAGGGCATACATGGAAGGTCCTGCCCATGGGATTCACCCACTTGCTAATGCTGGAGGCAAAGGCATTCGCACTCTCCTTAGAGAAGTTGATTGTAAACCTATCGAATCTGTCCCTAGAGTTTTTGTTTAAGCTCCGACCGCGAAGTCGCGTTCGATTTCTCATATGTTCATCTCGTTTTCATGTTCGATTGCTCATATATATTTATTTCGTTTTGGCTAGTGAAGTCGGATATCGTCTAGTGTTTTGTTCAACTTTTATTTTTCACTTTTGTGATATATAGGACTTGTATATATATGTTGGCATGTGTGGATATACTATGTTGATGAATGAATAATTCTCTACGTTTTTGTTTTCCAACACTATATTACTGTATATGGTGGTGTTCATATATAAATATGGTATATTTTTTTCTTTAAAATGAATCGATTTTTACCACACGAGTCAATTTATTAAGAATTTAAGATTATTTTTTTCTTAAATGAATTGAATTTTTACCAAAAATTTGAAGAACTTCCGATAATGAAATTGGATCCTCGTGAAAGAGTTTAGATAACTAACCAATTGAAAATTCAATAATTAACCAATTGAGGTATTTTCTTTTGGAATGAAATGTGATTCTCATCAATAAAATAAAAATTCAGTTAGTCGATAAAATTGAGCTACTAAAACTTCTTTCCTTATTGAAATGTACTTGATTCTCTTTCAAGGTTGTTTTTTCTTCTAATCTTCTAGAAATCTCACAATTGTCAATGTCTATGTTAGGTTGATAAAATTATTACAAGCTGGACATATTTAAACTTGAGCTCACATTTGAATATGTAATATGAAGATATGATTCCAAATCAAAGTTTACATTTGAGATTAATTTCAAATTTCAATTTATTTTTTTTAAAAACATGATTTGAAATTTCGACTGAGCTACTAAATTTCCGTAAGGCTTACTTAATTCCATGATTATTAAGTTATAAAATGGGCCTCCTATATTCTTATTTTTCAAACATAGGCCCACAGGGAAGACTTGGGGGGTCAAAAAGTTTGTGGATACAAAATCTTGATGAGGATTATTATTTTCTCCTTTTCCCTTATATGTACTTGCTCTCTCCTCCTTTTTTTCTGTATCATAGAGTATATGTATATATATAATAATAGGGACTTCATAATTCCAGTCTATTGAAAACTCAGAAGTATTGGCAGATCCCGTTCAAGGTTATTGAGGTGAGTTTGATTAGGGTACTTTGCATATATTAAACGTGTCGAATATTTTTTTTAATATTTTAAATTTCGTATCAAGTCAAACACTATCGTTTAATTTTTTTTTTTCATTACAAAAACTATGTTTCTCCTCCAATTTGATGTATGTCAAACTAACCATAATCTTGTGAAAAAATTAAAATTGATTTTTGGAAATATCATATATTAAAGTTTCTATAAGATATCCTAGAAGTAGAATTTTCTTGTAGATGTTGAGAGAATTAAATATTTATAGTAAGTTATGGAATAGTCTAGATAGTGTTGTATATTTGCAATCAGCCAAAATCCAAATCAAAGAGTTTTAATTTCTTTCGGTTCTCTTATCCAAAATACACATTCTCCTTTCTAGCTTCTTTTTCTTAATTGAGTTTTTCGATCTTAATTAATGATCTTAGGCTGGTAGAAAGGCTCTCGATTATATTTTTCTTATGCTATTCTCTACAATTCTCTCATTTTTTACTAGTCACATAATGATTGACCAACTAAAAATGTACTAGTTTAGACTTTAAGCTTCTTATCCTATAGTAAAAGATCATTTCCCTGTGGCAGATATTGAAAGACATGAATAGAAGTGTTGCCATAATTAATGAAACTAATATTCCAAGTGTTTGTTGAACTTGCAGGAATTTTCTACGAAAGATGGCTCAAAACGACATTGAGGATATCTTAGATCAGCTAAGAAGGATCAAGAGTGGAGGCGATCTGAATAGCGTCAAGATTGATCAAATTGTGCTACTTGAAGTGGAGATAAGATTTTTCAGAACCTTTATCAAGTGTAATCATGTTGTTTCCCCTGATTACTTAGTCAAAATCACAAAGATTGCCCAGTTGATTATGGAAAAGGTTCACTCAGTATTTGATGGAATTCCAGACGAATACAAAAATAAACATAATCTTGAAAGGGGAGTGTTAACACTGCTGGAGTCCGTTCAAGGGAATACTAATTTAAGGTACAATTATGAGTTGAATGATTCAGATATTGTTGACACCCAATTTTGACCCTCTCCGATAATAATTAATTTTTGAGTTTCTTAATTTGCAAATGATTTAAAATAATTGACTTTATAAAATTCAAAATACTTTCAAGTTAGTTTTAAATGATTTGTCACTTTTTATAATTTTTAAATAATACGTGTATACTTTTGAACTTTATAAATATTCAAAAATCGTCTCAAAATATTTTGTTGAATTAAATATTTGGTTAGTTTGTTTAGTTATTTAATAGTTTACAATTTTGAGTTAATTAGTTAGTTTATAATTAAATTAATTATTATAATTATGTGTCTAATTAGTATATTTTATGAATATTCGAAAATTGTCTCAAAAAGATTTTATTCTTACTTAAATATTTGGTTAATTAGTTTAGTTATATAATAGTTTATATTTTGAATCATTAGTTTATTAAGTTAATTATTTTATATCGTTAGAATTAAGAAGCTCATTAATTAATTTCTACTAACTCATCTTTTATTTAGGTTTTAGCTGAATCCGTTAATTCAACTCAATTTGGCTATTTATTTTTTTTTTTAAATTCCAAAATCTAACCGATTTAATTTTTTACTCTATACCCATTCTTAAATGACCAATTTTGGGATTTTATGTGGCATTTCAGCAAACCTTCCAGCCCACTATTTTTATTGCTCAATCAATCCCAACACATTTCCATACAATAAGCCCATCCAAATAACAACACCAAAAATCCAATTCATTTTCCAACAAAACCATCAAATACGTGCAACAACAATAATTCCAGTCGGCCCACATTTTTAAACCACGACCCGGCCTTTTTCCTAATCCACGAAGAAAATCAAAAGAGATTTTCAGCAGCTTCCAAACGTCTTGGCAACAACTCACGGTGTCCATTTCCATCGTCAGTTCAAACGGAGCACGCGTCGATTTCACACCTTGGACGCGCCTAGAGATTTGGTTGTCGTCTTCTCCCTATCTCTCTCAACTCGTACAGATCTTTGCAGCAGCAGGCAGGCAGGCAGGCACGCGTTTCGCCCCTTCCTCTTTCGGAATAGGGTGAAAATTGCAAGAAAAGGTGTCGTCCCAAATTGGTGAAAGGAATTAGAAGTTTGAATTTCAAAAAATAGGCCTTATTCTTGCGAATTTGATCGGTTTTCCCCCTAAGTTTGGAACCCTAATGTTTCCCCTATATATACTTCATCTTTTGTTTATGTGAAGGGGGGAATTTTTGGTTTTTGTTGGAAAATTCTTTACTAAGTCAAGGGAAAATTTATTTCTGGTTGGAAATTTTTTAGAACGAAAATACATCTAATAGCCTGAGAAAATAAAATAAAATTGAAGTATGTACTAAATACACCAAGGAAATACAGAAAATATTTGATTTGAGTGTTTGAGTTTGATATCACTGTCCAAATATTCTGATTTGCTGCTTGTGTTCGAGTTTCCTGTGGTGAAGGTCATCGCCTCTGCTCGTTTCGTCCGGTTCGCTGCCCCCGAAAAGGTAACACTCGTCCCCTGATAGCTTCTCTCTCTTCTCGTTTTCTATTTTGTTTCGCTAATGTTGGAAAATCATTATCATGTTGGTTGTTCGCTGATTAGTTGTCATTGGTTTGATATTGTTTTAACATGAGGTTTATATACTTGGTTGTTTCGTATCCATCGTTGGCGTTGTTCTTTACCTTGTTCGAAGTCTTGTTTGTTGTCTCCCTTCCCGGTCTTGTCTCTCGAATATCGGCGAATACGTCTTATTGCTTAATATTCGACACGATACCCTTCCTCCCTTCGCCTCAAGCTGAATGAATGAATTAAGACGGCAACACTCCCAGTTTGTGTGTCGTATTTGCTACTGTACCGAGTTTGTATGTCACATGTGTCACTACTCATTTTAATTTTTTACTTGGTATCTCTATTGGGATGTAGGTTTTATTTTCCTTCCCCATAATCAATATGTTAGTTGATTGTATTGTTAGAATTTGTGTTAAAGTTTACTTGTTTAAACTCGGTCTAAAATGGGGGATTAACAACGTATTAATCTAAGCCTTGTTGCCCCTCTTTTGCTTCGAGCTTGTTTCATTTTAGCAATAATTAGTCGTGTGTTCTGTTTTTCTCGTCTTCGTTTTCATTCAAGTGCGGGAATTTTTAAAATCTATCAATATAATATGTCTATGTCCCTTTGTGGATTTGTGTTCCTGGCAGCTCATTGGATTTTGTTCCTTTATATATATATATATATATGAAACGTGCATCTTGTTTTATAATTTGATAGGTATGTATAAAATTTTATTTTGTGATGTTGAGTTACAACCCATTTGCATGAAACGTGCATTTTCAAGTTTTAATACTATTTGCAAGTTCTTTCTTTAAATTAATATAATGACCAACCCTCTTTAGTTCTTTCTTTAAATTAATATAATGACCAACCCCCTTAAAATGGAGTTAGCAACGAGCATGTCTCTTTTTATTTTATTTTGGCAGCAACATTTTCCTACACAAATGTACATTATTTTGGGTTAATTTTGACCATTAGGTCGGAGTTTTGATGAAAACTTTAGTGGATTGACTCATATCCAATTAATATCTTGCTTTCTTTTCTTAAGCGTGTGTATCAATATTAAAATTTATGCTAAGTTTCTTGTTGAAAATGTTTCCTATCCCTGTTGCCATTTCTTACCGATTTTTCAAAGGCTGGAAATGTTTTATTGGTTGCCATAAATGTGTCGCATTCTTTACTGTGTCTTAGTTTGAATGACAAAATAATCTTGCTAGCTCTTAATTCGATTTATGTTAGTTCGTGGTGGTTCGTTCCAAAATGCTGAATTATTTATTTTCTTTCCCAGTTGCCTAAATAAATATTCTAATTCCACTTCTTTATTTTATTTGGGTACAACCTATCGAGTGGGTCTATCGGACTCTGGCTCTTCCCGTGCATTTCTTTTCTTTTGAGCCAAGGAGGCTCAAACCGGGTCCTTTTCAAGTCGATCATCCACTAAAATCGACGAACAGGTCCCGAAACTGAAAGAGGCAAAATATCGAGAGTTAAAAATTTGGGCCAAAAACCCATCTTTATTTATTCTGAGTTATATTTTGTTATGTTTGGGCCTAAGCCCCTCTTATTTTCATTATTATTATGTGTCAGTGATTAGGACAGGTACTAAATGCAAGAAGCAGCGGAAGAATGAGCTTATCTTAGGACAGGTGCAAATGGGCTATAGGTCCGAAGCTGAATTTAGGCCCAAGTATTGGTCCAGGCGAACAGAAAAACCAAACTTGGGCCCCAATCTATTTCCCTCTTTGTTTTATTATGTTTATTTATTTGTTAATATTTGTCATTAATCTTAAGACCAACCATTCAAATCCCCAAAAGACGTCCACTTTGCTTTAAGAAATTGACTAAACCACTCACTTCTTAACAAATACTTAAAGAAATAATTTTGCAAGATAGTTCACTTAAATAATATCTAATACTTTCCTTTTCCCCCTTCAAAATAGTTTTAACTATAAAACAACTCAATTTTGCAATTTAAGTTTAAGTTAAACGATTTTTAGCCAAATAAATTAATTGTCGGATAACCGCATTAGTGGATATTCTAGGTGCTTTAAACCTTCCTAGAATATTAATGAGAACCTCGAACCCCCTTAATAGTTTTCAATAGATTTACTGTTTTAGTCTTTTGAAAACAACAGTTTTCTTGATTTTTCTTAAAAAATTAAGTGGCGACTCTTAAAACAGTCTTAAATATATTTTTAAATAAAACAGATATGATGGAATATATGGATTGCCTCGATAAGAACCTGAGGATGCCTGCAATGGGGTAGCTTGTCTGACCCTTCTTGGACGAATGAAGAAATCCTTGTGAGAAATCGATTTACAAAGAAACTGAAAATCATTCGAAAGAAAATGGGATTTTTGAGATACTTATATGTCTCAGAGATAATTGGTTACATTGATCACGAGAAATTGGAAGGTTTGGAGGCCCGAATTCAGTTCATGGCTGACAATGTAGGACAGTTCTGTCTTGCTCTTTGGGCTGCAGTTGTTACAGATGATATCTTGAGTAAACCTCATTATCTATTATGTTTGATTGTGTTAGTGGAGCTGGAAATGAAGAAGATTTTTCTCAGTGAACTAAAGGCTTCAAAGTATGCTAAATCAAGAACTTTCAAGGACAAGAAATTACCAAAAGGATTTTCACATCATCTCCACAGTCTGCTGGTGCATCTCAGAAACAAAAAGATCGAGAACTTCCCTAATAATGTCTCTTCTCGAAATATTGATATGACTATAGAATTCTTGTTGGTTTTCCTTAATGATGATGGGTTAAATCATGTTATTAATGGTAACTGGTTGAATGAGGTTATGGAAAAGGCTGGAGCTATAGCGGGTGATGTTCTATATGTAATTCAAAAGCTTCTTCCTAGATCTATAAACAAAAATGACACTAGCAACATAAATGTTTGTTCGATACAGATATTGGAGAAAGTTGAAGATCTGAAGGCACAAGTGGAGACTTACTACAAATCCTTAAAATTCACTCCGTCTCAGTTCCCCATTGTTGGTGGATTGAGCTTTCTGGATTCTCTTTTAAGAAAATTGCATGACATGTTGAAGTCTGAATCAGGTTTAGTTTTCATGATGAAACATGGTATTGGTATGTGTATTTTGTACAAGAGAACTTTGTAATAAAGGAGGATATGTGGGGAATCTAAAGCAGGATCTACGTGCATCTAATGTGTATTTTAGTATCTACGTGCATCTAATGTGCAAACAATCTCTTCAATACAGGATATGTGGGGAAATCTAAAGCAGCTGTGAGTCAAGCACGTGTGTAACGACAAAATGGTATCCTTTTAGTTTAGAGCGCAAGAGCTATCATCTCTTACATCCATTTTAGAGAAGGAGCTGTCATCTTTATCATCCATTTTCCAAGATGTTGCAAAGGTCAATAGTGAACATAAAATTCTTAAAGATCTTCAGAGGCGTACTATCAATTTGGCATAGGTATATTCCTATCCATGTTAGTTAATCGTTCCCCTTTCCCTATAAGTTCGATGATTAAGAATGAAAATAGTACTTACGAAAACCTATGAAAATAACTTATTGCCTCACATCAGGGGTCTTCCAGAGAGAGATATATATATTAAACTTTTCTTGGTGAGTAGTCTCTGGTGCCACAAACTAAATTTATGCTTTGGTGGTGAAACTGGATTCCATATAAGTTCAACCTCACCTGAAAGCTATGTAGCTCCTTGTGATTGAGTAGTTTCGGTCCCTTTAGCAGTTAGGATGAACCGATCTTGATCATTTGTACCAGCGAATTCAGCACTATTGAGCACCGAAAATCACCTTCGTTAGCTTGTGTTCTACTCCCTCTGTCCCAATTTATGTGACACTTTTTGTTTTTCGAGAGTCAAACAGTTTAACTTTGACCGGACTTTTGCGTATGGAGTCTTCAAATTTTCTGAAATAAATTTATATATTTGTAAACAACATAAAAGTACTCTATAAGTCACAATAACTAATAATTCAGAATGTTAAAAGGATCTATGAAAAACTTATGGTCAAAGATAGACTTATTTGAATCTCGAAATGCGAAAGTATCACATAAAATGGAACGGAGGGAGTAATTAATTATGTCATATTTGAAACCACAAGAGAGTTATGTATTATAACCTCAAAGTGTATAGTCTTTCACAAGCATAATAGCTTCTAACAGTAGATACTGAAAGAGGTGAATAAAAATAGGGGAATATTGCTCTCAAGGAAACTAATATTTCAAGAGTTGGTTAACTTGCAGAATTTTCCACTTTATCTACAGAATATGGCTCAAAGTGACATTGACAATGTGTTAGATCACCTAAGAAGGATAAAGAGTGGAGGCCATCTGAACAGCGTCAAGATTGCTGAAATTCAGACACTTGAGATGGATCTAAGATTTTTGAGAACTTCTCTCAAATATCATCATGTTCTTGGGCCTGATTCCTTGGTCAAAATAAAAAAGAAGGCCAAATTGATTGTGGAAATGCTTGTTTTTGGTGGAGTTCCAGATGAATGCAGCACTAATATTAATGTGGAAAGGCTAGTATCACAGTTGCGGGAATTCATTGAAGGTAATGCTAATTCAGGGTTGAATTATGAGCTGGATGATACCTATCTGTTAGAATAAATGGATTACCTCGACAAGAATCTAATTGATGCACCGAGGTATCTATTCAAGTCTGACCCTTTTTTTATAAAAGAAATCAAAACACTTCAGAAGACGGTTAGATATTTAAGGCAATTGATCTTCATTCAAAAGAAAAAGAGGTTTCTAAGATACCTGTATGACACTGAGATAAATGGTTACATTGATCATGAGAAGTTGAAAGGTTTGCAGACCCAAATTCAGTTTATGGCTGAAAATGTGGTACAATATTGTCTTGCTCTTTGGGTTTGTGAGGATGAAGATGATACATATAATATCGAGAGTAAGCCTCCTTATCTACTATTCCTGGTTGCGCTAGTGGAGCAGGAAATGAAGAAGATTTTTCTTGGTGAACTAAAGGCTTCAAAGTATGCAAAATCAAGAACATTCAAGGAAAAGAAATTACCAAAAGGACTTTCGCATCATCTACACAGTCTGCTGATGTGTCTTAGACAGACAAAGCTTAAGAACTTTGTCTCATCTCGAAAGATTGATGTGGCAATAGAGTTCTTGTTGGTTTTTCTGGGTGATGTGCCAAATCATGTTATTAATGGCAAGAGGTTGAATGAAGTCTTAGCAAAGATTGGAGTTCTTGTGGACGACATACTATGTGTAATTCAAATGCTTATTGCGGGATCTACAATCAAAGAAGATGCTAGCAAGATTGATCTTTGCATGATACACATATCGGAGAAAATTGAAGATCTAAAGGCACAAGTGGAGGAGAGGTACAAATCCTTAACATACAGTCCATCTAATGAGTTCCCCACAGTTGGTGGATTGAGCTTTCTTGATTCTCTTCTAAGGAAATTGAATGAGATGCTGAAATCGGAATCAAATTTAGATTTCATGATGAAGCCCCATATTTGTATTTTAGAGAAAGATCTTTCATATCTAATATCTGTCTTCAGAAATGTCGCAAAGGTGCAGAGTTGAAGTATCTATCGACTCTATTCTTGTTTAATATAATGCTCTTTGGCATTTGTTTTGCTCACTTCCTGCAATCATAAAAGAGATCAAGCATATTTGTGTGGAAGTGACAGAGATGAGGCTTAAGAACCTTCCTCTTAAGACCTTCTCTGTGGTAGAGTCATCTAAGCATCTGCCAACTCAGCATAGTAATCCTGTGAACAATGAGCAGATAGTGGGTTTTGTGAATGAAGCAGAAAAACTGATTGACTATCTGACTCGAGGGACAAGAGAGCTAGATGTTTCTCGCTTTGATGTTCGAGCATGGTGCATCGTTTCCCAAACATATCATCGGAGAGAGCTATTACAAGTTATTTTTAGTCAGGTTACCGGTTCCAAAGACATGGGAGATAAGGATGACGAACTTGCTGACATGCTAATGGGGAAGAGCTATCTCATTGTCTTGGATGATATGTGGGATTGTATGGCATGGGATGACTTAAGGCTTTGTTTTCCAGACATTGGAAATAGAAGCAGAATAGTAGTAACAACTCGACTTGAGAAAGTGGATGAGCAAGTCAAGTACCATACTGATCCTTATTCTCTTCCATTCCTCACAACCGAAGAGAGTTGCAAATTGTTGCAGAAAAAAGTGTTTCAAAAGGAAGATTTCCCGTGTGAACTACAAGCTGTGAGTCAAGCAGTTGCTGAAAAATGCAAAGGACTGCCTCTAGTGGTTATCTTGGTAGCTGGAATAATCAAAAAAAGGAAAATGGAAGAATCTTGGTGGCATGAGGTTAAAAATTCTCTGCTTTCCTATCTTGGTGAGTCTGAAGAATATAGTCTTTCAACTATGCAGTTGAGTTACGATAACCTAACCGATTGTTTAAAGCCTTGCCTTCTTTATATGGGGATGTTTCTAGAGGATGAAATAATTCCAGCGTCTAAATTGATAAGTTTATGGATAGCAGAAGACTTCATACAGAACATTGAATCTGAGAGACTAATGGAAGAGGCAGCTGAAGGTTACTTGATGGCGCTCATTAGCAGTAACGTGGTAATGGTTTCAGAGAGAGAATATAATGGCAAGGTCAAGTACTGCCAGGTTCATGATGTAGTGCTTCACTTTTGCTTGGAGAAGAGTAGAGAAGAAAAGTTTATGTTGGCAGTGAAGGGGCATGATAGCCAGTTTCAACCTTTTGAATGGAAGGAAAGTCGAGTGAGCTTCAGTTTCAGTAAACAGCTTTCCGAGTTTGCATCTCTGGGCTCCAAAACGCGGAAGCCTTTCCTCCAACACTTGAGGTCACTGATATCGACAAATCGACCAGAATTTTATGGTTGGAATCCCTTCCGTCAGGTTAGTGAAGTGAGACTTCTTAAGGTCTTGGATTTGAGTTCTTGTAATGTGAGAACTTTGTTGTCAGTTAAATTGAAACCACTAATTCACCTGAAGTACCTTGCAGCTAACACAAATAAATTCAATTTCCATCCAGAACCACATCTGTCCCATCTAGAAACATTAATTGTGGAGGATTTACATAAATCAGTGCTACCAGCGATCTTTTGGAAAATGAAACATTAAGGCATGTTGATATTGGTACAGCTGAATTTGATTTAAAATGGGAAAACAATAAGCGGGGGATGTTTGAAGAATCCTCTAAATTGGAAAATTTGAGGATATTAAGACGAGTTCGAATAGATGAAGGTGATAGGGTG
This sequence comes from Solanum commersonii, assembly GCA_029007595.1. Taxonomy (NCBI): domain Eukaryota; kingdom Viridiplantae; phylum Streptophyta; class Magnoliopsida; order Solanales; family Solanaceae; genus Solanum; species Solanum commersonii. The sequence goes on along the minus strand of JAJTWQ010000128.1, from coordinate 652,100 downwards.
GATGTGTTATTACGAAGGTGTCCTAATCTTCAACAACTTGACATCGTTTTAGTGGTTGATGATGATTCTGCAGAGATTTGTCTCAAATTGGAGAGTCTTACCCAGCTTCAAATAATTCGCCTTTCTTTAATTATGAGGATTCGTGTAGAAACTGTGACTCCCTTCATTGCAGGAGTACCAAGCCTTGAATATCTAGAATTAAGTGCGTTGCTTCAGTTTCGGAGGAAATTTCGTCCATTAGAAGAGTGGTGCCTCGAAGACAACACGTTCCATAAACTTTAAGTTCTTGAAACTGGTGCACTTAGCTATTTCAAGGTGGGATGCCTCGGAGGAAACCTTTCCCCTGCTTGAAACACTTGTTATAAGTAAGTGTTACAAGCTCGAGGCGATCCCCCTTAGCTTTGCAGATATTCTAACACTGAAACAGATTAAGTTGATTTGGTGTGAAATCAAATCTCTAGAGGCTTCAGCAGTGAGAATCAAGGAAGAAGTCAGTTACATTGAAGGATGCAACCGTATTGACCTCATTATCACAGTAAGTAGAAACAAAACAAGTTCTTATGTGCTGTTTTTGAGTATCTATATATGTACATCTAATTTGATAACAATACAGAATCCAAGGCAATTGCTTACACAACTACAGACAATGTAGCTGGAATTCATTTCTTAGCTAATAATAAATGTTAAGTGTGCTTTTAACACCTAAAGAGATTAATTTGACGATTGTACTTTCAGGGAAATTAATCTACATGATGCTCCCCATCACGTTGAACTTCAATGTTCGTAATATATAGCTTGCTTCTCATCAACTTTGGGATCAAGTTGTGATATGGACGGCTCTTTTGGAGGCCAAGTGGAGAAGGCATTTTTAGTTCTGAGAAGAAAATAAATTCAGTAGGAATTCTTGTTTGATACAAAGAGAATATATTTAGGCTCAGGTCCTGGAAATTAATTAAGAAACTTATTGGTCATGGTTGAAGGATCTCTTTATGGCCTTATTATTATGTGTTCAGATGCCCACATCAGGATTTTCTTATAATCATCTAATATTTCTTTTATCTGAAGATGGTGATTTTTAGTAGTTTCGAACCATCTGGTTGTCTCTATCGATACAATAACAACAACATACCTAGTATACGGGAAAGTGCTTCTTAACAAAGACGATTTTGTATCAAGGGGGATTCGAACCCAAGGCATCTGGTTAGGACGAAGGAATACTAATCACTCCACTACGACCCTCATTGGTAACACATTCCATTTACAAGGAAGATGTAGGGAAAAGGTACAAATATCCCCCTAGACTATGACCAAAATCTCAGAGACACAACTTAACTAGACTATGTCCTATTACCCCTGAACCCATGTTTTTTTTTAATTTTGTACCCCATTTGGCTTGTGGCATTAAAATATCTCCCACGCGCCTCAGTTGTGTGGAGTCACCGAGTGCATATGCCATGCTAAAATGTGTACAAAATTACAAAAAAAATGAGTTCAGGAGATAATAGGACCTTAGTTTAGTTCAATGTCGGAGCTAGAAATTTCACGAAGAGGGTCTAAAAATTAAACAACAAAAGTTCTTTTTAAAAAGGGAAAAAAATTGTTGCAAGTGAGATTTGAACACACTAGCACTGACTCATTAAAGATGTATAAACACACATTCAAGACATCTTAAACCACTAGGATATAACAGCCTATTATGTCAAGGGTGTCCAAAATATATTATTTAATCATTTCGTGTATCATTTTACTTGTATATGCGATATTTTTTCCAACTAAGGATGTCCAATTGGACACCCTGACATACATGTGCCTATGCCGTTTAGTTAAGGTGTGTCTATGGAATTTCGATCATAATCTAATGGCTTAAGTCATCTGCGGCCCTTTAAAGTTATCCGCATAATTCACTTAAACACTTTGACTAGGACTAGTACATATTGAACATTTTTATCTATCTAAAACCTGTTCCTATTAGACCTTTTTGGATAATCAGTAAAAAAGGTGAAATGTGTGTGATACACTTGCTATGACGTGGCAAAAATGACTAATTAAAAGATGACATGTGTCACTTGACCCCAACAACTATAGATTTTTTTTTTTATGTTAAAAAGAATGAAAATTATTTCAAATAAATTTTATATTTATTTCTTAATAAAAAAATAAATGATATGACAACCCATTTTACTCAACCCCACCCTACGCAACCCCCCTTTGTTCTTCGTCTTCTTCTCATCAATTTTTTTTCTCAAACCACAAAAACCTTCACCGCAAATTATTTGCAGATTCAATTTTTTTTTTAAAAAATATTTTGTATTCCTAATATGTGAGAGAGAAAGATATTCAAAGAGATTGATACAATAGTAATGAAGAAGTTTGTCAATGGTTACTCATCCGAAAATTGATTGCAAAGAAAAATCGAAAGGACCCAAATTAATTTATCGAAAATTATTTTTCATTCCTAATACATGATAGAGAAAGATATTCAAAGAGTTGGTACAAGAGTGATGAATAAAGGAATTATGCTAATGGTTAATCATCTTGAAATCGATTGTAAGGAGAAATCAAGAGGACCTAATTAATTTAGCGAATTATTTGATATTGTTTTTGATAAGTTTAGTGAATTTACAATTTTCTCGGAATGGTAATATTTATTTGAAGGTGACCGAAAATGGAGATGGAACGTTGACTTACTTTTTTTATCCCAATGTTCAAAAATATACTTTCATTATTTTTCTTGCAAATTCAGTTACTTGATTCAATTTTTTTTTTACGAATATTGAAAAGAAATAGAAAAACAAAAACAAAAACAAAAAACAAAAAAAAATAGAGGTTCTTTAGTTGTCTTTGGAAATTTAAATTTAGGGAAAAAGATGACTTGAAGGGGTAGGAGTGCTCTTTTTTTTTGAATTAAGAATTTTTTTAAAAGAATATTAAAAAATTGTTTTAATTTATTTAAATGCCAAGTGTCACTTAAAGAAGAAAAAGTGTAAGTTTTTTTGGAAAAAATAAAAATAAAACAGTATTTCAAAAACTTTCACGCGCCCATAGGAAGTGAAAAACACTTATTTTGTCATATCAGTATTTTGTGTTTAATAGGTAATTTTTTAAATAATTTAAGTGTTTAATAGGTAATAGTCCTAGTTAAAATGTCTAAATGAAATATACGAATAACTTTAAGGAATCGTGAATGACTTAAGCCTAATCTAATTGGTACTTATGTGTTATCCCGAAAGATGTATGGATGAATTATCACCACTACTTTTTTTAATCCCTGTCTGTGATCTCGATGACTATTCTGAGTCTAATTGTTCTGACATTATTTGGTCAATAAAGGCATGTGAATACTAGTCTAATACATGAATTTCAATCTATTTTAAAGAAGGAGACAGCATTAATCTTACACCTACCACCTAAATCAACTTGCTGATACAACTTGCCTTTTTCTAAATATTAAAATCTGACTCATAAGTTAATAATTTATATATATAAAAAAAGGAGTCATCATTTTAAATTTTATAGAAATACTCATATTCGATTTGAATTGATTGTCCGTACCAAGTGAAAGTATTAACTTAAAGATTAATTATTTGTTACTATTGACTAGTGGATCTTTATAAATTTATGTGCATTTGAAAGTTTATAATCGTGAATATTTATTTATAAAAGAAACATGAAAATATGTAATTCATCAATGCGATGCTTTAGAATATTTTAATATCTTATTTACGAATGATGATTTACTCATTCGGTAAGATTATTTTATTATGTATTTGATTGGAGGTATTAGATAGTCCTTTGATTATTTATCCCAATATTTATACTTTAGTAATGACATAGGTTATCTCATATACATGTGAAATAACTTATTGTGAGATAATTACTTTCGAAATAACTTATTCTCGACCAAACGACCCTTAAAAAAAGGACAAGTAATATAGTTGTATTATTGAGGCACTTTACAGATACCACCTAAAGCAACTTGCTACTACAATTCATCTCTTGTTAGGTACAAGAATTATTAGAGAGAGAGAAGAACTCTCTTCCTTCAAACCTTCAAACTCCCATTCATTTTATTTCAATGAATTTTTTTCTTATATCACCTATTGCGTAAACTTGGCAATATATCTTTGTTGGAATCCAAATTTGAGAAATTGAAGATACTTGTTAACTAACTGTAAGTCATCTTCTTCATGAATTACTTTTTTCTCATAGATACAGACAGTGGCAGAGCCAGAATTTTTAATTAAGGGTTCAAAATCTAAAGAAATAAACACACGAAGTAGCCTAAGAAGGTTCGACATCTACTATATATACATAAAAAATTATATTAACCATATAAAAATAATTTAATTTTCCGCCGAAGGGAGGTCGGATGACCCCCCTAAAGATAGGGTGGCTCCGCCACTGGATACAGAATTAGAGAGTTGATTTCTCAAATGGTTCACTCAACTAATAGTTAGTATCTCATAAAATTGAAAATGAAAGACGATTTTCTGAGATAATAATTAGTTAAGTGACATTTGACAATATGAAAATGGTACATAAAATGTATAACTTTTCACAAGCATTAACATAGCTTCAAACACTAGATATTGAAAGACGTGAACCTAATTTTAAGAGTTGGTGAATTTGCAGGAGTTTTTCTACAGAAAATGGCTGAAAATGTAACTGAGGAAATGTTAGACCACCTAAGAAGGATCAAAACTGAAGATAGCGTCAAGATTGAAGGTAACCTGGATATCGTCAAGATTCGGGATATTGAGAGTCTTGATATTGTGCAAAGAGTTCTTAGAACCTTTATAAAGTATCATGTTCTTTTACCTGATTGTTTAGTCAACCTCACAAAGAAGGCCGAATGGATTGTGGAAACACTTCATCGGGTATTTAAGGAGATTCCGGATGGATTGTGGAAACATTTGTTGGAATTCTTTGAAGGTACCTCCAGTTTAAGTTACAATTATAAGTTGAATGATTTTGATCTGTCGAAATATATGGATTGTCTAGAAAAAATTCTAAATGATGTACTAATGATGTTCCTGGAAAAGGGTAGGTCCTGTCATCCCATAGAAAAAATTTCAATACATCTATCTATAAAGAAACTGAAAATTGTTCAAAAGAAAATGAGATTTTTGAGATACATATATACCACAGCGATAAATGGTAACGTCAACTATGAGAAGCTGGAATGTTTGGAGACTCGAATTCAGTTCATTGCTAACGCTGTGGGAAAATCTTGTTTGGTCGTATTAGACTATGTTGCTGATATTAAATTTAGTGATAAAAATGATATCTTTAATATACCTCCGTATCTATTATCATTGATTGTGTTTTTGGAGCTGGAAATGAAGAAGATTTTTCATGGTGAACTAAAGGTGTCAAAGTTTACTCAATCAAAAACTTTCAAGGACAAGAAATTACCAAAAGAATTTTCGAAACTTCTCCACCATCTGTTGCAATATCTCAGAATCAAAAATCTCAAGAACATTCCTAATAATATCTCTGCTCAAAATATTGATGTGGCAATAAAATTCTTGTTGGTTTTCCTTGATGCTGATGTGTCAAATCACGTTATTAATGGTAACTGGTTGAATGAGGTCTTGTTAAAGGTTGGAGCTATAGCGGGTGATGTTCTATATGTAATTCAAAAGCTTGTTCCTAGATCTATAAACAAAGATGACACTAGCAAAATAAGTCTTTGCTCGATACAGATATTGGAGAAGACTAAAGATCTGAAGGCACAAGTTGAGACGTACTACAAATCCTTAAAATTTACTCCATCTCAGTTCCCCACCTTTGGTGGATTGAGCTGTCTGGATTCTCTTTTAAGGAAACTGAATGAGATGTCGAAATCTAAGTCTGGTTTAGATTTCCTGATGAAACCTCTTTTAGGGAATTTGGAGAAAGAGTTATCATCTCTTACATCCATTTTAGAGAAGGAGCTATCATCCATTTTCAGAGATGTCGTGCACCACGAACATAAAATTCCTAAAGATCTTCAGAGACGTACCATCAGTTTGGCATATGAGGCTGAGGTTGCCATTGACTCTATTCTTGCTCAGTATAATGCTTTTTTGCATATTTTTTGCTCACTTCCTACAATTTTAAAAGAGATCAAGCAAATTAATGCAGAGGTGACTGAGATGTGGTCAGCAGACATTCCTCTTAATCCTCACTACGTGGCTGCTCCATTTAAACATCTGCCAGCTCGACATAGCAATCTTGTGACTGATGAGGAGGTAGTGGGTTTTGAGAATAAAGCATAAAAACTAATTGATTATCTGATTAGAGGTAAAAATGAGCTAGACGTCATCCCAATTGTAGGCATGGGGGGACAAGGGAAAACGACAATTGCTAGAAAGTTGTACAATAATGACATCATTGTTTCTCGCTTTGATGTTCGAGCATGGTGCATCATTTCTCAAACATATAGCCGAAGAGAGCTATTAAAAGAGATTTTCAGTCAAGTTACGGGCTTCAAGGACAATGAAGATGAGGTAGGCAAACTTGCTGACAGGTTGAGGAAATGCCTAATGGGAAAGAGATATCTCATTGTATTGGATGATATGTGGGATTGTATGGCATGGGATGACTTAAGGCTTTCTTTTCCAGATGTTGGAATGAGAAGCAGAATAGTCGTAACAACTCGACTTGAAGAAGTGGGTAAGCAAATCAAGTACCATACTGATCCTTATTCTCTTCCATTCCTCACAACAGAAGAGAGTTGCCAATTGTTGGAGAAAAAAGTGTTTCAAAAGGAAGATTGCCCGCCTGAACTACAATATGTGAGTCAAGCAGTTGCAGAAAAATGCAAAGGACTCCCCCTAGTGGTTGTCTTGGTAGCTGGAATAATCAAAAAAAAGAAAATGGAAGAATCTTGGTGGAATGAGGTGAAAGATGCTTTATTTGACTATCTTGACAGTGAGTCCGAAGAATATAGTCTGGCGACTATGCAGTTGAGTTTTGATAACTTACCCCAATTTTTAAAGCCTTGTCTTCTTTATATGGGGATGTTTTCGGAGGACGCAAGAATTCCAGCATCTAAATTGATAAGTTTATGGATTGCTGAAGGATTCGTGGAGAGCACTGAATCTGGGAGATTAATGGAAGAGGAAGCTGAAGGTTACTTGATGGATCTCATTAGCCGTAATGTGGTAATTGTTTCAAAGAAAGGTTATAATGGTAAAATCAAATGCTGCCAGGTTCATGATGTTGTGCATCACTTTTGCTTGGAGAAGAGTAGAGAAGAAAAGTTTATGCTTGCAGTGAAGGGTCAATATATCCAGTTTCAACCTTTGGATTGGAAGGGAAGTCGAGTGAGCTTCAGTTTCAGTGAAGAGCATTCCAAATTTGCATCTCTGGTTTCCAAAACACAGAAGCCTTTCCACCAACACTTGAGGTCATTGATAATGATCAATCAAGGACTATCTATTCGTGTGATTCCCTTCTGTCAGATTAGTGAACTGCGACTTCTTAAAGTCTTGGATTTGAGTTCTTATTATGTGGAGTCTTTGTGGTTACCTACATTAAAACCACTTAATCAGCTGAAGTACCTCGCAGTTTTGGCAGCTACTTTCATTTTTGATCCACAATCACATCTGCCCCATATAGAAACTTTAATTGTGGAGCATTTATTTAATGTATGGTTACCAGTGTCTTTTTTCCAAATGGAAAAATTGAGGCATGCTCATTTTGGTTGGGCTGTTTTTGATAAGCAGGGACTCTTTGAAGGATCCTCTAAATTGGAAAATTTGAGGATATTAAAGAAAATTAGGAAATTTCCAATTGATAGGGCGGATGTGTTATCAAGGAGGTGTCCTAATCTTCAACAACTTCATATCGAATTTGATGGACATTCTGCAGATTCTTTTTGTCTCACATTGGAGAATCTTACCCAGCTTCAAATACTTCGTGTTTCCTTTAGGCAGCCCCACATCATTGTATCTGGGTTGCAATTGCCTTCAAATTTAAACAAGTTGGTACTTAAAGGAATTCATATAGAAAGTGCTATTCCCTTCATTGCGGGACTACCAAGCCTGGAGTATCTCCAATTACAAGATGTGTGTTTTCCTCAATCAAAAGAGTGGTGCCTTGGAGATATCACGTTCCGTAAAGTTAAGTTGTTGAAACTGGTGAAATTAGATATCTTAAGGTGGGATGCCTCGGAGGAATCCTTTCCCCTGCTTGAAACACTTGTTATAAAACGGTGTGACCTGCTCGAGGAGATCCCCCTTAGCTTTGCAGATATTCCAACACTGAAACAGATTAAGTTGATTCAGTGTGAGAAGGAATCTCTGGAGGCTTCAGCTGTGAGGGTTAAGAAAGATGTTGAAGAGAATGAAGGAAATGACCGTATTGACCTCATTATCAAAGTAAGTAGAAACAAACTCTTATGTGCTGTTTTTGAGTATCTATGTGCATCTAATTTGATTTACAATACAGAGTTGATAGTGAAATCCAAGGCAGATGTGAATCAAGCATGTGCCTTTAACCATTGGCAATTGCTTAGACAACCGCAGACAGATCGAGTGGATGGAATTCATTTCTTAGCTAATTAATGTTGCAGACATGCTCATGCTCAGGCTCATGCTCAAGTCTATTGTAAGGTTATTGCCGAAACGCCCATATATCCTCTTATATTGTAACACTAGTACCGATTGCTAAGTTTGTTTTGATTGATCAACTCTTTCAATGTATGATATGATTGAAGACCAGTATTTATCAGATAGTCTTTCACTGTTATTTCTTGTTGCCTTCGATAAACATCAATCCATTGTTTATTTTTTGCTTTTGTAATTTGGTGGTTGTTAAATTCTATAATCCCTTCATCTTTAACCTTATTTGCAGCACCTGCAAAATTCAATAAAAAAATATGAAGTATCCCTCTATATTGTTACTACATTAACATATACGCGACCTAACAACCTGTCAAAGCATCGTTACTGATCAAGGAAGTGGAAGATTTCCTAGTTTCAGCTAGCAAATATCACAAGCTGGATCAACCTTTTCTTTTTAACTCCTTCGGATAATGTTAGGGGATAAAGGGCTCCCTAACAAAGGTGACTTCGTACCCAAGGGGATTCAAATTCGAGACCTCTGGTTAAGGATGAATGAGTAATTATCACTCCGCCATAACCCTCGTTGATAACCAATTACTCCATTTACAAGGAAGAATTATCACCACTCCTTTTTTTATCCTTGTTTGGTTTATGACATTTGACTCGACGACTATTCTTATTCTAATAGTTCTAACATTATTTGGTCAATAAAGGCATGTGAATTGGGAAGACTAGTCTAATACATGAGTTTCACTCATTTTTAAAGAAAAAGACAAGATTAACCTTACACCTACCACCTAAAGCAACTTGCTAATATAATTCATGTATTGTTAACGGCCATGTTTATGTATTATGCCTTTTTTAAATATAAAATTTGATCCATTAGTTTATATTTTGTAAAAAAAAAAGAAAAGAATCATCATTTAAATTCTACAAAAATGGATTCATGTGTCGACCTGAATAGATTGCTTCTCGTTAAATTTGTATATGATTTATGGTTGTCTCTATCGATACAATAACGTAACAACAACATATTAATTTGCTTATTAATTTTTTGGCAAGATCTGAAGCACAGTTCGTTTTCTTATCTTCTTTTGAACTTAGTTATTGAAGTTCATCCACCTACCTCTTTTAGAAGTTGAAATTCATACAGAATGAAGCTAATAAATTTGTTCTTACCATTCATCGTTCGTTTGGACTCTGCAACAGATGAACTGAAGATATAGTAATATAGTATGACATTCGAGTCCTCCCTGAATTCACAGTCGTCTTTGTTAGGGAGTGTTTCACCCTTCAATGTGGGACTTTATTACGTCATTAATTCAAGGAAGAATTATCACCACTCCTTTTCTTATCCTTGTTTGGTTAATGACATTTGACTCGACGACTATTCTTAGTCTAATAGCTCTAACATTATTTGGTCAATAAAGGCGTGTGAATTGTGAAGACTAGTCTAATACATGAGTTCCAATCATTTTTAAAGAAATAGACAAGATTAACCTTACACCTACCACCTAAAGCAACTTGCTAATATAATTCATGTATTGTTAACTGTCATATTTATGTATTATGCATTTTTTAAATATAAAATTTGATCCATTAGTTTATATTTTGTAAAAAAAAAATGAATCGTCATTTAAATTGTACAAAAATAGATTCATGTGTCGACGGGAATAGATTGCTTCTCGTTAAATTTGTATATGATTTTTATTGGTTTCGAACCATATGGTTGTCTCTATCGATACAACAACGTAACAACAACATATTAATTTTTTGGCAAGATCTGAAGCACGTTTCGTTTTCTTATCTTCTTTTGGAAGTTCATCCACCTACCTCTTTTAGAAGTTGAAATTCATACAGAATGAAGCTAATAAATTTGTTCTTGCCAATTGCCATTCATCGATCGTTTGCAGTGGCGGACGTACGTTATGAGTTATGGGTGCTTAAGCACCCATTGCCTTTTATAATAAACACTATTATTTACCTATCATATTTAATCATTTATTCAAATATATTAACTAAGCACCCATTACATATAACAATTTTCAAACTAAAATAATTGAGCACCCATGATATAAAATTCCTGGATCCGCCACTGATCGTTTGGACTCTGCAACATATGAACTTGAGATATAGTAATATAGTATGACATTCGAGTCCTCTCTGAATACACAGTCGTCTTTGTTAGGGAGCGTTTCACCCCCAATGTGGGACTTTATTACATCGCGAATCCAAATTGGATCGGGCTCCAATGTGGGTACCGAACACTGGGTGGGAAACAAAAATTATATATAGGACTCTTTCTTTCACACAGCTCACCCGCGCCAAACCCGGTAGCTCTGATCTCTCATCTAGGAGAGAGCCAAATGGCGTTGGTTAAATTCATGGCGAGCAGGGATTATACATGAAATGAATAAATAAGCCCTTAATAACCAAAAAAATCAATGTTTTGTATTATGATTGGGCCTGTTCTGAGAACAGACTCCATTCACAAGATATATGGAAGAATTATCACCACTCCTTTTTTTTATCCTTGTTTGATTTATGACATATGATTTATCCTTTTTTGAATTATGTTTTTTTTTTAAAATATAAAAACTTATTCATAAGTTTATATTTTGTAAAAAAAACAAATCATTATTTTCAGTTTTACAAAAATAAACTTATGTTCGACGTGAATAGATTGTCCGTCATATCATGTGAAAGAATTACTAATTACTACTATTGTTGACTAGTGGATCTTTATAAGTTTATGTATATTTGAAAGTTAAAAGAAACATAAAGATATGTAATTCATCGATGCGATGCTTTAGATATTATGATATCTTGTTAACGAACGATGATTTACTCATTCGGTAAGATTGCATAAGAATTGAATTTCAAAGTTTTCACAACTTGTGAATTTTCATATTTATGAGAAAAAATATAACTTCATGTCCGACCCAATACCCAACCATAAAATCCCTTAATTATATGCCAAGCAAGTACCATAGAAGTGCATAGCTTAAGCATGAAACTAACAAATCACATAAATTTTTGGGGGATTTTCCGAAAGAGTCATTTGGTGTGAAGTATGAAGTATAATAATTTTGGGATAAAATACAGGATTATTTTATCCCGCGTTTGGTTGGAGGCATATTAGGTACGTAGTCCTTGGATTATGTATCCCATCATTTATATTATAGTGATGGAATATATAATTAATTATGATCCCATATACATAATGAAATAACATATTCCGGGATAATAACTCTCGAAACAACTTGTTCCAACCAAACAACCACTAAAGAAAAAGACAAATAATATAGGTGTATTATTGAGTCACTTTACAGCTATCACCTAAAGCAACTTGCTACTACAATTCATCTCTTGTTAGGTATAAAAATTATTAGACTGCAGAGAGAAGAAGACTGTTCCTTCTTCCTTCAACCTTCAAACCTTCATCCATTTTATTTGAATAAACTTTTTTCTTATTTCACCTATTACGTAAACTTGGAAGTATATCTTTGTTGGAATCCAAATCTGAGAAATTGAAGATTCTTGTTAACTAACTGTAAGTCATCTTCTTCATGAATTACTTTTTTCCCATAGATACAGAAATAGAGAGTTGATTTCTCAAATGGTTCATTCAACTATTAGTTAGTATCTCATAAAATTGAAAATGAAAGAAAGACGATTTTCTGAGATAATAATTAGTTAAGTGACATTTGACAATATGAAAATGGTACATAAGATGTATAACTTTCCACAAGCAGTAACATAGCTTCAAACACTAGATATTGAAAGACATGAACCTAATTCCATGAGTTGGTGAACCTGCAGGAACTTTTCTACAGAAAATGAATGAAAATGAAATTGAGGAAATGTTAGATCACCTAAGAAGGATCAAAATTGAAGGTAACCTGGATTTCTTCAAGATTCGTCAAATTGAGCATCTTGATATTGTGCTAAGAGTTTTTAGAACCTTTGTAAAGTATCATGTTCTTTTACCTGATTGTTTTGTCAAACTCACAATGAATGCCGAATGGACTGTGGAAATGCTTCACCGGGTATTTGATGGGATATCAGATGAATGTAAAACTAACCTTAATTTGGAAAGGCTAGAATCACATTTGTTGGAATTCTTTGAAGGTAACTCCAGTTTAAGTTACAATTATGAGTTGAATGATTTTGATCTGTCGAAATATATGGATTGTCTGGAAAAAATTCTAAATGATGTACTAATGATGTTCCTGGAAAAGGGTAGGTCCTGTTATCCCATAGAAAAACTTGCAATACATCTATCTATAAAGAAACTGAAAATTGTTCAAAAGAAAATGAGATTTTTGAGATACATATATACCACAGAGATAAATGGTAACGTCAACTATGAGAAGCTGCAATGTTTGGAGACTCGAATTCAGTTCATTGCTAACACTGTGGGACAATTTTGTTTGGCCGTATTAGATTATGTTGCTGATATTGAATTTAGTGATAAAAATGATATCTTTAATATACCTCCGTATCTATTATCATTGATTGTGTTTGTGGAGCTGGAAATGAAGAAGATTTTTCATGGTGAACTAAAGGTGTCAAAGTTTACTCAATCAAAAACTTTCAAGGACAAGAAATTACCAAAAGAATTTTCAGATCTTCTCCAATATCTGTTGCTGTATCTCAGAAACGAAAAACTCGAGAACTTTCCTAATAATATCTCTGCTCAAAATATTGATGTGGCAATAGAATTCTTGTTGGTTTTCCTTGATGCTGATGTGTCAAATCACGTTATTAATGGTAACTGGTTGAATGAGGTCTTGTTAAAGGTTGGAGCTATAGCGGGTGATGTTCTATATGTAATTCAAAAGCTTGTTCCTAGATCTATAAACAAAGATGACACTAGCAAAATAAGTCTTTGCTCGATACAGATATTGGAGAAGACTAAAGATCTGAAGGCACAAGTTGAGACGTACTACAAATCCTTAAAATTTACTCCATCTCAGTTCCCCACATTTGGTGGATTGAGCTTTCTGGATTCTCTTTTAAGGAAACTAAATGAGATGTCGAAATCTAAGTCTGGTTTAGATTTCCTGATGAAACCTCTTTTAGGGAATTTGGAGAAAGAGTTATCATCTCTTACATCCATTTTAGAGAAGGAGCTATCATCCATTTTCAGAGATGTCGTGCACCACGAACATAAAATTCCTAAAGAGCTTCAGAGACGTACCATCAATTTGGCATATGAGGCTGAGGTTGCCATTGACTCTATTCTTGCTCAGTATAATGCTTTTTTGCATATTTTTTGCTCACTTCCAACAATTTTAAAAGAGATCAAGCAAATTAATGCAGAGGTGACTGAGATGTGGTCAGCAGACATTCCTCTTAATCCTCACTACGTGGCTGCTCCATTTAAACATCTGCCAGCTCGACATAGCAATCTTGTGACTGATGAGGAGGTAGTGGGTTTTGAGAATAAAGCAGAAAAACTAATTGATTATCTGATTAGAGGTACAAATGAGCTAGACGTCATCCCAATTGTAGGCATGGGGGGACAAGGGAAAACAACAATTGCTAGAAAGTTGTACAATAATGACATCATTGTTTCTCGCTTTGATGTTCGAGCATGGTGCGTCATTTCTCAAACATATAGCCGAAGAGAGCTATTAAAAGAGATTTTCAGTCAAGTTACGGGCTCCAAGGACAAGGAAGATGAGGTAGGCGAACTTGCTGACAGGTTGAGGAAATGCCTAATGGGAAAGAGATATCTCATTGTATTGGATGATATGTGGGATTGTATGGCATGGGATGACTTAAGGCTTTCTTTTCCAGATGTTGGAATGAGAAGCAGAATAGTCGTAACAACTCGACTTGAAGAAGTGGGTAAGCAAGTTAAGTACCATACTGATCCTTATTCTCTTCCATTCCTCACAATAGAAGAGAGTTGCCAATTGCTGCAGAAAAAAGTGTTTCAAAAGGAAGATTGCCCGCCTGAACTACAATATGTGAGTCAAGCAGTTGCAAAAAAATGCAAAGGACTGCCCCTAGTGGTTGTCTTGGTAGCTGGAATAATCAAAAAAAAGAAAATGGAAGAATCTTGGTGGAATGAGGTGAAAGATGCTTTATTTGACTATCTTGACAGTGAGTCCGAAGAATATAGTCTGGCAACTATGCAGTTGAGTTTTGATAACTTACCCCATTGTTTAAAGCCTTGTCTTCTTTATATGGGGATGTTTTCGGAGGACGCAAGAATTCCAGCATCTAAATTGATAAGTTTATGGATTGCTGAAGGATTCGTGGAGAACACTGAATCTGGGAGATTAATGGAAGAAGAAGCTGAAGGTTACTTGATGGATCTCATTAGCAGTAACGTGGTAATGCTTTCAAAAAGAAGTTATAATGGTAAAGTCGAATATTGCCAGGTTCACGATGTTGTGCATCACTTTTGCTTGGAGAAGAGTAGAGAAGAAAAGTTTATGCTTGCAGTGAATGGTCAATATATCCAGTTTCAACCTTTGGATTGGAAGGGCAGTCGAGTGAGCTTCAGTTTCAGTGAAGAGCTTTCCAAGTTTGCATCTCTGGTTACCAAAACACAGAAGCCTTTCCACCAACACTTGAGGTCTCTGATAACGACAAATGGTGAAGAATCTATTGTGTGATTCCCGTCTGTCAGATTAATGAATTGCGACTTCTTAAAGTCTTGGATTTGAGTTCTTATTATGTCGAGTCTTTGTGGTTAGCTAGATTAAAACCACTTAATCAGCTGAAGTACCTCGCAGTTTGGGCAGGTACTTTCTATTTTGATCCACAATCACATCTGCCCCATATAGAAACTTTAATTGTGACGAGTTGTTTTTATGATGTACTGTTACCAGTGTCTTTTTGGGAAATGGAAAAATTAAGGCATGTTCATTTTGCTGGCGCTGGTTTTGATAAGCAGGGACTTTTTGAAGGATCCTCTAAATTGGAAAATTTGAGGATATTAAAGGAAATTGAGGAATTTCCAATTGATTGGCTGGATGTGTTATCAAGGAGGTGTCCTAATCTTCAACAACTTCAAATCACATTTGAGGATGATGTAGAGCCTTTTTGTCCCAAATTGGAGAGTCTTACCCAGCTTCAAGAACTTCAACTTTCCTTTGTGCATCCCCGCATTCTATCCGGGTTACAGTTGCCTTCAAATTTAAACAAATTGGTACTTAAAGGAATTCATATAGAAAGTGCTATTTCCTTCATTGCGGAACTACCAAGCCTGGAGTATCTCCAATTACTAGATGTGTGTTTTCCTCAATCAGAAGAGTGGTGCCTTGGAGATATCACGTTCCATAAACTTAAGTTGTTGAAACTGGTGCAGTTAAATATCTCAAAGTGGGATGCCTCGGAGGAATCATTTCCCGTGCTTGAAACACTTGTTATAAAAAAGTGTGATGACCTTGAGGAGATCCCACTTAGCTTTGCTGATATTCCATCATTGAAACAGATTAAGTTGATTGGGTCTAGGAAAGTATCTATGGAGGCTTCAGCTGTGAGAATTAAGGAAGAAGTCGAAGAGATTGAAGGATGTGACCGTATAGACCTCGTCAAAGAATACTGAAGTCTATTTTGTTGCTAGCTCATTCTGTTATATTGTAACACTAGTAGTGTTTGCTATGTTTGTTTTGATTGATCAACTCTTTTTATGTATGATATGATTGGAGACAAATATACATCAGATCGTCTTTCACTAATTTCGTGTTTTTATGCAGCTTTATAATTTTGACCAATTTCTCTACACTTACATCTTCATAGCTCAATACACATCAACCATGTTGTTGTTGTTGTTGAGTACTTCTTCATTTTCTAATTCGATGAACATCCGAAAATTTTCAAGGTTAAACTGCTTCTTGTTGCTGTAGGTGCAATGTTGAAGGATCTCTTTATTATGTGTTCAGGTGCCTCTTTTAGAAGTTGAAATTCATACAGAATGAAGCTAATAAATTTGTTCTTGCCATTCATCGATCATTTGGACTCTGCAACATATGAACTTAAGATATAGTAAAAATATAGTATGACATTCGAGTCCCCTCCGAATACAGAGTCGTCTATGTTAAGGAGCGTTTCCACCCCAATGTGGGACTTTATTACGTCGTGAATCCAAATTGTATCGGGCTCCAATGTGGATACCGGACACTGGGTGGAAACAAAAAAATGTATATAGTACGACATGAAATGAATAAATAAGGGCATTTGACCCTTAAGAACCAAAAAAATCAATCTTTTGTATTATGATTGGGCCTGTTCTGAGAACAGACTCCATTCACAAGATATATGGAAGAATTATCACCACTCCTTTTTTATCCTTGTTTGATTTATGACATATGATTTATCCTTTTTTGAATTATGTTTTTTTTTAAATATAAAAACTTATTCATAAGTTTATATTTTGTAAAACAAATAAATCATTATTTTCAGTTTTACAAAAATAAACTCATGTTCAACGTGAATAGATTGCCTGTCGTATCATGTGAAAGAATTACTAGTTACTACTATTGTTGACTAGTGGATCTTTATAAGTTTATGTGCATTTGAAAGTTAAAGATATGTAATTCATCGATGCGATGCTATAGGATATTATGATATCTTGTTTACGAACGATGATTTACTCAGT
Organism: Solanum commersonii; assembly: GCA_029007595.1. Lineage (NCBI taxonomy): Eukaryota > Viridiplantae > Streptophyta > Magnoliopsida > Solanales > Solanaceae > Solanum > Solanum commersonii. The sequence continues at coordinate 634,928 of JAJTWQ010000128.1, read as the reverse complement.
CGGTAAAATTGCATAAGGATTAATTTTCATAGTTTTCACAACTTGTAAATTTTCATGATTATAAGAAAAAATATAACTTCATGTCTGACCCAATACCCAACCATAAAATCCTTTAATTATATGCTAAGCAAATATCATAGAAGTGCATAGCTTAAGTATGAAAGTAACAAACCGGATAAAATTTTGGGGGATTTTCCGAAAGAGTCATCTGGTGTGAAGTATGAAGTATAATAATTTAGGGATAAAATATAGGATTATTTTATCCCGCGTTTAGTTGGAGGCATATTAGGAAGTCCTCAGATGGAATATATAAATTATGATCACATATACATGATGAAGTAACTTATTTCGCTATAATTAATCCCGAAACAACTTGTTCCAACCAAACAACCCCTAAAGAAAAAGACAAATAATATAGGTGTATTATTGAGTCACTTTACAGCTACCAACTTAATTCATCTCTTGTTAGGTATAAGAATTATTAGAGAGAGAGAGAAGAAGACTCTTCCTTCTTCCTTCAAACCTTCATCCATTTTATTTCAATAAACTTTTTTCTTGTTTCACCTATCATGTAAACTTGGAAATATATCTTTGTTGGAATCCAAATCTGAGAATTATTACTCTCTGGTTTACCTTATAATGTTTGTTTTTCTCTATTGCTCCCTTTTATGATTGAATCAGAAATTGAAGATACTTGTTAACTAACGGTAAGTCATCTTTTTCCCATAGATACATAATTAGAGAGTTGATTTCTCAAATGGTCCACTCAACTAAAAGTTACTATCTTATAAATGAAAACAAGAAAAAAGACGATTTTATGCGATAATAATTGTTAGTTCAATGACAATACGAAAAGGGTAAATAAAATGTAAAACTGTAAATATTTATAACTTTTCAAAAGCATTAAGATGGCTTCAAGAACCTGATTTCAAAAGTTAGTGAACTTGCAGGAATTTTTCTACAGAAAATGGCTGAAAATGAAATTGAGGAAATGTTAGACCACCTGAGAAGGATCAAGAGTGGAGGTAATCTGGATTGGTTCGAGATATTGCGAATTAAGGAACTTGAAATGGTGCTAAGAATTTTTAGAACCTTTATAAAGTATCATGATGTTCTTTTGCCTGATTCCTTAGTCGAACTCACAAAGAGTGCCAAATTGACTGGGGAAATACTTCACCGGGTATTGGATAGGATTCCAGATGAATGTAAAACTAACCTTAATATGGAAAGGCTAGAATCACATTTGTTGGAATTCTTTCAAGGTAATACCAGTTTAAGTTACAATTATGAGTTGAATGATTTTGATCTGTCGAAATATATGGATTGTCTGGAAAAATTTCTAAATGATGTACTGATGATGTTCTTGGAAAAGGGTGGGTCCTGCCATCATAAAAAAAAACTTGCAATACATCTATCTATAAAGAAACTGAAAATTGTTCAAAAGAAAATGAGATTTCTGAAATACATATATGCCACTGAGATAAATGGTTATGTCGACTATGAGAAGCTGGAATGTTTGGAGACTCGAATTCAGTTCATGACTAACAATGTGGGACAATATTGTTTGGCCGTATTAGATTATGTTGCTGAGGGTGAAGTTAATGAAGAAAATGACATCTTTAGTAAACCTCCTTATCTATTATCATTGATTGTGTTTGCGGAGCTGGAAATGAAGAAGATTTTTCATGGTGAACTAAAGGCTTCAAAGTTTACTCAATCAAAAACTTTCAAGGACAAGAAATTACCAAAAGGATTTTCACATCATCTCCACAATCTGTTGATGTATCTTAGAAACAAAAAGCTCGGGAACTTTCCTAATAATATCTCTGCTCAAAATATTGATGTGGCAATAGAATTCTTGTTGGTTTTCCTTGATGCTGATGTGTCAAATCATGTTATTAATGGTAACTGGTTGAATGAGGTCTTGTTAAAGGTTGGAGCTATAGCGGGTGATGTTCTATATGTAATTCAAAACCTTCTTCCTAGATCAATAAACCAAGATGATACTAGCAAAATAAGTCTTTGCTCGATACAGATATTGGAGAAGACTAAAGATCTGAAGGCACAAGTTGAGACGTATTACAAATCCTTAAAATTTACTCCATCTCAGTTCCCCACCTTTGGTGGATTGAGCTTTCTGGATTCTCTTTTAAGGAAACTAAATGAGATGTTGAAATCTAAGTCTGGTTTAGATTTCCTGATGAAACCTCTTTTAGGGAATTTGGAGAAAGAGCTATCATATCTTACATCCATTTTAGAGAAGGAGCTATCATCCATTTTCAGAGATGTCGTGCACCACGAACATAAAATTCCTACAGATCTTCAGAGACGTACCATCAATTTGGCATATGAGGCTGAGGTTGCCATTGACTCTATTCTTGCTCAGTATAATGCTTGTTTGCATATTTTTTGCTCGCTTCCTACAATTGTAAAAGAGATCATGCAAATTAATGCAGAGGTGACTGAGATGTGGTCAGATGACAGTCCTCTTAATCCTCACTACGTGGCTGCTCCATTTAAACATCTGCCAGCTCGACATAGCAATATTGTGACTGATGAGGAGGTAGTGGGTTTTGAGAATAAAGCAGAAAAACTAATTGATTATCTGATTAGAGGTACAAATGAGCTAGACGTCGTCCCAATTGTAGGCATGGGGGGACAAGGGAAAACGACAATTGCTAGAAAGTTGTACAATAATGACATCATTGTTTCTCGCTTTGATGTTCGAGCATGGTGCATCATTTCTCAAACATATAGCCGAAGAGAGCTATTAAAAGAGATTTTCAGTCAAGTTACGGGCTCCAAGGACAATGAAGATGAGGTAGGCGAACTTGCTGACAGGTTGAGGAAATGCCTAATGGGAAAGAGATATCTCATTGTATTGGATGATATGTGGGATTGTATGGCATGGGATGACTTAAGGCTTTCTTTTCCAGATGTTGGAATGAGAAGCAGAATAGTCGTAACAACTCGACTTGAAGAAGTGGGTAAGCAAGTTAAGTACCATACTGATCCTTATTCTCTTCCATTCCTCACAACAGAAGAGAGTTGCCAATTGTTGCAGAAAAAAGTGTTTCAAAAGGAAGATTGCCCGCCTGAACTACAATATGTGAGTCAAGCAGTTGCAGAAAAATGCAAAGGACTCCCCCTAGTGGTTGTCTTGGTAGCTGGAATAATCAAAAAAAGGAAAATGGAAGAATCTTGGTGGAATGAGGTGAAAGATGCTTTATTTGACTATCTTGACAGTGAGTCTGAAGAATATAGTCTGGCAACTATGCAGTTGAGTTTTGATAACTTACCCAATTGTTTAAAGCCTTGTCTTCTTTATATGGGGATGTTTTCGGAGGACGCAAGAATTCCAGCATCTAAATTGATAAGTTTATGGATTGCTGAAGGATTCGTGGAGAACACTGAATCTGGGAGATTAATGGAAGAAGCTGAAGGTTACTTGATGGATCTCATTAGCAGTAACGTGGTAATGCTTTCAAAAAGAAGTTATAATGGTAAAGTCAAATATTGCCAGGTTCACGATGTTGTGCATCACTTTTGCTTGGAGAAGAGTAGAGAAGAAAAGTTTATGCTTGCAGTGAAGGGTCAATATATCCAGTTTCAACCTTTGGATTGGAAGGGAAGTCGAGTGAGCTTCAGTTTCAGTGAAGAGCTTTCCAAGGTTGCATCGCTGGTCTCCAAAACACGGAAGCCTTTCCACCAACACTTGAGGTCATTGATAACGACCAATCGAAGAAAATCTATTGGTGTGATTCCCTTCTGTCAGATTAGTGAACTGCGACTTCTTAAGATCCTGGATTTGAGTTCTTATCATGTGGAGTTTTTGTCATCAGCTACATTCAAACCACTAAATCATCTGAAGTACCTCGCAGTTTGGGCAAATAAATTCTATTTTCATCCAGAATCTCATCTGCCCCATATAGAAACTTTAATTGTGCAGAACTATCCTTTTATAGTACAGTTACCAGCGTCTCTTTGGGAAATGGAAAAATTAAGGCATGTTGAGATTTAGGAAGCTGAATCTGTTTGGAACTTGGAAGAGGATAAGCAGTGGCTCTTTGAAGGATCCTCTAAATTGGAAAATTTGAGGATATTAAAGAAAATTGTTGGATTTCCAATTGATAGGGTGGATGTGTTATCAAGGAGGTGTCCTAATCTTCAACAACTTCATATCAAATTTGACGGACATTCTGCAGATTCTTTTTGTCTCACATTGGAGAATCTTACCCAGCTTCAAATACTTCGTGTTTCCTTTGAGCAGCCCCACATCATTGTATCTGGGTTGCAATTGCCTTCAAATTTAAACAAGTTGGTACTTAAAGGAATTCATATAGACAGTGCTATTCCGTTCATTGCGGGACTACCAAGCCTGGAGTATCTTCAATTAAAAGCTGTGTGTTTTTCTCAATCAGAAGAGTGGTGCCTTGGAGATATCATGTTCCATAAACTTAAGTTGTTGAAACTGCTGCCTCGGAGGAATCATTTCCCTTGCTTGAAACACTTGTTATAAAAGAGTGTGAAGACCTAGAGGAGATTCCACTTAGCTTTGCTGATATTCCATCATTGAAACAGATTAAATTGATGGGGCCCTGGAAAGAATCTCTGGAGGATTCAGCTGTGAGAATTAAGGAAGAAATCAAAGAGATTGAAGGATGTGGTCGTATACACCTCGTCAAAGAACAGTCAGATTAGTGAGGGTTTTAATAGCTAATTGTTGCAGCCATGCTCATACTGAAGTCTAGCCCATTTCTCTTTTATTGTAACACTGCTACTATTTGCTATGTTCGTTTTCATTGATAAACTCTTTTTATGTATGATTGGAGACAAATATATATGAGTTGGTCTTTCACTGATTTCTTGTTTTTATGCAGCTTTATACTTTTGACCAATTTCTCTCCATTAACATCTTGATAGCTCAATACACATCAACCATGTTGTTGTTGTTGTTGAGAACTTATTGATTTTCTAATTCGATGAACGATCTGAAAAAGCTCAAGGTTAAATTTACTGCTTATTGTTGCTGGAGATGCAATATTTTTCAAAGTTTGGACAGATTCTTCTCTGTTCCCTTTGATCTAAAGCCATATAGGGGATGTACAAACAAATGAGTGTAAAATTGTAGGCAAACTAGTCCAAAGAATTCTCTTTTTATTAAAAAAAAAACCCATCCTTTTTAGAACATAATTTTCTTGTATGGATAGTTGTTCGTGGTTCAACTAATAGGCACAATCCATTCACTCCTGAGCTGTCCGCTTTGGACCAAAGAATCGGTATTAAGACATCAATTCTAGTCCACTTAGGATAGATCGAAATCAAAATTATATACCTTTTTTAAAGTGCAATTTTTGATATTTTTTACTCTATACAGTTTGTTCTTTTTATTGCTTGTTTAAAGTTTAAAATTATGTAAATCCTTTTTTTACATTATTTCCATCAAATTTATAAATATAAAATATAAATTACTAAATATACTTAACTTTCGTCAATCAATTCATACTTAGGGACTATTTTGAATGTTCCTCTAATATAAGGGACCATTTTTGTCATTTTTATTTCTCCCTTGCAATGTTCTACTCTAGAAAATAGCAGAAGAAAAGTATTAAGGGTCTGTTTGGAAAGCCACCAGGTAATTGAAATTTGTGTAATTACTAGGGTAGTAATTACCAGCCTAGTAATTACCAGCCTAGTAATTACATAGTCTAGTAATTACACTGACCTGTTTGATTGCCACAGAGTAATTACGCTGTAATTACACATGTCCTGTTTGAATACCACAGTGTAATTACACATTTTCTGTTTGAATGCACAATTGCAATCATAAAATTATAATAAATTTTAAAAATAAAAATTAATCATTTAAAATTTATACTAGACAAAGAAGAAATTTTTATAAATGACATTAAATTACATATTTAAGATATATATTCTTTTTTCAAAATATATTAATTAATAAACATATTTACTATAACTAATATTATGAAAAAATAATTGATTTATATTTTTCCAAATTAATATATTTCAATTGAATTGATCGTAACAACTAAAAGTATGAAGATTCCACGAACATTGTGAAATGCATGTTTGATAAAAAGAATAGTAATATATAAATAAAATATCATAAATTATTAAATGTTTGACAAAAATATAATCTATCAAGTCTAATTAAAAAATGACGTGCAATGTAAATTCAATAGTACTAAAACAAATGAAACTGAAAATATAACATAAGTAATAAATTCAAAACAAAAAATTTAACATAATACTCTTATAACAAATTTCAACATAGCAATAAATATGATTTATTTTTATTTCTTCGTAATAAAGAAAATGTAAGTCTATAATCTTACTTAACAATAAATTTTATTTTAATTTAAAAATTAGAATACTAATAAAATTATGCTAATGAGAAAATAAACATGGCATAAAGAAATAGATAATACGAGAAAATCACATAGAATCACGTAAAGTAAGGTTGAGAACAAGAATAAAATGAAATATAATAATAAAAAATAGACTTTTACAAATTTTTAGAATAATAAAAGTAAAAATAAAAATAAAAAGAAATTAAAATAAAAGAAGTTAAAAAAAATAAAAAATAATCAAGTGGTAATTACACCATGTAATTACCAGCAATTCACAGCCTCTGCCTGTGAATTGTAGAGTGTAATTACCCCTGCCAATTACACCAATTACCTGCTGACCAAGTAATTATCTATCCTTCCAAATAGGACAAGACAGTGTAATTACACCAATTACACCAAATCCAATTACCAGGTTGTCCTTCCAAACAGGCCCTAAGAGAATCATCAGAAAAGTCGATGTCGATTCTGTGGGAGAAGAGTGGAACATGGCGGTGGTTAGTGAGGAGAACGAAGGAATCGAAGCCGTTCTTCATCGGATTCGCCACCGTTTGCGGTGTCATTGCGGGGATTATTGGTTTCTGCGTTATGTCAGCCACCAATACTCGCAGTCCTGAACTTGAAGCCAAACTCCGGAAGAACGCTCGCCCCGAAACCCTAGTATGTTCACTTCCCCTTCGAATACTCATATTGCTAAAACTAGATCAGTTCGTGCTTCATGTGTGTTGTACCTTCTGCTGTTTTACCTGTACGGGAAATTGCGTAGGATTATCAATCGCCTAATAGTATTGTAATTGCCAAATAAGTATCTGATTCATATGTCTTGTAGCTTCTGCTACGTGAAATTGCTTTGACATTAACATAGAGTCCCTTCACCTAGTAGTATTGTTATTCCCAGATGAGTATCTGATTCATATGTGTTGTAGATTCTGCAGCTATGATTGTACGTAAATTGACTTGCTTTTATCAGTTCTTATTATGTATTGTTTAAAAATTTCCTGGTATGGAATCATAGTCTGTATAATTACAATTATGATATAAGAATATCCATTAACTATAGTCTAAACGATATAGACCATCAATCAGTTGATTTGTTCTTATTCATTGAATTAACCGTTATAAAAATGTCAGAAAAAGAAGGGAACATTGTTTTTGCTTAACATGAATTAATTTTTTTTTAACAACTTTTCATAAAAATTGTGTCTTTATCCCGGAGTCTCGAAGGAAAGAAAAATCTTTCTTTTCTTGACTTCCCTTGGCCGCTGCTTAGCTAAGCGTTATTACAGGAGCATCTTCAATCTGGGAGGATGAGTGTATCTGTTTCACGTGTTGTACATTCTGATATAATGGTTATACCAAGAACTGCCTTGTCGTTATTATTTCCTAATGTGTTTTAGGGTCCTCTCACGTAGCAGTATTGTTTTTACCAGATGAGTATTGATTCATATGTGTTGTAGTTTCTGCTGTTATGATTGTACGCAAATTGATTCTTATTGTGTATTGTACTCCCTTTGGCCTTTGCCTAGCTAACTGCTATTACCAGAGGATCTTTCATAACAATTAGCTAGGCAAAGGCCTTTGAAAGATGCTCTGTTACTAGTAATGGTATATCATGAGCAAACTTTCATCTGACGAGATCAGTATGCGCCTCATGTCTATTGTATATTCTGCTGTGACGATTGTGCTTTTTGATCTGTCAAAATGAAAAGTAACCTAGCAGTATCATTTGATAATGTTTCTTGTTGTTTGATGTACTTGTTACCTTTAAAAATAAAATGATGTTTGGAGCTTTATTTTTTAGTGTAGATAAAGTGATTGATATTTAACTTATAGAAAATAGCAATCGATAACCAATCTTGGTCGTCCTTTGGCTTCACTCTTCTATATAATAGAAAAGAAATGTGTTCAGATGCCCATATCAGGATTTTCTTATAATCATCTAGTATTTCTTTATCTGAAGATGGTGATTTTTAGTGGTTTCGAACCATCTAGTTGTCTCTATCGATACAATAACAACAACATACCTAGTATACCGTGAAGCGCTCCTTAATAAAGGCGACTCCGTACCAAGGGGGATTCAAACCCAAGGCCTCTGGTTAAGAATGAAGAGTACTTATCACTTAATTACGACCCTCATTGGTAACACACTCCATTTACAAGGAAGATGCAGGGAAAAGGTACAAATATCTTCATAGACTATGACCAAAATCTCAAAGACACGTCTTAGCTAAATTAAGGTCTTTAATTTTGTATACCATTTTGGCTTACGTGGCATCAAAATATCTGTCACGCACCTCAATTGTGTGGAGTCACGGAGTGTGTCACGTAAGCAAAAATGTGTACAAAATTACAAAAAAATAAAAAATGAGTTCAAGAGATAATAGGACCTTAGTTTAGTTCAATGACTCATTAAAGATGTCTAAACACACATTCAAGACACCTTAAATCACTAGGTTATAACAACTTATTATGTCAAGGGTGTCCAAAATATGTTATTTAATCATTTTGTGTATCATTTTACTTGTATATGCCATACTTTTTCCGACCAAGAGTGTCCAATTGGACACCCTAACATATATGTGCCTACACTCCTGATTTAGTTAAGGTGTGTCTTTAAAATTTCGATCATAATCTAATGGGCACTTGTGTCTTATCTCGGAAGATGTATGGATGAATTATCACCACTCCTTTTTTTTAATGCCTGTTTGAGATTTATGACATTTGACTCGATGACTATTCTTAGTCTAATAGTTCTGACACTATTTGGTCAATAAAGGCATGTGAAGACTAGTCTAATACATGAATTTCAATCTTTTTTAAAGAAAAAGACAGCATTAACCTTACACCTAACACCTAAATCAACTTGCTAATACAACATGCCATTTTCTAAATACTCATAAGTTTATAAAATTTATATATAAAAAAAGGAGTCATCATTTTAAATTTTATAGAAATACTCATATTCGATTTGAATTGATTGTCCGTACCAAGTGAAAGTATTAACTTAAAGAATAATTATTTGTTATTACTATTGTTGACTATTGGATCTTTATAAGTTTATGTGCATTTGAAAGTTTGTAATCGTGAATATTTATTTATAAAAGAAACATGAAAATATGTAATTAATCAATGCGATGCTTTAGGATATTCTGATATCTTGTTTACGAACGACGATTTACCCATTCGGTAAAATTGCATAAGAATTAGATAAATTTTGATAGTTTTCACAACTTCTGAATTTTTATATTTATGAGAAAAAAATATAACTTCATGTCCAACCCAATACCCCAGCCATAAAATCCCTTAATTATATGCTAAACAAATATCAAAGTAGTTCATAGTTTATGTATGAAATCAGCAAATCAAATATAATTTTGGGGGATTTTCCTAAGGAGCCATTTGGTGTGAGGTATGAGATATAAAAATTTCGAAATAAAATGTAGGATTATTTTATCATGTGTTTGATTGGAGGTATTAGATTTCTTGAATTATTTATCCCAACATTTATACTTTATTGATGAGATAAGTTATCTCATACACATGTGGAATAACTTATTGTAGATAATTACTCTCGAAATAACTTGATCCCAATCAAACGACCCCTAACAAAAAGACAAGTAATATAGTTGTATTGCATTTTTCAAAAGGAAGATTGCCCACCTGAACTACAATATGTGAGTCAAGCAGTTGCAGAAAAATGCAAAGGACTGCCCCTAAGCCCTAGTGGTTGTCTTGGTAGCTGGAATAATAAAAAAAAGGAAACTAGAGGAATCTTGGTGGAATGAGGTGAAAGATGCTTTATTTGACTATCTTGACAGTGAGTTTGAAGAATATAGTCTGGCGACTATGCAGTTGAGTTTTGATAACTTACCCCATTGTTTAAGATTTGACTAGTCCTTTTTGTATAGGAAAAAATTTAGGACTCTATACGAGTCGGTCAACCGAGCTCGCAAAGTCGCGTTTGATTGCTTATATGTCCATTTCGTTTTTTGGCTAGAGAAGTCGGGATATTCTATGTCTTAGGTTTTTTTTTAAAGTTATATTATTATTTTTTCACTTTTTGTGATAGGGCTTTCATATATGTACATAGGAACGTATGTGGATATACTATGTTGATGAATGAATAATTCTCTTATGTTTTTGTTATCAAACACTACATGCATATGTAGTAGTACTAGTTCCTGGGAATGTGTGTTGCACATTTGTCCCATACAATTATTATAAAGTTGAATTATTATATATAAAATGTTGAAACTAAAAATATTAGTTTTATCAATTTATATTTTATTCATTAAATAAAAATCCTAATAATCGAATAGTACACTGACCATCAAGCAAGAAATATGGAAAACTAATTAAGATACTATAGCCTCTAATATTATGAATATATTTATATGACTTATCTCTCATTACGCTCTCATATCAATAAGTACACAAATATGTTGCTACTTAAAAAAACCATATCAGTAAGGAAAGGATAAAAGAAAGAAAATATTATAAAAGTACATTTAAAAACGAATATAAAAGTCATAAATTAGTAATTTCATCACTAATAAAGATAGGCTTATAACATTCATAATTTCATAGAAGATTAAATTAAAGAAGTATAAATCGGTAAAGAATACAAAAAAATTAAACATATAAGGACAAATACAACATTCATATCCTTCTTAAGACTTTAATTATAACAATATATATAGTAAAAAAAAATACATAAGGAGTAGAGTTCTTGATGATACCTTCTCCCGTAACCAAATAAAATTCAAAAGCCTTAATAATGATCCAAGTGCTTCACTACTTTAACTGTACATAAAATGGATAACCTTTGGTAGGGATTCTTCTCATGAAATAAAAAGAATGATTTATATAGATAAAGGTAGAGGAATATCAAAGACACCTTAAAGTTTTAAATTAAATATTTGAAAGTTATGACTATGAAAAACATGAGAGAGTTATGAATATTAAGAGTACCAATTGAATAGGTAATTATATTAGATATGAATTATGAAAGTGAATATTTAAAGTAAAAGAAGAAGAAGAAGAAAAATAATAAATAAGTAAATAAAAGAGAGAAAAACATTACGGCAAATGATATTTAAATAAATAGTATTTTCATATTATTTATAGTGAACAAAAAATAACCACATCATAATAATAAGACTTCAAATATAATTCTTTGATTTTTCCTATACATGAAAGTATTAATTACTTTTATGAACTGCATAAAATACAAAATGCACATAAATTTTCATAAAGTCAAATACTACTACATTAATTAAGTTATCTAAATTATTTTAGAGAAGGGGAAAAGGTTTAGTTAGAGTATCAGATACAAGTTTTCACGTACTAATAAATAAATGCACATACTTTTATGGATATTTTAATCTTTTCATTTTTTTTATTTTACACATTTTCACTTGTAGTATTTATCATCATAATACTAATATAGTAATATGATTATTATTTAATATTTAATTAGTTAAATATTTTATAATATTTTGAATTAACATAGGGGTAATTAAATGATGATTCAGCTTTAGACTTATTCTTTTATATATATAAAATAATTGAAAATCCAAAAAGAGCAAGAAAAAGTGAAATAATTCTCTTGACCACATAGATATCCCCGTCACTTGGACTTCCTGAATACTATTAGTTTACGGTTTATATTTATTACCGAAAATTTTATAAATCTAAAATACTAAAAAGAAATTCTAAAGGTTGAATAATTGTGGAATATGAAAGCAATTCCACCACATTGAATTGAATGAACTAATGAGTGAGAATATATATATATATATATATATATATATTCCATACGATTAATGTGACAATAACCTGAAAAGAAATTTAGCTTATCAATTAAAAATTAAAATGACATAGAAAAAGAGAAGTAAACACAAGAATGAGGAAAATATGACAAAATAAGAGTATAATAATTGTTCCACAAAAATTTAGATATTTATAAACAGTTGAAAAAAAAGTCATCTAAAATGGTAAAGATAAAACTATGATACAAAATATCATTCTAATTAGGATCGAAACAAATATTAATATTTCAAACAAAAAAAAAGTACCTGAAAATTGCCTAATGATTCACACCAACAGGAGGCAATTGGTAAAGAATTTTTTTTTTTCCTTGATATATATAGCTAAAGATTTATAGGATAAGATGAAAAGGTAAAGAGTTGTTTAAGTTAATTTTCAGAAGTTAGTGATCTTAGACATGGGGGAGAGGAAAGGTTGATTGTTTTTACTAATAATTCAATACATTTAATTACACTAATTATAGATAAAGGATAACAAATTTAATTCATTTAACCACACTAATTATAGAAAAAGAATAAAGAATTTAGGATAAACGCTTTAATTCTCTTTTTTATTTATTTATAAAAACGCTTTATCTAAATAACAAATTTAATCCATTTAAACATAACCTTTCTTAAAAGAATTAGATAAAAGCGTTTTTATAAAATAAAAAAGAAGTAATTCCTAACAACTTTCTATGAAATAATTTCTAACAATTTTCTATGAAATATTTTTGTCTTTCAAAGTTTGACTTTACACATTAGTTTTGGTATTTAGTATAATATAATATAATTATTACTTAGTATTTATATAATTAGATATTTAATGATATTTTAATTTATTGTGAGGGTAATATAGTAATTCAACTTTGCATATTGGAGCTTCCCACTTATAATAATATATATGGTGATATGTATTGCCTGTGCATGCTATCTCAGTTGTTGCAATACAAATATGAGCTTTTGAACCTGAGATCTCACTTTATTGATCACGAGGTCACACTCTTATGTGCAACCAGACTTTTGTACATGTATCTCAGTTGTTGCAATATAAATATATTGCTTGGCTAATTACCTGGGTTTTTTTTCTCCATCGAATTTTTAAACTTGAGATCTCACTTCATTGATCACAAGGTCACGCCTTTAGGTGCAATTAGACTTTGGGAAAGTTGATGGAATGTTTTCAAAGGACCCACTAATATTTTTCATCTTTAATAGTATATTTTCCATTTTTGTGGAATAATAATTGAAGAATCGAATAATTGGCAGACCCCACTAGTCATGGTCATCCATTAAGCTGAAAGAAAGAAAAAGACAAGTACTAGTATAGCTGTATTATTGAGCCACTTTACAGCTAGAGCAACTTGCTAGAGCTACTTGTAACTTGAATGATCAAATAATGCCCTCTATGAAGCAATTACTTCCTTCATAATTTTCTTCTCTTAACTATTTAATTTCCAGGACCTGTTTGATATCTCAGGAGTTGGTAAATTAGACTACTTGACTATTTCTAACGCCCATATTCCTATGGTCGTTGATCGATAGTGAAGCAAGGATAACAGGTATATTCCTATCCATGTTAGTTAATCGTTCTTCTTTCCCTATATGGTTCACAATTAAGCTCTACTTTTTATTATTACACATGAAAATTCAGTCTTCCGTGTCCAATTGATGTGTCACAGATAGTATTTGATAATTGGCCAAAGAAACAAATCATTAAGTTTAGCTACTCATAATTCTATTACAGAGCAAAGAATTTATGAATAGCATAAGTTTGATGATTAAAGAAAGAAAACCTATGAAAATCAATCTATGCTTTGGTGGTGATCAAACTTGACTCCTTGTGATTGAGTAGTTCCGATCCCTCGAGAAGTTAGGATGAACAGATGCTTGATCATTTGTACCAGCGAATTCAGCACTTTTGAGCACAGAAAATTACCTTCTTTAGCTTGTGTTATAATTAATTATGTCATATTTGAAACCACAAGAGAGTTAAACCCGAGACTGAGACCCACCAAACCAAACTTACTATTAGATATTGAAAGACATGATTAAAAATGTTGCTCTTCATGAACCTAATACCAGGCGTGATGAACTTGCAGGAATTTTTCTACGGAAAATGGCTGAAAATGAAATTGAGGAAATGTTAGATCACCTGAGAAGGATCAAGAGTGGAGGTAATCTAAGTAGCTTCAAGATTGATCAAATTAAGAAACTTGAAATAGTGCTAAGAGTTTTTAGAACCTTTATAAAGTATCATCATGTTATTTTGTGGGATCCCTTAGTGAAACTCACAAATAAGACTGTCTCGACTGTGTTAATACTTCATGGGATATTTGATGGGATTCCAGATGAATGTAAAACTAGACTTAATCTGGAAAGGTTAGAATCACATTTGTTGGAATTCTTGGAACGTGATACCATTTTAAGTAACAGTTATGAGTTGAATGATCCTGATCTGTCAGAATGTATGGATTGCCTCGGAAAGAATCTAAATGATGTACTGATATTCTGCCTGGAAAGGATTAGGTCTTACCCTCCTGAAGAAAACCTTGAAATACACAGATTTATAAAGGAACTGAAAATTGTTCAAAAGAAACTGAGATTTTTGACATACCTATATGCCACAGAGATAAATGGTTACGTCAACCATGAGAAGCTGGAATGTTTGGAGACTCGAATTCAGTTCATGGCTAACAATGTGGGACAACATTGTCTAGCTATTTCAGTTAACATTGTTGCTGATTTTGTACATGAGAAGGATGAGGATGACACATCTGAGCATGAATTTATGAATAAACCTCCTTATCTATTATTCTTGATTGTGTTAGTGGAGCTGGAAATGAAGAAGATTTTTCTCTGTGAACTAAAGACTTCGAAGTTTACTCGATCAAGAACATTCAAGGACAAAAAATTACCAAAAGGATTTTCACATCATCTCCACAGTCTGCTGATGTATCTCAGAAACAAAAAGCTCGAGAACTTTCCTAAAAACATCTCCGCTCAAAATATTGATGTGGCAATAGAATTCTTGTTGGTTTTCCTTGATGCTAATGTGTCAAATCATGCTATTAATGGTAACTGGTTGAATGAGGTTATGGAAAAGGTTGGAGCTATAGCAGGTGATGTTCTATATGTAATTCAAAAGCTTCTTCCTAGATCTATAAACAAAGATGACATTAGCAAGATAAGTCTTTGCTCGATACAGATATTGGAGAAAACTAAAGATCTGAAGGCACAAGTGGAGACTTACTACAAATCCTTAAAATTCACTCCATCTCAGTTCCCCACCTCTGGTGGATTGAGCTTTCTGGATTCTCTTATAAGGAAACTGAATGAGATGTCGAAATCTAAATCTGGTTTAGATTTCCTGATGAAACCTCTTTTAGGAAATTTGGAGAAAGAGCTATCATCTCTTGCATCCATTTTAGAGAAGGAGTTGTCATCCATTTTAAGAGTCACAAAGGTGCACCATGAACATAAAATTCTGAAAGATCTTCAGAGACGTACCATCAATTTGGCATATGAAGTTGAGGTTGCCATTGACTATATTCTTTCTCAGTATGATGTCTTTTGGCATATTTTTTGCTCACTTCCTACTATCTTAAAAGAGATCAAGCAAATTAATGTGGAGGTGACTGAGTTGTGTGAAGTTGCTCTTAAGCCTTGCTATGTGGTAGCACCATCTAAACATCTGCCAGCTCGACATAGCAATTCTGTGACTGATGAAGAGCTAGTGGGTTTTGGGAATGACATAGAAAAAATGATTCAGTATCTGATTAGAGGTACAAATGAGCTAGATGTCATACCTATTGTTGGGATGGGGGGACAAGGTAAAACAACTTGTGCCAGAAAGTTATACAATAATGACATCATTGTTTCTCAGTTCGATGTTCAAGCATGGTGCATCATTTCCCAAACATATAATCGGAGAGAGCTATTACAAGATATTCTTAGTCAAGTTACCAATTACGAGGACAAGGGAGAAAAGGATGATGTTCTTGCCGACATGTTGAGGAAAAGCCTAATGGGAAAGAGATATCTCATTGTATTGGATGATATGTGGGATTGTATGGCATGGGATGACTTAAGGCTTTGTTTTCCAGATGTTAGAAATAGAAGCAGAATAGTAGTAACAACTCGACTTAAGAAAGTGAGTGAGCAAGTCAAGTACCATACTGAACCTTATTCTCTTCCATTCCTCACAAAAGAAGAGAGTTGCAAATTGTTGCAGAAAAAAGTGTTTCAAAAGGAAGATTTCCCGCCTGAACTGCAAGATGTGTGTCAAGCAGTTGCAGTAAAATGCAAAGGACTGCCTCTAGTGGTTATATTGGTAGCTGGAATAATCAAAAAAAGGAAAATGGAAGAATCTTGGTGGAGTGAGGTGAAAGATGCTTTATATGGCTATCTTGATCGTGGATCTGAAGAATATAGTCGGGCAACTATGCAGTTGAGTTTTGATAACTTACCCGATTGTTTAAAGCCTTGTCTTCTTTATATGGGGATGTTTCCAGAGGACGCAATAATTCCAGTGTATATATTGGCAAGTTTATGGACCGCAGAAGGATTCGTGCTAGACATTGAATCTGCTGAAGATTACTTGATGGATCTCATCCATAGTAATGTGGTAATGGTTTTAAAGAGAGAATATAACGGAAAAGTCATATACTGCCAGGTTCATGATGTAGTGCTTCACTTTTGCTTGGAGAAGAGTAGAGAAGAAAATTTTATGCTGGCAGTGAAGGGGCATGGTAGCCAGTTTCAACCTCTGGATTGGAAGGGAAGTCGAGTGAGCTTCAGTTTCAGTGAAAAGCATTCCAAGTTAGGATCTCTGGTCTCCATAACACGGAAGCATTTCCACCAACACTTGAGGTCACTGATAACGACCAATCGAGGAAAATCTATTGATGTGATTCCCTTCTGTCAGATTAGTGAATTGCGACTTCTTAAGGTCTTGGATTTGAGTTCTTATAGTGTGGATTTTGTGTCGTCAGCTACATTCAAACCACTAAATCTCCTGAAGTACCTCGCAGTTTGGGCAATGAAATTCTATTTTCATCCAGAATCTCATCTGCCCCATATAGAAACTTTAATTGTGAAGAATAATCTTAATATAGTACTGTTACCAGTGTCTTTTTGGGAAATGGAAAAATTAAGGCATCTTGAGATTGTTGAAGCTGAATTTGATAAGCAGGGGATCGATGAAGGATCTTCTAAATTGGAAAACCTGAGGATATTAGGGAAAGTTAGATTTTCAATTGATGAAGCGGATAGGCTGGATGTGTTTTTACAGAGGTGTCCTAATCTTCAACAACTTTACATCGACTTTGAGGATAGTTATTCTGCAGATTTGTTTGGAGATGATTATGCAGAGTCTTTTTGTCTCACATTGGAGAATCTTACCCAGCTTCAAATGCTTTGCCTTTCCACTGAGAGTCCCATAGTTTTAACCAGGTTACAGTTGCCTTCAAATTTAAAAGAGTTGGTACTATTTGAGACTGTAAGTGTGATTTCCTTCATTGCGGAACTACCAAACCTCGAGTATCTCCTCATAGTAAAGGCTTATTTTATAGAAGAAAATGAACCGTATTTGTCTCAATTAGAAGAGTGGTGCCATGAAGATATCACATTCCATAAACTTAAGTACTTGGAACTGGTGGAATTAGATATCTCAAGGTGGGATGCCTCAGAGGAATCCTTTCCCCGGCTTGAAACACTTGTTATAAAAGAATGTAACAGGCTTGAGGAGATCCCCCTTAGCTTTGCAGATATTCCAACACTGAAGAAGATTAAGTTGAGTGGGGGTAGCAAGAAATCTCTGAAGGATTCAGCTGTGAGGATTAAGAAAGATGTTGAAGAGAATGAAGGAAACGACCGTATTGACCTCATTATCAAAGTAAGTAGAAACAAACTCCTAAATATGTGCTGTTTTTGAGTATCTATGTGCATCTAATTTGATTTACAATACAGAGTCAGTAGTGAAATCCAAGGCAGATGTGAATCAAGCATGTGCCTGTAACCATTGGCAATTGCTTAGACAACCGCAGACAGATTGAGTGCATGGAATTCATTTCTTAGCTAATTAATGTTGCAGACATGCTCATGCTCATGCTCAAGTCTATTGTAAGGCTATAGCCGAACGCCCATTTATCCTCTTATATTGTAACACTAGTGCCGATTGCTATGTTTGTTTTGATTGATCAACTCTTTTAATGTATGATATGATTGGAGACCAGTATTTATCAGATAGTCTTTCACTGTTATTTCTTGTTGCCTTCTATAAACATTGTTTATTTTTTTCTTTTGTAATTCAGTGGTTGTTAATTTCTATAATCCCTTCATCTTTAACCTTATTTGCAGCATTCAATAAAAAAATATGAAGAACAAGAGTATCCCTCTATAGTGTTACTACATTAACATCTACGCGACCTAACAACCTGTCAAAGCATCGAGGAAGTGGAAGATTTCCTAGCTAGTTTCAGCTAGCAAATATCACAAGCTGGATCAACTTTTTCTTTTGAACTCCTTCGGATAATGTTAGGGGATAAAGGGCTTCCTAACAAAGGTGACTTCGTACCCAAGGGGAATCGAACCCGGGACATCTGGTTAAGAATGAACGAGTAATTATCATTCCACCACAACCCTCGTTGGTAACGAACTCCATTTACAAGGAAGAATTATCACCACTCCTTTACTCGACGACTATTCTTAGTCTAATAGTTCTAACATTATTTGGTCAATAAAGGCATGTGAATTGTGAAGACTAGTCTAATACATGAGTTTAAATCTTTTTAAAAGAAAAGGACAAGATATTTGGTTTCAAAATTCAAAGAGTCACTGAATTGAAAGAGTTTCATACATTATTTTGTCTTCTATTCTAATTGAATTCAACCTAATCAATTATAATTCTGATGTCATAACTAAAAAATTAAAGTGTAGTTGTTGAACTTCATATTCCACCATTACGTAATTAAAATATTAGTATTTAATAAATAAATTAATTTTATTTTGATTTAATGGAGGGGCAAAATGATAATCCAACTTTGAAAGTTGGAGCTTCCCATAATATATGATATATGATATGATGATTAAGACATTGGCCAACGACAAAGTTGATGTCTTTTTCCTCTAAAGCAATCAAGAGGAATAAAACAATATTATCAATTAATTAAGAGAAAATACATAGAAACCCCATTAAACTTTTGAAAAAGACACTTAAATTTTGTGGGGTCCTAATACACCCCTAAACTAGTTTAAAGTGAAATTATTGAACCCTTTTTTGGAATTTAACACAGAGAGTGTAAACACTCACCTGTAGAGCGTGAAAACTAAAAAAAAATATGATCAAACTTTTTTTTTGCAATATTTTTTATTAAATAGATAAATAATCTTTTATTTTAGTGTTAATTTTTTTTTTCTTCTCCTTCCTACGCTTCACCATTGTCCATTGAAGGAGACAATGCCTTCGAGATTTTTTTTTCTTCTTTTTCTTTCTTTTTTCTTTCTCTTTCTCTTTTCCTTTTCCATTCAAATTGGATTTTGCTAGAGATTCAGTTGTAACTGAATAACACAATTTCAGTCCATCAATAAAATGCCTTTTTAGCTCGGTCACCGGCAAAAAGTTTCATTGACAACTAGCTGATTTCCTTTGCAATAGCGACGATGAAAGATTTATTGTTTCATCCTCAGATTTCTACTACTCCTTCTTGGCCGATGGGGGTGAGAATCACCGGAAAAATGATGCAACTTCGAAGAAAAAATCATATTTCAAGTGACTTATGATCATTAACGGGGCTGAAATCATGTTCAAACCAACCAAAAATTATCTCATCTCCTGAAGAGAAGATTTATGTTTTTCCAAATACAACTCATGTTGATTTAGAGCAAAAATCAATGCTAAAATCACAAAAAGAAATTTTAATTTGAAAAAATTTAATTTGATAGCGGATTTGATTTCCCAATTTCAATGTTGATTTGGTGATAGACAAAATGAAAATGATGTTGTGACAAAAAGATTGTCAGCTAAGAAGACCAAAGGCTGAGGTTAAGCAGAATTGAAGAAGGAAATAAAAATATCTAATTAAAACTAAGAAAGAAAAAAAAAACGTAAATAAAAACAAAGAATAGGAAATTATATAAAATTAACATGTGGCAAGCAGTAATTGATGTGTGCATTCACTTTCTTTCTTATAAGTGGGATTGACCCAAAAATGGAATATTTATATCACTTTTAAATTGTTCAATGAGCTACTGGGACCGTTGTAAAGTTTTGAGTGTCTTTTTAAAAAATGTGATATAATTGAATGGAATAATTACGTATTTTCTCATTAATTAATAAAACTGATTTATTAAAGCACTAATTGTTGTTTACCTACCATTAATAATGTGATAATTCAGAGCTCATATATACATTCTCTGTACTATAGACAGCTCCTTGTGCCAGATTCCCTTCATAGTTAAAGATTGAGGTGAGTTCTTTTGATTCATAATTTATTTTCATACTTGCAACAATTCTTTTTTCCACTGTATCTATATATCTTGCTAGAGTAAATATGTGAATGGGAGAGGATCTTTTCCTTAATTATGTTGAGTTCCCACATCGATGGTCTCTTTAAAATTACATATTGGAAATTTAATTTAGGCAACATATATGAAGAGCACAATTTAAATTATAGCTTTTAAAAAAAAATTGTAATAAATAAATAATTTAATTACCCTCCCCTTCTCAATTATCACGTCATAACCCTACTCCATCCCTATCCCCAGGCCCCAGCCCCGTGCCCCGCCCCACTTCTGCCCTCTGCTTCAGTTCTTCAACGATATGACATCCCACCCCTACCCCAAACCCAACTCCAATCCGCTTTTGTTCTTCATCAATAACACCGCCCTCCTTCTCTTCCCTTCTCACTTCAATCGGTCTTTCTTAACCCAAATTCAATCAGAAAAAAATTACCCTAATTTTGAATTCTTCTCGGATTAAATTTCAAAATTTAGGTAGTTTCTTGAATGGAGATTTTGGGTGTTTGAGGATCGGAGTTATATTTTATGGTGGATTTAAATGTAGGTAATAAAATATATGATCTGTGTTTTTGATGTTTTCTAGTAGAAAAATGAAATTGATAGTAGATATTGAATCCAGTGATAGTGAAGGGATAAACTTGGTGGTGGTTATAATTTTCATGATGATTGCTATGAGTTTTAATGGTCAAAATAAGTGGGTTTAGTGGTTATGGATTAAGTGTTGATAATGAAGAAGGAATCAAATGACATGGATTGTTATATTATTTTTTTAGATCTGACCATTTATTTACATGGCACTGACATAATGATGACTTGAAGGCGAGTGTAAAACACCTTCTATCATGTGAGTGGCTATTTAGGTTTTAGGTTGTGTTAAGGGTGTGTTTATTATACTTACACTTTAAAATAATTCAAGGGTAATAGGACTCATTATAGTTAAGGTGTGTCGCTCAGATTTCGTGTATAGTTGAGGGGGTTACTTGTGGCTTTTCTCTAAATTATTCCATATAGATGATGAAATAACTTATCCCGTAATAATTATTCTCGAAACAACTTGTTTCCATCCAAACGTTCCTAAAGGAAAAGACAAGTAATATATCTGTATTATTGAGCCACTTTATGGCTACCACCTAAAGCTACTTAATTAATTGACAATATGAAAAGGATAAATTAAATGTATAATGGTAAATATGGAAAGAGTAAATATGCAAGACAAAATGGTACATAAGATGCATAACTTTTCACAAACATTAACATAGCTTCAAACACTAGATATTGAAAGACATGAATCTAATTCCAAGAGTTGGTGAACTTGCAGGAATTTTTCTACAGAAAATGGCTGAAAATGAAATTGAGGAAATGTTAGATCACCTAATTAAAAGGATCGACAGTGGAGGTAATCTGAGGAGTGTCAGTATTTTTCAAATAAGGGAACTTGAAATGGCGCTAAGAATTTTTAGAAACTTTATAAAGTATCATCATGTTCTTTTGTCTGATTCCTTAGTCAAACTCACAAAGAATGCCAAATGGACTGTGCAAATGCTTCACCGGGTATTTGATGGGATTCCAGATGAATGTAAAACTAACCTTAACCTGGAAAGGCTAGAATCACATTTGTTGGAATTCTTTGAAGGTAATACCAGTTTAAGCTACAATTATGAATTGAATGATTTTGATCTGTCGAAATATATGGATTGCCTTGGAAAAATTCTAAATGACGTACTGATGTGTCTGGAAAGGGGTTGGTCCTTCTATCCCCAAAAAAACCTTGCAATACGTCGATTTATAAAGAAACTGAAAATTGTTCAAAAAAAAATTGAGAGTTTTGAAATACACACATGCCACGAGACAAATGGTTACGTCAACTATGAGAAGCTGGAATGTTTGGAGACTCGAGTTCAGTTCATGGCTAACAATGTGGGACAATTTTGTTTGGCCATATTAGATTATGGTGCTGCGATTGAAGTTAAGGATGAAAATGATATCTTTAATAAACCACCTTATCTATTATCATTGATTGTGCTTGTGGAGTTCGAAATGAAGAAGATTTTTCCTGTTGAACTAAAGGCTTCAAAGTTTACTCAATCAAAACCTTTCAAGGACAAGAAATTACTAAAAGGATTTTCACATCATCTCCACAAATCTGCTGATGTATCTTAGAAACAAAAAGATTGAGGGCTTTCCTAATATTATCTCTGCTGATCAAAATATTGATATGGCAATAGAGTTCTTGTTGGTTTTCCTTGATGCTGATGTGTCAAATCATGTTATTAACGATAACTGGTTGAATGAGGTTATGGAAAAGGTTGGAGCTATAGCGGGTGATGCTCTATATGTAATTCAAAAGCTTCTTCCTAGCTCTATAAACAAAGATGACACTATAAAAATAAGTCTTTGCTCGATACAGATATTGCAGAAAACTAAAGATCTGAAGGAACAAGTTGAGACATACTACAAATCCTTAAAACTTACTCCATCTCAGTTCCCCACCTTTGGTGGATAGAGCTTTCTGGATTCTCTTTTAAGGAAACTGAATGAGATGTCGAAATCTAAATCTGATTCAGATTTCTTCATGAAACCTCTTTTAGGTAATTTGTAGAAAGAGCTATCAACTCTTATATCCATTTTAGAGAAGGAGTTGTCATCTTTATCATCCATTTTCAGAGATGTCGCAAAGGTGCACCATGAACATAAAATTCTTAAAGATCTTCAGAGATGTACCCTCAGTTTGGCATATGAATCTGAGGTTGCCATTGACTCTATTCTTGCTCAGTATAATGCTTTTTTGCATATTTTTTGCTCACTTCCTACAATCTTAAAAGAGATCAAGCATATTAACGCAGAGGTGATTGAGATGTGGTCGGCGGACATTCCTCTTAATCCTCACGATGTGGTTTATCCATTTAAACATCTGCCAACTCGACATAACAATCCTGTGACTGATGAGGAGATAGTGGGTTTTGAGATAACAACAGAAAAGCTCATTCAGTATCTGACTCGAGGGACAAGTGAGTTAGATGTCATCCCTATTGTTGGGATGGGGGGACAAGGTAAAACAACTTGTGCTAGAAAGGTGTACAATAGTGACAACATTGTTTCTCATTTTGATGTTCGAGCATGGCGCATCGTTTCCCAAACATATAACCGGAGAGAGTTATTACAAGAGATCTTCAGTCAAGTTATCGGTTCCAAGGACAAGGGAGATACGGATGACGTTCTTGCTGACATGTTGAGGAGAAGACTGAAGAAGTGGGTAAGCAAGTCAAGTACCATACTGATCCTTATTCTCTTCCATTCCTCACAACAGAAGAGAGTTGCCAATTGTTGCAGAAAAAAGTGTTTCAAAAGGAAGATTGCCCACCTGAACTACAAGACGTGAGTCGAGCAGTAGCAGAAAAATGCAAAGGACTGCCCCTAGTGGTTATCTTGGTAGCTGGAATAATCAAAAAAAGAAAAATAGAAGAATCTTGGTGGAATGAGGTGAAAGATGCTTTATTTGACTATCTTGATCGTGGATCTGAAGAATATAGTACGGCAACTATGCAGTTGAGTTTTGATAACTTAGCTGATTGTTTAAAGCCTTGTCTTCTTTATATGGGGATGTTTCCGGAGGACGCAAGAATTCCAGTGTCTAAATTGATAAGCTTATGGATTGCGGAAGGATTCGTGGAGAACACTGAATCTGGGAGATTAATGGAAGAGGAAGCTGAAGGTTACTTGATGGATCTCATTAGCAGTAACGTGGTAATGCTTTCAAAGAGAAGTTATAATGGTAAAGTCAAATACTGCCAGATTCATGATATTGTGTATCACTTTTGCTTGAAGAAGAGTAGAGAAGAAAATTTTATGGTGGCAGTGAAGGGGCATGCCAGCCAGCTTCAACCTTTTGATTGGAAGGGAAGTTGATTGAGCTTCAGTTTCAGTAAAGAGCATTCCAAGTTAGCATCTCTGGTCTCCATAACATTGAAGCCTTTCCACCAACACTTGAGGTCACTAATAACAACTAATCGAGGAAATTTTACTGATGTGATTCCCTTCAGTCAGATTAGTGAATTGCGACTTCTTAAGGTCTTGGATTTTAGTTCTTTTAGTGTGGATTTTTTGTCGTTAGCTACATTCAAACCACTAAATCATCTGAAGTACCTCGCAGTTTCGGCAAAGAAATTCTATTTTCATCCAGAATCACATCTGCCCCATCTTGAAACTTTGATTGTGAAGAATAATAGGTCAAATATACAAGTGTTACAAGTGTCTTTTTGGGAAATGGGAAAATTAAGGCATGTTGAGATTGATATTGCTAAATTTGATAAGCAGGGGATTTTTGAAGGATCCTCTGAATTGGAAAATTTGTGGATATTAAGGAATGTTAGATTTCCAATTGAGGAAGTTGATATGGTGGATGTGTTATTAAGGAGGTGTCCTAATCTTTTAACAACTTGACATTACATTTGAGAATGATGAAGATTCTGCAGAACCTTTTTGTCCCAAATTGGAGAATCTTACCCACCTTCAACAACTTCAACTTTCCTTTCTGCATCCCCACATTCTATCCGGGTTACAGTTGCCTTCAAATTTAAACAAGTTGATTCTAAATGGGATGTACATGGAAAGGGCTATTCCCTTCATTGTGGGACTACCAAGCCTGGAGTATCTCCAATTACAAGAGGGATGGTATTCGACAAAAGGGAAACCAATTTTTCCTCGCGTCAGAGAGTGGTGCCTTGGAGATATCACGTTCCATAACCTTAAGTTGTTGAAACTGGTGGATTTATGTATCTCAAGGTGGGATGCCTCGGAGGAATCATTTCCTCTGCTTGAAACACCTGTTATAAAAAATTGTAGTAACCTAGAGGAGATCCCCCTTAGCTTTGCCGATATTCCATCATTGAAACAGATTAAGTTTATTTTCTGCTACAACAAATCTCTGCAGGCTTCAGCTGTGAGAATTAAAAAAGAAGTCGAAGAGATTGAAGGATGTGACCTTATAGACCTCGTCAAAGAATACTGAAGGCTATTTTGTTGCTAGCTCATTCTGTTATATTGCAACACTAGTAGTGTTTGCCATGTTTGTTTTGATTGATCAACTTTTTTTATGTATGATATGATTGGAGACAAATATACATCAGATCGTCTTTCACTAATTTCGTGTTTTTATGCAGCTTTATAATTTTGACCAATTTCTCTCCACTCGATCAACCATGCTGTTGTTGAGTACTTCTTGATTTTATAATTCGATGAACATCCGAAAAATTTTAAGGTTAAACTGCTTATTGTTGCTGTAGGTGCAATGTTGAAGGATCTCTTTATTATGTGTTCAGGTGCCTCTTTTAGAAGTTTAAATTCATACAGAATGAAGCTAATAAATTTGTTCTTGCCATTCATCGATCGTTTGGACTCTGCAACATATGAACTTAAGATATAGTAATATAGTATGGCATTCGAGTCCCCTCTGAATACAAAGTTATCTTTGTTAGGGAGTGTTTCACCCCCAATGTGGGACTTTATTACGTTGCGAATTCAAATTGGATCGGGCTTCAATGTGAGTACCGAACATTGGGTGGAAAACAAAATATATATATATATATAGTACGACATGAAATGAATAAATAAGGGCATTTGACCCTTAAGAACCAAAGATATTATTTTTTTGTATTATGATTGGGCCTGTTCTGAGAATAGACTTCATTCACAAGATATATGGAAGAATTATCACCACTCCTTTTTTATCCTTGTTTGATTTATGACATATCATTTATCCTTTATTGAATTGTGTTCTTTTAAAAAAATATAAAAACATATTCATAAGTTTATATTTTGTAAAAAAAACAAATCATTATTTTCAATTTTACAAAAATAAACTCATGTTTGATGTGAATAGATTGTCCGTCATATCATGTGAAAGAATTACTAGTTACTACTGTTGTTGACTAGTGGATCTTTATAAGTTTGTGTACATTTGAAAGTTAAAAGAAACATAAAGATATATAATTCATCGATGTGATGCTTTAGGATATTATATCTTGTTTACGAACGATGATTTACTCATTTGGTAAGAATGCATAAGAATTGATTTTCATAGTTTTCACAACTTGTGTATTTTCATACTCCCGCCATTCCATATTAATTGAATTTTTGAGGTGTTTCACACCCTTTAAGAAAAGTAGATTAAGACATAAATTGAACTTAGTTTTTCATTTTTACCTTTATTAATTATTGTCAAATTTATTGAAGTCATCGCATTGAAAATCCAAATGAAGGGTAAAATTGGAAGAATATTTTAAAAATAGTCTTGAAGATTGAACAATTAAGTTAATTTGAAAAATGAAAAATGCCTTATAAATTCAATTAATATGAAATGAAGGGAGTATTTATGAGAAAAAACATAACTTCATGTCCGACCCAATACCCAACCATAAAATCCTTTAATTATATGGTAAGCAAATATCATAGAAGTGCATAGTTTAAGTATGAAACTAGCAAAACAGATAAAATTTTGGGGATTTTCCTAAAGAGTCATATGGTGTGAAGTATGAGGTATAATAATTTTAGAATAAAATGCAAGATTATTTTATACTGCGTTTGGTTGGAGGTGTATTAGTAGTCCTTGAATTATGCATCTCATCATTTATATCATAGTGATATTATATATAATTAATTATGATCCCATATACATAATGGAGTAACTTATTTCGGGAAATAACTCCCGAAACAACTTGTTCCTACCAAATAACCCTAAAGAAAAAGACAAATAATGTAGCTGTATTATTGAGCCACTTTACTACCACCTAAAGCAACTTGCTACTACAATTCATCTCTTGCTAGGTATAAGAATTATTAGAGAGAGAGAGAAGAAAACTCTTCCTTCTTCCTTCAAACCTTCATCCATTTTATTTCAATAAACTTTTTTCTTATTTCACCTATTACGTAAACTTGGAAATATATCTTTGTTGGAATCCAAATCTGAGAAATTGAAGATACTTGTTAACTAACTGTAAGTCATCTTCTTCATGAATTATTTTTTTCCCATAGATACAGAATTAGAGAGTTGATTTCTCAAATGGTTCACTCAACTATTAGTTAGTATCTCATAAAATTGAAAATGAAAGAAAGACGATTTTCTGAGATAATAATTAGTTAAGTGACATTTGACAATATGAAAATGGTACATAAGATGTATAACTTTTCAGAAGCATTAACATAGCTTCAAACACTAGATATATTGAAAGACATGAACCTAATTCCATGACTTGGTGAACTTGCAGGAATTTTTCTACAGAAAATGAATGAAAATGAAATTGAGGAAATGTTAGATCACCTAAGAATGATCAAAATTGAAGGTAACCTGGATAGCTTAAAGATTTGGGATATTCAGGATCTTGAAATTGTGCTAAGAGTTTTTAGAACCTTTATAAAGTATCATGTTCTTTTACCTGATTGTTTAGTCAAACTCACAAAGAAGGCCAAATGGATTGTGGAAACACTTCATCGGGTATTTAATGGGATTCCAGATGAATGTAAAACTAACCTTAATCTGGAAAGGCTAGAATCACATTTGTTGGAATTCTTTGAAGGTAACTCCAGTTTAAGTTACAATTATGAGTTGAATGATTGTGATCTGTGGAAATATATGGATTGTCTGGAAAAAATTCTAAATGATGTACTAATGATGGTCCTGGATAAGGGTAGGTCCTGTCATCTCAAAAAAAAACTTGCAATACATCTATCTATAAAGAAACTGAAAATTGTTCAAAAGAAAATGAGATTTTTGAGATACATATATGCCACAGAGATAAATGGTTACGTCAACTATGATAAGCTGGAATGTTTGGAGACTCGAATTCAGTTTATGGCTAACAATGTGGGACAATTTTGTTTGGCCGTATTAGACTATGTTGTTGTTGTTGAAGTTAGTGATGAAATTGATATCTTTAATAAACCTCCTTATCTATTATCATTGCTTGTGTTTGTGGAGCTGGAAATGAAGAAGATTTTTCATGGTGAACTAAAGGCTCCAAAGTTTACTCAATCAAAACCATTCAAGGACAAGAAATTACCAAAAGAATTTTCACATCATCTCCACAATCTGTTGATGTATCTCAAAAACAAAAAACTCGAGAACTTTCCTAATAATATCTCTGCTCAAAATATTGATGTGGCAATAGAATTCTTGTTGGTTTTCCTTGATGCTGATGTGTCAAATCATGTTATTAATGGTAACTGGTTGAATGAGATCTTGTTAAAGGTTGGAGCTATAGCGGGTGATGTTCTATATGTAATTCAAAAGCTTCTTCCTAGATCTATAAACAGAGATGACAATAGCAAAATAAGTCTTTGCTCAATACAGATATTGGAGAAGACTAAAGATCTGAAGGCACAAGTTGAGACGTGCTACAAATCCTTAAAATTTACTCCATCTCAATTCCCCACCTTTGGTGGATTGAGCTTTCTGGATTCTCTTTTAAGGAAACTAAATGAGATGTCGAAATCTAAGTCTGGTTTAGATTTCCTGATGAAACCTCTTTTAGGGAATTTGGAGAAAGAGCTATCATCTCTTACATCCATTTTAGAGAAGGAGCTATCATCCATTTTCAGAGATGTCGTGCACCACGAACATAAAATTCCTAAAGATCTTCAGAGACGTACCATCAATTTGGCATATGAGGCTGAGGTTGCCATTGACTCTATTCTTGCTCAGTATAATGCTTTTTTGCATATTTTTTGCTCGCTTCCTACAATTTTAAAAGAGATCATGCAAATTAATGCAGAGGTGACTGAGATGTGGTCAGATGACAGTCCTCTTAATCCTCACTACGTGGCTGCTCCATTTAAACATCTGCCAGCTCGACATAGCAATCCTGTGACTGATGAGGAGGTAGTGGGTTTTGAGAATAAAGCAGAAGAACTAATTGCTTATCTGATTAGAGGTACAAATGAGCTAGACGTCGTCCCAATTGTAGGCATGGGGGGACAAGGGAAAACAACAATTGCTAGAAAGTTGTACAATAATGACATCATTGTTTCTCGCTTTGATGTTCGAGCATGGTGCATCATTTCTCAAACATATAATCGGAGAGAGCTATTACAAGATATTCTTAGTCAAGTTACAGGTTCCAAAGACGAGGGAGATACGGTTGACGTTGTTGCCGACATGTTGAGGAAATGCCTAATGGGAAAGAGATATCTCATTGTATTGGATGATATGTGGGATTGTATGGCATGGGATGACTTAAGGCTTTCTTTTCCAGATGTTGGAATGAGAAGCAGAATAGTCGTAACAACTCGACTTGAAGAAGTGGGTAAGCAAGTTAAGTACCATACTGATCCTTATTCCCTTCCATTCCTCACAACAGAAGAGAGTTGCCAATTGTTGCAGAAAAAAGTGTTTCAAAAGGAAGATTGCCCACCTGAACTACAATATGTGAGTCAAGCAGTTGCAGAAAAATGCAAAGGACTCCCCCTAGTGGTTGTCTTGGTAGCTGGAATAATCAAAAAAAGGAAAATGGAAGAATCTTGGTGGAATGAGATGAAAGATGCTTTATTTGACTATCTTGACAGTGAGTACGAAGAATATAGTCTGGCGACTATGCAGTTGAGTTTTGATAACTTACCTGATTTTTTAAAACCTTGTCTTCTTTATATGGGGATGTTTTCAGAGGACGCAAGAATTCCAGCATCTAAATTGATAAGTTTATGGATTGCTGAAGGATTCGTGGAGAGCACTGAATCTGGGAGATTAATGGAAGAGGAAGCTGAAGGTTACTTGATGGATCTCATTAGCCGTAATGTTGTAATTGTTTCAAAGAAAGGTTATAATGGTAAAATCAAATGCTGCCAGGTTCATGATGTTGTGCATCACTTTTGCTTGGAGAAGTGTAGAGAAGAAAAGTTTATGCTTGCAGTGAAGTGTCAATATATCCAGTTTCAACCCTTGGATTGGAAGGGAAGTCGAGTGAGCTTCAGTTTCAGTGAAGAGCATTCCAAGTTTGCATCTCTGGTTTCCAAAAAACAGAAGCCTTTCCCCCGACACTTGAGGTCTCTGATAAGGACAGATGGTGAAAAATCTATTGATATGATTCCCTTCAGTCAGATTAGTGAATTGCGACTTCTTAAAGTCTTGGATTTGAGTTCTTATTATGTGGAGTTTTTGTGGTTAGCTACATTCAAACCACTTAATCAGCTGAAGTACCTCGCAGTTCGGGCAGGTGATTTCTATTTTGATCCAGGATCACATCTGCCCCATATAGAAACTTTAATTGTGAAGAATTCTCCTTCTGTATGGTTACCAGTGTCTTTTTTCCAAATGGAAAAATTAAGGCATGCTGATTTTGGTTGGGCTGTTTTTGATAAGCAGGGACTCTTTGAAGGATCCTCTAAATTGGAAAATTTGAGGATATTAAAGAATATTGAGGAATTTCCAATTGATAGGGCGGATGTGTTATCAAGGAGGTGTCCTAATCTTCAACAACTTCATATCAAATTTGATAGACATTTTGCAAATTCTTTTTGTCTCACATTGGAGAATCTTACCCAGCTTCAAATACTTCGTGTTTCCTTTGGGTGGCCCCACATCATTGTATCTGGGTTGCAATTGCCTTCAAATTTAAACAAGTTGGTACTTAAAGGAATTCATATAGAAAGTGCTATTCCCTTCATTGTGGGACTACCAAGCCTGGAGTATCTCCAATTACGAGATGTGTGTTTTCCTCAATCAGAAGAGTGGTGCCTTGGAGGTATCACGTTCCATAAACTTAAGTTGTTGAAACTGGTGCAGTTTGGTATCTCAAGGTGGGATGCCTCGGAGGAATCATTTCCCCTGCTTGAAACACTTGTTATAAAAGAATGTAACAGGCTTGAGGAGATCCCCCTTAGATTTGCCGATATTCCATCATTGCAACAGATTAAGTTGATTGGGTCTCGGAAAGTATCTATGGAGGCTTCAGCTGTGAGAATTAAGGAAGAAGTCGAAGAGATTGAAGGATGTGATCGTATACACCTCGTCAAAGAACCGACAGATTGGCGGGCATATGGCTTGGCGAAGCTGTGGTTATACTGAAGTCTATTTTGTAGCTAGCCCTTTCTCTTATATTGTAACACTACTACTGTTTGCTCTGTTTGTTTTGATTGATGAACTTTTTTTATGTAAGGTTGGAGACAAATATATATCAGATGATCTTTCACTGATTTCATGTTTTTATGCAGCTTTATAATTTTGACCAATTTCTGTCCACTAACAAGTAACATCTTGATAGCTCAGTACAGATCAACCATGTTGTTGTTGTTGTTGTTGAGTACTTCTTGATTTTATAATTCGATGAACGATCAGAAAAAGCTCAAGATTATATTTACTGCTTCTTGTTGCTGGAAATGCAATGTTTTTCAAATTTTGGACAAATCCTTCTCTGTTCCCTTTGATATAAAGCCATATAGGAGATGCATTATCAATGAAATGTACTAACAATTGAGTGTAAAATTGTAGGCAAACAAGTCCAAAGGTAAAGAATTCTCTTTTTATTAAAAAAAAAAAAAAAAAAACCACAACATAATTCTCTTGTATGGGTAGTTGGTTCCTGGTTCAACTAATACGCACAATCATTTCACTCCTAAGTTGTCCGCTTGAAACCAAAGAATCGGTATTAAGACATCAATTCTAATCCACCTAAAATAGATCGAAATCAAAACTATACACCTTTTTTGAAGTGCAATTTCTGACCTTTTTTTTTACTCTATATAAATTGTTTTTTTTTGTTGTTTTTTAAAGATTTCTTGATGTTTAAAATTATGTAAAACTTTTTTCTTCATTATTTCCATCAAATTTTTTATAAATATAAAATATAAATTACTAAATATACTTGGATCTTAACTTTTGTCAATCAATTCATACTTAGGGACTATTTTGAATCTTCCTCTAATATAAGGGATCATTTTTGTCATTTTTATTTCTCCCTTGCAATGTTCTGCTCTAGAAAATAGCAGAAGAAAAGTGTTGAGATAATCATCAGAAAAGTCGATGTCGATTCTGTGGGAGAAGAGTGGAACATGGCGGTGGTTAGTGAGGAGAACGAAGGAATCGAAGCCGTTCTTCATCGGATTCGCCACCGTTTGCGGCGTCATTCCGGGGATCATTGGTTTCTGCGTTATGTCAGCCACCAATTCTCGCAGTCCTGAACTTGAAGCCAAACTCCGGAAGAACGCTCGCCCCGAAACCCTAGTATGTTCACTTCCCCTTCGAATACTCATATTGCTAAAACTAGATCAGTTTGTGCTTCATGTGTGTTGTACCTTCTGCTGTTTTAGCTATACGGGAAATTACTTAGGACTATCAATCGCCTAATAGTATTGTAATTGCTCTGATTCATATGTCTTGTAGCTTCTGCTACGTGAAATTGCTTTGACATTAACATAGAGTCCCTTCACCTAGTAGTATTGTTATTACCAGATGAGTATCTGATTCATATGTGTTGTAGCTTCTGCAGTTTTGGTTGTATGTAAATTTACTTGGCGTTGTCTGTTCTTATTGTGTGTTGTACTCCGTTTGGCCTTTGTTTTTGCCTAGCTAACTGTTATGGACGGATGAGTATCTGCTTTATATGTGTTGTATATTGTGCTTTAAATTTTAATGATTGGATGGAAATTGTGTTGTCATTATCATTTCCTTATGTGTATTAGAGTCTTCTTTCCTAGTAGTATTGTTATTACCAGATGAGTAACTGATGCATATGTGATGTAGCTTCTACAGTTATGATTGTACGTAAATTGACTTGGTGTTAACGATTCTTTTTGTGTATTCTTTAAAAAAAATCTGGTATGGAATCATAGTCTATATAGTTACAATTATGATTTAAGAGTATCCATTAGCTATAGTCTAAAAGATATAGACCATCCATTAGTTGATTCATTCTAATTCATTGAATTAATCTGTTATAAAAATATCAGAAAAAGAAGGGAACATTGTTTTTGGTTAACATGAATTGAATTTTTTTTAACAATTTTTCATAAAAATTGTGTCTTTATCCCGGAGTCTCGAAGGAAAGAAAAATCATTCTTTGCTTTGACTTCCTTTGGCTGCTACTAATTAGCTGAGTGTTATTGCAGGAGCATCTTCTATCTGGTAGGATGAGTGTATCTGTTTCACATGTGTTGTACATTCTGCTGTGATGATTATGCCGAGAATTGCCTTCTTGTTATCATTTTCTGATGTGTTTTAGAGTCCCCTCACCTAGTAGTATTGTTTTTACCAGATGCGTATTGATTCATGTGTTGTAGCTCTTTATTCATTACTGCACAGTTTTAACAATATATACCACTTGGGGTACCAACCTGACAAATAGTTTATTCACGCTTGATATTTATATATTTTATTACAAGAATCCTAAATTAAAATGAAAATATGCATAAGATCAAGAGTATCAATTGGCGTTGGACCCATACTTAATATGAACTTATTTTTCATGTTCAATCTGCTTTTTGGGAAATTTTTAATATGAATTATTACTTGTTCAGATAACTTAAAGTTTCTATCGATTGATTTATATATATATATATATATATATATATATATATATATATAAAATTATAAAAATAGTACCTCAAAACAAGATAAAATTCTAGTTGCATCTCTAGTAAGTTGATTTTTTGTATTGATCCAATTCTTGTTGAAGTATTTCAATTTGTTTATCTTTCTCAACAACACTATCCATCAATCTTTTATTTTCTTCTTTCAATTCTTCAAATTGACAAACAATTTCTTCAATTTGTGCTTCAATTGCTTCATCACTCAACTCAAAAGCACTTTCAACAACTCTAACAACTCTCCATAAGCTAACAACAAACTCATAGCACTTTCAATTTGTGAAGTTTGATCATTTCTCTGCTGGCCTGTCTACTCTTCAAACTCATAGTCTTCACCGTGGTCATTTAGTGTTCCTGATTCATCAAACTTGACATGCATACTTTCCTCAACACAAAGGGTTCTTTTGTTGAACACTTTGTATGCCTTGCTTGTCGATGAATAACCGACAAATACTGCCACGCACCGAGCCTACACCTTGGGCGGGACCGGCACCCGGAGACCATTTCTAGCCCCAAGAGAACCCTTGGCCTGGCTTTCTTAACTCAGCGGAAACCTAACTCAACAGAATAACTCAATGCAAATGCAAGGTTACAAAACAACTTAACTTATAAAATCTGGCCACAAAGGCAACTCGAATCTCAAAATAGAATATTTACATATATACATAGATAAGAGACTCAAAACTAACTGACTAACTGTCTATGAAGCCTCTAAAATACTGAGATGGATGTTGGGACAGACCCCGCAACACCCTAATAAAACAAAACTAAGAACACAAAATAATTGAGTCATCTGGAATGCAAGGAGGCTCACCACTGACTCTGGAGTGCTCAGCTGGATCAACGACGTGCAGGATGCTATCCGGGGTACCTGTATCTGCCTCGTCATAAGATGCAGGCCAACTGGCATCAGTACATTGAATGTATGAGTATGCGAGATAGAAAGCTAAACCTCAACTTAAGCTTGAAAAGAGTACAAGAGAACACTTACCTTGGCTCTGTTCGACTTATAAATAACTGAACTCAATATATAAAGCAATAAGACACATGCAATATATAAAGCTTGCAAAATAGTGTAAACAACTTAGCTCGTTAATGATAAAACAATAACAAACTCAACTTTTCTTATATAAAAGTAATATAACTTTAGTGGGAGATTCTTTAACCGACAACCACCACCACTATGAGCCCTAGTGGTGGTACAACGTTTTACGTCACATTGCCCAAGGACCATCCTATACCTGGCCGTGATATAGGAAGCTATCTTTACTAAGTGGATCCACTAGCTTAACTTTCGTGATCATATAAAAAGTATGACCCGAGAAAATCCCATGTTCGCCGCATGGTTCTTATGGAGAGTTGAGTTAATATGAACTTGTGTCCCCAACTCGGTGCTCAAGACTACTCCCAAAAATATATTTTAGCTCATAATTGTTTTAAACACATTTTTCTTTAGTTTGAGATAATTGCTCAAAATCTAGCCCAAAGGCTCTCTTGGAATCGACGTTCCTCTCTTACTCAAATGTAAAAACATTTAGAAACTTCTTTGGGAAATACATAGTTCCCTAATAACCTTTGAGAAATGGTCTCGACTTTATGCTCTTGACTTAACTTGAAACTTGAGACTCTTTACTTAGCTTGAACTCTATACTCTTTACTCGACTTGAAACTTGAGCCTTAAAACGAAGGTAAAACGTTTAATAACGACTCTTGAAAAGCTTTAAAGACTTGCTTGAACTTACTTCTTAACTTTGTTTGACTTGACTCTAACTTCACCTTAACTTGATACTAACTCGCCTTGAATTGGATTATGGATTCAAGGTGTATGATCACACGTTTTTGGATGAGTTCTTGACGTTTAGAAGTACCTTGGAGTGTTGGAAACAACTAGGAAACATAGGTACAATACCAAGGAACATGCATGAAAAAGTATGAAAAGAATGGGGGAACTTGGCGTCCTTGGCGCTCTGCAAGGCGCGGAGCGCTAGCCCTTGAAGCTAAAAAGGGACCTGCTGGCGCTCTGCTAGGCGCGGCGCCCCAAGGGAGAAAGCTCAGAAGCTCTTTTGGGGTGCGCTAGCAGGCGCGACGCGCCACCCCTTTCCCCAAAAAACTCAACTTTTTTCGCTCCTTTTTCCAACTCTAAACCACCCTAACTTCAAGGGTTTCAACTCTAAACACTAAGGATCATAAAATCCCTCAACATACAAGAGATTCAACTCAAAAACACAATCAAATCATGTACTAAACCAACAAGAACTTCCAACAACACAACCAACAACTTCAACAACACAAACCAACAATTTCAACAACCCAACCAAGATTTTCTCGAAAATAAAACGAGTTTGGCGTGTGGGGGAAAGGATCAACCCCACACTAAGAACTCACATACCTAGTAGGGATCACCCCCAACGATATCCACGACGATCCTTGACGAAAATCCTTGCTTGATCTTCTTTTTCTCCTCTTCTTCTCCTGTTCACTCTCAAGCCCTAGCTCTCACTCTTTAAAATGGGACAAAATGATCCAAAAATCAGCCTAACACAACAATATAACCCCAAAAGAAATAGCTAGGGAAAAGGCCAACATGCCCTTAAAATTTCCGGACGGATTCCCTGCCAACTGCCCAACTTTCAAAAGGGCATAACTCGCTCATACGAACTCGGAATTGAGCAAAATAAGTGGCGTTGGAAAGATCATTCCACAAGCTTCGCAATCATAACTGGAAATACTCCTAAATCATACTGAGATAGGAGTTATGACTGCTCAAATTTGGCCAAAACTCACTGATTTCCCACACTTAACCAAATTTCCAGATTTTGAATTTTTCCAAAAATGACTATTTCCAATTTCAAGCTTTTTCATAGTTATTTCAAATTGCTGAATGTTACAAATACACCCTCATCACTTCTAGCTTCAAATTTCCCTAGGTCATCCTTTCCATTGTTCAACACAAAGCACTTGCAACCAAAAGGCCTGAGATGTGCAATCGAGGGTTTTTGTTGTTCAACAGCTCATAGAGGGTCTTCTTAATGACAGATCTGATGAAGCACCTATTAGTCACATAGCATGCAGTGTTGACAGCTTCAGCCCAGAAATTCATAGCAAGCCCCGAGTCAATCAACATGGTTCTGGAAATTTCCACCAAGGTTCTGTTCTTTCTTTCAACAACCCCATTTTGCTGAGGGGTTCTTGGTGCTGAGAAGTTGTGGTTTATTCCATGTTCTGCACAAAAGCCTTCTAGCTGAGAGTTTTCAAACTCTGTGCCATAATCTGATCTGACACTAGCTATTTTGCAGTTCACCTTCACTTGAATAGCTTTGGCAAAGGTGATCAAGATTGCAGTTGTCTCATCTTTAGTACGCAGGAACAAGTTCCACGTAAACCTGGAAAAGTCATCAACAATGACAAGAATAAATCTCTTACCTCCCCTACTTTGAATTCTGATAGGTCCACATAAGTCCATGTGTAGCAGCTCCAGAGGTCTTGATGTACTCATTCCCTTCTTGGCTTTGAATGATGATTTAGTCTGTTTCCCTTTAGCACAAGCATCGTAGACTTTGTCATTTGCAAACTTCAGTCTTGGCAATTCGCGGACCAGGTCCCCTGCAACAAGTTTGTTCATCAAGGAATTACTCACAGACCCAGTTGTCTATGCCATAGATCAGCATCATCAGCTTGTGCACTTAAGCATGACAGGTCATCTTCTTCTATGGAATCAAGATCAACAACATATATGTTCTCGACTCTGGTAGCAGACATAACAACTCTTTGTGTTAAGCAATTTGTGACCAAGCATTTGTCAACCATGAAAGATACTTCATTCCCCTTGTCACATATTTGAGATATACTCAGCAGATTGAATTTTAAACCTTGCACATAATGCACATTGTTTATAGAGTTTTCAGCAAACCTCCCAATTCTGCCATTACCAAATATGTCACCCTTCTTTCCACCACCAAAAGACACACCACCACCCTGATGTGCTTGCAAAGAGAGGAAGTTGGAAGTGTCTCCAGTCATGTGCCTTGAGCATCCGCTGTCCATGTACCAGCACTGACTCCTCCCTCTCTTCTGCATAAGAGTTACTTGTTAGATTTTGGAACACACTTCAGTCGGAGTTCCCAATAATCATCAAAGGGCTTGATAAGAAACCTTCATGTCCAGGGAGGCAAGGTGTTCTTGCTGAAATGATGACGAGGACCAGGTCCCTTTTTTTCTTTTTTGTCATTGTTTATACATTTGACAAATTTTATATGGTTATCTTTGACCCCTTTCAGACTTTCACACTTATCTTTTAAGTGACCATTTCGACCGTAATGAGTACACAAGAGATTATCATATACAAACACATACTCACTATGGAGATTGAAAGGGGGCTCTATTGGCTTGCATCCAACCCTCTTTTTCCATTGAAACCCTGATTAGCCAGATTAAACAGCATCCTAGAGGAGTCTACCCATTTAAGGAATGACTTAGATCCTCCTTGATCCTGCTCAAGTCCTTTCTAAGTTGGGAATTTATTTCAAGGGATTCAGTAAGTTTAGACTCAGAATCCTTTAGCTTTCCTTCCAGCTCTTCCTCAAAGATACTAAGTTTTCTCTTCCCATCTGCTGAGGGACCAGGTTCCCCACTAGTCTCAGGGACACAGGTTTCTAAGATCCCTATTCTTATTCTCATCTCAAACATTTGAGCTATAAGAGTGGAGTTCTCATTTTCACGCATACTTATTTTCTCATCCAACAACAAGTTTTCAGCAGTTCGCTCAACAACGGAGTCAATAAGAAGAGCAGCAAGTTTCCTCAATTTTTTGACATGAAGAGTATCTAGATCATTTTTTAGGTCAATAAGAGTTACCTCATTTGAGTCTTCTTCATCATCGGAGTTCGCCATTAAGGAGAAAATTGAGTTGAAGATATTTTCATCAT
The DNA here is from genome assembly GCA_029007595.1 of Solanum commersonii. Taxonomy (NCBI): domain Eukaryota; kingdom Viridiplantae; phylum Streptophyta; class Magnoliopsida; order Solanales; family Solanaceae; genus Solanum; species Solanum commersonii. The sequence goes on along the minus strand of JAJTWQ010000128.1, from coordinate 595,739 downwards.
CTTCAATCGCCATCATAGAGACATCTTCATGATTCTCACCATCTTCTTCTGACTCACTAGTGTCATTTCCCCAAAAATCAAATGCCTTCCTGACCACTTGATCAGCATGAGCCTTTCTTCGAGCATGGTCTGGGACTAGGTCCCTCTTACGAGGTCTGGTTTCATGAGTTTCCTGTTTCTGACTGGGGCAGTCTCTCATGAAGTGACCAGGTTTGCCGCACTTGTGACATAGATCACTTGTCGTAGCAGTCCTGTTGCTAGAAGCCTTCTTTTGGAAAACTCCCTGTCTTTTAATGATCTTCTGAAATCGTCTGGTAATGTAGGCCTCTTTCTCATCACTTACTGCATTCTTGGAAGTTTTTAGAGCAATGGATTTTTCCTTTCTTCCTTTCTTCGTGTTGGTTCCCTGCTTTTTGTTTAGCTCGTACGTCTGAAGATTCCCAATCAGCTCGTCCATGGGAAGTATCATCAGGTCCTTCGCCTCTATTATAGCATTCACTTTGCTGTCCCAAGAGTTGGGAAGTACCTTAAGGATTTTGCGGATCTGCTTGTAAGTGGAGATAGGCTCACCCAAACACCTGAGCTCGTTGGTGATGGAGGTGAAACGTGAGTTCATTTCAAAGTTGGTTTCACCTTCCTTCATAGCAAAATTTTCATATTGCGTGGTAAGCATATCAACCTTTGACTCCTTAACTCGTGTGGTCCCTTCATGAGTTGTTTCAAGAGAATCCCAAATTTCTTTAGCTGTCTCACACGCAGAGATTTTGTTATACTCATCCGCTCCAATCCCACGCACTAGGATTTTCTTGGCTTTGTAATTCTTTTCAATCTTCTTCCTATCAGCTTCATTGTATTCTTTTCTCGTCTTGACCATAGTAGTGGTGGTCTCTCCATCTTTCACTTCCTTTACTGGAATGTAAGGACCATCAAGAATGATGTTCCACAATTCAGTGTTCTCTGCATTGATATAATCATGCATACAATTTTTCCACCATCCATAATACTGACCATTGAATCGAGATGGTATGGTCGAAGATTGTCCTTCCTCCATGTTAGGTGGAGCGGCCATTCCGTCAGGATCTTTCCTTTTCTTGGTGTTAACCAGAGAGAAAAGACTGCTCTGATACCACTTGTTGGAATGTATGCGTCCACCAGTGTCAATGGGACCAGGTCCTTAGCACAGTTGAAACTAAAACAGAAAAGAACAAGTGCAGAAAAATAAAGATTGACAAGAGAGTTTATGTGGAAACCTCCTTGCTCAAGGGAGTAAAACCACGACCTGGCCTGCCAGGACTTTTAGAACTGCTTTTCAATAAAACATGAATTAGCTATATAATTCGTCGCTAAATAGTTTGTAACTAATAAGATTAAAATATAAAGGCTTTCAAACTCATTTTTTTTCCTTTTGATACAATAAAATGTTACTTCATATATATTACAAACTATCTAATATTACCTGCCCAATGGTACCAAACCTCTTCCATTTCTTGATTTATTGCGTTCCGATTTTGAGGGCAGGTTATCAAAGATGAAGAGAGCTCAAGACTTGTGAAAACAAGATCAATTATGAGTAACACTATGGTGAAAATTCTAAGAAGTGTGGATTCTAAAAACTTTGTTAAATTTGTTCTCCATTGTTGTTTTGTTGGTTGTTGTGAAGGATTCATGATAAAGAAATTCCATCTTTGCTTTTTGTCCCAATTTTTTATGAGATTTTGAATTGATATTTCAACACTTTGCATTTGTGTAGAATTTGATTGTTGAATTTCTTGAGAGTTCATTGATGATTTTTTTTTTTGGGGAATATAATCTCTCTTTTTTAGTTGTTGTGTATTTGATAATCGAAAATTTTCAATTTAATAATAAGAGTCGTTTGTAAGAGGCACGTGAAATGCAAGGTTTAGATTCTTCATGCAAGCTTTGCTTTGGAGTCACGTTATTAGTTTTAGCTACTTCTTAGAGTGTGTTTGGTTGAAGAAAAATATTGTTTGTGTTTTGGAACGCAAGAAAAAAATATTGTCCCAAAAATATTAGTGTATAGTTAATTTTCGCATCATAGGTAAAATTGGTGCCAAAATTAAAAAGAACAGTTAAGATGTCATAGGTAGGTTTTTGCATCGTAATACGTAACTAAAAATTCACTTTTTTTATAATTATATCATCATTTACAAAATTAAATAGTGTCTCCCTTATCATGTTGAGTTCCCACATCGATAGAAAGGTCAATATTGGAGTTTGTTACTATCATGGCGTTCCATAATTATTGAAGTCTGACTTGATAAACATATATGATGTACTCAGTTTATGAAAGAGGTGTGAATTGCCACCCGTTTATGTTGAGTTTCCACATCCATAGCTAGGGATGTGAATATTGGGGTTTGTTACAATCATGTCATCTCATATTGGGTTTGCTTAGTCTAAATTGGACATTGGAATGTTGATGGGCTTGGCCCAAAAAGATTTTGGCAACAACAAGCCTTACCATCTCAAGAAGATGAAAATTGACATGACAAGTTATAGCAAGCAAAGCAAAACAACACGAGATTTATCTAAAGTTAGATTCAAGATTTAAATTCAAAACTAGAACAAACGTTTGAGAAAATTATTAAATTTTATCGAATTTGAATTACATTAAGGTGTGCAATTTTGCTACTAAAGTGATGGATTAAGATGTATACCGGAGGGGAGACGCTTCCAATGAAGAACGTAAATATATTATTTAATATAAATTATAAAATTTTAAAATATCAATTATACTCAAAGCGAGTAAGTTAATAAAATATTTGTCTGAACGTCACGCATCACAGCCCATATAAAACAACATTTGTCACACTTGTAATTCTAGACAAGTTAAGAGAACAAGTCATGAGGAGGAGTAGAAAGAGTCAGCTTTCAAATTAACCAAACATAAGACACCTGTACTGCCACGTAACCAGTTGTATTGCCACGTGTTAATCTGCATGCTAGTCATATTTCTATCTATAAGCTAGCTGCCTCTTCTTTCTAGGCCAAAAATAAATAAACAGATCACCACAACAAAATACTTTACTATAATTTTGAATCTATTTGAGATTTTAGAAAAAAATAAAATGGAAGGAATAAATGTATCGACTCATCCAGAGGTTCCAGGTGAACCTACACAGACAGGAACAGCAATTCTAGAGACTGCAACAGCTACCATTCAAGGATTTGGTCCTATCAATAAAATTCATCAACATCTTTGTACGAGGTGAAAAGCGGTGTCCTGTTCATGCCCGGTGTTCCATGCCCGATTCAACGACAAGATCATGAAAAAACCGTGAAAACTTATGGCAAAGTGATACATTTCTGGCAGGTTGATAGAGGTGATACACTTCCTTTGGGAATTCCTCAAGTTATGATGGCGCTTACTAGAGATGGTCAACTCGATCAGAACCTTGCTCAAGGTACACAAAAATTACTTATCATATTATGATTGATACATGTTATTAATTACTTTTGAAGTGATAATATAATCTAATTGTATAGAACTTGAACTCGTTATAATTATATAGGTTGCTAGTATAAAGCATTAATTAATACCTACCGTCCCAATAGGAGTAGCTCCGTTTGCTAGACACACAGCTCAAAAAAACTTTGTGGTCTGAAACAAGTCATAGACGATTATTTAGTTAGAAAATCATCTAATAGAGTTGTAAATTGTCTAACTAGGAGTAGCATGAAAAAATTTTAAGTTAAATTTTAAATGACCCTTTCTTAATTAGGAAAACCTCAATAGTTCAGTTGGTTGATTATTTGATCTATCTTATTGGCGAGGATTTAATTTTCCACGTTGTAATCGCCTCCCTATTTCCCTTTTCCGTTTTAAACCTCTTTCGGATAGATTTGGAAGGGATATTAGTGTGTGATACATGAATTTGGTGTTGAGTAGTTTTGAGTCACTTTTCTTCGGAGAATTTTAATAGTTTAGTTGGTTGACTATTTGATCTATCTTACATGAATTTGGGTGTTTAGGATTATGTCTTAGTCTTAATAGTACGTTTATTTAACATAGCGTTTTTTACGAGGTTTTTAAAATTTGATGTAGATGTGGAGAAACGTTTTGGTGCGTCATTTGATGAAGAAAGGGAGAAGAGGGCATACATGGAAGGTCCTGCCATGGGATTCACCCACTTGCTAATGCTGGAGGCAAAGGCATTCGCACTCTCCTTAGAGAAGTTGATTGTAAACCTATCGAATCTGTCCCTAGAGTTTTTGTTTAAGCTCCGACCGCGAAGTCGCGTTCGATTGCTCATATGTTCATCTCGTTTTCATGTTCGATTGCTCATATGTTCATTTCGTTTTCACTAGCGTTTTGGCTAGCGAAGTCGGATATCGTCTAGTGTTTTGTTCAACTTTTATTTTCACTTTTGTGATATATAAGACTTGTATATATATGTTGGCGTGTGTGGATATACTATGTTGATGAATGAATAATTCTCTACGTTTTTGTTTTCCAACACTATATAGCTGTATATAGTGGGTGTTGTATGCATAAATATAGTATATTTCTTTGAAATGGATCGAATTTTTACCATATGTGTCAATTTATTAAGAATTTAAGATTATTTTTTTTCTGAAATGAATTGAATTTTACCAAAAATCTGAAGAACTTCAGAAAATGAAATTGGATCCTCGTGAAAGAGTTTAGATAACTAACAAATTGAAAATTCAATAATTAACCATTTGAGGTTTTTTCTTTTGGAATGAAATGTGTTCCTCATCAATAAAATGAAAATACAGTTATTCGATAAAATTGAGCTACTACTAAAACTTCTTTCCTTATTGAAATGTACTTATTCTCTTTCAAGGTTGTTTTTTCTTCTAATCTTCTAGAAATCTCACAATTGTCAATGTCTATGTTAGGTTGATAAAATTATTACAAGCTGGACATATTTAAACTTGAACTCACATTTGAATATGTAATATGAAGATATGATTCCAAATCAAAGTATAGATTTGAGATTAATTTCAAATTTCAAATTTCAAATCTTTTCAAGAAACATGATTTGAATTTTCGACCTGAGTTGCTAAATTTTCTTAACGCATATTTGTGTGGAAGTGATGGAGATGAGGATTAAGAGCCTTCCTCTTAAGCCCTTCTCTATGGTAGAGTCATCTAAGCATCTGCCAACTCAGCATAGTAATCCTGTGAACAATGAGGAGATAGTGGGTTTTGATAATGAAGCAAAAAACTGATTGACTATCTGACTCGAGGGACAAGAGAGCTAGACGTTATCCCAATTGTAGGCACGGGGGGACAACGGAAAACGACTATTGCTAGACTAGAAAGTTGTACAATAATGACATCATTGTTTCTCGCTTTGATGTTCGAGCATGGTGCATCGTTTCCCAAACATATCATCGGAGAGAGCTATTACAAGTTATTTTTAGTCAAGTTACCGGTTCCAAAGACATGGGAGATAAGGATGACGAAAAGGCTAATGGGAAAGAGATATCTCATTGTTTTGGATGATATGTGGGATTGTATGGCATGGGATGACTTAAGGCTTTGTTTTCCAGATGTTGGAAATAGAAGCAGAATAGTTGTAACAACTCGACTTGAGAAAGTGGGTGAGCAAGTCAAGTACCGTACTGATCCTTATTCTCTTCCATTCCTGACAACAGAAGAGTGTTGCAAATTGTTGCAGAAAAAAGTGTTTCAAGAGGAAGATTTCCCGTGTGAACTACAAGCTGTGAGTCAAGCAGTTGCTGAAAAATGCAAAGAACTGCCTCTAGTGGTTATCTTGGTAGCTGGAAAAATCAAAAAAAGGAAAATGGAAGAATCTTGGTGGCATGAGGTTAAAATTCTCTGCTTTCCTATCTTGGTGAGTCTGAAGAATATAGTCTTTCAACTATGCAGTTGAGTTACAATAACTTAACTGATTGTTTAATGCCTTGCCTTCTTTATATGGGGATGTTTCTAGAGGATGCAATAATTCCAACGTCTAAATTGATAAGTTTATGGATAGCAGAAGACTTCGTACAGAACATTGAATCTGAGAGACTAATGGAAGAGGCAGCTGAAGGTTACTTGATGGAGCTCATTAGCAGTAACGTGGTAATGGTTTCAGAGAGAGAATATAATGGTAAGGTCAAGTACTGCCAGGTTCATGATGTAGTGCTTCACTTTTGGTTGGAGAAGAGTAGAGAAGAAAAATTTATGTTGGCAGTGAAGGGGCATGACAGCCAGTTTCAACCTTTTGAATGGAAGGAAAGTCGAGTGAGCTTCAGTTTCAGTAAACAGCTTTCCGAGTTTGCATCTCTGGGCTCCAAAACGCGGAAGCCTTTCCACCAACACTTGAGGTCACTGATATCGACAAATCGACCAGAATTTTATGGTTGGAATCCCTTCCGTCAGGTTAGTGAAGTGAGACTTCTTAAGGTCTTGGATTTGAGTTCTGGTCGTGTGAGAGCTTTGTCGTCAGTTACTCGCAGTTAACACAAATAAATTCAATTTCCATCCAGAACCACAGCTGCCCCATCTAGAAACATTAATTGTGGACAATTTATATAAATCAGTGCTACCAGCGATCTTTTGGAAAATGAAAACATTAAGGCATGTTGATATTGGTATAGCTGAATTTGATTTAAAATGGGAAAACAATAAGCAGGGGATGTTTGAAGAATCCTCTAAATTGGAAAATTTGAGGATATTAGCGCGAGTTCGAATCGATGAAGGTGATAGGGTGGATGTGTTATTACGAAGGTGTCCTAATCTTCAACAACTTGACATCGTTTTAGTGGTTGATTATGATTCTGCTGAGATTTGTCTCAAATTGGAGAGTCTTACCCAGCTTCAAATAATTCGCCTTTCTTTAATTATGAGGATTCGTGTAGAAACTGTGACTCCCTTCATTGCAGGACTACCAAGCCTTGAATATCTCGAATTAAGCGCGTTGCTTCAGTTTCGGAGGAAATTTCGTCCATTAGAAGAGTGGTGCCTCGAAGACATCACATTCCATAAACTTAAGTTCTTGGAACTGGAGCACTTAGCTATTTCAAGGTGGGATGCCTTGGAGGAATCCTTCCCCTGCTTGAAACACTTGTTATAAGTAAGTGTTACAAGCTCGAGGAGATCCCCCTTAGCTTTGCAGATATTCTAACACTGAAACAGATTAAGTTGATTTGGTGTGAAAACAAATCTCTGGAGGCTTCAGCAGTGAGAATCAAGGAAGAAGCCAGTTACATTGAAGGATGCGACCGTATTGACCTCATTATCACAGTAAGTAGAAACAAATGTGCTGTTTTTGAGTATCTATATATGTACATCTAATTTGATAACAATACAGAATCCAAGGCAATTGCTTACACAACTACAGACAATGTAGCTGGAATTCATTTCTTAGCTAATAATATATGTTAAGTGTGTTTTTAACACCTAAAAAGATTAATTTGACAATTGTACTTTCAGGGAAATTAATCTACCTGATGCTTCCATCACGTTGAACTTCAATGCTCGTAATCTATAGCTTGCTTCTCATCAACTTTGGGATCAGTTGTGATATGGAAGGCTCTTTTGGAGGCCAAGTGGAGAAGGCATTTTTAGTTCTGAGAAGAAAATAAATTCAGTAGGATTTCTTGTTTGATACAAAGAGAATATATTTAGGCTCAGGTCCTGGAAATTAATTAAGAAATTTTTTGGTCATGTTTATGGTGAGCCAGATATATATGTTTTGCTTGTCTAAATTGGTTTCTAGAGTAAATTAAGTTGCTATGGTTGAAGGATCTCTTTATTATTATTATTATGTGTTCAGATGCCCATATCAAGATTTTCTTATAATCATCTAGTGTTTCTTTATCTGAAGATGGTGATTTTTAGTGGTTTCAAACCATCTGGTTGTCTCTATCGATACAATAACAACATACCTAGTATACGGGAAAACGCTCCTTAACAAAGATGATTATGTATCAAAGGGGATTCGAACCCAAGGCATCTGGTTAAGGACGAAGGAATACTAATCACTCCACTACGACCCTCATTGGTAACACATTCCATTTACAAGGAAGATGTAGGGAAAAGGTACAAATATCCCCCTAGACTATGACCAAAATCTTAGAGACACAGCTTAACTAGACTAATGTCCTATTACCGCTGAACCCATGTTTTTTTTTAATTTTGTACACCATTTGGCTTGTGGCATTAAAATATCTCTCATGCGCCTCAATTGTGTGGAGTCACGGAGTGCATATGTCAAGCTAAAATGTGTACAAAATTACAAAAAAAATGAGTTCAGGAGATAATAGGACCTTAGTTTAGTTCAATGTCGGAGCTAGAAATTTCACAAAGAGGGTCTAAAAATTAAACAACAAAAGTTCTTTTTAAAAAGGGAAAAAAATTGTTGCAAGTGAGATTTGAACACACAAGCACTGACTCATTAAAGATGTATAAACACACATTCAAGACATCTTAAACCACTAGGCTATAACTGTTATACCGCATTTTAACTCTAGGTCAAAACGTGTACAACATATTGGTGATTTCCAAATTAATTAACTTAAGAAGTCGCCACCTAATTAATTATGGTGAATTAGGACACCTAGATATTTAACTAAGTAATACTAAAATGACTTCAATTAAATGGTCTACTTAACTTGCATGATTCTAGATAAGAGTTCTATTTTATCCTAAAGGGAAGGTGTAAGGCATCCTATAAGATTAGTTTTAAAACTATTAACCGGCCAAACTTAGGTTAATTACTTTTAAGAGAAATGAATGCTAAAGATTAAGTGATTGAGTAGCCAAGTTGGAAAACATTATTTATTTTAAAGCTCTTATTACAATTGTATTAGAGTGAAAAAGATTTAAGGAAGAGTAAATTCTTTAGATCCATGTAGATAAATCCATAACTAAAAATAAGTACTTAAAAAATAGACACTTGTTCATTGATTGACAAGGTACTCCCGTTAGAAAAAGTTTAAAAAAAAAAGGTTTAGAACAAAATATTTTTCTTTATAAGACATTGCCAAGTTTGAACAAAACTTGAAAAATTAGTGAGTTTAAAGTGATGCAAAATGAAGTGTTTAAAAAGATTTTTTCAAGTGAAGTAATAAAAGCTAAAGTAACTAATAGGTTTATTGCTAGCTAAAGGTATCCAAACCCAAACATTTATGTTAAGTCAACTATTATGAATCCAAACTAGAAATATCTAAATCACACAAGCAAGTATAACATGTAAAGAAAAACACGTAAACAAATAATGCAAAATGTAAGTAGCCATAAATGACTCCAAGATAGGACCACTTGTTTTGCTTGCAATTTTGAATGGTCAAAGATGTAGTGAAGACTCCATGTGCGGGTGTGAGGATAATGTTGAGTCTATGAGACTCGATAATTTGCTAGAGTCTTGAATCAAAGACTCCATTTTGCTCCAAAGTTCATGCAAATAAAGAAAGAGAAAATAAAGAGAGATTAATAAGACAATTCAACTTGAAATGATAGTGAACAAAAGAAATCCAAATAAAGTCACGCCACAAATATATATACTATCTAGTACATAAAGAGACATAGGGAGAATGGCATCACCAAATCAAATCATGCCACAACTTTAAAGAATTGGATACATCTCAAAAAAGTGAAGATATCATGATAATAGAGCATAATTTATACATGGGATATGCTGCTTATAAGGATAGCTGAAATTTAGTAAGCTTAAATGTGATATAGGTGCAGGCATTAGATCAAACTAATAATTCCAAACGAACATTTGCTAATTTGAACTAAAAAACAACTAAATACCAATTCATAGAAATGAATTTCAAGACTCTCGTAACAATAAGAAATGATACTAACAAATAAATGAAAGATCTATATGGAAAATAGAACAAGGCAGAGATTAAGAAAAATCGATAAATATTCAGCTACTAAACTCAAACACTTCACCATAAGGAAATAATTGAACCAACATAGTGAACAAAAGCTAGTTTCAAAGCTTAGTAATAATCCATTCATTTTAACGACCCAAACGTAAATCACTACGCTAACAAGGAGGATATAAAAGCTTTATTAGACACAAAGATCAACATTTGATTCCCAGAAGACTTAACAAATAGAATATCCAAAAATAAAATTAACACTATATTTTAAGCAGACTTTCAAATTCTAAGGAAAACATTAGCATGGTTTATAAGATACCAACACACTTTATCGAGAAAAGAATCATAATTAGAAGTATATGCATAAGGAAAGATTAATATAATGAATCCCCCTTTATTAAAACAAGGAATGTCCAGGAGAATTGTGGCAAAGACAAATGAATCACCAACATTCTCAAAACCTTTAAGATGTTGCCACCCTCAGATGATATAAACACAAAGGATGAATTTGAATTTCAGGATAAAATATTGTGAACTAAAAACAGCGAGCAGCAGGGAGATATAGAATAGCTTCAACTCTAAAAGAAGACATGATTACATTTTAACACTACTTTCGGTATAACTAAAGTAAAAGAAATCACTCTTGAGTCTTGACACATAAATTTCGAGGAGCACTCATAGCTTTCAGTGGTAGTGAGAAACAAAGGTAAAAATGGGCGAGTATTACCTGCTATAGGGCAGTGAACGGGGTTGCTGCGATCAAGTGTCTATATTCAAACAACGGCGAACCCGAATAAGCTTGCGATTAGAATTTCCGGCAAGATCGAAGCAGAGTATAAAAGATAATTTTTATGGCAAAATGCAGTGGTTCAAGATACTATGGGGGAAAGAAAAGCTTGGTCTTAAAAATGAATTCCAAGAGTACTATGGAGGCAGAAAATCCTCTCAAATAAGCTCTAAAATGTAAGTATTTATAGGGAAAAACTAGGGTTCTTCATTTGTGTTGAGCGGGAATAGAATTTTGATATTTGAAAAATGGTCAAAAGGTCTTCAAATCCGAACGTTTGAAGCTTCAGGAGAAACTTTTCAGATTTCACGTGATTGAAAAGATTATATCACAGAAACAGGGTAGCTAAACTCTGCTCTATGGTTAAAGAACAGTGGAGTGTTGTTGAAAAGAGGAAAAAGACAGAAAGAAAGAAGAAGGGGCAGAGGTGCTTTGTTGCTGCTAATGTGGGGTTTAAAAATGAGTTGGGCTGGTGCTAAATTTTCTTTTGTGGGCTGATCTGAAAGTTCCGTTGGGCCATATTTTGGAGTGGATTTGGGCTCGTTTTGCTGGCCAATTTTGGGCTGAATTTGAAGGTCTTTTCTCTTCTTTCTTTGTATTATTTTGGGCTTCTAAATTAATAATTAATACAATATCTATTATGATATGATAACAACTAGAAATTTACATAATAAAAATATCACTAATATAAAATATATATATACGAAATATTAAATTATAATTAATTTAATAAATACGAAACTAGAAATAAGATGACGACAATTGATTATTTAAGAAAAGAGATGTAAAAAGTGATAATAATCATTTCGATAATAAAAACCTATAATTTTAGTAGATAAATAGTCGTAATAGTAAAAATAGTTGTGAAAAGAGATAATTCGATACATTATTAATTTAGAAGCTTGAAAATGATAAATTAGAAGAAAGGAGGGTCAAAATTGGGTGTCAACAATAACAATCTATTATGTCAAGGGTATCCAAAATATATTATTTAATCATTTCGTGTATCATTTTACTTGTATATGCGATATTTTTCCCAACTAAGGATGTCCAATTGGACACCCTGACACACATGTGCCTACGCCGTTTAGTTAAGGTGTGTCTATGGAATTTCGATCATAATCTAATGGCTTAAGTCATCTGCGGCCCCTTAAAGTTATCCGCATAATTCACTTAAACACTTCAACTAGGACTAGTACATATTGAACACTTTTATCTATCTAAAACATGTTCCTGTTAGACCTTTTGGATAATCAGTAAAAAAGGTGAATTGTGTGTGATACACTTGCTATGACGTGGCAAAAATGACTAATTAAAAGATGACATGTGTCACTTGACCCCAACAACTATAGATTTTTTTTTTTATGTTAAAAAGAATGAAAATTATTTCAAATAAATTTTATATCTATTTCTTAATAAAAAAATAAATGATATGACAACCCATTTACTCAACCCCACCCTACCCAACCCCCCTTTGTTCTTCATCTTCTTCTCATCAATTTTTTTTCTCAAACCACAAAAACCTTCACTGCAAATTACTTGCAGATTCAATTTTTTTTTAAAAAATATTTTGTATTCCTAATATGTGTGAGAGAAAGATATTCAAAGAGATTGATACAATAGTAATGAAGAAGTTTGTCAATTGTTACTCATCCGAAAATTGATTGCAAAGAAAGATCGAAAGGACCCAAATTAATTTATCAAAAATTATTTTTCATTCCTAATACATGATAGAGAAAGATATTCAAAGAGTTGGTACAAGAGTGATGAATAAAGGAAGTATGCTAATGGTTAATCATCTTGAAATCGATTGTAAGGAGAAATCAAGAGGACCTAATTAATTTAGCGAATTATTTGATATTGTTTTTGATAAGTTTAGTGAATTTACAATTTTCTCGGAATGGTAATATTTATTTGAAGGTGACCGAAAATGGAGATGGAACGTTGACTTACTTTTTTTATCCCAATGTTCAAAAATCTACTTTCGTTATTTTTCTTGCAAATTCAGTTACTTGATTCAGTTTTTTTTACGAATATTGAAAAGAAATAGAAAAACAAAAACAAAAAACAAAAAAAATGGAGATTCTTTAGTTGTCTTTGAAAATTTAAATTTAGGGAAGAAGATGACTTGAAGGGGTAGGAGTGCTTCTTTTTTTTTTGAATTAAGATTTTTTTTAAAAAAATATTAAAAAATTATTTTAATTTATTTAAATGTCAAGTGTCACTTAAAGAAGAAAAAGTGTAAATTTTTTTGGAAAATATAAAAATAAAACAGTATTTCAAAAACTTTCACGCGCCCATAGGAAGTGAAAAACACTTATTTTGCCATATCAGCATTTTATGTTTAATAGGTAATTTTTTGAACAATTTAAGTGTTCAATAGGTAATAGTTCTAGTTAAGATGTCTAAATGAAATATACGAACAACTTTAAAAAATCGTGAATGACTTAAGCCTAATCTAATTGGTACTTATGTGTTATCCCGAAAGATGTATGGATGAATTATCACCACTACTTTTTTTAATCCCTGTTTGAGATCTTGATGAATATTCTTAGTCTAATTGTTCTGACATTATTTGGTCAATAAAGGCATGTGAATACTAGTCTAATACATGAATTTCAATCTTTTTTAAAAAAGGAGACAGCATTAATCTTACACCTACCACCTAAATCAACTTGCTGATACAACTTGCCTTTTTCTAAATATTAAAATCTGACTCATAAGTTAATAATTTATACTCCCTCCGTCCCTATTTACTTGTCCATATTTCCTTTTTTGGTTGTCCCTATTTAGTTGTCCATTTTGACAAATCAAGAAAGGACAACAAATTTTTTCCTATTATACCCTTATTTACACTTCTTGAAAATTGTAAAAGTGTATGTTGTTTCCCTCCAATTTATTTCACTTTAATTCAAATAAGTGGTTGTAATTTTGAAGTAAAAAGTTGTCATAAGGGTAAAATTGTAACTTCACTGTGCTAATCATTGTTGCCTTAATCTGTGTGCCATTTCTAAAGTGGACAACTAAAAAGGGACGGAGGGAGTATATATAAAAAAAAGGAGTCATCATTTTAAATTTTACAGAAATACTCATATTCGATTTGAATTGATTGTCCGTACCAAATGAAAGTATTAACTTAAAGAGTAATTATTTGTTACTACTATTATTGATCAGTGGATCTTTATAAATTTATGTGCATTTGAAAGTTTATAATTGTGAATATTTATTTATAAAAGAAATATGAAAATATGTAATTCATCAATGCGATGATTGAGGATATTTTGATATCTTATTTACGAATGATGATTTACTCATTCAGAAAGATTGCTTAAGAATTAGATAACTTTTGATAGTTTTCACAACTTGAGAATTTTCATATTTATGAGAAAAAATAACTTCATGTCCGACCCAATACCCCTTAGTTATATGCTAAACAAATATCAAAATAGTTCATAGTTTAAGTATGAAATTAGCAAATCGGACATAATTTTGGGGGATTTTCCTAAGGAGTCGTTTGGTGTGATTGGAGGTATTAGATAGTCCTTTGATTATTTATCTCAATATTTATACTTTAGTGATGACATAAATTATCTCATATACATGTGAAATAACTTATTGTGAGATAATTACTCTCGAAATAACTTATTCTCGACCAAACGACCCTTAAAATAAGGACAAGTAATATAGTTGTATTATTGAGGCACTTTACAGCTACCACCTAAAGCAACTAGCTACTACAATTCATCTCTTGTTAGGTATAAGAATTATTAGAGAGAGAGAAGAACTCTCTTCCTTCAAACTTCCATTCATTTTATGTCAATGAATTTTTTTCTTATATCACCTATTGCGTAAACTTGGAAATATATCTTTGTTGGAATCCAAATCTGAGAAATTGAAGATACTTGTTAACTAACTGTAAGTCATCTTCTTCATGAATTACTTTTTTCCCATAGATACAGATAGTGGCGGAGCTAGAATTTTTAATTAGGGGTTCAAAATCTAAAGAAATAAACACACGAAGTAGCCTAAGAGGGTTCGACATCTACTATATATACATAAAAAATTATTGTAACAATATAAAAATAATATAATTTTCCGCCGAAGGGGGATCGGATGACCCCCTAAAGATAGGGTGGCTCCGCCACTAGATACAGAATTAGAGAGTTGATTTCTCAAATGGTTCACTCAACTAATAGTTAGTATCTCATAAAATTGAAAATGAAAGACGATTTTTTGAGATAATAATTAGTTAAGTGACATTTGACAATATGAAAATGTTACATAAAATGTATAACTTTTCACAAGCATTAACATAACTTCAAACACTAGATATTGAAAGACGTGAACCTAATTTTAAGAGTTGGTGAATTTGCAGGAATTTTTCTACAGAAAATGGCTGAAAATGAAATTGAGGAAATGTTAGACCACCTAAGAAGGATCAAAACTGAAGATAGCGTCAAGATTGAAGGTAACCTGGATATCGTCGAGATTTGGCATATTGACAGTCTTGATATTGTGCTAAGAGTTTTTAGAACCTTTATAAAGTATCATGTTCTTTTACCTGATTGTTTTGTCGAACTCACAATGAAAGCCGAATGGACTGTGGAAATGCTTCGCCAGGTATTTGATGGGATATCAGATGAATGTAAAACTAACCTTAATTTGGAAAGGCTAGAATCACATTTGTTGGAATTCTTTGAAGGTAACTCCAGTTTAAGTTACAATTATGAGTTGAATGATTTTGATCTGTCGAAATATATGGATTGTCTGGAAAAAATTCTAAATGATGTACTAATGATGTTCCTGGAAAAGGGTAGGTCCTGTTATCCCATAGAAAAACTTGCAATACATCTATCTATAAAGAAACTGAAAATTGTTCAAAAGAAAATGAGATTTTTGAGATACATATATACCACAGAGATAAATGGTAACGTCAACTATGAGAAGCTGGAATGTTTGGAGACTCGAATTCAGTTCATTGCTAACATTGTAGGACAATTTTGTTTGGTCGTATTAGATTATGTTGCTGATATTGAATTTAGTGATAAAAATGATGCCTTTAATATACCTCCGTATCTATTATCATTGATTGTGTTTGTGGAGCTGGAAATGAAGAAGATTTTTCATGATGAACTAAAGGTGTCAAAGTTTACTCAATCAAAAACTTTCAAGGACAAGAAATTACCAAAAGAATTTTCAGATCTTCTCCACCTTCTGTTGCTGTATCTCAGAAACAAAAAACTCAAGAACTTTCCTAATAATATCTCTGCTCAAAATATTGATGTGGCAATAGAATTCTTGTTGGTTTTCCTTGATGCTGATGTGTCAAATCACATTATTAATGGTAACTGGTTGAATGAGGTCTTGTTAAAGGTTGGAGATATAGCGGGTGATGTTCTATATGTAATTCAAAAGCTTCTTCCTAGATCTATAAACAAAGATGACACTAGCAAAATAAGTCTTTGCTCGATACAGATATTGGAGAAGACTAAAGATCTGAAGGCACAAGTTGAGACGTACTACAAATCCTTAAAATTTACTCCATCTCAGTTCCCCACCTTTTGTGGATTGAGCTTTCTGGATTCTCTTTTAAGGAAACTGAATGAGATGTCGAAATCTAAGTCTGGTTTAGATTTCCTGATGAAACCTCTTTTAGGGAATTTGGAGAAAGAGTTATCATCTCTTACATCCATTTTAGAGAAGGAGCTATCATCCATTTTCAGAGATGTCGTGCACCACGAACATAAAATTCCTAAAGATCTTCAGAGACGTACCATCAATTTGGCATATGAGGCTGAGGTTGCCATTGACTCTATTCTTGCTCAGAATAATGCTTTTTTGCATATTTTTTGCTCACTTCCTACAATTTTAAAAGAGATCAAGCAAATTAATGCAGAGGTGACTGAGATGTGGTCAGCAGACATTCCTCTTAATCCTCACTACGTAACTGCTCCATTTAAACATCTGCCAGCTCGACATAGCAATCTTGTGACTGATGAGGAGGTAGTGGGTTTTGAGAATAAAGCAGAAAAACTAATTGGTTATCTGATTAGAGGTACAAATGAGCTAGACGTCATCCCAATTGTAGGCATGGGGGGACAAGGGAAAACAACAATTGCTAGAAAGTTGTACAATAATGACATCATTGTTTCTCACTTTGATGTTCGAGCATGGTGCATCATTTCTCAAACATATAGCCGAAGAGAGCTATTACAAGAGATTTTCAGTCAAGTTACGGGCTCCAAGGACAAGGAAGATGAGGTAGGCAAACTTGCTGACAGGTTGAGGAAAAGCCTAATGGGAAAGAGATATCTCATTGTATTGGATGATATGTGGGATTGTATGGCATGGGATGACTTAAGGCTTTCTTTTCCAGATGTTGGAATGAGAAGCAGAATAGTCGTAACAACTCGACTTGAAGAAGTGGGTAAGAAAGTCAAGAACCATACTGATCCTTATTCTCTTCCATTCCTCACAAGAGAAGAGAGTTGCCAATTGCTGCAGAAAAAAGTGTTTCAAAAGGAAGATTGCCCGCCTGAACTACAATATGTGAGTCAAGCAGTTGCAGAAAAATGCAAAGGACTCCCCCTAGTGGTTGTCTTGGTAGCTGGAATAATCAAAAAAAGGAAAATGGAAGAATCTTGGTGGAATGAGGTGAAAGATGCTTTATTTGACTATCTTGACAGTGAGTTTGAAGAATATAGTCTGGCGACTATGCAGTTGAGTTTTGATAACTTACCCGATTGTTTAAAGCCTTGTCTTCTTTATATGGGGATGTTTTCGGAGGACGCAAGAATTCCAAAGATCTAAATTGATAAGTTTATGGATTGCTTGAAGGATTCGTGGAGAACACTGAATCTGGGAGATTAATGGAAGAAGAAGCTGAAGGTTACTTGATGGATCTCATTAGCTGTAACGTGGTAATGCTTTCAAAAAGAAGTTATAATGGTAAAGTCGAATATTGCCAGGTTCACGATGTTGTGCATCACTTTTGCTTGGAGAAGAGTAGAGAAGAAAAGTTTATGCTTGCAGTGAAGGGTCAATATATCCAGTTTCAACCTTTGGATTGGAAGGGAAGTCGAGTGAGCTTCAGTTTCAGTGAAGAGCTTTCCAAGGTTGCATCTCTGGTCTCCAAAACACGGAAGCCTTTCCACCAACACTTGAGGTCATTGATAACGACAAATAAATCTATTTGTGTGATTCCCGTCTGTCTGATTAGTGAATTGCGAATTCTTAAAGTCTTGGATTTGAGTTCTTATTTTGTGGAGTCTTTGTGGTTAGCTAGATTAAATCCACTTAATCAGCTGAAGTACCTCGCAGTTTGGGCAGGTACTTTCTATTTTGATCCAAAATCACATCTGCCCCATATAGAAACTTTAATTGTGAAGAATTTATATGGTGTATGGTTACCAGTGTCTTTTTTGGAAATGGAAAAATTAAGGCATGCTCATTTTGGTTGGGCTGAATTTGATAAGCAGGGGCTCTTTGAAGGATCCTCTAAATTGGAAAATTTGAGGATATTAAAGAAAATTGTTACCTTTCCAATTGATAGGCTGGATGTGTTATCAAGGAGGTGTCCTAATCTTCAACAACTTCAAATCACATTTGAGGATGATGAAGAGCCTTTTTGTCCCAAATTGGAGAGTCTTACCCAGCTTCAAGAACTTCAACTTTCCTTTGTGCATCCCCGCATTCTATCCGGGTTACAGTTGCCTTCAAATTTAAACAAATTGGTACTTAAAGGAATTCATATAGAAAGTGCTATTTCCTTCATTGCGGAACTACCAAGCCTGGAGTATCTCCAATTAATAGATGTGTGTTTTCCTCAATCAAAAGAGTGGTGCCTTGGAGATATCACGTTCCATAAACTTAAGTCGTTGAAACTGGTGCAGTTAAATATCTCAAAGTGGGATGCCTCGGAGGAATCATTTCCCTTGCTTGAAACACTTGTTATAAAAAAGTGTGATGACCTTGAGGAGATCCCACTTAGCTTTGCTGATATTCCATCATTGAAACAGATTAAGTTGATTGGGTCTTGGAAAGTATCTATGGAGGCTTCAGCTGTGAGAATTAAGGAAGAAGTCGAAGAGATAGAAGGATGTGACCGTATAGACCTCGTCAAAGAAAGAAGAAGTCGAAGAGATAGAAGGATGTGACCGTATAGACCTCGTCAAAGAAAGAAGAAGTCGAAGAGATTGAAGGATGTGACCTTATAGACCTCGTCAAAGAATACTGAAGTCTATTTTGTTGCTAGCTCATTCTGTTAAATTGTAACACTAGTAGTGTTTGCTATGTTTGTTTTGATTGATCAACTCTTTTTATGTATGATATGATTGGAGACAAATATACATCAGATCGTCTTTCACTAATTTCGTGTTTTTATGCAGCTTTATAATTTTGACCAATTTCTCTATACTTACATCTTCATAGCTCAATACACATCAACCATGTTGTTGTTGTTGTTGTTGAGTACTTCTAGATTTTCTAATTCGATGAACATCCGAAAATTTTCAAGGTTAAACTGCTTCTTGTTGCTGTAGGTGCAATGTTGAAGGATCTCTTTATTATGTGTCTAGGTGCCTCTTTTAGAAGTTGAAATTCATACAGAATGAAGCTAATAAATTTGTTCTTGCCATTCATCGATCATTTGGACTCTGCAACATATGAACTTAAGATATATTAAAAATATAGTATGACATTCGAGTCCCCTCCGAATACAGAATCGTCTATGTTAGGGAGCGTTGCACCCCCAATGTGGGACTTTATTACGTCGTGAATCCAAATTGTATCGGGCTCCAATGTCGGTACCGGACACTGGGTGGAAACAAAAAAATGTATATAGTACGACATGAAATGAATAAATAAGGGCATTTGACCCTTAAGAACCAAAAAAATCAATCTTTTGTATTATGATTGGGCCTGTTCTGAGAACAGACTCCATTCACAAGATATATGGAAGAATTATCACCACTCCTTTTTTATCCTTGTTTGATTTATGACATATGATTTATCCTTTTTTGAATTATGTTTTTTTTTTAAAATATAAAAACTTATTCATAAGTTTATATTTTGTAAAAAAAAACAAATCATTATTTTCAGTTTTACAAAAATAAACTCATGTTCGACGTGAATAAATTGTCCGCCGTATCATGTGAAAGAATTACTAATTACTACTATTGTTGACTAGTGGATCTTTATAATTATGAGTTGAATGATTTTGATCTGTTGAAATATATGGATTGTCTGGAAAAAATTCTAAATGATGTACTGATGATGTTCTTGCAAAAGGGTAGGTCCTGCCATTCCAAAAAAAAACTTGCAATACATCGATCTATAAAGGAACTGAAAATTGTTCAAAAGAAAATGAGAATTTTGAAATACATATATGCCACAGAGATAAATGGTTATGTCGACTATGAGAAGCTGGAATGTTTGGAGACTCGAATTCAGTTCATGACTAACAATGTGGGACAATATTGTTTGGCCGTATTAGATTATGTGGCTGAGGGTGAAGTTAATGAAGAAAATGACATCTTTAGTAAACCTCCTTATCTATTATCATTGATTGTGTTTGCGGAGCTGGAAATGAAGAAGATTTTTCCTGGTGAACTAAAGGCTTCAAAGTTTACTCAATCAAAAACTTTCAAGGACAAGAAATTACCAAAAGGATTTTCACATCATCTCCACAATCTGTTGATGTATCTTAGAAACAAAAAGCTCGGGAACTTTCCTAATAATATCTCTGCTCAAAATATTGATGTGGCAATAGAATTCTTGTTGGTTTTCCTTGATGCTGATGTGTCAAATCACATTATTAATGGTAACTGGTTGAATGAGGTCTTGTTAAAGGTTGGAGATATAGCGGGTGATGTTCTATATGTAATTCAAAAGCTTCTTCCTAGATCAATAAACAAAGATGACACTAGCAAAATAACTCTTTGCTCGATACAGATATTGGAGAAGACTAAAGATCTGAAGGCACAAGTTGAGACGTACTACAAATCCTTAAAATTTACTCCATCTCAGTTCCCCACCTTTGGTGGATTGAGCTTTCTGGATTCTCTTTTAAGGAAACTGAATGAGATGTCGAAATCTAAGTCCGGTTTAGGTTTCCTGATGAAACCTCTTTTAGGGAATTTGGAGAAAGAGCTATCATCTCTTACATCCATTTTAGAGAAGGAGCTCTCATCCATTTTCAGTGATGCCGTGCACCATGAACATAACATTCCTAAAGATCTTCAGAGACGTACCATCAATTTGGCATATGAGGCTGAGGTTGCCGTTGATTCTATTCTTGCTCAGTATAATACTTTTTTGCATATTTTTTGCTCACTTCCTACAATTTTAAAAGAGATCATGCAAATTAATGTAGAGGTGACTGAGATGTGGTCAGCGGACATTCCTCTTAATCCTCACTACGTAGCTGCTCCATTTAAACATCTGCCAGCTCGACATAGCTATCCTGTGATTGATGAGGAGGTAGTGGGTTTTGAGAATAAAGCAGATGAACTAATTGATTATCTGATTAGAGGTACAAATGAGCTAGACGTCGTCCCAATTGTAGGCATGGGGGGACAAGGGAAAACGACAATTGCTAGAAAGTTGTACAATAATGACATCATTGTTTCTCGCTTTGATGTTCGAGCATGGTGCATCATTTCTCAAACATATAATCGGAGAGAGTTATTACAAGATATTTTTAGTCAAGTTACAGGTTCCAAAGACAATGGAGATACGGTTGACGTTCTTGCCGACATGTTGAGGAGAAAATTAATGGGAAAGAGATATCTCATTGTATTGGATGATATGTGGGATTGTATGGTATGGGATGACTTAAGGCTTTCTTTTCCAGATGTTGGAATTAGAAGCAGAATAGTAGTAACAACTCGACTTGAAGAAGTGGGTAAGCAAGTCAAGTACCATACTGATCCTTATTCTCTTCCATTCCTCACAATAGAAGAGAGTTGCCAATTGTTGCAGAAAAAAGTGTTTCAAAAGGAAGATTGCCCTTCTGAACTACAAGATGTGAGTCAAGCAGTTGCAGAAAAATGCAAAGGACTCCCCCTAGTGGTTGTCTTGGTAGCTGGAATAATCAAAAAAAGGAAAATGGAAGAATCTTGGTGGAATGAGGTGAAAGATGCTTTATTTGACTATCTTGACAGTGAGTTTGAAGAATATAGTCTGGCGACTATGCAGTTGAGTTTTGATAACTTACCCGATTATTTAAAGCCTTGTCTTCTTTATATGGGGATGTTTTCAGAGGACGCAAGAATTCCAGCATCTAAATTGATAAGTTTATGGATTGCTGAAGGATTCGTGGAGAACACTGAATCTGGGAGATTAATGGAAGAGGAAGCTGAAGGTTACTTGATGGATCTCATTAGCAGTAACGTGGTAATTGTTTCAAAGAAAGGTTATAATGGTAAAGTCAAATACTGCCAGGTTCACGATGTTGTGCATCACTTTTGCTTGGAGAAGAGTAGAGAAGAAAAGTTTATGCTTGCAGTGAAGGGCCAATATATCCAGTTTCAACCCTTGGATTGGAAGGGAAGTCGAGTGAGGTTCAGTTTCAGTGAAGAGCGTTCCAAGTTTGCATCTCTGGTTTCGAAAACGCAGAAGCCTTTCCATCAACATTTGAGGTCTCTGATAACGGCAAATGGTGGAGAATCTATTGATGTGATTCCCTTCTGTCAGATTAGTGAATTGCGACTTCTTAAAGTCTTGGATTTGATTTCTTATACTGTGGAGTTTTTGTCGTTAGCTACATTCAAACCACTAAATCAGCTGAAGTACCTTGCAGTTTTGGCAGATAAATTCTATTTTGATCCAGGAACACATCTGCCCCATATAGAAATTTTAATTGTGAAGAATTTTCCTTATGGTGTACGGTTACCAGTGTCTTTTTTGGAAATGGAAAAATTAAGGCATGCTCATTTTGGTTGGGCTGAATTTGATAAGCAGGGGCTCTTTGAAGGATCCTCTAAATTGGAAAATTTGAGGATATTAAAGAAAATTGTTACCTTTCCAATTGATAGGCTGGATGTGTTATCAAGGAGGTGTCCTAATCTTCAACAACTTCAAATCACATTTGAGGATGATGAAGAGCCTTTTTGTCCCAAATTGGAGAATCTTACCCAGCTTCAAGAACTTCAGTTTTCCTTTGTGCATCCCCGCATTCTATCCGGGTTACAGTTGCCTTCAAATTTAAACAAGTTGGTACTTAAAGGAATTCATATTGAAAGTGCTATTTCCTTCATTGCGGAACTACCAAGCCTGGAGTATCTCCAATTACAAGAAGTGTGTTTTCCTCAATCAGAAGAGTGGTGCCTTGGAGATATCACATTCCATAAACTTAAGTTGTTGAAACTGGTGCAGTTAGGTATCTCAAGGTGGGATGCCTCGGAGGAATCATTTCCCTTGCTTGAAACACTTGTTATAAAAAAGTGTATTTACCTAGAGGAGATCCCACTTAGCTTTGTTGATATTCCATCATTGAAACAGATTAAATTGATTGGGTCCTGGAAAGAATCTCTGGAGGATTCAGCTGTGAGAATTAAGGGAGAAATCGAAGAGATTGAAGGATGTGATCGTATACACCTCGTCAAAGAACAGTCAGATTAGTGAGGGTTTTAATAGCTAATTGTTGCAGCCATGCTCATACTGAAGTCTAGCCCATTTCTCTTTTATTGTAACACTACTACTATTTGCTATGTTTGTTTTCATTGATAAACTCTTTTTATGTATGATTGGAGACAAATATATATCAGTTGGTCTTTCACTGATTTCTTGTTTTTATGCAGCTTTATACTTTTGACCAATTTCTCTCCATTATCATCTTGATAGCTCAATACACATCAACCATGTTGTTGTTGTTGAGTACTTCTTTATTTTCTAATTCGATGAACGATCCGAAAAGGCTCAAGGTTAAATTTACTGCTTCTTGTTGCTGGAGATGCAATATTTTTCAAAGTTTGTACAGATTCTTCTCTGTTCCCTTTGATATAAAGCCATATAGGAGATTCACTAACAATTAAATGTACTAACAAATGTGTGTAAAATTGTAGGCAAACTAGTTCAAAGAATTCTCTTTTTATTTAAAAAAAACCATCCTTTTTAGAACATAATTTTCTTCTATGGGTAGTTGGTTCGTGGTTCAACTAATTCGCACAATCATTTCACTCCTGAGCTGTCCGCTTTGGACCAAAGAATCGGTATTAAGATATCAATTCTAGTCCACTTAAGATAGATCGAAATGAAAATTATATACCTTTTTTAAAGTGCAATTTTTGATATTTTTTACTCTATATAGTTTGTTCTTTTTATTTTTTTTAAAAGATTTTTTGATGTTTAAAATTACAAAAATCTTTCTTTTTTGCATTATTTCCTTCAAATTTATTTATAAATATAAAATATAAATTACTAAATATACTTGGATCTTAAAGTCTTGGATTTGAGTTCTTATAGTGTGGATTTTTTGTCGTCAGCTACATTCAAACCACTAAATCTCCTGAAGTACCTTGCTGTTTTAGCAGAGAGATTCTATTTTCATTCAGTATCTCATCTGCCCCATATAGAAACTTTAATTGTGAAGAATAATCTTAATACAGTACTGTTACCAGTGTCTTTTTGGGAAATGGAAAAATTAAGGTATCTTGAGATTGTTGAAGCTGAATTTGATAAGCAACCTGAGGATATTAAGGAATGTTAGATTTTCAATTGATGAAGCGGATAGGCTGGATGTGTTATTACAGAGGTGTCCTAATCTTCAACAACTTCACATCGACTTTGAGGATAGTAATTCTGCAGATTTGTTTGGGGATGATTATGCAGAGTCTTTTTGTCTCACATTGGAGAATCTTACCCAGCTTCAAATACTTCACCTTTCCATTGAGAGTCCCACAGTTTTATCCAGGTCACTGTTGCCTTCAAATTTAAAGAAGTTGGTACTATTTGAGACTGTAAGTGTGATTTCCTTCATTGCGGAACTACCAAACCTGGAGTATCTCTACATAGAACGGGCTTGTTTTATTAAAAATGAACTATGTTTGTCTCAATCAGAAGAGTGGTGCCATGAAGATATCACATTCCATAAACTTAAGTTCTTGAAACTGTTGAAATTAGATATCTCAAGGTTGAATGCCTCAGAGGAATCCTTTCCCCTGCTTGAAACACTTGTTATAAAAAAGTGTCGCGACCTAGAGGAGATACCCCTTAGCTTTGCATATATTCCAACAATGAAACAGATTAAATTGATTCGGTGTAGAAACGAATCTCTGGAGGCTTCAGCTGAGAGAATTAAGGAAGAAGCCGAAACGATTGAAGGATGTGACTGTATTGACCTCATTATCAAAGTAAGTAGAAACAAACTCCTAAATATGTTCTGTTTTTGAGTATCTATGTGCATCTAATTTGATTTACAATACAGGAGTCGGTAGTGAAATCCAAGGCAGATGTGAATCAAGCATGTGCCTGCAACCATTGGCAATTGATTAGACAACCGCAGACAGATCGAGTGGATGGAAGCTAATTAATGTTGCAGATATGCTCATGCTCATGCTCAAGTCTATTGTAAGGCTATAGCCGAACGCCCATATATCCTCTTATATTGTAACACTAGTACCGATTACTATGTTTGTTTTGACTGATCAACTCTTTTTATGTATGATATGATTGGAGACCAGTATTTATCAGATAGTCTTTCACTGTTATTTCTTGTTGCCTTCTATAAACATTGTTTATTTTTTGCTTTTGTAATTCCATGGTTGTTAATTTCTATAATCCCTTCATCTTTAACCTTATTTGCAGCACCTGCAAAATTCAATAAAAAAAATATGAAGAAATCCCTCTATAGCGTTACTACATTAACATCTACGCGACCTAACAACCTGTCAAAGCATCGAGGAAGTGGAAGATTTCCTAGCTAGTTTCAGCTAGCAAATATCACAAGCTGGATCAACTTTTTCTTTTTAACTCCTTCGGATAATGTTAGGGGATAAAGGGCTTCCTAACAAAGGTGACTTCGTACCCAAGGAAAATCGAACCCCGAGATATTTGGTTAAGAATGAATGAGTAATTATTACTCCACCACAACCCTCATTGGTAACGAACTCCATTTACAAGGAAGAATTATCACCACTCCTTTTTTTATCCTTGTTTGGTTTATGACATTTGACTCGACGACTATTCTTAGTCTAATAGTTCTAACATTATTTGGTCAATAAAGGCATGTGAATTGTGAAGACTAGTCTAATACATGAGTTTCAATCTTTTTAGTAAAAGAAAAGTACAAGATTATTTGGTTTCAAAATTCAAAGAGTCACTGAATTGAAAGAGTTTCATACATTATTTTGTCTTCTACTCTAATTGAATTCAACCTAATCAATTATAATTATGATGTCATAACTAAAAAATTAAAGTGTAGTTGTTGAACTTCATATTCCACCATTATGTAATTAAAATATTAGTATTTAATAAATAAATTAATTTTATTTTGATTTAATGGAGGGGTAAAATGATAATCCAACTTTGAAGGTTGGAGCTTCCCATAATATATGATATATGATATGATGATTAAGACATTGGCCAAGGACAAAGTTGATGTCTTTTTCCTCTAAAGCAATCAAGAGGAATAAAACAATATTATCAATTAATTAATAAAACTGCTTTATTAAAGCACTAATTGTTGTTTACCTACCATTAATAATGCGATAATTCAGAGCTCATATATACATTCTCTGCACTATAGACAGCTCCTTGTGCCAGATTCCCTTCATAGTTAGGGCTGAGGTGAGTTCTTTTGATTCATAATTTATTTTAATACTTGCAACAATTCTTTTTTCCACTGTATCTATATATCTTGCTAGAGTGTATATGTGAATGGGAGAGGATCTTTTCCTTAATTATGTTGAATTCCCACATCGATGGTCTCTTTAAAATTACATATTAGAAATTTAATTTAGGCTACATAATTAAATTAGAGCTTTTAAAAAAAAGTTATAATAAATAAATAACTTAATTACCCTCCCCTTCTCAATTATTCATGCCATAACCCTACTCCATCCCTACCCCCAGCCCCGTGCCCCGCCCCACTCCTGCCCTCTGCTTCAGTTCTTCAACAATATGACATCCCACCCCTACCCCAAACCCAACTCCAATCTGCTTTTGTTCTTCATCAATAACACCCGCCCTCCTTCTCTTCCCTTCTCACTTCAATCGGTCTTTCTTAACCCCAATTCAATCAGAAAAAAATAACCCTAATTTTGAATTCTTCTCGGATTAGATTTCAAAATTTAGGTAGTTTCTTGAATGGAGATTTTGGGTGTTTGAGGATCGGAGTTATATTTTATGGTGGATTTAAATGTAGGTGATAAAATATATGATCTGTGTTTTGATGTTTTGTGATAGAAAAATGAAATTGATAGTAGATATGGAATCCGGTGATAGTGAAGGGGATAAACTTGGTGGTGGTTATAATTTTCATGATGATTGCTATGAGTTTTAATGGTCAAAATAAGTGGGTTTAGTGGTTATGGAGTGAGTGTTGATAATAAAGAAGGAATCAAATGGCATAGATGTTTATATCTTTTTTTAGATCTGACAATTTATTGATGTGACACTGACATAATGATGACTTGGAGGTAAGTGTGAAACACCTCCCATCATGTGGTGGCTATATAGGTTTTAGGTTGGGTTAAAGTGTGTGTTTATTACAATTAAACTTTAAAATAATTCAGGGATAATGGGACTCATTATAGTTAAGGTGTGTCGCTTAGATTTCGTGTATAGTTGATGGGGTTCATTGTGGCTTTTCCTTAAATTATTCCATATAAATGATGAAATAGCTTGTCCCGTAATAATTATTCTCGAAATAACTTGTTTCCAACCAAACGTTGCCTAAATGAAAAGAAAAGAAATATACTCCCTCCGTCCCAATTTATGTGGCAATTTTCGTTTTTCGAGAGTCAAACCGTTTAAGTTTGATCGGGAATATGCGCATGAAATCTTTAATTTTTTTGAAATAAAATTTATATATTTGTAAACTACGTAAAAAGTACTATAAGTCACAATAATTAATAATTCAAAATGTTTAAAAAATCTATGAAAAATTTACGGTCAAAGTTAGATTTGCTTGAATCTCGAAATCTGAAAAGTGCCAGATAAAATGGGACGGAGGGAGTAGTTGTTTTATCGTGCCACTTTGCGGCTACCACCTAAACTACTTAATTAATGGACAATATGAAAAGGGTAAATTAGATGTATAATGGTAAATATGGAAAGAGCAAATATGCAAGACAAAATGGTACATAAGATGTATAACTTTTCACAAACATTAACATATTGAAAGACATGAATCTAATTCCAAGAGTTGGTGAACTTGCAGGAATTTTTCTACAGAAAATGGCTGAAAATGAAATTGAGGAAATGTTAGATCACCTTATTAGAAGGATCAACAGTGGAGGTAATCTCAATCTGAGTAGAGTCAGTATTCATCAAATAAGGGAGCTTGAAATGGCGCTAAGAATTTTTAGAAACTTTATAAAGTATCATCATGTTCTTTTGTCTGATTCCTTAGTCAAACTCACAAAGAATGCCAAATGGACTGTGCAAATGCTTCACCAGGTATTTGATGGGATTCCTAAAACTAACCTTAACCTGGAAAGGCTAGAATCACATTTGTTGGAATTCTTTGAAGGTAATACCAGTTTAAGCTACAATTATGAATTGAATGATTTTGATCTGTCGAAATATATGGATTGCCTTGGAAAAATTCTAAATGACGTACTGATGTGTCTGGAAAGGGGTTGGTCCTTCTATCCCCAAAAAAAACCTTGCAATACGTCGATTTATAAAGAAACTGAAAATTGTTCAAAAAAAATTGAGAGTTTTGAAATACACACATGCCACAGAGACAAATGGTTACGTCAACTATGAGAAGCTGGAATGTTTGGAGACTCGAGTTCAGTTCATGGCTAACAATGTGGGACAATTTTGTTTGGCCATATTAGATTATGGTGCTGCGATTGAAGTTAAGGATGAAAATGATATCTTTAATAAACCACCTTATCTATTATCATTGATTGTGCTTGTGGAGTTCGAAATGAAGAAGATTTTTCCTGTTGAACTAAAGGCTTCAAAGTTTACTCAATCAAAACCTTTCAAGGACAAGAAATTACTAAAAGGATTTTCACATCATCTCCACAGTCTGCTGATGTATCTTAGAAACAAAAAGATTGAGGGCTTTCCTAATATTATCTCTGCTGATCAAAATATTGATATGGCAATAGAGTTCTTGTTGGTTTTCCTTGATGCTGATGTGTCAAATCATGTTATTAACGATAACTGGTTGAATGAGGTTATGGAAAAGGTTGGAGCTATAGCGGGTGATGCTCTATATGTAATTCAAAAGCTTCTTCCTAGCTCTATAAACAAAGATGACACTAGCAAAATAAGTCTTTGCTCGATACAGATATTGGAGAAGACTAAAGATCTGAAGGCACAAGTTGAGATGTACTACAAATCCTTAAAATATACTCCATCTCAGTTCCCCACCTTTGGTGGATTGAGCTTTATGGATTCTCTTTTAAGGAAACTGAATGAGATGTCGAAATCTAAGTCTAGTTTAGATTTCCTGATGAAACCTCTTTTAGGGAATTTGGAGAAAGAGCTATCAACTCTTATATCCATTTTAGAGAAGGAGTTGTCATCTTTATCATCCATTTTCAGAGATGTCATAAAGGTTCACCATGAACATAAAATTCTTAAAGATCTTCAGAGATGTACCCTCAGTTTGGCATATGAAGCTGAGGTTGCCATTGACTCTATTCTTGCTCAGTATAATGTTTTTTTGCATATTTTTTGCTCACTTCCTACAATCTTAAAAGAGATCAAGCATATTAACGCGGAGGTGATTGAGATGTGGTCGGCGGACATTCCTCTTAATCCTCACGATGTGGTTTATCCATTTAAACATCTGCCAACTCGACGTAACAATTCTGTGACTGATGAGGAGATAGTGGGTTTTGAGATAACAACAGAAAAGCTCATTCAGTATCTGACTCGAGGGACAAATGAGCTAGACGTCGTCCCAATTGTAGGCATGGGAGGACAAGGGAAAACGACAGTTGCTAGAAAGTTGTACAATAATAACATCATTGTTTCTCGCTTTGATGTTCGAGCATGGTGCATCATTTCTCAAACATATAATCGGAGAGAGCTATTACAAGATATTTTTAGTCAAGTTACAGGTTCCAAAGACAAGGGAGATACGGATGATGTTCTTGCCGACATGTTGAGGAGAAAATTAATGGGAAAGAGATATCTCATTGTATTGGATGATATGTGGGATTGTATGGCATGGGATGACTTAAGGCTTTCTTTTCCAGATGTTGGAAATAGAAGCAGAATAGTCGTAACAACTCGACTTGAAGAAGTGGGTAAGCAAATCAAGTATCATACTGATCCTTATTCTCTTCCATTCCTCACAACAGAAGAGAGTTGCAAATTGTTGCAGAAAAAAGTGTTTCAAAAGGAAGATTGCCCACCTGAACTACAAGACGTGAGTCGAGCAGTAGCAGAAAAATGCAAGGGACTGCCCCTAGTGGTTATCTTGGTAGCTGGAATAATCAAAAAAAGGAAAATAGAAGAATCCTGGTGGAATGAGGTGAAAGATGCTTTATTTGACTATGTTGATCGTGGATCTGAAGAATATAGTGCGGCGACTATGCAGTTGAGTTTTGATAACTTAGCTGATTGTTTAAAGCCTTGTCTTCTTTATATGGGGATGTTTCCGGAGGACGCAAGAATTCCAGTGTCTAAATTGATAAGCTTATGGATTGCGGAAGGATTCGTGGAGAACACTGAATCTGGGAGATTAATGGAAGAAGAAGCTGAAGATTACTTGATGGATCTTATTAGCAGTAACGTGGTAATGCTATCAAAGAGAAGTTATAATGGTAAAGTCAAATACTGTCAGGTTCATGATATTGTGCATCACTTTTGCTTGAAGAAGAGTAGAGCAGAAAATTTTATGGTGGCAGTGAAGGGGCATGCCAGCCAGCTTCAACCTTTTGATTGGAAGGGAAGTCGATTGAGCTTCAGTTTCAGTAAAGAGCATTCCAAGTTATCATCTCTGGTCTCCATAACATTGAAGCCTTTCCACCAACACTTGAGGTCACTAATAACGACCAATCAAGGAAATTTTATGGATGTGATTCCCATCAGTCAGATTAGTGAATTGCGACTTCTTAAGGTCTTGGAGTTGAGTTCTTTTAGTGTGGATTTTTTGTCGTTAGCTACATTCAAACCACTAAATCAGCTGAAGTACCTCGCAGTTTGGGCAGAGAAATTATATTTTCATCCAGAATCACATCTGCCCCATCTTGAAACTTTGATTGTGAAGAATAATAGGTCAAATATACAAGTGTTACAAGTGTCTTTTTGGGAAATGGAAAAATTAAGGCATGTTGAGATTGATATTGCTAAATTTGATGAGCAGGGGATTTTTGAAGGATCCTCTAAATTGGAAAATTTGAGGATATTAAAGAATGTTAGATTTCCAATTGAGGAAGTTGATATGGTGGATGTGTTATTAAGGAGGTGTCCTAATCTTCAACAACTTGACATCACATTTGAGAATGATGAAGAATCTGCAGAGCCTTTTTGTCCCAAATTGGAGAATCTTACCCACCTTCAAAAACTTCAACTTTCCTTTCTGCATCCCCACATTCTATCTGGGTTACAGTTGCCTTCAAATTTAAACAAGTTGCTTCTAAATGGGATGTATATGGAAACGGCTGTTCCCTTTATTGCGGGACTACCAAGCCTGGAGTATCTCCAATTAGAAGAGGAATGGTATTCGACAGAAGGGGAACCAATTTTTCCTCAGGTCAGAGAGTGGTGCCTTGGAGATATCACGTTCCATAACCTTAAGGTCTTGAAACTGGTGGATTTATGTATCTCAAGGTTGGATGCCTCGGAGGAATCATTTCCCCTGCTTGAAACACTTGTTATAAAAAAGTGTAGTGACCTAGAGGAGATCCCCCTTAGCTTTGCCGATATTCCATCATTGAAACAGATTAAGTTGATTTTCTGCTACAACAAATCTCTGCAGGCTTCAGCTGTGAGAATTAAAGAAGAAGTCGAAGAGATTGAAGGATGTGACCGTATAGACCTCGTCAAAGAATACTGAAGGCTATTTGGTTGCTAGCTCATTCTGTTATATTGTAACACTAGTAGTGTTTGCTATGTTTGTTTTGATTGATCAACTTTTTTTATGTATGATATGATTGGAGACAAATATACATCAGATCATCTTTCACTAATTTCGTGTTTTTATGCAGCTTTATAATTTTGACCAATTTCTCTCCACTTGCATCAGATCAACCATGTTGTTGTTGTTGAGTACTTCTTGATTGTCTAATTCGATGAACATCCGAAAATTTTTAAGGTTAAACTGCTTCCTGTTGCTGTAGGTGCAATGTTGAAGGATCAGGTGCCTCTTTTAGAAGTTGAAATTCATACAGAATGAAGCTAATAAATTTGTTCTTGTCATTCATCGATCGTTTGGACTCTGCAACATATGAACTTAAGATATAGTAATATAGTATGGCATTCGAGTCCCCTCTGAATACAAAGTCGTCTTTGTTAGGGAGAGCGTTTCACCCCAACGTGGGACTTTATTACGTTGCAAATCCAAATTGGATCGGGCTCTAAGGTGAGTACCGGACATTGGGTGGAAAACAAAAAAAAAATAAAAAATAAAAATATATATGACATGAAATGAATAAATAAGGGCATTTGACCCTTAAGAACCAAAGATATCATTTTTTTGTATTATGATTGGGCCTGTTCTGAGAATAGACTTCATTCACAAGATATATGGAAGAATTATCACCACTCCTTTTTTATTCTTGTTTGATTTATGACATAACATTTATCCTTTATTGAATTGTGTTCTTTTAAAAAAATATAAAAACATATTCATAAGTTTATATTTTGTAAAAAAAACAAATCATTATTTTCAATTTTACAAATATAAACTCATGTTTGATGTGAATAGAGTGTCCGTCGTATCATGTGAAAGAATTACTAATTACTATTATTGTTGACTAGTCGATCTTTATAAGTTTATGTACATTTGAAAGTTAAAAGAAACATAAAGATATGTAATTCATCGATGCTATCCTTTAGATATTATGATATCTTGTTTACGAATGATGATTTACTCATTCGATAAGATTGCATAAGAATTGATTTTCATAGTTTTCACAACTTGTGCATTTTCATATTTATGAGAAAAAATATAACTTCATGTCCAACCCAATACCCAACCATAAAATCCCTTAATTATACGCCAAGCAAGTATCATAGAAGTGCATAGCTTAAGTATGAAACAAACAAACCACATAAATTTTTGGGGGATTTTCCGAAAGAGTCATCTGGTGTGAAGTATGAAGTATAATAATTTTGGGATAAAATACAGGATTATTTTATCCCACGTTTGGTTGCAGGCATATTAGGTACGTAGTCCTTGGATTATGTATCTCATCATTTATATCATAGTGATGGAATATATAATTAATTATGATCCCATATACATAATGAAATAACGTATTCCGGGATAATAACTCTCGAAACAACTTGTTCCAACCAAACAACCCCTAAAGAAAAAAGACAAATAATATAGGTGTATTATTGAGTCACTTTACAGCTACCACCTAAAGCAACTTGCTACTACAATTCATCTCTTGTTAGGTATAAGAATTATTAGAGAGAGAGAGAAGAACACTCTTCCTTCTTCCTTCCTCCTTCAAACCTTCATCCATTTTATTTGAATAAACTTTTTTCTTATTTCACCTATTACGTAAACTTGGAAATATATCTTTGTTGGAATCCAAATCTGAGAAATTGAAGATTCTTGTTAACTAACTGTAAGTCATCTTCTTCATGAATTACTTTTTTCCCATAGATACAGAAATAGAGAGTTGATTTCTCAAATGGTTCATTCAACTATTAGTTAGTATCTCACAAAATTGAAAATGAAAAAAAGACGGTTTTCTGAGATAATAATGGTACATAAGATGTATAACTTTTCACAAACATTAACGTAGCTTCAAACACTAGATATTGAAAGACATGAACCTAATTCCATGAGTTGGTGAACTTGCAGGAATTTTTCTGCAGAAAATGAATGAAAATGAAATTGAGGAAATGTTAGATCACCTAAGAAGGATCAAAATTGAAGGTAACCTGGATAGGTTCAAGATTTGGCATATTGGGCATCTTGATATTGTGCTAAGAGTTTTTAGAACCTTTATAAAGTATCATGTTCTTTTACCTGATTGTTTAGTCAAACTCGCAAAGAATGCCAAATGGACTGTGGAAATGCTTCGCCAGGTATTTTATGGGATTCCAGATGAATGTAAAACTGACCTTAATCTGGAAAGGCTAGAATCACATTTGTTAGAATTCTTTGAAGGTAACTCCAGTTTAAGTTACAATTATGAGTTGAATGATTTTGATCTGTCAAAATATATGGATTGTCTAGAAAAAATTCTAAATGATGTACGAATAATGTTCCTGGAAAAGCGTAGGTCCTGTCATCCCAGAGAAAAAGTTGCAATACATCGATCTATAAAGAAACTGAAAATTGTTCAAAAGAAAATGAGATTTTTGAGATACATATATTCCACAGAGATAAATGGTTACGTCAACTATGAGAAGCTGGAATGTTTGGAGACTCTAATTCAGTTTATGGCTAACAATGTGGGAAAATTTTGTTTGGCAGTATTAGACTATGTTGCTGCTATTGAAGTTAATGATGAAAATGATATCTTTAATAAACCTCCTTATCTATTATCATTGATTGTGTTTGTGGAGCTGCAAATGAAGAAGATTTTTCATGGTGAACTAAAGGCTTCAAAGTTTACTCAATCAAAAACTTTCAAGGACAAGAAATTACCAAAAGAATTTTCACATCATCTCCACAATCTGTTGATGTATCTCAAAAACAAAAAACTCGAGAACTTTCCTAATAATATCTCTGCTCAAAATATTGATGTGGCAATAGAATTCTTGTTGGTT
Organism: Solanum commersonii; assembly: GCA_029007595.1. Lineage (NCBI taxonomy): Eukaryota > Viridiplantae > Streptophyta > Magnoliopsida > Solanales > Solanaceae > Solanum > Solanum commersonii. The sequence continues at coordinate 561,037 of JAJTWQ010000128.1, read as the reverse complement.
TTCCTTGATGCTGATGTGTCAAATCATGTTATTAATGGTAACTGGTTGAATGAGGTCTTGTTAAAGGTTGGAGCTATAGTGGGTGATGTTCTATATGTAATGCAAAAGCTTCTTCCTAGATCTATAAACAAAGATGACACTAGCAAAATAAGTCTTTGCTCGATACAGATATTGGAGAAGACTAAAGATCTGAAGGAACAAGTTGAGATGTACTACAAATCCTTAAAATTTACTCCATCTCAGTTCCCCACCTTTGGTGGATTGAGCTTTCTGGATTCTCTTTTAAGGAAACTGAATGAGATGTCGAAATCTAAGTATGGTTTAGATTTCCTGATGAAATCTCTTTTAGGGAATTTGGAGAAAGAGCTATCATATCTTACATCCATTTTAGAGAAGGAGCTATCATCCATTTTCAGTGATGCCGTGCACCATGAACATAACATTCCTAAAGATCTTCAGAGACGTACCATCAATTTGGCATATGAGGCTGAGGTTGCCATTGATTCTATTCTTGCTCAGTATAATGCTTTTTTGCATATATTTTGCTCACTTCCTACAATTTTAAAAGAGATCAAGCAAATTAATGCAGAGGTGACTGAGATGTGGTCAGCGGACATTCCTCTTAATCCTCACTACGTGGCTGCTCCATTTAAACATCTGCCAGCTCGACATAGCAATCTTGTGACTGATGAGGAGGTAGTGGGTTTTGAGAATAAAGCAGAAAAACTAATTGATTATCTGATTAGAGGTACAAATGAGCTAGACGTCGTCCCAATTGTAGGCATGGGGGGACAAGGGAAAACGACAATTGCTAGAAAGTTGTACAATAATGACATCATTGTTTCTCACTTTGATGTTCGAGCATGGTGCATCATTTCTCAAACATATAGCCGAAGAGAGCTATTACAAGAGATTTTCAGTCAAGTTACGGGCTCCAAAGACAAGGAAGATGAGGTAGGCGAACTTGCTGACAGGTTGAGGAAAAGCCTAATGGGAAAGAGATATCTCATTGTATTGGATGATATGTGGGATTGTGTGGCATGGGATGACTTAAGGCTTTCTTTTCCAAATGTTAGAATGAGAAGCAGAATAGTCATAACAACTCGACTTGAAGAAGTGGGTAAGCAAGTTAAGTACCAGACTGATCCTTATTCTCTTCCATTCCTCACAACAGAAGAGAGTTGCCAATTGTTGCAGAAAAAAGTGTTTCAAAAGGAAGATTTCCCGCCTGAACTACAATATGTGAGTCAAGCAGTTGCAGAAAAATGCAAAGGACTCCCCCTAGTGGTTGTCTTGGTAGCTGGAATAATCAAAAAAAGGAAAATGGAAGAATCTTGGTGGAATGAGGTGAAAGATGCTTTATTTGACTATCTTGACAGTGAGTTCGAAGAATATAGTCTGGCGACTATGCAGTTGAGTTTTGATAACTTACCCGATGGTTTAAAGCCTTGTCTTCTTTATATGGGAATGTTTTCGGCGGACGCAAGAATTCCAGCATCTAAATTGATAAGTTTATGGATTGCTGAAGGATTCGTGGAGAACACTGAATCTGGGAGATTAATGGAAGAGGAAGCTGAAGGTTACTTGATGGATCTCATTAGCAGTAACGTGGTAATTGTTTCAAAGAAAGGTTATAATGGTAAAGTCAAATACTGCCAGGTTCACGATGTTGTGCATCACTTTTGCTTGGAGAAGAGTAGAGAAGAAAAGTTTATGCTTGCAGTGAAGGGCCAATATATCCAGTTTCAACCCTTGGATTGGAAGGGAAGTCGAGTGAGGTTCAGTTTCAGTGAAGAGCGTTCCAAGTTTGCATCTCTGGTTTCGAAAACGCAGAAGCCTTTCCATCAACACTTGAGGTCTCTGATAACGGCAAATGGTGGAGAATCTATTGATGTGATTCCCTTCTGTCAGATTAGTGAATTACGACTTCTTAAAGTCTTGGATTTGAGTTCTTATTTTGTGGAGTTTTTGTGGTTAGCTACATTCAAACCACTTAATCAGCTGAAGTACCTTGCAGTTCGGGCAGATAATTTCTATTTTGATCCAGGATCACATCTGCCCCATATAGAAACTTTAATTGTGAAGAATTTTCCTTATGTACGGTTACCAGTGTCTTTTTTGGAAATGGAAAAATTAAGGCATGCTCATTTTGATTGGGCTGTTTTTGAGCAGGGGCTCTTTGAAGGATCCTCTAAATTGGAAAATTTGAGGATATTAAAGAAAATTGAGAAATTTCCAATTGATAGGGTGGATGTGTTATCAAGGAGGTGTCCTAATCTTCAACAACTTCATATCGAATTTGATGGACATTCTGCAGATTCTTTTTGGCTCACATTGGAGAATCTTACCCAGCTTCAAATACTTTGCATTTCCTTTGAGCAGCCCCACATCATTGTATCTGGGTTGCAATTGCCTTCAAATTTAAACAAGTTGGTACTTAAAGGAATTCATATAGAAAGTGCTATTCCCTTCATTGCGGGACTACCAAGCCTGGAGTATCTCCAATTAGAAGAAAGGTATACAGATGGGGAACCATTTTTTCCTCAATCAGAAGAGTGGTGCCTTGGAGATATCACGGTCCATAACCTTAAGTTCTTGAAACTGGTGCAGTTAGGTATCTCAAGGTGGGATGCCTCGGAGGAATCATTTCCCCTGCTTGAAACACTTGTTATAAAAAATTGTAGTAAGCTAGAGGAGATCCCCCTTAGATTTGCCGATATCCCATCATTGCAACAGATTAAGTTGATTGGGTCTTGGAAAGTATCTATGGAGGCTTCAGCTGTGAGAATTAAGGAAGAAGTCGAAGAGATTGAAGGATGTGATCGTATACACCTCGTCAAAGAACCGACAGATTGGGGGATATATAGCCAATTGTTGCTGCCGTGCTCGTACTGAAGTCTATTTTGTAGCTAGCCCATTCTCTTATATTGTAACACTACTACTGTTTGCTATGTTTGTTTTGATTGATGAACTCTTTTTATGTATGGTTGGAGACAAATATATATCAGATGATCTTTCACTGATTTCATGTTTTTATGCAGCTTTATAATTTTGACCAATTTCTGTCCACTAACAAGTAACATCTTGATAGCTCAGTACAGATCAACCATGTTGTTGTTGTTGTTGAGTACTTCTTGATTTTATAATTCGATGAACGATCCGAAAAAGCTCAAGGTTATATTTACTGCTTCTTGTTGCTGGAAATGCAATGTTTTTCAAAGTTTGGACAAATCCTTCTCTGTTCCCTTTGATATAAAGCCATATAGGAGATTCACTATCAATGAAATGTACTAACAATTGAGTGTAAAATTGTAGGCAAACAAGTCAAAGGTAAAGAATTCTCTTTTTATTAAAAAATAAACCCACCCTTTTTGCAACATAATTCTCTTGTATGCGTAGTTGGTTCCTGGTTCAACTAATACGCACAATCATTTCACTCCTAAGTTGTTCGCTTGGGACCAAAGAATCGGTATTAAGACATTAATTCTAATCCACCTAAAATAGATCTAAATTAAAACTATACACCTTTTTTGAAGTGCAATTTCTGATGTTTTTTTTACACTATATAGTTTGTTTCTTTTTATTGTTTTTTAAAGATTTTTTGATGTTTAAAATTATGTAAATCTTATATTTTCATTATTTCCATCAAATTTTTTATAGATATAAATTACTAAATATACTTGGATCTTAACTTTTGTCAATCAATTCATACTTGGGGACTATTTTGAATCTTCCTCTAATATAAGGGATCATTTTTGTCATTTTTATTTCTCCCTTGCAATGTTTTACTCTAGAAAATAGCAGAAGAAAGGTGTTGAGAGAATCATCAGAAAAGTCGATGTCGATTCTGTGGGAGAAGAGTGGAACATGGCGGTGGTTAGTGAGGAGAACGAAGGAATCAAAGCCGTTCTTCATCGGATTCGCCACCGTTTGCGGCGTCATTCCAGGGATTATTGGTTTCTGCGTTATGTCAGCCACCAATACTCGCAGTCCTGAACTTGAAGCCAAACTCCGGAAGAACGCTCGCCCCGAAACCCTAGTATGTTCACTTCCCCTTCGAATACTCATATTGCTAAAACTAGATCAGTTTGTGCTTCATGTGTGTTGTACCTTCTGCTGTTTTAGCTGTACGGGAAATTGCTTAGGATTATCAATCGCCTAATAGTATTGTAATTGCCAAATAAGTATCTGATTCATATGTCTTGCAGCTTCTGCTACGTGAAATTGCTTTGACATTAACATAGAGTCTTTTCACGTAGTAGTATTGTTATTCCCAGATAGATATAGTCTTTACACATGTCTAAGATGAAGAACCTTCAATACCCACTTCCAATTGCTTAGAAATGGAAGCCTTCAAAACTTCAAAGCTAAGGAACAAAGTCTCCAAAACTCTAAGTTCTAAAAACTGAAAATAATGTTTGATACTGATTGCATACCAAATCTCAAATTAAGCTAAGAATTGAATCAAGTATTTATAGTTGTCAAAAAGTGTGCTGCGAAGGACCAGAGTATCTGATTCATATGTTGTAGCTTCTGCAGTTATGATTGTACATAAATTGACTTGCTTTTATCTGTTCTTATTGTGTATTGTTTAAAAATTTCCTGGTATGGAATCATAGTCTGTATAATTACAATTATGATATAAGAATATCCATTAACTATAGTCTAAACGATATAGACCATCAATCAGTTGATTTGTTCTTATTCATTGAATTAACCGTTATAAAAATGTCAGAAAAAGAAGGGAACGTTGTTTTTGCTTAACATGAATTGAATTTTTTTTAACAACTTTTCATAAAAATTGTGTCTTTATCCCAGAGTCTCGAAGGAAAGAAAAATCTTTCTTTTCTTGACTCACCTTGGCCGCTGCTTAGCTAAGCGTTATTACAGGAGCATCTTCAATCTGGTAGGATGAGTGTATCTGTTTCACGTGTTGTACATTCTGATATAATGGTTATACCGAGAACTGCCTTGTCATTATTATTTCATAATGTGTTTTAGAGTCCCCTCACCTAGTAGTATTGTTTTTACCAGATGAGTATTGATTCATATGTGTTGTAGTTTCTTCTGTATGATTGTACGCAAATTGATTCTTATTGTGTATTGTACTCCCTTTGGCCTTTGCCTAGCTAACTGCTATTACCAGAGGATCTTTCATAACAATTAGCTAGGCAAAGGCCTTTGAAAGATGCTCTGTTACTAGTAATGGTATATCTGGAGCAAACTTTCATCTGGCGAGATCAGTATGCGCCTCATGTCTATTGTATATTCTGCTGTGACGATTGTGCTTTTTGATCTGTCAAAATGAAAAGTAACCTAGCAGTATCATTTGATAATGTTTCTTGTTGTTTGATGTACTTGTTACCTTTAAAAATAAAATAATGTTTGGAGCTTTATTTTTTAGTGTAGATAAAGTGATTGATATTTAACTTATAGAAAATAGCAATCGATAACCAATCTTGGTGGATAGACAACAAAGAGTGTAAAGGAACTGAATTACTTCTGAGCATTTGGTTGGAACATCTCCTCTATATTTATTTATTTATTGATGGGTTCCTCTGTATGTTTTATGAGACACCATATGACAGATCCGGGAGTTTAAGATATTAGATTGGAATCCTGGGATTCTACAAGAATTTGCTCAGAGAGACAAAGAAGTGAAGGACTAGATGGTATGTTGAGAAACTCGGGATATATTATAAGTGGAGTGGAAGAGGACTGAGTTGAAAGACCTTTCATTGAGAAAACGTATGGCTTGCTATCTAAGCAGTGTACGTAACGAAGTCTCTGGAATTCGTAGTTTCACCAAAGGCTTTTTGTTGAATATGTTGATGAAGTAAGTAATATCATTATCAAGCATCACGAAGATGCCAATAGAACATAGTAACAAAGAGGGTGATTTGCTAGCTCCATAAAAGGCATCAAGAAGATGTTGACCAATCATTAAGGAAGATTCAAAAACCAGCTTCAAGTATTTCCTTAAGGTGGAGAAACTAGAAAGAAGCCCAAATGCAATTTTTATTGCTATAATCCCTGAATAGGAAAGGGTGTTGATTGGAGTCTTTGACCTCTAATTCTATTTGGCAATAGTTACAAGATTATTGCCAAAATCCTCAATGGAAGGTTTAGGGAAATCATAGACAAATTGGTATCCAAATCACAAAATCCTTTTCTTTGTGGGATTGCTAGTAGCTAATATGAGCTTGGAGTCCAAGATAAAGTCTATTGATACTGGGGCGATGTGCAAATTAGACTTCAAGGCATATGACCATGTTAGCTGGCCTTTCTTGCTAAAGCTACTTGAGAGCAATGGTTAAATAGATTGACTTGTGCATATTAAGCTGTAAACGACCAGAATGTTATTACCTTTTAATGTACAGATTCTACCAGTATTTTGGGCTGTATGGTGGAAAAATCTCTCACTATCTACCTTGGCTTACCTTTGGGTGTCTTGGACCATGCCAGGGTCAGTAAACGGAGCATCAGAATGTTGGCAAGAGCAGAGAACTGTTGAGAAGGCAAATAGATAGATATGGATAAAGATTCCAGCTTGTATTTTTGGAACTTGTAAATTGGAAAGGAAGGACAACTAAGTTCTTTGAGTCCCCAAAGAACCTCTATTGAGTGAAGTAGCTTGACTGCCGAGCAGGACTATTTTAGTGAGAATAAAGCTTAATTTCGAACCCTTTTCTTTCATATTACAATAGCCCCTTCTCTTTTTCTAGTTTAGTTTTGAATGATATATTGTAGGTGAAGTCCGCAGATATTGAGATGAACACAGAATTTGAATATACCCATTTATGTCATGTCTTTGTTGAAAACTAAAACAGAGTTGTGAGCACTTTCACATAACTTTGTTCCTACACCTTTGATGAAATCTGCTACCTGCTCTCTATGGGAACTACAAATAGCTATAATGTTCACTTCTCTATCTTGTTCAGTCTTTTGCTGTTAGAAAGAACATCGACTTTACCTTTTTTATGAAGAGCAAAGTAGATAAAGGTTTACAGTAGATTTAAAAAATGGGCTCACAGTGGTTTCTTCTGGTCTCATTGGCTTGTTTTATATCTTAGTACTTTGACTTGCGATTGTTGAATTCCTAAATATATATTGTTTTTATTTTTGTAACAGATGATGGGTAAAGTTAATAAAGAGAGGTTGGCTGAGTACCTCGGTGAACTGCAGAGAAAGGAGAACACAAATGACAGATATGTTGCAGCTCTAAAGGGTGAAACGTTGACAAGGAAACCTTACCAAAGAATTCAACCAGTCCCAAATCCAAGTGATATTGAAGCAAAGAAGGAACAGAAGTAGATCGCGGCTTAGCCGGTTTTGTTACTTTAGTTTGGTACTACTACTACTTTTCCCAGTGGATAAAGCTTTGGAATGGAGTCATGGACACAACTGGAGTTATTGCTATATATCTTTGGAACTTGTACAAGTAAAATTTGAAGAACGACTGTTGTCGAATGAATGAAATCTCATTGAAATTTAAATAACCATATCTAAGTTCTAGCGCGAGTAACCTTGTTTTTACATGCATTGCGATATTGTGTTATGCGTGCAAGGATTTGTTGTACAGTTGTACTTGATTACTATATAGTTTCAAGATGTAGTATGAAAGTGCAATACAAGTGAATGTTTTCTTATGTAAACCAAAATTTTGAAATTCAGCTCCTCCTTTCCTTCTGTTCCCTAGTTTCACAAGATAATGGCCAATTCTTATGATGGCACATGATAAGAAATTTATGCATTCAGTTGCATTAAAATATAACACATTCAGTATACAAGACAAGTTCTCCAGATTAAACTTTCAAATATCCAAAACAATACCGAAAACTGTGGTTCTTTAATACCTTATTCTCTGACCAAATTTAAAAGAAAAAAAAAACAGAGCCAAATAGTACACATTCACATGATGGAGAATGGTTCTTCTGTAACTCCAGAGTAGAAGAGCTACTCCAACATTAGCACAAACAATCACACAAATACACAAAAGGATGTAGTTATATAACACCTCGTTAACTTCACAGTCGTATTTTCAACAGCTACTCGAGAAGGCATAGCACAGCAGAATCAACAAACAAAAGGAGCATCAACGTGATGATCATCGCAGTAGAGGCCTGGACGTTGTGTGAAGCCTTGTTTCTGCATCTTTTTCCTAGCCTTGCTAACAAGTTCCTCATTGGTGACTGGACCATCTGATTCAGCTAGGATTTCCTGAATTGCGTTGCTTAGAGCACCATAAGAATCTCCGCCTGCAGGGGTGGCATCTGCAGATGTTTGGTCTGTTTGGCACCCACTGACGAGAATGCCACTGTCTGGAAGACCTCTATTACCTGAACCGGCATAAACTTCCTGCTTACCTTCAACGTGTGTTTCCATGGCCGGTTTCGCATAGCTCTCATCATTTTCATCAAGTTTCTGTTTCAGAAACTCTTGAGCCAAGTTACCAACCATACCCATGAACCCACCACCTCCACCCTGCTCGTTATTCTTTTGTAGCTTGTTAAAAATGACCTTCATGAACTTCTTCACCTTAGGACTTGCATCTTCACCAAAGACGTCAAAGAGTGTTGGCCTAAGTTTCCCAACATCAATGTCATCCTTACCGGTTTTCTGCTTAAGTATCTCGATGAGAGTGGAAAGAGGCAAGGACTTGCTCTTCACATGAACTTGATCACCGTCTTCCATCTCAATCACACTACTCTCAGCAAAGTTCTCCTCTTCTTCCTCACGGCGATGGTGGCGACGTGGAATGTGGATACCCCGGGATTCAAATGCATCTTCAACATTTCGACGTAAGAAATTCTTGAATCCAAAACCAGATCCATGGCCTTCATCGTCATCACCTTGCTTGTGGCTCTCCCCGATCTGCTCTTTAGCTTTGTCAATGAGGCCACCACTGTGGCATGAGTCGGACACAATTGTGATCCGGCAACCTTCAGGAACTTTGTCAACGAGCTCTCTAAAATCATCATCTGATCAAGGATGAAACAACACGTCCAACAGTTCAATATTAATTGCATGATATTTTTCCAATATTATAAAACCAAGAGGTAATAAATTCTATAGACGAGTGTCAAAAATCAAGGGTAAGGTTTGCATACATCCTACCCTTTCAAGACCCCACTTGTGGGATCACGACTATTCTCCTCTTTTTTTGCCAACTTTTTCTGATCTCCCATTCAACAATTTTAATAGCTCTGGATCCAAATTCTCATTTCTAAATCCTAGTTCCCCATTTCACAAATCTCCCTAAAACTCGGGATCTGTCTCAATAATCATCAAAACAGATCAACTAAGCACTTTCAAGATCCTTTTTTATTCAATATTCTATATGATGATCTCAATCTCATACCAATCTACAAATCACACACACGAAAAAAAAAATTGGAACAACCCATGATTAAGATCAAAGAAATAGTTAAGTTCCTGTAAATGAGATTCATATCACAATGTCGTAAACTATACACCCTCTTTTTTCCCAACTGTTCCTCATCCCCCATTCAACTATTTTGAATTACTCTAGAAATCCAAATTCTCATTTCTAAAATCCCATTTCCTCGTTTTACAATCTCCTTATATCTCCGATCCACCTGAATTATCATCAAAACAGATCAACTCAACCTTTCAAGATCATTTTTTAAGAAAACCATTTCAAGATCTCAAATCTCCTAGACCCCTAACACATCAACTCTACCCCCCAACCCCAAACAAACAAAAAGCAAAATTTGGAGCAAACCCATAATTTAGATCAAAGCAATTGAAGTACCTGCAATAAAATTCATATCACACACACAACACACAAAAAAAAAACAAATTTTGGAAGACACCCATGAGCTAGATCAAACCATACAAGTAGTCAACACAGAACACCAAAAAAAAACAAATTTTGGGGCAAACCCATGATTTAGATCAAAGCAATACCCACAGGCCACAACACAAAAAACCAAATTTTGGAACAAACCCATGATTTAGATCAAAGCAATACAACTAAACCCCCAATAAATTCAACACAACACAAAAAAAAAACATTTTTTTGGAACAAACTCATGATTTAGATCAAGTACACTCTTACTAGCTCAGTTGATTAACTACCTGAGCGCTCGATTCCTAATTTAGGTCAAAGAAATGCTCAAGTACTTGCATTAAAACGCATACCACACAAAAAAAAAAAAAATTTTGGAACAAACCCATCATTTAGATCAAACCAATACAACTAATAACCCCAAAAAAATTCAACAAACACAAAAAAAAACAATCTTGGAACAAACCCATCATTTAGATCAAGTACAATCTCGATAGCTCAGTTGGTTAGCTACCTGAATTTCCAATTCCCCACCTCATAATCCCCGCCCCATTTCCCCTACTTCAAATCCTTAAAAAAGTGCTTTAAATTAAAAAAAAAAAAAGTTGAATTACCTGTAATAAGATTCATATCACAAGGAACAATACACTCATCAAAACCAGTATCATCTTCTTCACCCGTTTCAGCAGGTAACCTAGTCCCATGTCCACTATAATGCACAAACAAACAATCCCCTGATTCAGCAGATCCAACAAGATCCGATAAAGCTTTACGTATATTCCGTCCAGTTGGTTGTGTGTAAGAATCATCAGTATCTATAAGAACAGTAATGTCTTCCTCAGCAAATCCGAAACGATTAAGTAAACAATTGTACATTCGATTAACATCGTTAATACAACCTCTAAGTTCCGCTTTTGTTCCTGGATAATTGATTCCAATTAACACTGCTTTTTTCGCCATTGAAATTTTTGGTTTAGAGAATTTTTTGGGATTGTTGATTCAATTATTTGAGATTTTTTTAAGTCAAAAGATTAGTGGGACATAAGTAATTAAAAGTTTTTAAGTTGGGACCCACCAAATAGAAATTATTGTTATTACGTGGATAATTTATAAATTTTTAGTTTCTTTTGTAATGGTAACGGTTTGAGTTTGATCTTAAATTTGTTTAACTTACATTAAAGTCGAGATGAGAGTAATGAGTTTTGAATTTGTTATTGCTGGTAACGTTTTACATATACGCTTATTTTGTTAGTTGATAGTGTTTATTCGTTGAAGAATGAAATAATGTCTATACGTTATTGAAAAATATGTTTATACTAATAAAATTACCCGTGCTTCGCGTGGGAATTTAATATCATGAAATTTCTAAAATAATACTTAAAATCTAACGTTATTAAAACTAAAACAATATATTATCTTACATACAAGATTACGTAGTAACAAACATTAACAATGTAAAGGAAAATGTGATATATTACATCTTATCATTTATACTTAATAACATAAGCATAAATAAATTACTATAAAAATACATATCAAGATCTTTTATATAAGCAATGGTGTCAGTGAGTCATTCAACAGAATTAAAGTACACAAATATTTAATTGTGAAGAAGAAGAAGAAGAGGTTTAGAATTTTTGTTGTTTTAAAATGAGAGGAAATCCCTCAATTTATAGGCAACAAATAGTAATGTGAACAAATATTTATTGTGTCTTATCGGAAAGTTTACAACTATTGAAAAAGTTGCAACCCTTCGAAAAGGTCACAACCTTTCAAAAAAGTCACAACCTTTCATAAAAGTTGCAACTCTTCGTTAAAATCACAACTTTTCATAAAATTTACAACTTTTCATAAAAGTCACAACTCTTCATTTAAGTCGCAACTTTTTATAAAAGTCACAATTTTTCATAAATTTCACAACTTTTAATGAAAGGGGAAGGCTAGTTTTATAAATAAATAAATTAAAAGGAAATTTTGGTTTGTGGTAGCGCCACGTAGATGGGTCTAAGGTTCTCTTTTATATATACATAAATGATATATGATTAGATTTGCAAGAAAAAATAAATTTTAAAAATGTGTTCTCTTTGCATTGTTTCATAAGGCAAGAAGGTTAAGAAATAAAAAAGACTTTGTTTTGTTTATCAAATTGTTTTTATTAAAGTTATTTTCGTACTTATTTTTAGTGACTTTTTTTACAATAAAATGTTAAATAATGAATTATTTCAATCAAAAAATCTCTTTTAACACTTATCTTCATCATACATCTATATGTATGGGTAAAGATATTTTTATCCTTCTATGACTAGTATTTTCTATCGATAAAAAATTTAAATTTAGTTAAAGTTAAGATTTGCCAACTGAAAGAGAATTATAAATTAGAACAAGGACATGGTGTTAAATATTGTCCACAGACATAAGTTGTTCTAAAAATTTTAATAAATTTTTATCTATAAAATAAAAGTGATAAAATATCTTGTAAATCAGATACAATGAAATAATATGAAAAACATAAATTGTGATTCTTAAGTTCATGAATTAAGTTTTGCTTCTAACACGGGATGAGTCTAAAGTATTTATGAACAAGTGATTTGTCTTATTATTACTAAATCAAATACAATTTTATTTTAATCTTCTTTTGGATAAGTGAAAATTTAATTTTTGTACATCAATAAAAACAAATAAATTGTATATTATTCAATATTACTTTTTTCCTTTCTTTTTAGTTGTTATGATTTTCTATTTTAGAGTTAAATGATAGTAAAAACTTTGATTAAGGTTTGTATATTTTTTTTATCATATATAAAAAAATATATAATTTATAATATATATATTTTTTATAATTTTTTAATATATATTGGTCACGTCAACGGTCAACGAATCAAAGGCAGCAAAAATTTACATGCCGACAACTACCAAACGTTATTTCTCTTTTGATTTTTGAAGTTGCTAGATGTTTCTTTCTTAAATAATACTTAATTATATATAAACATTCAATTCAAAAGTACCATCCTCCTCCACGGCTCCACCTAATGTTTAATATTTATATAAAAATATATTTAATTAATTTTTGAATTTATATCACGTAAAGTTATTTAAGCAAAACACTTTTTAATATATATATATATATATATATATATATATTGAATTTAAATTTAAATCTTTTTAAAATGAGGAAATTCTATTGATTCAATCACAATTTTTATTGGTAACTTGTGAAATCACAAAGGAAAGGTAGTTGGCTAGATATATGATTGAATTTCTTGCCAAAATAAGTTTTTTTTTTGTTATATATAAATGGTAGAATTTACCTTCTACCTTTTATGAGATATTTACGTCAAAACTTCAAATCATAAGTATGACATTTTTAGTATTAATTTGAATCCTAAAATATTTAAGAGTTAACTCTTGGAATTAGAGGAACTAGGTATATATTATTGAATTCCTCATTAAAAAAACTACTCCATAATATATGCTTCGATTACATATAAATGGTAGATTTTTTTTTTATATTAAAAGATACTTTTAGTATTACAACAAAATGAGTCAAAAGATTACTTTACATCAAAAGTTCAAATCATAAGTATGACATTTTTTGTATTCTTTGGATTCTTTAATATCTAATAATTCTAGTATCTTATTTATTCTTTTAACTTATTTTCCATTTTAGTTATTCAATCTATAATTCATGCATTTTTAATATTATTTTGAATTCTTTAATATCTAATAATTCTAGTATATATCTTATTTATTCTTTTAACTTATTTTCCTTTTTAGTCAATTAACTCTACAAATTCATACAAGAGTATATTCCTCATTTTGTATCCAAATAATTTTTTTAATAAGAAACCACGTCATAATAACATCAGCATGAAATCATCAAATTAAAAAAAATTAAGTAGGCCCCACTTGAAACTTCTATTCAACACACGAAAATAATATGTAATATATTTCGTCATCAATATTCAATGAATATGAATCCTCAAGACTAAATTGCCTATAAATAGCCGCATTAGCACAATCAATAGAAAACACAACAAACAAAAAATAAATTTAGTTGAAACAAACATTAAAAACATCAAAATGTCTATGTCCTCTATTTTTAGTAGACCAAGATTAGTTGTTAAGAAAGTTTTGGCTAGAGCTCAAAATGAAGGTGATGGTGCTATTGTTAGAAGAAGCATTGGAAGGTAATTATTTTTCTACACTTTTTTCCTTTTTCTTGATTTTTTTGTTGTTGTTATGATAATCGAGAAATCTCTGACAACCATAGACATGTAGTATAGAAGTATTCGTGAATAATAATCGAGTCTTTTTTACTCTTTTCCAATTAAATATCATACTTTTGTCAGCAATACGAATCGAATACTGATTGTTTTTTTTTTATATTTGTTATGAATTTTGGAATTTGATCAGGCCTGAATTGCAGAATCTTGATCCATTCCTCATGTTAGATGAGTTTAATGGTAATTTTTTCTTTTATTTTATTCTTTTAGTATATTATTTTGTGAATTTTATTTTGATTTTGACTAATTAGAAAGCTATGTTATTTTTGGCTTCTTGCAGTTTCACCACCTGCTGGATTTCCTGACCATCCACACAGAGGTTTTGAGACTGTCACTTATATGTTGCAGGTAAAAATTCATTTTATTTTCCTTTTTGGGGTAGAAAGTTTAACTTTTGTACACAAAAAAAAATTGATATATATTTTCAGATATGGGCGATGTATATAAGTTAAACTCTGTGTTAGTGTATGGATTATGGAGATTGAAAATTCTAATGTAATTTTGTGGTGTTTAATTTTAGGGAGCTTTTACTCATCAAGATTTTGCTGGTCGCAAGGGTACAATCAGGACTGGTGATGTGCAGGTAAAAAGTTTGCTCACAACACCACCATATTAAGTATTTAAGTTACATGCACTGACAGTGTAAAGATTCTTAATAGTAAAATCAGTGTTATATAACATGTGATAGATTGTTAGCTACTAATTTTACTAATGTAACCAATTAACATTTACCATCAAAATTTGTGGTGGTAGAATAGTAAGTATTTCTTCGTCCTTAATTAGAGGTCTAGAGTTCAAGTCTCGTGAATGTAGTCACATTTGAAAAGGAGTGTGTACTGGATATCGAATTTATGAAATTTAAGTGTGTTTATGATTTTCCATTTGGTTTAATGCAGTGGATGACAGCAGGAAGAGGTATAGTTCATTCAGAAATGCCTGCTGGACCAGGTACTCATAAGGGGTTGCAACTTTGGATAAATCTATCTTCCAAGGACAAAATGTAAGTTACTTTGATTCAATCTTGACTTTGGCTTAAATACATTTAGTGTTTGAACAATCTAGTATTTCATTTTAACATATTCCTGTAAAACATGTACTTTGATCAAAATTCATTAGACTTGTTGCAGAACTTTAGTCGTTTAAGATCTAGTATACATGTATAAAATGTATGTTTTGACCTATATGCGTCTGACAAAGAGTGTTCAACTAACCAGCCTTCACTGTGTGTGGCTACGCCATGCTTTAGACACAACAACTCATGATCCTTGTCTTGCTACTTGTTGTCTACTTCACGAGCCTTCATTGCCCCGTTTTTGTAACTTCCCTCCTTTTGTCCGTCCATGATGCAGGATTGAGCCAAGGTATCAAGAATTGCTACACCAAGACATACCAAAAGTGGAAAAAGATGGCGTTTCGGTTACTATTTTAGCAGGGGAATCCATGGGCATAAAATCCCAAGTTTTCACACGAACGCCTACAATGTACCTTGATTTCACCCTAAAACCAGGTTCTGAGCATCACCAACCAATCCCCGAGACCTGGAATGCCTTCATCTACATAGTTGAAGGAGAAGGGGCGTTTGGTTCTTCGGATTCAACTACTACACCAGCTCACCATTGCTTGGTTTTAGGCCCTGGTGAAGGCCTAAGTGTGTGGAACAAATCTTCAAAACCATTGAGGTTTGTTCTGATAGGAGGGCAACCGATTAACGAGCCTGTTGTGCAGTATGGTCCATTTGTTATGAACACTAAGAGTGAGATTATGCAGGCTTATCAAGATTATCAACTTGGAAAGAATGGATTTGAAAGGTCAAGGCAATGGTGTTCTAAATGAGTAAACAGAGTTACATCTTATATGCTTCATCAAAATTAGCCTATAAACTAGTACAATATTCTTTAGTTTTCTTATAAATGTTATGATTTCAAGTTGTTTTAGTCTTTGTTTTCATTTGAAATGTGATGTGTGTTGAGTGAAGTATATATTAGTGTCCATTTCCTTCATTTGTTCAAGATTGTATTGGTTGTAATTTATGTTTGAGTTCTTGAATTATAATATCTTGTCTCTTTTGTTTGGATCAAGACTCAATTTTCATGTCAGGACGATCCAAAAAGACTGTCGTATTTTGTATAAGTTTCTTTAAAAAATGCACATGAAAGATCTGACTTGCACCCGTTGATATTTTTAATAGTTCGAGCAACATAAGTTCTCTTAATAGTCCTTTTTTTCCTTTCAACAAATGTAGTGTGTTGGATGAAGTGGTATTTAAATCCTTTATTTCTTCAAGATTGATGGTAATTCTTGTAGCCATAGTGGAAAAATATACTCACTTCTTGAACAATATCTTATTTTTTTGTTTGGATCATTCATTGAAAATGTAATGACAATATTATCATATTATAGGGAGTGGATGTCCATGAAAAACATGGTCCATGTGATTTTTTACAATCATTTCTCAATTATTGAGTCAATGTGGTCCTCCATGAGTTTTAACCATAACCGACTCAAGAACTAATTTGATGCACTTTATATTAACTTGAATTTTTTTATAAAGAGAAATTGATGTTCAAATTCACATAAGAATTAAACAATTTACCGTTTAATTATCCAAGAAAAGCAGGATGGTGTGTACTTTTACCATTAGTCTTGCAAAAATATTCTGCTTAAGACAATAGAACAAATTGACTATTATTCTTCCATTTATAAAATCATCCTAGAAAAGGAAAATTAATAAAATCCAACAACACCACTTCTTAACAAAATTATCTGTACCTATCTTTGCCAGCTTTGCCATCACTTCTTGTACAACACCCCACCCCCACCCCACTGGCTATTCGAAGTTAAGCCTTTCTCACATCATATGGAGTCTTTTTCTATGCATATGTGAGAAACTTTTATTGTTCCCCTAAAAAAAGAAATAGCCAATACTAATAATTTTGATCTCTCAATTATTGATATATTCGAATTTTAATTTTTGAGAGTGATAATATATATAATTTAACTTGTAATTACTTGAAGCATGCCTTTTTTTTTTATCTCTTTTCTTCATTCAAATCTTTAGAACTATTAATTGTTCTATCATATTTAATAACCCAAGTATTATACTAAGCTTGTGGTGTAACTTTGCTAACGTTTAGCCATAAATTGAAAGAAAAAAAAAAGAACTTTTGAAGTTATGTTGAAAAATAGTACTATTTGAAATGTAAAGATATGCTTAGATATGTATTTTGTAAATAAAAGTGAATACTCCTAAAATTTATAGTCAAAACGAATTTTTTTTAATTTGTGAGTACATAATGTACTTCTAAAAATAGCTCAAATTTAACATATTTCTTACCTAAAAAACTACAAACACATAATTTAATATATTGAATAATTTAAATATGTTAAATCATATATACACAAGGATTACACCAATAAAAAGAAGGAAAAAGGCAAAAGGTTATCATAAAAAGTTAATTTTTTTTTAATAAAAAAACTATTAGACTCCAAGTCTCCAACCGCCTGTTTTCTTTTCAAACAAAAGGTTATAATATAATTATTATATATTCCTTTTTATTTACCCAAAAAAGAACACCCACTTATGATTTTATTTTATTAAAAAAAACAATAAAAAACAAAATAACAAAAAAATAAAAATCCAGCAAGACCACTTCTTTCAAATTCTCTGTATAATCTTTGCCAGCTCTGCCACCATTACTTCTTTGCACAAAACCCCAACACCCCTTTCCCCCTCTCTCTCTAGATCACCATTTTCCAATTCTTTCTCTCTCTAAACCTCAGAAAGTTTCAATTTTTCAGCAAATGGACTCTTCAGATGATGAGGGTGAGGAGTATCTTTTCAAGATTGTAATCATTGGTGATTCTGCAGTAGGTAAATCTAATTTGCTTACACGTTATGCAAGAAATGAGTTTAATTTGCATTCAAAAGCAACTATTGGAGTTGAGTTTCAGACCCAAACTCTTGAAATTGATGGAAAAGAAGTTAAAGCTCAGATTTGGGATACTGCTGGACAAGAAAGGTTTAGAGCTGTGACTTCTGCTTATTATCGTGGTGCTTTTGGTGCTCTTGTTGTTTATGATATTTCAAGAAGGACAACTTTTGATAGCATCCCTCGTTGGCTTGATGAACTCAAAAGTACGTATCTTTTTTGCTAAAAGTTCTATTTTTTATTAAGTTGGTTTTGGTTTATGTTGAATTCTTATATTTGTTTTGGTTTGTGCATTGAAAGTTCTCACCTTTTTTGGTGGATTGGCTTGAATTTAGTGTTTTGAGATTTGATGGTGTTGTGATAGAATGGTAATTCTTAGATTTGACTTCTACATTCTTGTTTATGTTGCTAAAAGAAAATTCTATTGTTTAGTTTGGTTTTGGTTTATGTTGAATTCCCATCCAAGTTTTATGCATTGTCTTTGGTTTGTGTAAAGAAAATTCTCACCTTTTTGGTGGATTGGCTGTAAAGTTTAGTTTTTTTAGATTTGATGGTGTTAGGATAGAATGGTAATTCTTAGATTTGACTTCTAGATTCTTGTTTATGTTGCTAGTAGTCTTTTCTTTGTTTAGCTTGGTTTTGGTTTATGTTGAATTCCCATCAAAGTTTTATGCATATCTTTTTCTTTGTGCAAGAAAAAGTTTTCACCTTTTTGAAATATAGTGAGGTTTTGGTGGATTGGCTATAAAGTTTAGTTCTTGAGATTTTGATTGTGCTATGATATAATGGTAATTCTTAGATTTGGCATCTGTTGCTAAAATTCTTCTCTTTTTCTAGACTTGGTTTTGGTTTATGTTGAATTGTCATCTAAGCTTTATGCAGTATCTTTTCTTTGTGCACAGAAAGTTCTCACCTTCTTGGTGGATTGGCTGTAAAGTCTAGTTTTTTTAGAATTGACGGTGTTATGATAGAATGGTAGTTCTTTTGATTTGACTTCTACATTATTCATTTTGTTTATAATTAGTTATTGGATAAATTGACAAGTGAGTCGAGATCTGATTGTTGTATTCGTATGTCTCTGTTGCTACAAAAAAATTTAAACTTGGTTTTGGTTCATGTTGAATTCCCACTTTTCAACTTGGTTTTGGCATATGTTGAGTTCCCATCAAAGTTTTATACAAAGGTTCTCACCTTTTTGAGATATATTGAGGTTGGTAGTATAAAGTTCAGTTTTTGAGATTTGATGGTGTTATGATATGATGGCGATTCTGGAATTTGACTTCCACATTCTTGGTTCTTGATTATAACTTATAAGTATGTAAGATATCTTGTAGATCCGAAAAGTCTTGGCTACTTTAACTATTTAGGATGATGGAATAAGCCATAAGGGTAATTTTAATTGAGTTTTTCCAGAATTGAATAATGAATGTGTTGAATTTATATTTTTTGAATCTTGTCCTTTGCTTTTTTTCTTCTTCTGTGGATTTGGTTCCTATCACTTTTCTCTTTGACTGAATAAAGTAAGATTTTACAGTTGCTATTAAGTCTAATTCAATCGTTTTAGTGAAAAACTACTTACCAGGCATAAAAACAAATGGTAATGTTAGCTAGAAAAACCTTGAGTCTTGATTATGGATCATTGTTACGTGAAGCAATGGCAAAGAAAGCGGTATATATGCTAATGTAGCTGTTATGCTCAATTTTGTCTAGATGCAGTTGGGAACCTATGATAAGAACGAATTAGACAGACTGTCAATTGGATGTATATTAGGAATTGGAACTCAAGTCAAGCTTTTCTTTCTCCGAAAAGCCAATCTAAATGAACTTGTCAACAGATCATACTTACATGGAATCTGTTTTATTTGCTTGATTGTGAAAATAATTAGGACCAACAGCCTGGCTTACCTACGTATGGCATTATGGTAGACTAAGGAGTCTCGGGGATTGATAAAAAATCTCAGAGATTCTTTTGATGTTAAATGGTGCCATATTTATAACTTAGGTAGTCTGTCTATTAAGCCCTTAGCTAACTAACTTTTGACTGGACGGGAATGTATGTGTTGCTTTGAGCCGTGAGCTGCTATGTGATACTTGCACGACCTTATTTTGTTATTCAAATCTGTTCTTGTCTTGCAAATATCATTTGAATCTTGAAAATGAAGGACTTTGTGCTCACCGTTTCCAAAGTTGAAAACTTTTAGAACTTAATGTCCATAAATAGACGAGTATTAACTCTTGATCTATCAAAATGAGTGGGCCAGATATAAGGCTGTTTGCCCAAGTACAAGATTTTAGCTTGAGCCCAGACATGGTCCAAGATCCCTATCTTTAAGGCCATTATAGAACCCAGGGCCAGGGAAATGCGATAAATAGAATGTCAACATTTGTAGCATATATAACCACAAATGAGGTTTGTACTCCACAAGCTTCATTTAATCACGGGATGAAATGAGCAGAGGATTATGTCATCAAAATCGAAGTCAGTGTTAATAAGGTGCAGCATTTTTCTTCCTCGTGAAAGGAGACAATGACGTAGCTAATAACAACTTAAGAAAATTCAGATACATACTTTTGAAGGAAATATAGGTAGTAATATTAAGTTTTACAGACTCTTTATATGTGCAGGTGCTGTACTTAAACTTTGCATTCACGAGCTTATTTATTCACATTTTTTCTTGGAATGATACTTTCTGCTGTCGAGAATCCCAACTTTTATTTATACCGTTGTATATTAGGTGTGCAAATTACATGTTACGGTGGTGTTCTATATGTTCTTCATACTCCCAATCGTTCTATAACTGAAACAACTATTTACATGCAGCTCATTCTGATACAACGGTTGCAAGGATGCTCGTGGGAAACAAATGTGACTTGGAGAATATAAGAGCTGTGAGCGTCGAAGAAGGCAAAAGCCTGGCGGAATCAGAAGGGATGTTCTTCATGGAGACATCTGCCCTCGATTCAACAAACGTAAACAAGGCTTTCGAGATTGTGATTCGAGAGATCTATAATAGTGTTAGCAGAAAGGTTTTGAATTCCGATTCTTATAAAGCAGAATTATCTGTCAACAGAGTCAACCTGGTCAACAATGGTACCAATGGATCGAAACAAAAGCAGGGCTACTCTTGTTGTTCTAGGTGATTAATGTTATGTTTTCTTGATTCCCCTTAAGTTTTACAAGAATGGTTCATTAAATTATTTTTGTTGGTCTTACTGTTTATTGATTTGTTAATGGATGGAGTACTTTTGTAATGGTCAGGAACTTGATATTTATATTCTATATGGCAGCTGAAATGAAAAATATTTCTTTTCCCACTGTAACTCTGTGTTCTGCTTTATGTATTTGTCATTCTTGATCGTTCAATTGTTGCCACTTTTTACCAACAAATGTTGTGGAAGAGTGAGTGATAAATACTATTTCATATTCAATCAGAGCTTTTGAACTCGAGTGTAAGGAATCACCTTTTAATACAGGTATCAGATACTAGGTGAGAAACGAAAAGAAATTGTTTGCTTTTTGGGAAAGCTGATTATAACATGCATTAGTGATGCAACTCAACAACTCCAAAACTAAAACATTCTAAAAGAACAAGACAGTATAGTCTGTCAAGGTCATCTTATCAGTAAACTGTGCATATCAACATCTTCTAGAAACGGGGCAAACATCCTTTTCTCACCAAATTATGTAAAATGATTCCTTTCATCCTCACCAACACTCTTAGTTCTAGCAACATTATGAGAGGTTCCCATATTGAAAACTTGTCAATAAAAACTTGTTGTGATTAAGCAGTAACTATTCCGATAATCTTAATTAGAGATCTCAGGTTCAAGCTCAGGATATGAAGTCATATTCAATAGTGAATGCTTCCAACATGACTTTGAATTAATCAAACTCCAAAATAATTACCGAACACCTAAGGGAAACAGGAAAAGAAAGAGAGAAACCAACTTACAACAAAGAATCTTACCCCACCACCACCACTATATCAATATCCAAGAAGATATTATCATAGATTCAGAATCAATATTCACTATAAGAAAAAGAAATAACAATCAACTTTTTGATCATGACCTATCAACATTGAAGGGAGAATATCATTAATCCTTCAATAATTGATAAATAATATTTTTTATTCTTGTGATATAGAATGACTCAACATATTTAATCTTCAATTAATTAGAATGTGTGTGTTTTTATACAAGTTTAACTTAACATATGGTTAATAAGTGTTGAAATTTTGTGAGTATTCATAAGCAAAGTGATCAAACGTGCACGTTTCAAGTAATTGTATGGTAAATGTCACTGAGATATCACAAGGAAGAAAACTGGAATTTTTTGATAATCAAGGGACCAAATATGCTATTAAACCCCACACTGAAAATAAGAATAAATAACAATAACCTAAACAATTTTCAAATGATAAGTCAAGATAAAGTTGACCATTATTTCTTTACTAGGGATATATTTATGAAAAGAAAAAAAGAAACATAAAAAAGGTGCATTTTGAGGCTAATAGTCTATGTTGCTCGTACTCTCCTAAAATGTTGCCACACCAACATCGAATCCTCCAAAAAATACACTACTTTAGAAGGATCCGGCACACACACACCTATCTGCATTTTTAAAGATTCCAACCAACATAGCTTGTATTATTGTTTCAGCTCCATTTCTTCAGTGCCCTGACCTCCAGTATCTAGCATTCTCAAAGCCATTCTTGCAATATTGATAATCCTCAAAAGTTTGATCAATTTCATCTTGTGAGTTCATCACAAAAGGACCATGTTGAACAACAGGCTCATTAAGAGGTTGTCCACCTAAAAGAACAAATCTTAATGGCTTTGAAGACTTGTTCCATACACTAAGTCCCTCTCCAGGGCCTAAAACCAAACAATGGTGAGCTGATACAGGACCTGAATTCGGAATTCCAAAGACTCCTTCTCCTTCAACTATATACACAAACGCATTCCAAGACTCGGGGATGGCTTGATGATAGTAAGCTGTTGGTTGTAGGGTGAAATCGAGGTACATTGTAGGCGTTCGTGTGTAAACCGGGGATTGGACTCCCATCGCTTCACCTGCTATAACTTTTACTTCAACACCATTGTTCTCTGCTCTTGGTATGTCTTCTTTCAGCAGGTCTTGATACCTTGGCTCAATCCTGCAGTTGAACTTAATAAGAATTGAAAAAGGAAAAGCAATCCAATATCAAACGTGTGTTCACCACAAGTCTTCGTTTTGGGCTATAAACTTGAACATGGGAAAATATTGGTTCAAACTAAATCTTGATTTCTAGAATATCACATCATAAAATGTCCAAAATTTTGAGAACTTAGTCAAAAGTGAATGATTATGCTTAGCAAAACACAGCAGAAACAGAGGGGCTTTTTATACTGCATATTAGTATACTACTACTAACACCCCCCCCCCCCTCCCCCAATCTGCCCCACAAAAAAGTAGATAAGAGCTAACATTATTTTTTACTACTAAATGCTAGAGCCAAGTACAATAAAGTGGTGTTGTGTAAAGTATTTAATGGGGTCAGGTCAAAAGTTGTGTTGCTCGTACTCTTTAAAAATGTCAACGGGTGTGTGTCAGATTCTCCAAATAATAGTGCATTTATGGAGGATCTGAAATGAGTGTGCCAGCATTTTCAAAGAGTACGAGCAACATAGGTCAAAAGGAGTGATAAGACTGAAAGCTTCTAATGATGTAAATAACTATAACTTACATTTTGTCCTTAGAAGAGAGATTTATCCAAAGTTGCAACCCCTTTTGACTGCCTTCTCCTGCAGGCATTTCTGAGTGAATTATACCTCTTCCTGCTGTCATCCACTGCAATATCATCCAAAATAAGAAACATATATCAACAACCAAAATATGTCTTCTGTTCTTGTAAGCTATGCTGCTCGGATTCTTCAAAAATACTGTTGAACGTGTGTCGGATATTCCAAAAGTTATGCATTTTTGGAGGATCCGAGCAACATAGCTTAGAAGTAAAAATGCTAAGAGCTGAATATTCTATACCTGCACATCACCAGTATTGATTGTGCCCTTGTGACCAGCAAAATCTTGATGAGTAAAAGCTCCCTAAGGAAATGAAAACACAACATTAGCATTATCACGTCTTCTGTGCCTGTTTTACTTTTGAAATCATGAGTTAAGAATTTGATGTGCGTTTATTTATGTTGTGTCAAACATATTGGCTCAAGTGAACACTACATCCGCCTCTGTACGGATTCAACAAGGCATGCCATTTGGCGCTTTGCTGCTTATTCTTTGCTGGATGGTTCGGATACCAAGACAACGGAACCATCATTATGGGATGGTTAAGAGCATCCAACGGGTGTTTGGTCATGGCACACAGCCACACACACACACACACACGGCCTCAGGGGCAAGAAAAGGCCTTTCATTTTCCACCTTCGTTGGCCCTTTCCCTTACTATTATATTGTATTGAATTATGCAACATAATTTGTTTTTACCTGTAGCATGTAAGTTACTGTCTCAAAACCTCTGTGTGGATGATCAGGAAAACCAGCAGGAGCAGAAACTGAAACAATAAAACAGTACTATATCAACTTCACTTGGCTCAAAAAAAAAAAAAACTAAGTAAAAATAAACAACATATTCCAGTTAGATGTTCAAAACTTAAGTTGCTCGGACTCTTCAAAAATATACCGTCATGTGTGTCTCAGATCCTCCAAAAGCTATGCATTTTTGGAGAATCCGACACGTGCAACAGCATTTTTGGAGGGTCCGAGCAACATTACTCAAAACAGTACCTGAAAATTCATCCAACATGAGGAAAGGATCAAGATTCCTCAATTCATGCCTGCAAGATCAAATTTTTAAAACAAAAACCCCACATTCAATTAGAAACAAGATAATAGAAAAAATCATAAAGACAGATAGTGTTTTTTTGTCTTTATGATAATTGTGGTGTCTCGGCAGCTTTCCCACACCTCAACTAATTACACGAGATACCTATCAACTCCCACTAATAATATCAGGTAACTCTATCCATCAAGACTTGGACAAATAAAAGAAAATCACATTAAGACAGAGACTTTCCAATAAGGAAATCAAGAAAACACATCAAGGTCAAAGTTTCAAAACACAATTTCCTATTAAAGTTACTTCTTTTATTGTCCAAATTGAAAAATGAAAAATACCCAAATGACAAAAAAGTCATAAAATTTAGAAACAAAACTTAAAATCAACAAAAAAAAATGTGAAAAATATAAAAATCCTAAATTTTAATACCTTCCAATGCTTCTTCTAACAACAGCTCCATTCCCTTCACTTTGAGGTTTAGCTAAAACTTTCTTAATCACCAATCTTGGTCTATCAAAACAAGAATCATATTGATTTGATTCAGACATAGTAATATTTCTAATAGAAAAAAAAATAGGCTTTCTTGAAAAAAAATTATTTCTAACAAATGGGAAAAAATTCACTAAAAATATTTCAGAAATAGCTCTCATATAACAATTCTTGATTATTATTTTTGTGTGTATCTTGTAAACTATGTTTCCCTATTTATATGAAAAAATTTAGAATATTGAAAATGGAGTTCAAATTGAGGGAACTCTGTAAGTTGAATATTGAAAAAGACAGCTAATTTTTTTATTGTTATTTTAATTTATTATTTGGATTTTAGTATATGGATATTAATATATGATGATTTCAGGTTTGTGTCATCATGATGAATGCTTTTTTCCTTTGTGTGAAAAGCCCTTTTGAAAGTCAAAATGTATTTGGGAGAAAATTACTAATTTAGGAAAAAATGTCTTTAAAAGAAAATTTTAGTAAGAAATCATTTTAAAGAAAAAAAATTACTATACATTATTTAACATTTCTTCCAAATATGAGGTTGGCTTCAAATTTTGAAGAAGGATTTGTACGAAAAAAACTAATTTTCAATTAAACATCAAGAAAGAAAAGTATTTTTAAAAACTTTAACTAAAAATGTCTGAATTTCATCCATATGAAAATTTAGACATCATATATGTAAAGTTATCGTGAAATGATAATTGATAAATATGAAAAAAAATAATTATAAACTCAAAATATAATTTTAATAGGGACATTAAAATCGAGTATATGTACATTTCCCCCTCCAAGAGAAGTATACATGCATGTCTTTTGAGCTTATCAAAGAAAGTCCAAAGTGTCGCTTACCAAAATATCTGTCTAGATACATTCTTGTGAATTTCTACAATTGAATTGTTATAACTAGGGGTGTACATAGATCGGTTTGGTTTGGTTTTCCATTAAAAAAAATTTAAACCAATTATGTCGGCTTATTAAATCTAAAAACCAAATCAAACCACATAAAGTTGGTTATTTTGATTTTGGCTTTAGTCGGTTCTTTTGAGTTTTTTCAGTTTCTACAACTATAAGGTGCTTGAAAAAGAAATCAAATATATTTTCACTTACCTGTGTGATAAGCTAAACCTAAAAAATGTTAAATGAATAGAAATTTCGAAAAGACAGTAAAATTCACATGAGTACAAAATATTTTTTTTGAAATATCAACGTTCATTATGTTAAATTAATAAGATTAAAGGTTATAGTCAAACTGAATACAAAACAAAATATTTACAAAGTAAATTGTTAACTTCAAATTTGAAAAACTATAACAATATAATTGTAACTTCAGATATTAATACAAAATAAATATTTACAAATTTTACATGCCCAAATTTGAAATAAAATATATAAACATTGGAGTTGACTTTTTTTCTTTTAATATCAAACCAAACCAAGAGTAGTCGATTTTTTTTTTCAACTGCCAAACCAACCAAACCAAATCACACATCAATTTTTTTTTCCGGTTTGATTTGGTTCGTCGGTTCGATTTGACTTTACGATTTAATTTGTACACCCCTAGTTATAACTATTATTTAACTAATATAACGCTCACCTATATATTAATATAAAAATACTTAACAAAAAAAATTATCCTAGTTTATTGTTATTTGATTCTCAATGTTCAAGTGTTTCAAAAGTTTAAAGTGCATTATCCATTCATCATGCCTTTTTGTGGGTTAAGTTTCTAGAAGCAAATCCTTAGTTTTGCACTTTTCATTTATTATACTCTATAGTGCATATTGCATTTGTAAGTTGAATAAACTTTATGTGCATGGGTATAGTGCAACACTTTGTGGATTATATATATTTGGGATAGTGCTTTTTCTCCTTTCTATTCTTTGTTGATTGTATATTGGAAATGTACCAAGCTTTATTAGCTTATTTGGCAAGACTATATGCAATTTATAAAAAGATATTCAAAGGTTTTAGTTTATCAATTTTGAATTATAATATAAAGAATTTGCGTCGAATTTATCGTAATTATAATAGTAGCTTCACCCCTACTTTTGTAAAACATCATTTAAGTTAACAATGTTAATTTACCATGATTAAGTGATGAACTGAAGTAAGAAGAGTTAGGTCATGTTGATTGGCTTATCATAATTTCACCTTTTCGATACAAGTACGAACTACGAGAAGATGACATTTATCTTTTACCTTTTCAGTATAAGTGCGGACCATAATCTTTATTGCTTGTTTTGAATATATTAAATAATTTTTTTAATACAAGTATAAGATTTGAGCCAAAATAATGAATTATATCGACCTATAAATAAAACAAGATTAGATAAACTAAAGCTACAATTGTTAGGTTTTTGGCATGGAACATAAGTTAACTACGGTCGCGTGCTAATTTTTTTTTATATATAGTAAACATGTATCATGTATTTATTATTTAATATACACTTTCATATGTCTAAGTTATCAAATATTGTCGTAAGATAGCAACAACTTGATTAAAAGTTTACCAACTAATATTTTAAATATCATATTCCACCGGTGCATGTCTGCAGTAAATTATGTATAAGAAAATTGAATTGCAATTATGAAATAAATATAATTTTTTTTTTTTTATTAAAATAGAAAAATATAGATAAGAAAAATCAGGAAGCTATGTAGTCTGCCAAACTACAAAATCAGTTATTGAGACATGACTCTGTAATGACAACAACAATGACAGTATCATATGACATTATGCTTACAATACAATATGCACATTCACTTTTATTATATGATAAAAAATAAAATAATAAAATAAAAATTGCCCTATAAAGTGTTCATTAGTTATATTATGTTAATTGAGATTTAAAGGGAAAAAAAAGATAAATGAGATATATTATATCCATAATTGAGGGACCAAATATATGAACTGACCCTTTTTAAAAATAAGTTATTTATGTTCTAAAACAAATAAACACTTCAAATCTAATAAAATCCTAACCAAACAAGCTATAATATCCTTAAAAAGTTACATAGTAAATATTTTTAAGATATTATGTTTTTCTTTTTTTCACTTGCCATTATCACTCAAAGCTTTATTTTAGTAGTATTATATTCTATAATTTAATTATGGGAAGAAGACATCTAGAAGATTTAGGTAAGATATTTCCATATAATACATAATTTTAAAATAATTTGTGTATTACAACTCAATTTTTAGTGACCCTTCTTATTTAATAATACTGTTTCAATTTGAATAGATAGTGAAATCCAATCTACTCCATATTGTTCAACTATTTTCATCACAATATTTTTTTTTCCAAAACAATCAATTTCTCAGCAGTCAACATTGTCTCATTCAATGATTTTTTTTCATATTCATTTACTTTATTTCATATTATATTGTGTATTATTACATATGCATAT
Source organism: Solanum commersonii (assembly GCA_029007595.1). Taxonomy (NCBI): domain Eukaryota; kingdom Viridiplantae; phylum Streptophyta; class Magnoliopsida; order Solanales; family Solanaceae; genus Solanum; species Solanum commersonii. The sequence continues at coordinate 532,272 of JAJTWQ010000128.1, read as the reverse complement.
TATCATACTAGGATTATTTGAATTTTTATTTATTACTATACTATAAGAGAACTTAATATGATAATAAATAAACTTTATACATTGATTATGATCAAAATAATTAAACTCTTTAAAAATAGTTTATCAACAAAGGTGAGCCGGCCACAATTCATTGACCCTGAAAATTAAGGAATTATTTATTTTCAGTATAATTATTTAAGTCCAACAAAAACTTAAATTTCCACGGGAGAACATTGTAAATATTTAACAAAAAAGAAGACAGAAAATTGTAAAGCAAAATATTGTTGTAGGTAAGTTTTAGAGGTAAAAATCAATGTGATCGAACTCTTTAGCAATGTCGATAAATATGTGTCAAGTGGTACTGTTAAGGAACTGACACAAATATATTCATAATATTTTTAAAGAGTCTAAAACAAAGCACAACATATAGAAAAATAGATACTTATAATATTTTTAGAGATTTGTTATAATAGTTAGTTATCTTAAGTTCTTAACAACCATAATTTGAACGTGTATTAAACTTTTTGCTTTCAATATAAATTAATAAATTGAGTGCTTAAATAAATAAATGATATAATGGAATGCTGAAAAATTAAATTAATTTCAGATTTCATTCTGGAACAAGCCTTTTGACTTTATATTATCTAGTCAAAAATTTGAATATTACTTCAATATTTTCCGCTAATAATTTTATTTGAGTTGTACAAGGAATGTTTAAAAAGTCTTTATTCTTTTTGTAATTCTACTAATAATAATGACAATTCACATCTTTTCTTTTCACGGTCACTAATTGTAAATTAACATGTAACAAACACTTCATTCTAATTAAACAATATCAAGACAAGTTAATTAACAATAAGATTTTTCCATTAAAATGTAAAAAACATCTAGTTAAATAATATTTTCCTTTATATAACTTTATGTAACACGAATTTAAATTAATCAAAGCTTCAATATGAATATCAAAAAATAAAGTCAACTAAACAAATTTAAAGACATAAATTATCATGAGTTGGCTTCCTTGTGTCCTCACTTTGTTGATACCATGGGGAGGATTCCACATAATGCTTTAGTGCATTTTTTAAATTATATCTTCCATTTTAAAAGTATATTCCATTTGGATCTTAGTGGTTTGAGTATGGTATCCCACTAGGAGTATAATAAATACGTTTTTTTTAGAATATTTAGGATTAAGTGTATTGCTAAATTTCATTTTATTTTTAACTATTCAATAATTTTATTGGTTTATATTCATATTGTAAATGTCTAATTAAAGAACATATTTATTTTTCAGAATGTGAATCAAAACTAGTGATTACAAATATAATAGAGCTAAAGAGAGTCAAATGAGTTCAATTGAATCCTTTTCAAAGGAAAATTGTATTGGGAAATTATGGAAAAAATAATTTAATTTACTCATACATTTTCTTGAATTCTTGATAAAAAAGAAACAGATTTTAGTTTAATGATAAATAAGATTAAAAATTTGTATCATATTTGAAACCCTATGTATAATATGTGAGATTTTGGTATTTTTTGAATTTTTCTTTTATAAATCTATTGCTCTTCCACAATTAAGGGCATATATTAGATATTTTCAAAAAAACTGTACGCTTTTGACTTTAAAAAACATGTTTTTTTTTTTTTTGTGGAAATTCAAATAATATGTAAAACACATGAAAGAAATGTGCTATGCATATCTCATAAGTTTATTAAGGTAAAAGATTGTCTAACATATCATTAGTTCAAATTTAACGCAAAGAAAATGCTTTTGCCACTTGAACCGTATACGGGAGACATGCACATGCAATTTTTTAAGGTTAGGGGCTGAGCCTTCAAGTTAGATTACTTACTATAAACAAGTATGTCAAAGTCATTCTTATTATCACTTTCTAATGCGATATATGATCAAAGAAAAAAGCAGCTTTGAACTGAAAGGTGGAAGTGTGATTTCCCCTCAACTTCTGACTCTAATTTGGAGAATTCACTATGACTTTACATCCATCAAGAAAGATCGATAAGCATAGGCATAAATTGAATTTTGGATTGACTCTTATTTATTCTTTGAAAAAATTCATAGAGAATCAAAATTCACTTAGGCGAATCCTACTAGTCAAATGCCTCTTTTTCCTCCACAAGAGTTTGCTCCCAAAAAAAAGATTTTGAAAAAAACTAAATAAAAAACCTAAACCTCTACTCTATTTTAGAAACGAAAATCACATTTACTAAAATCGTATTTTGAAAAACACCTAAAAATCAAACTTATATGTAATTACATAATTAATATGTATATATTTAGCTAAGTAATTACTGGATCAATATGATATATTGAATACAATTGAGAGGGTGCAATATAATTACACTATCTTAATTTGAATGGAAAGGTGAAAATTACATTATGTAATCAAATACTTTAGTAACTAGTTATATTTCTCTTTTATTTTCCGTTTGTCAAATATATATTAGTCTTTTAATAATATTTTTCTTTTCCTGTCTCTTATTTTCATCTTCTAGTTTTTAATTTTTCGTAATTATTACACACAATTACATTTTTATTAACTTTATTTTTAACTCATCAGTGTAAAAGTTTATAATGAAATAAATTCATATTTATCTTTTTTTAAATTTTTTTTATAAATGCAATAAATCATAAATTTCACACTATATTAATATGAGTTGGAATTTTTACCAATTCATAATTAAAATTTTTAATTAATTAATTTAATTTAAGATTTATTAATCATTAAAAGTTTGTTTAGTTCTTCATCGGAAAGAAAATTCCTTTCTTCCTTCATTCCCCTGAAAGAAAGAAAAAAAAAAAATTCAATGCAGAAATAGGCGAAGAAAATATAGCGCAAGAATTGGGGAAAATATTGAGGAAGAAAAAGGGGGGGAATCAACATTGAATAAATAATTATGGCATTTTCATGGCGTTTTATTGGACTATCTATTTTTGTTTTTATTCTAAATGTATCATCAATAGCACATTCTGCTCCTACCAAGGCACATAGCTCTTGCAGCAATGAAATCAATATGGTAAATGTATTCAACCCTTTTCTTATATAGAGAAAATAAATTGTGGAGTTTGTTTTTTGGGTGGAAATTGTGTTAAAAATGTAATCTTTTATGGATTTTGTAGATTTTCTTATTTGATATTGTCATTTCTTGATTATGTAGAAAGTTATGATGGGGTTATGGATTTTTTTGTTTTGAGGGGTTTCAATAGTTAAGAATCTTTGTTTGGTATGGACATGTTAGTGGGAGGTGGTACGTATCTGGTGAAATTAGTTGAGCTGGCCTAGACACTACGATTATCATTAAAAAAACAATCTTTTTTGGTAATGTTAATAAGATGATTTGAAATGGTGAGGATTGGTTCATGCATTTGGTGGAATTTGTTATGAAATGGAGTTATTTGATATATTATGTTTTGATTCTGTGCCGGGGTGGCAGAGTTACTCGGTGGAATAGTTGAGGTGTGGGCAAGTTAGCTCGGACACCACTCCATAAAAAAGTTTAATTTGAGGTTCTGGTGTGTGGTGTGTGTGTGTGTGTTATAAGATTACTATACAAGGATTTATTTAGCATTTATTATACTCCCTCTGTTCACTTTTACTTGTCGATTTTGGACATTGCATGCCCCTTAAGAAACGATGATTGAAATGAGTATTTTACCACAATATTCATGTTAGTTGATGTTTAGTCTTAACTGGACTTGAAGTATTCTCTATTTTCATTCTGTTCTGCACATATAGAAACTTACCGGTGCTAATCATTCTTTTCCTTTCTTTTGTTAAAGATGCTGGTGAAGTTGTGGGTTAATGGTGGTGAGGAAGATTCAATAGTTGGCTTGAGTGCGGCATTTGGGTCTGTATTACCCACTGATACTAAACGTGCCTCCAGGTTGCGTGCTGTTTATACACAACCTTTGAATGGCTGTTCTGCTTCCTCCACTAAGGTATTTACTCCACATTCCTTACACACCTTTACTTTTAGGTGGATATCCGAAACGAAACTGTGTTGCTGCTTGATTAAAAAATAGTCATAATTCTTTCGCGGCCCAATTTCGGTTCTTTTGATCTTTCTTGATGATCTTCCATCTCTCATTTGTTAACTTGCGAATATTTGAAAACAATAGAATTCATACTTCTTTATGAGCCAAGTCCTGCTTTAAGAGTGAAGAATTGATGCAAATCTCAGCAAGGTTGAAAAGATTCAAGGAGCTGAATTGTGAACCAATCTCATTTATATCAAGGAGAAGTGAAGAAACAATTTTATTTTTTTAATATAGTTTAGGTGAAAACATCTACATGTTAAGCCATTGACCATCTCTGTCTTCTATCAGGAAGTTAAAGTAATTCAAACTTACTCTGCATAGAACAACTTATTTTCAGCATATAAGAAAACTTAAGAGTAAGTTTCACTCGTGAAAATGGAAAGATACTTTTTTCTGGTGGATCGCAGTGGAGGGTTGAAATAGGAGAAAAGAGTAGAAATGGAGATAGGTTGAGGATGATGTAGCACTATGTACAGGGTGGTGAAGGAATGATCTCTTGATAGCTCAAAAGTAGCCACAATCTTTCCTTCTTCTTTTTGATTAATTTGATGAACTAAACACATACTAGATAAATAGTTAAATACCTTACTGAACACCCTTTTGTTCTGTCGTGAGTCTTGTCAACACCCTCACCCCTCTCTGTACAGCAACTCATCTTCATATAAGCTATTGCTTAAATTGTTTATAAGTTTTTCAAGTGATAATCATTGTTTACATCATCTTCCAAAATTTAGATCTTTTTCTTCTTTTTTTGTTTCATTTACAAAAGACTACATGACTTCATTTTCAACTTTCAAGATTTTATTTTAAACTATTTGTGTGATCAGCTATACTTTTAAGTTCTTGCTAAAAATAACCATATATTACCCCAATTGCAAAAATATCAATTATATTAGCAATTTGTGAGTCTTAGTAATTCTGTTAGTTTTTTCTTTCTTCGATCTTGTGTTATTTTTAGCAATACAAATACAACTGGTATTTTAGAGGAAAAATATCCTTTTCATGGTACTTTTCAGAAGTGGAACCAAATAGTAGTGGTGGAGGAATTTTGAATTGTAAAATGATCTGAAAGGGTTACCACTAGGATCTACCAGAAGTTAACTATTACAAACTGATTTTACTTTGAATACCAAAGAAGTCTAAATTTGCTATATCTGTTTGGCTGTTGTAAAAATAGGCTCGAGAATGTCCTATAAAAAGAAAATAATAGTGGTGTTGTTTGTTATACATTAATAATGCAGAAATATCATTTGTTCTAGTTATCAGGCTCTATTGCACTAGCTCGTCGCGGTGAATGTGAATTTATAACCAAGGCCACGGTTGCCCAAGAAGGAGGTGCAGGAGGTGTTGTGCTAATAAATAATGAAGGAGGTTGTAACCCTGACTCACACTGTCATCTTAGGTCTCAAGGTCTGTTTTATATGCTTCCCTTCATCTCTTTCTGATATGACGCTGCTTTTTCTTGCATTTATTTAGGTCCTCTGGATATTGCTTGTCCTAATAATTCTACCATATCAAATGTAACCATTCCTGTTGTTTCAATTTCAAAAGAGGGGGCAGATATTATTGATAAATACATCAATTCAGGAAAGAAAGGTAAGCCCTGGCCTCATATGTATTGCTTAGATGTTTTTATAAAGGTTAGCTTTCTTTTGGATTCTAATTTTGGTTGTCAAGATGTTGATTAGCTTGTGTTGTAATCTACTTTTTCTATATTACATGCATTATAATTCATTTTAATGAGTGCTTTTGAAGTATGAAAATATATTTATTATATATCATTGAGATGTAATCCCACTTCTTGCTGGTTAACTTTTGGTGCAAACAAGAGGTCCTTGTTGCATATATTATTGGGTGTATTCTGTAGGAACCGTATGCCATTTGTGTGTTCATAGAAAGCTTTTAGATGATTCTTCATCTATTTATGGTTGGATCTCAATGATGTGTCTTCACCGCAAAAGGCATGTCAGGTTGATACTTTGAAAAAACAGTCAAGCAATGAGTTTGGGATGAAGGTTTAGTGTGATGCAACGAAGATAGAAGATCGGAGATTGATTTTCTCTTCAAAATGTCAGTGGTAGCTGATGAGAATGTGGACTTAAACGCAGTGTTGGCTAACATCAAATGGCTTTTTTATTTGCAAACAATTATAGTGACTCTGTAATTGATGCATATCTTTTGTTCTGATCTTCTTATTTCTTGTTGTTTGTTTTATTTCACTTGGAATACTTTTGACATATGGAATCCTTTTCTTAATCCAGTGGAGCTGCTGTTATATTCGCCAGATCGCCCTATTGTGGACTACTCGGTGTCTTTCATATGGTTGATGGCTGTTGGAACAATCATTTGTGCAGCTCTTTGGAAAAAGTTTACTCAATCTAAGGAAAGTGACAACTATGAACTATCACAAGAGCTCCCCCCCCCCCCCCCCACACACACACACAAAAAAAAAAAGAAAGAAAAAGAAGCTGTCTGATATAATCTCAAATTTTGTTTGGGCTATTTGTCTTAGCTTTTCAGCACTGCATCTTGATGATAATGTAGTAAATTTAGTTTACTCTGGCTGTTGGATTTTAGGTAACATAATTGGTAATAGTTGTTGGTCTTTCAAAACTTAGCTGCCTGCGTCACAAGAGCTGCCCCAGAAGTTAACATACATCTGAATTGACCAAGGTTGATATGTCTGTGTAATCTTTTCACTACTCTGCCCTTTTCCAAATAATTTATCCTTGATACATACTTCCTTTGGATACTTTAGTTCCTGACCAGTGCACTGCTTACATTTTTCCCTTCACTACCACTAATAGGGTGTCACCTACAAAGCATCTCCAGCGAAAAAAGAGGTATGCTGAAGCTAAACTGGATCCAGTAAGTCAAGAATTTAAAAGGAATGGAATAGAATGGGCTTTCTAAGTATACTTGGCCAGATTGATGGAAAAACTTTTGACATCGAGGAGATGGCTTGTTCTATAGATCCTTTTCCCTTAACGGCAAAGGTAAAGGTGTGTGAGAGACATATTTATCCAGAGAAGAAATAGGAGAGGTCTTTCCCAGTTTGGAGGATCTCAAAAACTGTCGACAATTTTGTGGTGACAAGACTCACATAATGAAGGCCTGTTTGGTTGGTGGAGCTACAATATATCGACTGGGTGGAAATGGTGTGTTAGAAGACCTAATATTCTCAAAAGTGTCGCAAGGTGTATAATTTTGAAAAGTGCTATATTGAATATAGGGAAGAGGATGAGAAGGAATAGAAAAGCTTGATCAATCCCTCAAGCTTAGTTGGAAATTATAGTAATTACAAGTACTTACAATTTGGTAAGTGTATAATTCAAGATCAAATCAATCAAATCAGATATAATCTGATTTAATCCCTAATCAATCTAATAAAATTAAATAAACCCTAATCAATATAAATCTTATCATACCTTAACAGACTAATTTTGCGGAACTCCTTGTTTGTGTTAAAATACAAATTATCTAGTATTGGAGTGAAATATCCCCGAATAGAGCGGGGAATGGAACTGAAGATTCATATATGACCTTAGTTGATCTGATTTAAATATAGTTGAACGAGTGATCTATTTATATCTATGATTTGTATTTGAATGTTATGAGCATATTGTGAACATGTCTTTCTTGGTTTTCCTACTTCTAGTTCTTGTGTGAAATATTGATAACACCCAATGATGCCTTGCTTGATTAATAGCTGTAATGTCTTAAAAAGTGTATGCTCTCCTTACAGGATGATGATATGACCGTCAAGGAGGAGGATGATAGTGAAATTCTGCATATTACTGCATGGACTGCTATTGGATTTGTCATCTCAGCATCCACATTTCTGGTGCTGCTTTACTTTTTCATGTCCACATGGTTTGTCTGGCTGCTGATATTGCTTTTCTGTATCGGTGGAATCGAGGTATTCAAGTTCGTTCTTTCTCCTTCTTCTTTCGTCTAAGTCTCATTTCATGGCACTGCTTATTTATGCTTTATTGTTGAATTAGTTTATAATTTGGGGCCATGCATGTAGTATCTGACAGATGAGCAAGATAATGATATCATGCATCTGTTCGTATAGTATGCAAAGAAAATGGAATATAATGTCTAAAGATTTTTAGAAAAAATGTGTTTGTCAATGCCGAATAATATATATTTTGATGTATTTTTTGAATTATTATGTTACTGAACTGTAATATTCCTCCTTGCAATATTTTCCATGCCGTGTTTATAGTAGTTTTTCCTGCTAATCTAAAACTACTCAGTAAAATGATACAACTTTGTGCTTTGGTAGTAACTGTTTCATAGCTGGTCTAATCTAGCATTCAAGTGGACAAATCTTTTGTCATGCTCCCACTCCCTGCCTTAGACCCCTGATAAAAATATTCAAAGAAGCTTCTGGGACAGGGAGTGCTAGCTCCTGGATGATGGATGCAATCACATACCATGATGATTAACAAAGTAGATGATCAAAACAACTTTTTCTTCATATCTAGGGAACTCTCAAGTCTTCACTAGTAATCATTGCTTCCCGAACTTAAAACGTAGAGCTTGGAAATAGATATAGACTTAGAATTATTTAAAGGTTTTCCTCTCCTTCGAAAGGTTTTATAATGTTTTCCAACCAAAAAGTCCAAATTGATCATGAAAGGGTTATCGTCCAGTGTTCAGCTCTGTAACATTTTGGCATAACACATTGGGACAACATCCTACGTAGGCCCACCCACTTGCCATGGAGATGTACTTGGTTTACATTTTACTGGAAAAAAGGCACTCACATGAGTGGATTACCTTTTCTATTCACTTGTGCCAGATTACAAGGTTAAAATAGTTAAAACTAATGCCCATCAGTTTAATGGTTCAAATCAATCATTTGACTCTTGAATTGTGCTACAAATGTTAAATGTTTCTTGATATGCAAAATTCATGCATTTCTGTGGAATTGTTGAATTTTCCTCTATAAGACTCTTAATCACCAGGCCAAATTTCCTTTTGGGCATGCGAAGTGAATTAGTAGCTTTGTAGTTGTAGTTATTTGAAACACATCAGCTGTGCCTAGTATATTGTTCTTTCATATTATCTTTTTAGTGGCCCTCTAATAATATTGTACTTGCACTCATCAATCTCATTAATGGTAGGGGATCATTATGGGTAACATTGTCATGGAGCTATGCTTTCTTAACTGCAAAGTCCAGGGAATGCACCAGCTGATGAGCTGTATTAGGCTTAATATACTGGCTGCATCAAAGACCTTATGTTATCTATGATTCTAACTTTAGATCGTAGGAACAGTAGATTTTAGCCAACTTTTTGAGTCATAAATGCATTTTCCATGATAATTGTGCCTTCCATAATCTTCTGAAAGGTTAACCTTTCCATCTGCTTATAGATGCAATATTGTAATTGTGATTAATATGTGGACTTACAAATCCATATGCTTTAGTTAGCTTCCATTTTCTGTTAGTTGATATGCGCAAGTCCATATGGTGCTTGGGAGGTTACTTACCTAAATTCTGACTACTTTTGATTACGCTTGATTTGTGCAACATATGCACTTTCTACGTTTTGGAGCAAAACTAATTCTGGTTTGCATTTGGTCAACATTTTTTCTGGTTGTTGAATTTTTATTGTTTAATTTTTTGATTCTTTCCAGGGACTGCATAACTGTATAGTGACGCTCATACTAAGGTATGATGTATTGACCCATTATGTCTATTTCATATTATGTACAGAATTTCTGATTAGATCCTTAACTATGCTTCATACAATCTTTTAAGCAGCAAATTTAGAGGTTGTGGAAAGAAAACATTGAATTTGCCGCTTGTTGGGGAGGTCGCTATTCTGTCTCTAGTTATCCTAACACTTTGTGTGGGATTCGCCATCTTCTGGGCAGTAAACAGGAAAGAATCATACTCTTGGGTTGGCCAAGACATTCTTGTAAGCTAATTTTATAATCTCCTCCTTAACTGAAAAACTGTTTGTGTGATAGACCTTTATTTGCAGTTGGATATTTAGTTGGTTTTATGCATCCTTATCACCAAGTCTCACTCTTCGAGATACTTACTCCAGCTGAAAACTGTTAAAAGTAAATGAAAACTTTATTTTCGCCAGGGGATTGCTTTGATGATCACTGTTCTGCAGTTGGCTCAATTGCCTAATATAAAGGTGTGTTTATAGCTTTTAAAATTCACCAGTGAACATAGTTGATTGCTTGTTTTGCTTTACCTATGTCTACTAATATACCTTTCATTTATGTCATTTCCTTTCTCTTTTAGGTTGCTACAGTGCTTCTCTGCTGCGCGTTTGTCTATGACATCTTCTGGGTTTTCCTATCTCCTGCTATATTCCATGACAGTGTTATGATTTCAGTAAGTTTTCTCTTTAGTTACAATTTTAAGCTGTACCGCTGATGTAGATATTTTGTCAAATCATATCATGAGTTAGATGTCTAAATAAAGATTTGTATAAGAAATGAAGAAAGTTAAATTAATTTAAATTTTTATTGTTTTTAGTTTTGAGAAATGGTACTTTTTAGAATCCAGAGATTGGCAATGGAAGGTTTGAACATAATGAATGTGTTCGGCTTTGCATTAATACACCATGTTTTATTTATTATACTCACACTTAATTATATGGATTTCACACCTATATACAGGTGTATCTTGTAATTTATTTGTATTAACTTGGTAAGAATGCTATTATCTCTTCCCAGTTTTCTTCCTCTTAATATTTTCAGCATGAAGTCTTTTTGGTCTTTGATCTCTAGAAAATTAAAAAGTGTTCCCCTTTACAGGCAGGTGGTGTTATACCACCTGTCTGTATGAAGTTTCAGTCTTTTTCTAGTTCCATTTTATAAGGTAGATAGGAAGGAGAACTTCCCTCTACTTGGTTTCTGTTCTTTCAAAATATGCCACTAATGTTGGGCATTAAAATTTTCTTTTACTCTGATGTCATTGCCTTCCTGCAACATGCATAAATGCACACCTTCAAAGTAGTAGCAGCTAAATAACCTTATTGAACACTTTTGGATATTTATCTTGTCGTTGTGGATTGTGGAATATGAACAAAATGCAACAAAATTATTTGATTATTTTGCACAGGAACTAGGTAATGATTTTAATGAAGCTGCTCCGGATTGTTTAAAACATAGAGATGTACCTGTATGATTTAAATGTGCACACATGCATCTTTTATCTTTTGATGGTTTCAATGTTTTTTTTCTTGGTATATGTTAATTACATTTATGTGCTCAAAACGGGATGCTTTCATTATTAAGCTGGGTTAAACTCGCTTCTTGCCAACACTTCTTACCAGAAGATAATTTAGCTCTTCAGTATCTGTCACTAATTTTTCGGGTGGTTGGATTTGGCCTCTCTTGTAGGTTGCTAAAGGTAAGAAAGCTGGTGGAGAATCAATCCCGATGCTTCTGAGAGTTCCTAAATTAACAGATCCTTATAAAGGATTTGATATGCTTGGCTTTGGGGATATTCTCTTCCCTGGTTTGCTAATTTGCTTTACATACAGGTATTTTTGCTCTTCAGTCATCTTGCAAAGATAATTGTTGCTCTCTTTTAGAAATGTAAAGATTAGCACATCACCTCGATTAAATGATAAGAAACTTCTATTTCGCTACCTACAATTCTCTACCTTTGTTCTTAAAGATATTCTTGTTATAGGCATCTATAAGGACAGTGAGTATATATGAATTTAGTCATGAATGTTTTGATATATGAAGCTCTAGGTTTCAATGGAAATTCTTATTTGTTATGCAAACATCTCTAATTATTCCAGTTTACAAGTGTTACAAATCATTCCGATGACAATGGTTAAAAAATGGGAAAACAAAAATTGGATAAATATTTGTGGGATTCAGCAGAAGATGTTTTCAAATCAACTTAGCGGCCCAGTTTGTCTAAATTCACTCGTTCTTTCTACAGAATGATGGCGATTTAGTTGACTTCTGATTTATCCCATTTGGACCTCTTGTTGATCTCCTTCTTGATCTTTTTTGCAGATTTGATGAAGCTAAAAAGAAGGGGGTACTAAATGGATACTTCCTTTGGCTGATGATTGGTTATGGGACTGGTGGGTACCTCTCTTTTGTTTCTTCCTTCTTATTTTTTATTTTATATGTTGTTCTTTCTGGATCTTTCTGCTTTTATAGGCTCTTACTATGTTATTTCTTATCCAGACTCCACTTGTGTGATTATACTGGGTATTTTATTGTTGTAGTGTGTTATTTCATATCCGTTTTGTCTTAATACGTTACTGCTGCTTTTAGTTGTTTGAGACCATAAAAAGGGGTAAAATTCAGAAATAGCCTCATTTCATAATTGAAAATCATTTTGAGATTATCACTCCAATGTACAATTCTTTCGTTCAATGCCTCTAATTATTCTAATAAAACCTCTGCTTATGATTCTGCACATATCTATGGAAATTGTTTTTTGCCCCACATATGTTAGTTCTGATTTTTACGTGTGAATCATGTTTGATTATCTATCATTCTTTCTGAGTTTCTTTCTTTCCGTGTTTCTTTTTAATTCTTGTACTTTCTCCCTCCTTTTTTTCTTTTCTAATGCTGCATTTCGTTCGTTCCTCGCCTTAATCAACCTAAAATCCGTGCAGGTCTTTGCATTACTTACGTGGGCTTGTTTTTGATGAATGGACATGGTCAACCTGCTCTCCTGTATCTCGTGCCATGCACATTAGGTATGACAAAATTGATGACCACTTGATTGAAATCGTTGTTTAGTTTTTTCATCGTTTTAAAACCTTTATCGTCTAGGAACTTGTGTGGTACTGGGGGCAGTGAGACGCGAATTGAAAGACCTTTGGACCAATTGCGATGAATCAAAACAAATGGCTGAAGCGCGTCTAGGAAGTGCTTGATAAAGCTTTTGAAGAATATAAAGGTGACAAAGCACAAGCCATTGGTATGTTTCATGCTGCAAAAGTTGTAAATAGAGTTTGAAGTTTTCCAAAGGAATACTTCACTATCCTTCTCTCTATGTATATTCAATCATTCAATTGATTATTATGTAACATCACAAGAATCACAAAACAAGGAGAATGTTGTAACTCATTGAATTACTTTCAATAGTAAATAATTCCCATTTTGTTTTACCATTTACAAATAGTAGAGAAGTTCCAATTTATTTTTGTACTAGGTTACCCACGCAAATCTTTCTAAACTTTTGAACAACTTTTTCAATAATCGACTGTTGATAAGAAAAAAAGTAAATTTTAGTAGGTTTTAAAAACATTTCAACAAAAATTCAATGATTTGACATTACTGCATATCTAAAGAATTGTAAATATATATTGAATGATTAAAAATATCTTGAGTTCTAATCATTTTTATCTTTTATATAATTTATCATAATATATGTTTGATGATATAATTGTGTTGTTAAAATTGAGTGATGTTTTTATATAGCGATTAAACATAATTTTTTCTATTTTTTTGTTCATGAAAAATATAGAATTAGATAATTTTATGGTTAGAATAACTCCTTGGGAAAAAAAATTATGTAAACGCTTTCAATAATCAATATTAGTTATAAATAAGTTAAGACCGTTAAAAATGTACACCACAACAACAAAAATAAATTTTTTTAGAGACAATCTACTTGTCTGAGGTAAAACGTTCAATACTTTTAGTTATTGTTACTTTGTTACTCTAACAAAATATATAGAAGGAGAAAAATTAATTTGAAACAATAGCAAAATAATATTGTTGACCCTTTTAGAGATTCATTATTTATTAAACTGCTGCTTTGAAAGCCCTTCTAGATGCTTCATCAATGCAACTTTATGATTTTTTTAAAAATATGTATGTATAATTGTTGCATTATTAAAGTATAAGTAGATCAAAATGTTGGATTCTAGACTCATGTTAAAGAAATATTTTCGAACATTAAAAAATAAAAAATGAGTCTAACTTCGATAACTCAAATGCTCAGCAATAACTTAGAACATAAAAGACAACAAATCTATGTTAATAGACATATCTTTTGTAGCTTAAGATATTTCTTTTATTTAGAGAGAGTTTTGTTTCGTATTCTTCAAATTAAGCTTGCCGAAAATAGTAACAACTCACACAAACAATATTTAGAAAAGTTGAATGAGAAGGAAAAAAAGAAAAACATTAAAAGGATGAAAGTTTTGTCCAAGTGAGCTCTTGTCACTAAAACAAACTATTGGTGGCGACTATTATCGGTATTAGGAGCTGATTTTGCCACTAAAAACATTCTTTTACTTGCGGTATTATATGTATTAGGCGATTAATCTTGTCACTAAAAATAATTATTAGTGGCGACTATTATATGTATTAGCAGCGACTAATTTTGCAATTAATACATTCTTTTAGTGGCAACTAATGTTGCTACTAACACATTCTTTTAGTCGCGACATTTATATGTATTAAGCAGCGACTCATGTTGCTACCGAAACATTCTTTTAGTGGCGATTCTTATATGTACTTGCAGCGACTAATTTTGCCACTAAAAACATACTTTTTGTGGCGACTATTATAGGTCTTAGAAGCGACTAATATTGCCACTAAAACATTTGTTTTAGTGGCTACTGTGATAGACATTAGCAGCGACTAAAGCATACTTTTAGTGGCGATTAATAAAAGCATTAGCAGCGATTAATGTTGCTACTAAAACATACATTTAGTGGCGACTGTTATAAGTATTAGCAGCGATTAATGTTGCCACTAAGACGTACATTTAGCGGCGACCATTATAAGCATTAGCAGTGACAAATGTTGCCACTAAAACATTATTTTAGTAGCAACATTTATAGGTATTAGCAGTGGCGAATCTTGTTACTAAAACAAACTATTAGTGGCGACTATTATAGGTATTAGCTGCGACTTATATTACCACTAAAACATTCTTTTATATATATACTAGTAAAATTATCCGCGCCTCGCATGAAAATTTAATTTTACGAAATTTATAAAATAATACTTATAACCTATTAGTCATTTAAAGTAAAACACTACAAAGAAAGTGATAATTATAACATCTTATCATTTATCTTTCAATCAATCATCTTTAATTTGATTTTATAATTTATGATTTTACTTTCAGGAAGTGTTACTATTCGATATTTTTGAGGAATCAAATGCATC
The DNA here is from genome assembly GCA_029007595.1 of Solanum commersonii. Lineage (NCBI taxonomy): Eukaryota > Viridiplantae > Streptophyta > Magnoliopsida > Solanales > Solanaceae > Solanum > Solanum commersonii. The sequence continues at coordinate 517,075 of JAJTWQ010000128.1, read as the reverse complement.
AACCAGTAATATTAAATATTCTAATAAATAAATAATCGTTGATGTAGAAATAAATAAATTATAGAAGGTTGGAAAAAGTGAACATATATTCTAATTCTAACGTGTAGAAAGTTCAGTATTACCTTTTGTTTTACATATATCATTTAAAGTTTCCATTTAAATGTATCATAAATAATTATTGAAATGAAAATTAAAGGAAAAATGTATCATACTGGACAACAAATCAACTTATTATATATACTTGAAAGGGAAAATATTACACAAAACTATTCAATTTGTTTGGTTGTTTTTTTAAAATCAACACAACAAAGTGATGAAGTTCAATTTGAAACCACACTTCTATTCCAATCACAGTGTTGAAAACACATCTATTACTTCAAGAAAAGTATTTACAATTTGCAGTAAACTTGAGAAATCTGTCCATATTTCATATTGAATATGAGCAATTAATATATTGTGTATTTATCTATTTCTTTAGGATCAAAAGATGTTGCAATCTAGTCATATTCCTTTAAAGGTCATCTGGCACATCCTTGAAATTATGTCAAAAGTTTATTAATTTTTGTCTTCTTTTCCTGGTTCAATTCGCACATCAAGGTGCGATAAAGTTTTTAAGATCTTTATGTGTTTACATTGACATACCAAATTTGAATTTTGTCTTCAAGATATGGTAGTACAGATCTTTAAGGAATTATTTTACTCTACTTTCAACAATTTTAGTAGAGAAAACTTGCATGATACTTAATTAACGTGTGTTATTTAATATGTACTAACAAATACTTATAATAATAACTTTGAAGAAACATAAACAACAAAGTTTAAAAGATATACTAAAAAACAACAATTAATAAAATAAGCATAAATTAATGACTGTAAAAAAAATATATATCAAAATCTGTAACAATGGAATGAAACAGAAAAGAAAAAATCGAGTCTACTAAATGCATAATGTACCCTTAAGAAAATTATTCCCCTCTAGTACCCGAGGTTTAAAGAAATAGATCATCTCAGGATAGGACGATTCTATTTACCAGTTTATTTATACAAAAAACAATGGTGAAGTGAGTCACTCAACATGAGCAAAGTACACAAATATTTAATTGTGCAAAAGAAGAAGAAGAAGTAGTTCAGAATTTTTGTTGTTTTAAAATGAGAGGACATCTCTCTATTTTTAAACAACAAAGGGTAGTATAAACAAATATTTATTGTGCCTTATCAGAAAGGTCACAACTCTTTCGAAAAGGTCACAACTCTTTCGGAAATGTCACAACCTTTCATAAAAGTCACAACTTTTCATAAAAGTCGCAACTCTTCATAAAAGTCACAACTCTTCAAAAAAGTCGCAATTTTTCATAAAAATCGCATTTTTTCATAAAAGTCACAAATTTTCATAAAAGGGGAAGACTAGTTTTGGAAATAAATAAATTAAAAGGGAATCCTGGATTCTAGTGACGCCACGTAAGCAGGCCTAAGGTTCTCTTTTATATATATACTAGTAAAATTACCCGCGCTTCGCGCGAAAATTTAATTTCACGGAATTTATAAAGTAATACTTAAAACCTATCAGACATTAAAACTAAAACATTATATTATCTTGCATACAAGATTACGTAGTAACAAACATTAATAATGTAAACGAAAATGAAAATTATTTCATTTTATCATTTAGCCTAAATAACATTAGCATAAATTATTAATTAATGATTGTAAAAATACATACCAGGATCTGTAACATAAGCAATAGTGTCAATGAGTCACTCAACATGATCAAAGTGTACAAATATTTAATTAGGAGGTTCAAAATTTTCGTTGTATTAAAATGAGAGAAAATACCTCTATTTATTGACAACAAAAGGTAGTGTGGACAAATGTTATTGTGCCTTATCAGAAATGTTACAACTATTTGAAAAAGTTGCAACACTTCGGAAAGGTCACAACCTTTCATAAAAGTCATAACTTTTCATAAAAGTCGCAACTCTTCATTAAAGTCGCAACTCTTCATAAAAGTTACAACTTTTCATAAAAGTCACAACTCTTCAATAAAAGTCGCAACTTTTCATTAAAGTCGCAACTTTTCATAAAAGGGAAGGCTAACAACTTTTCATAAAAAAGAAGGCTAATTTGGAAATAAATAAATTAAAAGGAAATCCTGGTTTGTGGTATTGCCACGTAGGTGGGCCTAGGATTCTCTTTCATATATATATGATATGATGATTAGCAGATGTTATCCTTTTGATACTCCTTTTTGGGACTCTTTTGGACATTGTGTGAATTCCAAAACGAGGTTCAAATTATTACATAGACAAAATTACTAGGCGATTTCTTCCTATTTGTCCTAATATTGGTGTACAAATTTATCTGGTATCTATTGATGGTGGGAGGTAACAAATACCCTCTGAAATTAGTTGAGTTGTTGGTAGGAGGTGACAAATATAAAGTATTTCGTGGAATTAATTAAGATGCATGCAAGTTGATCTAGGCATAAAAATAATTAAAAAAAAAGATCCCTCCCATGGATTTAATTAAAGATCTAGTGTGTACCATAAAAACTTATAATATTACTAGTGGAGCTTTTATTTCATTTCAAAACACGGAAAGAATATATAGCGTCAGCCTTAGTTGAAAGTGAAAGTATTTTCCAAATTCCATACACATTGGAACCGTGGAAGAACAAACACTATTCTTCTTCTTCAACAACTTTGAGCTTCAGATATGAAATCGTCTTTGTTACGAGTACAAATCCAAATTTAATCGGAGTAAAGAAGTGAAAGAAGCATCCAAGAATTAGCATTGCAGTACTACGTACCTCTGGTTTTCTACTCATTTGAGAATGTAAGTTTGAATTTACAAATCTTTGGGCAATTGTTTATAAATTTTATGCAGAGCGTGTCTTTTTTGGTTTTTGAAATTCTATCAGAAGTTAGTTCTGAAATTTTGGGAAAAGAAATTACTTATTCCGTTTACTTTTACTTGTCCACTTTGGACTTTGCAGATGCTTAAGAAACAATAATTGATATGAGTATTTTTACAATATTAAGTATTGGAAAATGATTAGGGAAATAAGTAATTAATACTCCATGTTAAAACATGGGAAAAAATCGTCTTTTTTTATATGTTAAAATTGACAAATAAAAATTAAAATCTATTTTTGGAATAATGGACAAGTAAAAGTGAACCGAGAGAGTATTAGGTTAAGATCTTCAAAATTATGGTCAGCTGAGCTATTTGTTCTTCCAAGATGTAGCATAAAAGAGTTCTGCTACATTCATGTTAAGAAAAGAAGAAGATGAACGCACTAAGCTATAATGTGTGTGCATATATATCTTATACCCAAAAAGAAGAAGGGAAAAGGGTCTCATATCCCCTCAACTTTGCGATTTAGAGATGATATATCCTTCGTTACAAAAGTAGCTCACATATACCCCTACCGTTACATAAATGGACCTGATTATTTGATAGGCCTAGTAGATTAGTTAACTTTGACTTATTTGCCAATCTATTTATTCTAGGGCAAGCAATCAGTTCTAATATAGTTATTTCTACTTCTACCAGCAGTAAAGAAATCAAGATAACTGACATGGAAAACGTTCTGAAGGGTGAAAGAACTTCCACCTCAATTGATGAGGAAGTGGTTGGTTTTAAGGATGATGCTGAAAACATAATTCAACAATTGACGGGTGGAACGAAGGAACTAGACATTGTCTCGATTGTTGGAATGCCTGGACTAGGCAAAACAACTTTGGCTACAATGGTTTTCACTCATCATTGTATTGATAAACACTTTGACGTTCGAGCATGGTGCTCTATTTCAAAAGAATATAATTTGAGGAAGGTGTTCTTAGAGATTCTTAAACAAGTTGTAGGCAATATGGATGATAGCCCATCTGAAGACTTGCCTGACAAGTTGCGCAAGAGTCTAATGCACAAAAGATACCTCATTGTTTTAGATGATATATGGGAAGTTGAGGCTTGGGAAGAGTTGCAGTTATCGTTCCCGGATGATGAAAATGGAAGCAGAGTAGTGCTAACAACTCGAGATGAGGAAGTGGCTAGGCAGCTTAAGCACCACAGTGATCCATATTTTCTTCGATTTCTCACCGTGGATGAGAGCTGGGACTTGCTTCAGAAGAAAGTATTTCAAGGAGAGATTTGTCCCCCAGAGCTACTTAAAACAGGATTACAAGTTGCTCAAAACTGCAAGGGATTACCTCTTGTGATTGTTTTGATTGCCGGAATTATTGCAAAGCAAAGGGAAGCCTCTTTGTGGCTTGGGTTCGCAGAAGATTTGAGTTCCCATGTTTTAGAAGAGCAAAGCATGAAGATAATAGAATCAAGTTATGACCATTTGGAAGACCATTTAAAGTCTTGCCTGCTTTACATGGGATTGTTTCCAGAAGACCATCAATTTCCAGTATTCAATTTGCTAAACTTGTGGATAGCGGAAAATTTTATACACAGCGTGGACACAGAGAACGTTGAAGAAGCATCTAAAATTTGCTTGAATGATCTAGTGAACAGAAGCTTAGTAATTGTTTCTCAAAGGAGAGAAGATAATGGTGAGATAGAGTACTGCACTGTTCATGATGTAGTGCATGAGTTTTGCATGAGGAAACTTACAAAAGAAAAGTTTATGCAGTACCGACCTTCAAAGGAACCCCACTATATTAAGTTTATCCATGATGATCTTGTTCACCAATTGTTGCAGTATACAGAATCATCGGATAGGATTCCAATGTTGGCAGGCTTGAAGGAAGGAGAGTCTTTTGCTCAATGTCATGATAGGTCTCTTGAGTTTCTTGCTCATCCGCAGTCCCGTGTTTGGGAAAAGACTTTTCGTTTACTCGATAACTTAAGATTTATTCGGGTGTTGCATTTGTCAGATGTCTGTTTGGAAAGACGTTCTTGGACTACTGCAGTGCAAGTAGTAACTCACTTGAGGTATCTTGCAATTTGTACCCAAGAATTTGATTTCCAGTGGGTATCACACCTACACTATCTACAAACTTTGCAGGTGGTAGGGAATAGTGATTTTTCAAGGCGTTTCGAGACATCCCCATCTATTTGGAAAATGAAGAAGCTAAGACATGTGGATATACAGAATTTTTCCTTCAAATGGGAAGACAACGATCGAGCACTTTTCGAAGAATCTTCAGGAATTTCGTTACCAAACTTGAAGACTTTTGGGAAGTGTCGTATATACTTGGCTGATAAGACTCCAGAGTTCTGGTGGAGATTTCCAAATATTGAACAACTCAAGCTTCACTTTATTGAACCAGGTTATGAAGTTGATATGCCTAATCTTGAAGAACTTCCACTTCAATCTCTCGAACTGTGTTTATCACGCCCGATTTCCGGCTACAAATCCATAGGACGTGCCAGCTGTGTTGTCTTCCCTTCAAATCTAAAGGATTTGTCCCTTGATAGACTTTGCCTAACAGAAGAAGCTTTTTCACAACTTGCAAGTTTGCAAAACCTTGAAAGTCTCAAACTACGGAATATATACTTTCAGCCGGAAGGTAGATTCAGGCAGTCTGGATATAGCATATGTTGGGATGTCAGTGATTATGAGTTCCTAGCACTCAAATACTTGCTTTTACAGAATGTTCTTATGACAGAATGGCGCTCATCAGAGTCATCCTTCCCTGTGCTGGAGAAATTAATTATAAACAAATGCACAATTCTGTGTGGTAAGATCCCTTCTAGCTTTGTGGATATCCTGACATTGAAGTTGATTAAGTTGATATGCTGCAACACCCTACTTGAGGATTCAGCTTTCAACATTAAAAATGAAGTGGAAGAGATCGCAGGATGTGATAGTCTCCAAGTTCATATTCAGTATCAATCAGACAGTAAGTTATATCATTAATGCCAGTTTAACCATGGATAGTATTCCGGAAAACTGTTTGGACTTAAGAGAAACTTTATTTAGGTAAAATAATTCATTCAGGTAACATTTTGATTTTTCTCTCTATTTTTCTTTCTTTCTTTATAGGATATGCAGATGCAGATTTTGCAGCAGAATGCTTCAGTGTTTGGGATCAAGAAAACAACCGTAGCTCACTGACGCCTTTTGACTTGAGGTTGCAAATGACTTATGTTCCCATGTTTGTAATGACCTATTAGTTCGTTTTGAGTTTTAAAATCCCTTTCCCCTACTTGAGACTTTCAGTATGTTCATTTGGTGTTTTATGACTTGTGGCCTGTGGGTATGGGTGGCACGGGTTCCAAGAGGCTCAGATGAATTTTGGAATGTTAGAACCAAAGTCATGTGATGAGACGGGCTCGAATTCAAGATTTTAGTAGGTTCATAGGATGAGTTTGAACTTGTACATATGTTTGCACTGCAACTCGAGAGGTTCAGTGAGATTTGGCTTTTTGGGTGCTAATTTCCTATTTCAGCTGCACCAGATTTTTTTTTCCTACTGCATCAGGGTTTTGTGCTTTTTGATCATGGGAGGAGGAGTGGAAATCACATAAGGTTGTTTTGCCTGGGGTTGGTTGATACAATTGTGGTAAAGAGTCAGCTTTACTTATATCGCATCATAACTCTTATTTGCGCATTTTATTTAGTTGTTGGGTTGAATCTGTGCATATCTTCTCTGTAGGTTGGTTTTGTGTATTTTTTTATAACAATGTTCGGTTAGATATACTTCTATGTTGTTATTCTATGTCTGTTGAGATCACATAAGCTGATCAGGATGAAACACAAGCATTTGAAAGACCAACCCTTGTTACTATCGATGATACTTGTTGAGTACACGTTATATTTTTGTACTCATACTACACTTATTGCATTTTTTGTACAGTAATGTATCCCCGTGATAGCGGCTGTCATGACTGAGTTTAGAGTTTGCTTGGAGATATCAGGGTGAGCTACTTGGCTAGTTCGTAGCATCGTGGACTCACTCTCTTATTTTACTGGTAATGTTCTGTTTTCATCCACAGTGTATCAAGAAGTACCCCTGAGAATTCTCCAGGTGAGATTCCTTGAGAGACTTAATGGGGCATTCTTCGTGTTCGAGGATGATGATGGTTGCTTCTGGGCGGGGGAGGAGCCATGTAGAGCCAAGGAGTTCGTCTGAACCATCTTTGACGAAAACTTACACTGTTATATATAGTAAATGTGTAATACTTTTGACTTCTTCATGTGTTTAATTTTGAAACTCTTAGTAAAAGTCAAGGTTCCGCTATTGCTTCTGGCATGAAAAATATTGCAGATGTTGATTAAATTGAGGAGATGCACGAAGTCACTTGAGGATTCAGCTCTGAACATTAAAGAAGAAGTAGAAGGGTGCGTTTGGTATGAAGGAAAATATTTTCTTTTTTCTCATGTTTGGTTGGTGAATAGAAATATTTTCCGAAAAAGATTTTTAGTGTTTGATTTATGAATGAAAAATATTTTTGAGAAATATCTTTTATTTTTACTAGAGTAGAAAATAATTTTTGAAATTGAAAATATTTTTTAAAAACAAACTTAAATTTTTTGGGAGGTGGGGGGTTGGTAGGGGGTGGGTGAGGGGGGTTGAGGATAGGAGTGAAAAATTGAAATTTTGAAGTTGAAATATTTTTTAAAAACGAACTTAAAATTATTTTTTTGGGGGGTGGGGGGGTGGTAGGGGTGAGTGGGGTGGGGGCGCTAGGTATGGGTGAAAAATATGAAATTTTGAAATTGAAAATATTTTTTAAAAACAAACTTAAATATTTTTTTTGGAGATGGGGGGTGGGGGTGGGGGTTCGAGGGTAGGGGTGAAAAAATGAAATTTTGAAATTGAAAATATTTTTTAAAAATAAACTTGAAATTATTTTTTTTGGGGAGGGGGGGGGGGTCGAGGGGTAGGGGTGAAAAAATGAAATTTTGAAATTGAAAATACATTTTAAAAACAAACTTGAAATTTTTTTTGGGGGTGGGGGTTGGTAGGCGTGGTTGGGGGGTGGTTGGGGGGGGTCAAGGGTAGGGTTAAAAAATGAAATTTTGAAGTTGAAAATATTTTTTAAAAACAAACTCAATTTTTTTTTGGATGGGGGGGGGGGGGGTGATCGAGGATCGGGATGAAAAAATAAAAATTTGAAGTTGAAAATATTTTTTAAAAACAAACTTTAATTTTTTTCTTTTTGAAGGGGGGGAGGGGTTGATAGGTGGGCGAGGGTAGTGGGTGGGGGTAAAAAAATAAAAAATTGAAATTAGAAATATCTTTTAAAAACAATTTTTAATAATTTTTTGGGGAGGGGGTGGGGGGTACGGGTGAAGGTGGGGTAAAAAAATTGAATCTAAAAACAAGTTTTAAAATTATTATTTTTTGGGAGGGGGTGGGGGGGTTGGGGGGTGGTTTGAGGGTAGGTTGTAATTTGAAGTTCGAAGAGAATTTTGGAAAATGTTTTCCTTAAGTTTTGAAGGGAAATCATTTTCCTTAAATTTAAGGAAAATGAGTTGATTTGAAAAACATTTTCCAAAACATTTAGTCCAGTCAAACATGAGAAAATTAAAAAATATTTTTCGGAAAATGTTTTCCTTCATACCAAACACACCCGAAGACATCACAGGATGTGAAAGTCTTCAAGTTTTGTCTTATTTGATTTAGAGATAATGGTGTAAAAACACAGTTGAAATATTTATCTTTTTTCGATTTTTCTATTTGAACTATCAAGTGTTTGTATTTTTTATTTGAACTATTATGAACTATTTATTGAAACATGCTTCGAAATTAATGAGTCAGCTTTCATGTGGACGAAATCTTATGAGCAAATTAAGTTGTTATATATCTTGAAGATTTTATTCAAAAACTTGGTCTAGTTATCTTCGATATATATTCAATCGATTATTTTGTAAGAATTTCCAACTGGAGTCAAAGAATAGACTCAAAATTACACTCCCTCACTTCCAATCTATTTGTTTTGATATTTTTTTTTTTAGTTTGCTTAAAAAAGATATTTTTTTCCCCACAATTTTTTAATATTACAAAATTAAAGAATACGCTAAAACTCACACATAGTGAATTTGGCATACAATCGCTGGAAAGAGCCCGCCTTTGTTGAAAGTTCAACTTGCTTGTTTTTTGTTTTTTTTCGATAAACTGTGAATATTTAACTTGCTTGTTGCCAGGGGCGACTCAACGTAATTGGGGGCCTAAAGTAAAATTTCAATTGACGCTTAACAAATTTCATACATATTTATTTTAAAATTTATTTTTCTAACTATTTAGATGCATATTATTACTTAACTTTTTTTATAGATGATTTTTTCGAGTACTACTTTTTATTTATAATTATTAGTTTTAGGTAAGATTTTATCAATTTAATATTGAAAAATATTATTTTATTAAAGCAATCATTATATGAATTGTTAACACAATTCTATAAGTAATAAGTTGATAAACTTTAAGCAAAAATGAGTTTTAAAAAATAAATAATGTAAATGTTAGCAAAGAAATGTAATAAAATATATATACTATATACTTTTTATTATAAATAATTATTATTTTAAATAAAAAAATAACACATAATTTATTCTTGATAAAGATTTGAGACCTTCCAAAATTGGGGGCTAAGGCATATGCCTTAATTTTTATAAGGCAGAGCCGCCCCTGCTTGTTGCCTGCTCTTTCCAAGTGACCTCTCATATGTGCACCAAACAAAGATTCTTTTTCTTCTTCAATTTGAGCTTCAGATCTGAAATTGCCTTTGTTATTTTTGTGGACATAAATTTAAATTTATTCGAACTTCAATAAACATAGAGGAATTAGCACTGCAGTACTACGTACCTCTGGTTTTCTTTCTCATTTCAATGTAAGTTTCAAATTTCTTCCTATTCTTACTGCTCCAATTGAGAATCTGCCTTCTTTTATTTTTGAAATTCTGACAAAAGTTACACATTTATGAAATTTTGGGGAATTACTTGAAAATTATGGTCAGCTGAGCTCTTTGTTCTTTCAAGATGTAACATACAATAGCTCTTTAATTAATGTGTCTATATATAGCTTATATGTCTTTGTATCTACTATCTCTCTATATCCAAAAAAGAAAAAAACAAGTCTTTACCCATTTTGCATGTGGGGACTTGATTCTTTTTCATTATACATAGTGAAGGTAATATTCGATCTCACGATCTTTTTTATGGGCCAAATAAGTGAATTTTTTTTTAATATAGTGACGGTAAGATTCAATTTCAGGATCTTTGACTACTCTAATATTATATCGAAATATGTGAACATCACACTTTTGTTAATTAGTTTTATTCTCAACAACTTCTTCACATATGTACTTGTTCTTGAGCCGAGAATCTAGCGAAAATAAACTTCCTGTTAATTTTTTTGTAAATTTAAGGTACCACAATTGTTAAGTGCATACTTAAAAGAAATTATTTTGAACCTTCAAACATAACAGATCATGTTTGCTACTTGTGACAAATTACTTAAATGATCAAAACTAGGGGTAGGCTTCATATGGTATATATCCAATTATTATAATATATCGAAAATTTTAATACCGTCATTTCAGTATTATGATATTTGATATGGTATATGGTATACATTTTTTTTTAATATCTGGTATGGTATTTGGTATTTAAAAAATAACATATCGAAATATCAAATACCACATCGAAGTATAAATATATTATTAAAATACTAACAAATATGCAATCTAGTATTTGTATAAACTAAATGTTTAGAAGTTGAAACTTTGACTACTCTATTTTGATTGAAATGTAATTGATTAGCAAAAGGGGCTGTTTGTACTCTATTTTAAATATTTTTTTTTACATGTGTAATTTGTTAGTATGATACAATTAAGATCTTTTTTTAATTGTCAAAGTCATAATACTCTATTATACGAATATATATTAGTCGAAATTGAACAAACTATCAAAACCGAACTTTAGAATACCGAACCATACTAAATTAAATTGATATGATAATAACTAAATGTTTTTAAAATCGAAAATCGAAATTACAATAACAAAACATTCAAATATCGTACCATACCATACCATGTACACCCTCAAAACTATTAATTAGAGCATACTTAACGACTATTTTAAGCTTACCCTTAAATATAAGGGACGATTTTCGTCTTTTTCCCACTCCCACTCAACTATTAATTACTATATTATCCCTCCATTCACCATATGCTTTCATATTCCAAATCCTTTTAAGTTATAAGAAGCTGCAGCTTCTCTCTCATAATTGAAGGTCAGATTTCTTCTTAGGTTCCTGTTTTTTTATGTATATATATTTTGTCTATATTTATCATTTATCATAAGATAACACTTTTATGTCTTATTTGAGAAGATCATGTAGTTTATGTTCTGAACTTCTGATTATGATTTTTTTTTTTCTCCAAAAATGTCACACCAGATATAGAAAGGTCACTTGGATTAAATCCATATTTTTTGGCTGTGTAAACTTAACTGTACTAAGATCTAAGAATAAGTAGCTAGCTATGGTGCTGGGACTCTCGAGAAACCCTGTGGGATCCTTAAAAATATATACTCTCTCTGTCTCATTTTATGTGTCGTCATTTGACTAGCTTGTCAAAGTATTTAAGAGAAAAATGAAGAATTTTGAAACTTGAAATCTTAAATAATCTTTAGATAATTGTGTGGTTATAATTATTTAATAGGTAAAAGAGAAATTTTAAAGTTAAATTGTTTCTAGTAGTAGTAAGGTCACATTCCTTGTTAGATGAACTAAAAAGAAAAGGTTGCCACATACAATGGGATGGAGGGAGTACTATATTTGAAGGATCTGACATGCACCCGTTCAATATTTTTGTTGGTAAGTAGTTTGAGTTAAGTGGTTTCAAGAATAGGAAAGCTTAAAAATGGAGTGTGTTAATACAAAGAGAGTTAAAATTTGCTAAAAGACTATACCTTTGAGGTCACGAAAAGTGATATTTTAGGTGTTTTATTTTTACTATTAACTCTAAATAGTATCCAAGAGAAGATTGACTTTCAGTATTCCCTCTAGGAAATGATCTTTTCTAGGAAACTATGAATATAATCTTTAAATCCCTAAAGCTAGTAGATTGTTGAATTTTGACATGTTTGGCAATCTAAATAATTCTAAGTGATTGTGCAATCAGTTGTAACATAGTTATATTTACTCCTAACTGCAGTAATTGGCATGGAGAACGTTCTGAGCAGTGAAAGAACCCCTTCTCGTAGTTTTCCATCAATTGATGAGGAAATAGTTGGTTTTGAGGAAGATGCGGAAAGTATAATTGGCATGGAGAATGTTCTGAGCAGTGAAAGAACCCCTTCTCCTAGTTTTCCATCTATTGATGAGGAAATATTTGGTTTTGAGGAAGATGCGGAAAGTATAATTGGCATGGAGAACGTTCTGAGCAGTGGAAGAACCTCTTTTCGTAGTTTTCCATCAATTGATAAGTTAACACTTGATTTTGAGGAAGATGCGGAAAGTATAATTGGCATGGAGAACGTTCTGAGCAGTGAAAGAACCTCTTCTTCTAGTTGTCCATCAATTGATGAGGAAATATTTGGTTTTGAGGAAGATGCGGAAAGTATAATTGGCATGGAGAACGTTCGGAGCAGTGAAAGAACCCCTTCTCGTAGTTTTCCATCAATTGATGAGGAAATAGTTGGTTTTGAGGAAGATGCGGAAAGTATAATACAGAAATTGACTGGATGTACCAAGGAACTAGACGTTGTCTCGATTGTTGGAATGCCTGGACTAGGCAAAACAACTTTGGCTAAAAAGGTGTTCACTCATCCAAGCGTGGATAAACATTTTGACGTTCAAGCATGGTGTTCTATTTCAAAAGAATATAATTTGAGGAAGATGTGCTCTGAGATTCTTAAACAAGTTTTAGGCAGTGTGGATGGTATACGAAATGAAGACATGCCTGACAAGTTGCGCAAGAGTCTAATGAACAAGAGATACCTCATTGTTTTAGATGATATATGGGAAGTTGAGGCTTGGGAAGAGTTGCAGTTATCTTTCCCAGATGATGAAAATGGAAGCAGAGTAGTGCTAACAACTCGAGATGAAGAAGTGGCCAGGCAGCTTAAGCACCACAGTGATCCATATTTTCTTCGATTTCTCACGGTTGATGAGAGCTGGGACTTACTTCAGAAGAAAGTATTTCAAGGAGAGATTTGTCCCCGAAAGCTACTCAGAACAGGATTACGAGTTGCTGAAAGCTGCAAGGGATTACCTCTTGTGATAGTTTTGATTGCTGGAATTATTGCAAAGAAAAGGGAAGCCTCTGTATGGCTTGAGATCGCGAAAGATTTAAGGTCCCATGTTTTAGAAGAGCAAAATATGAAGATAATAGAATCAAGTTTCGATTATTTGGAAGACCATTTGAAGTCATGCCTTCTTTACATGGGATTGTTTCCAGAAGACTACAAATTTCCAGTGTCCTATTTGCTAAACTTATGGATAGCTGAAAATTTTATACACAACATGGGCTTAGAGAACATAGAGGAAGCATCTAAAATTTGCTTGAATGATCTAGTGAACAAAAGCCTAGTAATTGTTTCTGGAAGGAGAGAAGATAATGGTGAGATAGAGTACTGCACTGTTCATGATGTAGTGCATGAGTTTTGCATGAGAAAACTTACAAAAGAAAAGTTTATGCAGTACCAACTTGCAAAGGAACCTCGGTCACGCAAGTATATCCATGACTATCTTGTCAAACATTTGTTGCAGTATGAAAAGTTATTGGATAAAATTCCAATGTTGGCAGGCTTGAAGGAAGGGGAGTTTGTTGATCAGTGTAATGCTAGGCCTCGTGAGTTCGGTTATAAATCAAACCCCTCTCCGGATGATGGGATACGTCTTTTCCGTGTACTTGAGAACTTAAGATTTATTCGGGTATTGCATTTGTTGGATGTCAACTCGATAAGACGTTCTTGGGTTACGGCAGTGCAAGTAGTAACTCACTTGAGGTATCTTGCAATTCGTACCCAAGAATTTGATTTCCAGTGGGTATCACACCTACACGATCTACAAACTTTGCAGGTGGTGGGAAATGATGATCAACTTTCGGGGTACTTTGAGACATCACCTTCTATTTGGAAAATGCAGAAGCTAAGACATGTGGATATACAGGATTTTTCCTTCAAATGGGAAGACAATGATCGAGCACTTTTCGAAGAATCTTCAGAAACTGTGTTACCAAACTTGAAGACTTTTGGGAAGTGTCGTATATACTTGGTTGATAAGACTCCGGAGTTCTGGTGGAGATTTCCAAATATTGAACAGCTCAAGCTCCACTTTATTGAACCAGGTTATGAAGTTGATATGCCGAATCTTGAAGAACTCCCACTTCTATCTCTCGAACTGTGTTTCTCACGTGCGATTTCAGGCTACAAATCCATAGGACGGGCCAGCTGTGTTGTCTTCCCTTCAAATCTGAAGGCTTTGTCCCTTGATAGACTTTGCCTGACTGAAAAAGCTGTTTCACAACTTGCAAGACTGCGAAACCTTGAGAGTCTCAAACTACGTGAAGTATACTTCAAGTCTGAAGATAGATATGGGCAGCCTGGATATAGCATATGTTGGGATGTCAGTGATTATGAGTTTCGAGCACTCAAATACTTGAACCTACAGAATGTTCTCGTGACAGAATGGCGCTCCTCAGAAGAATCTTTCCCCGTGCTTGAGCAACTAATTATAAACAATTGCATAATTCAGTGCGGTCAGATCCCTTGTAGCTTCGTGGATATCCCAACACTGAAGTTGATTAAATTGATTCGCTGCAACAAGTATCTAAAGCTTTCAGCTCTCGATATTAAAAATGAAGTGGAAGAGATTGCAGGATGTGATTGTCTCCAAGTCCTTAGCCAGAACGAATATTTCGATGGTAAGTGCAAAATCATTCATTCATTCATGTAACATTATGTGCGCTGTGTTATATGTATAAAATTAAGAAAAACTTCATGAAAGCAAAATCATTCATTCATTTAACATTTCTCAAATAGTTTTTTTTCCAATGTCTCAGTTATGGATGTAGATTTTGCAACAGACTGCTTCGGTGCTTGGGATCGAGGAGACCACCATAGAGTGGCTGGATAAGTTTTCTCAAGGGTTAGTTCATTGTGTTTCTTTTGGTTCCCATAACACAATTTCTGCTTCTCAAATGAAGGCATAAGGTTTAGGCTTGAAACACAATACCTGAAGACATCTGGTACAGAAGGGCATGTCAAAAGAGCACAAGTGGCAGAGAACTTATGTTGCTTAGATTCTTCAAAATTGTTGTCGTATCCATGTTGCTACTTTTGGAGGATCCGACACGCCGCCAAAGTTAATTTTGAAGAGCCAGTAACCATTTGGAAAGAGAACATGCAAGATGCTTAACACTCTGTTTGAATCATTGTTACCCATTGTATTGTATTGTATCGTTACTATACCTACAATATTTGTTTTGATTGTTACTTAAAATGTATTGTATTGTATTGTTAAATTTCGGTTACGTAACAATGAAAACCCCTATTTTATAGAACAACCAATTTGGTGTGTTCCCATTATTACTTAATTTTTTTTTCCAATTATATCTTTGCATAATATTTCAAAATACTATTTTACCCTTTACCTTATATTATTTAATTCTAGTCAAATATTCTAGAATAATTAAGGATATTTTAGTAAATTTATAAATTACAATACAGTACAATACAATCAAATCAAACAATTAAAATGTTATTAAACAACAATAAACAATACAGTCTAACCAAATTTTGTATCTATCTTACAATAGAGTACAACACAATACAATACATTATGAAACAATGGGCAACAATGATCCAAACAGAGTGTAAAAGATGCAGTTAGTCAATTCTATATAGATAATAAAAGGCAAACAATTGTATATACTTTAGTTGGTAAAGATGAATTAATTTATCATGTAGAGACACTTAAATCAGGTTAAAATTAGATTCCTTTTTGTAAATACATCAAGAACAATTAATGTTGTATATGTAATACTTGCAATCTTTCTCAAAAAAGATTTATGACTCAAATTCATTTAATTTTCACCTTGCTTTCCTAATTAGTTGTTATATTTTTTTCAATATCGTATTATCTTTTTTAAAATTGTTTTAACTTACCGCATTGAGTGGAAATTTTTTCAAAAACAATCTTTCTATCTTTCATTAAACCTTAATATTAGCAAATTGGCTCATATATGCGCTTGTATTTAATAGATCGACGGCTCAAAATACTCTAACTCTACAAATTTAAGTAAATTTTTTATCATAAATTTCAAATATTTTTTTATTTATTTTTTAAAATTTATAAAATTGGAGTCGAAGATAAAAGTTTTTGGCCCTTCAATTTGAAAATTAAAATAAAATTCCAATTTTACCCCTTCTTAATTTTAGATTATGATTATTATAAAAGGCAAAGTTGAACCTGAAAAACAAATAAGCCATTTTCATTCGTCTTACTGCTCTGCTGCACTCCACACCGTCTTGTAAGTTTCTCCTTGTCTCTTCAATCTCTATCTAATTTGACCGAAGCCCTTTTAATTTACTTGCAATTTGAGTATATTTTGTAAACCATGAATTCCAGTGAATTTGTTTTTGTGTTTAATGATGTATTTGTTCCCATTTATCGAAGAGCTGCAACTCTATTGTATTACTTCATTTTTTGATTTTTTTTCACAAATTTAAAGCATGATGTTCTTATAGTGTAGCACTAATCTGCGTATAAGTAGTAGCAGTCGAGAAAA
Source organism: Solanum commersonii (assembly GCA_029007595.1). Taxonomy (NCBI): domain Eukaryota; kingdom Viridiplantae; phylum Streptophyta; class Magnoliopsida; order Solanales; family Solanaceae; genus Solanum; species Solanum commersonii. Next base: position 500,386 of record JAJTWQ010000128.1, on the reverse strand, counting down.
ATTTGTCCTTTTTTTGGTCATATATAGTCCAAGCTCAATGACTCTGTCTATATCATTTCCTGTTTGTAGACTCAGGGGGGGATTTAGGGTATTGGAGGGGGTTCCCAAGAACGTAGTAAATTTTGTGCGGATCTTGTGTTTGTATTGAAAAATCCAGTAAGAAAAACGGCTTGGGATGTTGGGTAGTGGGTAAAAATGTAATCTTTTAAGCTTTGTTGCCCTCTTGGTCAAGGATTCGAATTCGTTGGTCACCATCCATTAGGCTTGGAACCCACAAACTTCAAATTCTTGATATGCCTCTGTTTGTAGTTTTTGTTTTAAGGGGAAACAACTCTTTTCTCCAAAATCTTACTACACTTCAATTGTTTTAGCTAAATTGCGCACATCTCTGTTCTTTTCCAGATGCATAAATGTGATGGTCTTCTCGCTAATTGAGTCTCGAAAATGGTTTACAGTCAATGGAAGCCAAAGATTGTGCCATCCATTGCCATCTCTGGGAGTAGGGCATATGTGGGTTCAAATTATGTTCAAAACCAGTGGAGGGAGGAGACCTAAGAAGAAAATGTACTATAGAGTAAATGATCTAGACAGAGTCATGGAGCTTCAGAAGAAACCATCATTGATTTTACGCTTAAAATCCATAATTCAATCACAGAGAAAACAATGCGTCCTTCTTAGAGACCTTGAGAAAGAAGTTGGATTTGTGCAAAAGTGGAATTTCATGGGTATTATTGAGAAATATCCTACGATATTCCGTGTCACCGGTGGTAATGGAACTCCACCGATGGTTATGCTGACTGAAAAGGCTGATAAAATAGCACTAGAAGAAGATGAAGCAAGAGCGCAAATGGAACCTATTTTGGTCAAGAATCTAAGGAAGTTGTTAATGTTGTCGGTTGATTGCACGTTGCCACTGGAAACCATTCAACTGATTGAGAATGATTTGGGCTTGCCTAATGACTTCAGGCAGTCGCTGATTCCAAAATACCCACAATTTTTCTCAGTGAAAGACGTGAATGGAAGAACTTCCCTTCAGTTGGAAAATTGGGATTCTTTTCTAGCTGTCACTGCCCGGGAGGAAAGGTTGGCGTGTGAAGGGGTCCTGACTTCAAAAGAGAAGGTTAGAGTATTGAAAGATGGAAACTATTTCGGTCCCTTCGCATTTCAAATGCATTATCCTGCAGGATTTAGGCCGAATATGAACTACCTTAAGGAAGTTCAGAAATGGCAGAAGATGGAGTTCCCTTCTCCATACTTGAATGCTAAAAGATTTGAACTTGCTGATCCCAAAGCTCAAAAGAGAGTAGTTGCAGTGCTTCACGAGCTCCTCAGTTTGACTATGGAAAAGAGGTTGACATCTGCTCAAATAGATGCATTTCATTCCGAGTTACGGTTACCAGCTAGACTTTTGCTTTGCTTAATCAAACAACACAGTATATTCTACATCACTAATAAAGGTGTCAGGAGTACCGTGATACTTAAAGAGGCTTATGATGGGTCTAATTTGATCTGTAAATGCCCTCTGTTATTATTTAGGGATAAGTTTATAGCACTTACAGGAAGAAGAGATATTGATTCATGTATCAGTGCTCCAACATAGTTAATTTAATGAGAACAGTGGTTGACACTGTATTCTGTTCTTTTTACCCTGTTTCTCATGGGTCTTGATCAGTATTGTGTTAATCAGTAATAAGAATGGTCAAGATATTGGCAGTGATGTAGCTTTGGAAGCTGGGTGCAGCTTTTGTATTCAATTCTATCTTGAAAACAATTAAATACTGAATCAGTCATATTAATTGGAATTTTAGAGCCTAGAGGCATGCTGAAAGAAAGAGAGATGGTGTGAACTTGAATGTCTTGAGAACTATCCTGGAGATCAACTAATTTTTGTTTTGAATTTTCCTGAAAGTTGCTTTTTGGCGTCCTTGTCTGTGTATGTCACAACATTCTCTATTTATCCTCCTTAATCATAATTTTAGTTGGCATTCTGTTTAACTTCTTTTTAGAGGTCATAGAGAAGTTTCTGTATTCCCTGGAAGCTGTACTACTGGTAGCAATAAATAATAGAAGCTTCTTTCTAAAGGCCTTAAATATTCGCGAGTGTTCATATTAAGGATATCTTAGTTACTATCTGGTTCTTTGATCCAAATTTCGACAGTTTCAATGGGTCATTATTTGTTTAACTTGGTTGTTTTATATCTTGTAGAGATAAAAATATAAATATTTTTTAAGAAGCTTTTAACAAATTATCATTCTTATTTGTTAGTTCTGGTTAATTAAGGAACCTTATTGATTGAGAGTAACAATTCATAATCTTAGTAGTTCTTATAAAATTGTACTTCACGTCAAAACTTATGTACTGAAATGGTTGCATTGAGACCTTTCCAAATAATCCTTCTGAAAATCTATAACTAGTAAATTAAGGTTAGCCAGTTTGAGTTGAAACTCATTTACTATGATATCGTCGAACCTTTAAGAAGGCAGCCTCATTGGTCAATATAAAATGTCTTCTTTGTGTATAGCATGAGGGGAACTCATTGTGTGACTGCTTCACATGTTTGAGCAGATTACATTGTTGCAGAAACCATAGGACTTGAGGAGAGAGTGATGGATCGCAATCGAAGTCCACAAGGTTGGTGTATTCTTATCCAGGTTCTGATTTGCTGATTCAAAGCTTTCTTTCCTCAGTATGTTTAGCAAGGAGAGATGTCATCTTCATTGTGAAATTGCAGGTGAAACTGCCCAAATTCTTGTAGAATTCCTTGAAGTTGCCATTACGTCAGTTGTGTTCCTCAAAGGAGTTTACCCAAGTGGTAAAAGAAAAACTAGCAGAAATTCAGAGCTCTATTTTACTGCTTAAGCTAGAAAACCTCTGAATTGGATCTTTGTTCTATGAAGGGGCTTTTGAAAGGCGGCGTTACATGAATGTTGTGGTTCAAAGAGCTAGACACCCGGAGCTTCAACAATATATCCATTCTTCTGTCAATGGACTTCTTCCTTTCATACAAAAGGTGTATTACATTTCTTTTCAATTGTCCCATAATACTTAATTGATCATCTTGGGTACTGGAGCTAATGTGTGAATAGATATTTCTAACTTCCCCCTTCCTCTCGCCACATCGTCCCGCGTTTCCCCTCAGGGGAAAAAACAGAGGAACTTTCTGTTGTATCCTTGAACTTATAACAATTCGTTGATCTTGTTTATCAGACAATTGTAATAGCTTTCGCAAGGGAAATGAGAGATTGTCCTATATGCTGCTATTCCTGTGTTATCGTCATTCTTCAAAAGTAATCATGCTTCTTTTCCTACAGGGATTAGTTGAGAGGGTGGCGGTAATTTTTTCTGATAGCAACAACGTACCTATCGAGAGATTTGTTTTCAAGATAAATGTGAACCAATCTTATGGTTCGAAGTTGGAGGAAGCTGATCTGGAGTTCTCTCTTAAATCATTTTTGATCAAGCTTCCTTTGTCACAATCGTTAATGAAGGTTCTTCCTCCAGGTAAGCTAATTAGGAACTTCATATTAAACGCCGCTATAAATCCTCTTTTAGTGACATTATATGTACTTGAGACTTAACTATCCAAAGGACAGGGAAAAAGAATGCTACACCCCAAAGCAACCTTAGTTGAATTTGTTTAGCCAAAAAGTATATATATATTGGCATCTACAACAATGTGAAATTGGCATGGCTGAAACTTATTCTGTATCATGTCTTTTGTACAAATTGATTTATCTTGGATCTGTGACTTCAAATCGACAAAAAGCAATTCAAAGAAGCCTACTAGTTAATGATAAACTTCAACGACAGATGAATATTTTGTCGAACAAAAGTGGTTTGCTTGGCTAATGGTTATGTATTGTAGCAAATATTTTGTTGTCAGTCGCATTGTAGGACATAGTTGTCAGTTTACATGATTCAAAGGATGAGATATTCTTTTTGTTTATCCACAACTTGATACATCAGCCTTTAGCTTTTGCAATTAGCCTTTGTGAGAATTAAAAGTGGATTCCTCAACTTGTTAGCTTTGATAGATTGCAGGTGGGAGATAACAGCTTACTTCCGCTCTCTCCCGCAGAGTGGTACCAGCAAAGATGCTGAAATTTGGGTCCCAACAGATACTCAGCAGTGGCAACAAGCACCTCTTATAACTCCTATTAAGTCCATGAGTAGTGAACCTCTAGGTGTTCAGCTATATCTTGAACATCCTAGTCTCTCTGAACCAAAGGCTTAGAGGGAGGTCATCTCAGAAGCATTTGTCATGGATCTCTTCCAACAGAATTAGTAAAGGCGTGCCAATATCTCATGCTGGTGTGGTTCCTGACATCTTTCCACTTTTCATACCATTTTCTTTTCAACCATCAGCTATTCGAAACTCACTTGCCTGACTTATGCACAGGGACTCAAAGAAAACATAGTTATGTCTCCAGATTATCTTGTAAAGCTCCTGATATACATGTTGATCAGTTTTATCTGAGTGCCCATTATCGTTTGGAAGTTCATTTCCTTACAATTAGTGTAGAATTTAAACTGGTTGGCCAATCTATTCCAAAACTCTTGAGTGTCATATGTACTCAAACTATTTATTTGAGTATATGAATGATTTTAAACATTTATTATGTGAATTTTTAATTGATTTTTTTAATTCTATTTTACCAAATATAAAAAATAAAACTTACAAACTTTATAGTATAAGATTTTACAAGTAGTGAATATAGTTTCGTGTAACTAATTGTCAAACGTGCCCAACAATTAGAAAGGCGTGACATGTCTATCTTTGACACTCATCAATCAGCTAAAAGACGACGGTAGTTTACACGATATACGGGGAAGAGGAGAACTGGCGAAGTCAATTTAACCCCATTCGTACACCATTGACTTATTTGATCAAGTCACAACAATTTTTCATATACATGAAGCAAAAGGATCAAGTTACAGCAATGTTTCATATACATGAAGCAACAGGTAACAAGATCTCTTAATTTCCATAATAATGCCAAGACATAAAGGTCTCAACTAGAAAGAAAAACTAACTACTCAACAGGCTGCAACAAAAAGAACCATTCTGTACAAACTTATGGCAGACAGCCAAAGATCTGAAATAGTCACACTCACTTACCCATATGAGTTAAGATCCTACTAATCAGGGCTTCTTTCTTTCCAGTGACAGGAAGGTTATGTGCACCTAGGTAATACTTCAATTCTACAACTGTCAAGTCCTTCAACTGCAATATCACAACAAAAAGAAGTAAAATACAAATATCATAGTGAAATCAAATGGAATTTTATGATGTGCATTCTGAAAAAGCTTCGGCCTTCGACAACAGCTTTGGCCGAAGTGTTTTTTGTGCCTATCCCACTAAAAGTTTCTCATTCACTAGAAGCACAAATTGTTCCAACTAATTTATCTAACCCAAACCACATCCCCTCATAAATTATAGATTGGTTACATTTTGGATCAGTTATAAAGCCCAGAACTGAGGCAAAATATATATATAGCATAACATCATAAGCTTGGCAGTGTTACCTTCCCATTATCTGCAAGGTCAGCCCAGTCATAATTACCATATTCTTTTATAGCATTTGCTTTTCGTTTCCTTGTTGGTTCAGCTTTTCCTTCAATGTTTGAGTCCTCTTCCTCATAGTTCTCTCCATAAACAGAGAGCTTGAATTCCTCCAATGCTTTGACAATACCAGGCCTTGCACCGAAACAAGATACAAGCAAAGGAAATTTCAGAATAACAAATTTTCTAAACATAGAGGCAAGTTGAAAACTAAAAAGACCAAAACCACAGACTAAAGGGACCTAAGATGGTGGAAATTCGTCACTACCTGGCCATTCCTTCTTCATCTGGAAGAGTCTCGTCTTTAATTTCAGGCATCTCATCTTCATCAAGTGCAAGAGCTTGTAATACTGCATAATGTCTCTGCAATGCTGCAAGAAATGATCTTGTAAGAATACAAAAGGAAGGGGTACTCCACTTCTATATATAAGGGGCATTCCACTTCATACAGTTCAGTAGAAATTATGAGTGCCTGTTAATTGGAAGGGTGTCCAATGAAATAACTCTGCAAGTCATTGTTTGAAGCGAAAATTCTTTTGAAGCGCATGACTTCACGTATGAAGCGATCACCCTTTGCTTTGCATCATTTAATTGCTTTAAGATATGAAGCACTGGAACAGAAATTAAACACCTTTGCAAGACTTGTGTTTGAAAGTCCCTTTTTTGAAGTTTATAAGTAGATTCAGCTATTTACATTTTACACTACCTAGAAATGTTTAACAAATTACATCAGAAACTTTGCTTCTTTTGGCTGTCCACCCTATAATTGAACTTATTACTTTTCATTTGATCAACAAAGAGATGGATCAGTTAGTCCAACCCAACGGTAACATCAAGCACCAGAAAGGCTTCCATCTCACCTCATAAAATTATCAGCCCATTCAACACCTATTCTTTAGTTGCCCAGTAACTGGTAGTATATGGAAAAGGTTATTACAGTGGCAAGGCATCTCAAGATTGAACCAAGGATGGAAGGATGGAAGGATGGGGTGCAATGGGCGCAGAGGTATTGCAAAGGGAAAAGCAAAGGTGCAGGTGTTTATAAGATGGTGTTAGCTGCTGCAGTGTGCCAAGTGTGGCAGGAAAGGAATTTTAGAATTTTTCAGCAATCTACAAGGCCACAACATGTTATCATTAGGCAGATTGTCCAGGAGGTTTTCCATAGAGCTACAATGGTGCCTGAGTTAGCATCTTACATGACTAAACTGGATTGTTACCCAGAGTGATGTTGCTTGTTTGGGGACGAGGTGTTAGGAGGTCTACGTGATCTGCAGGGTGCATCTGGCATGGGATTAATACTAGTCAGTGCAGGCCCTTTGTAGTAGGTTTCTTCTGTTTGTTTTTATCTTCTTGAGATGTAACACTTCCTTTGGTAAATAATATAATTTGCTTACCAAAAAAAAAAAAGCTTCAATTTGGAATAGAAATTGCATATATAGTGGCAGCACAAAACAATGATCTCCTTTCCCAACAATGATTTCTTACCAGGATTAGCAAATTGGCACACAGAAAAATCTTTGAGGTCAATACGTCTCACTAAAGCAGAGGCCTTCTTTATCTGGTCGTCAGTGGCATGAGGCACGGAATTAGGATCAGTATGAAGCTGCAAGTAAAACCACATTCGTTAGATATAGACTTCATGATTTTTCAAAATAGAAAAAGAAATCAATTGTGACTAAGACGTAATCTGCCTGCCTCTTCAACATGTCTGATATCATCAGAATATGGAAGATAAATCAGATGCATCCCTGGTGGCTCGACTTGACCACTAGGAGTCATTATTTCATCCTGCATTTATCAAAAACCATGAAAATGGAAGACCAAACAGGTAAAAGTTTGTCATTATTCACAACTTCACAGAGAAAAGAATACACCAAAAAAGGCTACTCCCTCCACCCAATTTCCACTGAGAAGTTTGAATGCACTTAAAATTTTTACAAGGTATGCTGGACTTGCAAAAAATTATCAAAAAGAGTGCTGGTGTCACCAAAACACCCCCCACCCCCAAAAAAAAAGGCATGGTCTTGCAAAAAGTGATCAAAAAAGAGGTGAGAATATTGAACTCTGAAAAGAAAAGGGAAAACTTTCACCTCACATGAGGAGCGAGTAGGCATAAGCTACTTAAGTCCCTATCAAAATCGTAGAGGCTCCAATACCATTTGAAAAGAGAATTTTTTTTTTTTTCAAAAAAAAAAAAAGAGAGAAGAAACTCTCATGAAAATTAGCGTAACACACAAGAAAGTAATGGAAGTTCTTTTAATTCTTGGAATCCTGAAATTATGATCATACAAGGATTAAGAATGTCCGACTTAATACTTCTTAGTAGATCTCTTTTGAATTTCACGAACAAATAAAGTCGTTCAGACTATTCTTAGTGATTGTATCAAATTATATACTTGGATTGTTGTCTCACTATCACACTCAACACATCCTTCAGTGCATGTCAGAGGTGATGGCAATCACTGATCCCAGCAATCACAGGTGCATAAATAGGCATATTTAGTCTACATATAATCCGAAAGGATTTGGAGGGGAAAAACAATGTCTTACTTGTGCAACAAGAGCAACCAATTGAGGATGACTTGAATTCCCATAGAAAGCAACTGCAAAACTGCGATGATAGTTTAAAGTCAAACACAAAACAGCAACACATTCAGCAAGCACAGCAACAGAAGATCATGAACTTATTTCTACAGTTGAGCAAAAATAAACATTTGCAAACTAATCTTAATGCGAGAAGGCAAGCAGAAAAATGCCCATAAGTCAGCAACATGTGCCACTTCCGTAATGGTTGAGATCAAAGCAAACTAGCACTACTGCAGACTGTTTATATACAACTTCAAACAAAATTTAGCACAGCGGGATGCTGATAGAGTTGTTCAAACTACCTAAGATAAGGTGAAATGAGAAGGAGAGAAAAACAACAAAACAGTTGCATGAATTACTTTAGACAAAGGGCTGGCTAGAGACACATTTTTCGTATTTAAATAGACAAAACAGTATGAACAGTGACCAAAATGAAAATGAAAACCCAGTTGAATGTAGAATGGATGGACTTTTACCTAAGAAAAAGAGCATCCAACCACTTCTAAATAGAGATAACAGGTCAAAACATGCAAAACTGGACTTATCACTCCCTACTATTAACTTAACCCTGTTTGCTAATTAAATTAACAAAATTTTCAGGCATACTAACCGCTTAAGCCGCAACATTGATCTGTGGAGAGCAACGAAAAGACAAGTGCTTCCAACCACTTCCTGCAAGGACCAAGGAGAAGCAATAGAATTGATAATCATGGAAATGACATATTATAAGAGATAGTGAAAAGTATTCCCAATTGATGAATTCAAAGTGGTAAAGTTGTATGGTAAGAAATCATTGGTACTGCATAGTCCAAGCTGTTAAAGCTAAACTTGATTAACTATGCCATAAGGACATGAAGATAGATATAGAAATGTAGAAATAAAGCACAAATCAAGTTGACTCATCAGACTTGTTTCTAGATGTAGTTTTAAAAGGTGAAATGATCCAATCCAATATCCCATCTGTCAGCAATATAAATTGACAAAACTACCATATTTTAAAGAGTGTTTTAAATAAAAAAATTTAACTAGTAGCAGTTGGACTAATATTAACCAGCTTAGCTTGTCGAGAATGAAGCCTGATGACTGTGAATAACCTTTAACTATGACCATATACTGAATCAAAATAAGAAAAATGAAGGTGGATTATTGAAAAGAACACCTCATCACTGGGAAAGACAAAAGTTGCTGGCTTCAGGTTATGATAGTCCTTTAAGCAGCTCAATGGCTTGAAGCCCAGCAGACGAAGATGTCCAGTTGAAACTCTTTTGACTTCTGAAAGCTCATCCACAGAAAACATGACATTCTCACTGAAACAAAAAGGGACAAGACATCAGTGAATGACTGAATAAGTCTACCAGAGTCGAGTTGGGTTTGTCATTTGGTAATTAAGTGAAGCAAAATTTAGCAAATCAAGGAAACTCAAATTTGAATTTTTTTAAGGATACCCAAGTTCACTACATAATCTTTTTTTCTAAGATACCCAAGTTCACTGCATAATCTTTTTCAATACATAAATGGCGAGGATTTAACACCCTGTTCCAAGTCCCAATGTATCCATACTCTCTTAAATTAATCAGAAAAATTTGGAAAAAATGCAACAAAAGAGCACTGTTAGGAGCTGAATACTAATATAGTTTGTGGAGAGGCTTGGTAATGTTTTGACTTCTCTTTGGATAATCTGCAAAGAGATTGTGCTACCTTTGATTTTGTCTTTTTTACCATCTTCTGGTAGTACGAGCTATCATTAGTGGTTAAATTTTGAAGTGTTTTCAAAGAAACAAATAATAATTCACTCTACCCATTGGAAGTGAAAAGATTTTAATGAAATTGATTGTTGATAAGATACGAGAACACTCTCTATATAGGATATAGGAGGTTGAGCAACGTGAAATAGGGAAGGTCTCTTAGAATTTTTTGGGTTCTGAAATATGGCACATTCTTTTTATGATGGTGGTATCTGGTCAAATTGTGTGCACCTCAACTAATTTCATCTAATATCTACTACATCCTGCCAGTACACGTATCAGGTATTCCCCCAAGGCTTGGGCAGATGAGAAAATATCACCTTGTGTTTATTTTATCTCTAATGAAAATTGAAACTGAAACCTGTGGAGAACTCAGTTTGCCGCCTGAATCAGTCCCTTTATGGACTTAAACAAGCGTCCCGAAATGGGTTTGCCAAATTTGCTTCTGTGGATGCTGGTTTTCTTCAATCCCAGGCAGTCCCTTTTTACTCGTCGACGTGGAAACTATTCTGTTTTTTCTTTTAGTATATATTGATGAAATTGTAATCATCGGTAATGATATTCAATTCATCATATCAAACCGTTGATTTGGAGATAGAAGTGACGGAGGAAGAGTATCGGGAGTGGTACTCATGGTTCTCCCACCACTTCATTAATAACATATTATTCTTCAGTCTTTTATAGGACAAAGCAAAAAAGTCAACAAAACCTATGGAGCACTATGAAAAGAGAAGAGAACTTACACTTCTTCAAAGTGTAGTGCACAATTTTAAAAAATAAAAGGTTTAAGTAACATGCATGAATTCAGTACCTGTAACATCACATTGTAGCTAGACTGACTAATTTCAACATCCAATAATGACAACTTTAATTAAAGCACTCAAAATGATCATCATTAAAATATAATTGCAGGCCATAGAATGGTACTCCAATACAAATTGATTTTCAATTCCCAATTTATCAAACATTAGAAAAAGTAATTTGCAGTATTCAGTTTCATATTAAATTGTTAAATATATATAATAAGAAGATTATTTGTCAAAAAAAAATAAAATATATATATATACACACAATAAGAAGATTTGGAAGAAACGTGAAAAATGCCACCCACACACATTTATCTAAAATAAGAATAATTGAAGAGAGAAACCTAGATTCAGAGTAGAAGAAGAAGAAGGAGCCATTCTTTTAAGAAACAGATACCGACTTTTTGTAAGACTGAAAGCGTTTTGGAGGCTCCTGAATTATAGCAGCAGTATCAGCACATATGAAGGATCTCTCAGCCTGTAAACAAGGAAGAACACAGAAGAGGTTAAAGACTTGCTTTATACCAAATCCCAACACAAACCAGAACTGACATTTCATTAACTTTTCTACCAACTTCAATGATAAGTGACAACTTGGAAATGGTGACTTACCCTAGTAAGTGGGATTCAGAAACAAGCTGACACAAAATTCCTCAATAACTTACCAAATATTAATATGACATGGCAAAAAATTATTGTCGCTGCATGCATGAAATGTGTTGAATCTGAGCGTCCAACAAAACAATTTAAGGCAATGGACAGAACAGCTCAGACCTTTAGAAATTCCTTATACGAAGTTCAGTCTTCTTTTTATTGGGAAAAAATATCCTATATAGGACATTATGTAGCTCCACAACCACCTGTAACACCTTCCCAACATACAGCCCACCCCGAATTTAATCCCATTACGTATAACAGTCTATCTATTTTCAACTATGTTATACATAAATGTTCCCCAGCATACCCTCACTCACCTACAGCCCCCAATTGTTTTTACTTCTTATCTTCTACTATGCAAACATTATACAAATTTAAATGCTTAGACTTGAACCTACATAAAAACCAAACCAATCAACTCCTCCTCAATCTCAAACTCATTAGGGCCAGCAATAATAATCCTCTATGTCCAACCCACTCTAGGCTGAAACTATTTTATTCTAAAACTAAGGGCCGGTTTGTCATAATATTATTTCAATTTTTACAAACACGGCACATCAGTATTTGCAAAAACTTGTTTGGCCATAAATATACAAGTATTTGAACACTAGGTGAAAGATTGAGGTATTGGTTTAAAGGTGTATTTCAAGTGAAACACAGGTTTCTAATCTCAAATCTTCAACTACCACAAAATACTTCTCCATTCATTCTCGAACACAACTTTAACTTTCACAAACTTTTTTTCAATTTCAACTATAATACTCCTCATTTAGTAAACCTTGTGTCCTAGATCTAACACACCTAGTAGCACATCCATCCATCACTAATCTGAAATAGAGAGTAATAACTTCTCCAATGAACTCCATTAGCTCTACGAGTTTGGTTTCCCGTATAAGAAATAGTAATTTCAGTGTAGTAAACAGAATAAAACACAACATTTAGATTAGAAAGCTGAGCACCCAAAACAAGAGCTTGATGATGAATTGGCTGTGGAAATTTGTCTCACCAGAAGTATCTCTATGGAAGGAAATAATGATAGAAAAATATGGCATGGAGGACAAATGGATGACAGAGGTGGTGACCAACCCTTACAATTGTAGTGTATGGAGATCTATCAGGAACCTATGGCAACAAGTCAGGGAGAGAACAAATTGTAAGGTGGGCAATGGAGAAAAAGTAGCTTTTTGGAATGACATTTGATGTGGACAAGAGACACTCAAACATGCTTTCCCTATACTACATAGCCTGAACCAAGCACAAGAAGCAACAATGGCAGAATTATGGACAGGACAAGGGTGGAACCTGTTTCTAAGAAGGAACCTAATTGATTGGGAAATGACAACCATAGCAAGATTTCATCACACAATGCATATGGCTACCAATCTGACAGGAGAGGAAGATAGACTATTATGGAAGGGGGGGAGAGGGGGAAGAATGCACTGTAAATCAGCATACCGAGAACTCGGTTCTACTGAGGTGCAGCAAACAGGATGGCCCTGGAGGATGATCTGGAGAACAGAAATTCCCTACAAGGTGAATTACTTCACATGGCTCTTGACAAAGGAGGCAGTCTTGACACATGAGAACTTGAACAAGAGGAAATATAATCTATGTTCTAGATGCTATCTATGTGAAAACAGGTGGAGACGGTCAACCTTCACTTTTTACACTGCAAATGGACAGATCAATTGTGGCAGATGTTCATCCACAAGAGGAAGATCAAGTGGACAAAGCCTGGGAGAATTATAGAAGGCCTACAATGCTGGAACAGGGATGGAAATGCAGAAAAAAAAAAAAAAAAGGAGATGGAGGATTGTCCCAGCTTGCATTTGGTGGACAATTTGGAAGGAAAGTAATCAAAGATGTTTTGAAGGAAAACAGAACAATATTCAAAAGATAAAGACAACTGTCTAGGGATGTACTATTTTGGTGTAAGCAAGTAGTGATAGGAGTTATTGAAGATGTTTAATGTTATTGATTGGCTGTAACTAGAAGATCTTAAGAATGATGTAAGTAGAACATTTTTTTTGGGGGGGGGCCTACACTTTGATGTAGTATACCTGTAGAAATATAGAAGTAAATGTTACCTTTCTCAAAAAAAAAAAAAACAATATTTAGTTTGTGGTATAAAACTTTGCATTACTAGAAATGCATTACAATGGTAACACTATTTAATTCCCCTATAATCACATAAGTCACATAAATAACATATAAAGGGATTCTATGTATTATTTTTTCAAGATAGAATGTGAACTAAGAAAACTTATAGTATTAGAAATACCTAGATAGGAGCGCCTAAAATGCTTTAGAAGGACTTGTTTGGTAAATAACAGCATTTTCGATAAATATCATGATAATTTTCTTACAAGGTTCCCTGTTTGTTTTGCTACGGATTCATTGGCAAGATCTCCATAGGATATTCATTGACCTAAGAGTGTCTTCACATGATTAGTCGGCAAGGAAAACCAAAAAAAATGTTGTATAATTGGGATGTACAGAGAAGTGAAATGAAAAACTTGTACTGGCTCTTCCACAAAAATGTATAGCTACAAACTGCAATCACCCATCTAAAGGCTGACAAATATATTGAAAGATAGATGGTCAAATGAGATTTTTCTTTGGACGAAATGACCGTAAGAAAGAAAACAACACTGAACCCTCAACGAATAGTCAAAAGATTGCTGCAAATCCATTACAATCAGAACTAATAAAAATCAAAACCCCAAGAAGTGCAAAAGTTAGTTATGAACAATAATTCTCTTAATCCCCCTCCCACTAAACAAGAGACACATAAACTCAACAAAATTGATAGGGAACTTCCAAAGAACAAAAGAAACAAGGTTAAAAACAAAGCATGACAATGAAGCTAAAAAGTACCTTCAAAGGAAGATTAGTCATCGAATCAAGCCAAGTAATTGTCCCTACAGAAAAATAATAAGGGTATAGCGTTTACTTATAGTCGCCTCACAGTAATCATTACCTAATTAAAGATAGGACAACAAAGGCAGACCTGGATTAGTTGGACGGATCAAAGCATATGTGTTAAGTTCGATAGATAATCCATTAAAAATCGCAAATCTAAGTCTTCGAACTCTGCGCTTCTTAAACATTCGTTTCCTTAGCTGGTCGTTCAGATCTTCAAACCTGATATAGCAAACATAGGAAAGGAACGCATGAAAACAGGGACCAATACATTTTCAGTAAATTTAGGCTCTAAAAGAATAACAAATCTAACAGGCTCAAAGTGCATTCAACACCTTAACACCTTGCAAACTGACATTTATTATCTAGTCATCTTGATCATAAAGAATAAAACCACAAATTTTGGAAATGCAGGAAGTTATAAAAATGCATAATTTAGTAACATAGGCACAAAACACACCACCAATCAGATTCCTAGATAAATAAAGGACATGTACAAGCTTGAGCAGTTTAACAGCGTACAAAGCACATACACCAGATTTTGAATGTCTACACAAATTGCATTCAACCCAATTACTGGATCTGGTCATCTCACCTTCATGTTATTTGGTTTTCTACATTCGAGTATTCATGTCATAAATCAAGAAAACAAATAAATAAATAAATAAATAAATAAATAAAACTAACAAGTAAATTTGTGAACATTCATATCACCCTTTTGGACCCTCATTTTTCTCTGAATGCACAAAATGGATCATCTTCCTTCTGTTGTCATCCACTTAAAAAAATCCTCCTTGTTCAGGACTATTATTCAAATAACTGAGTAAGTTTTCCAGTAAGCAATACCTATTGAAGAAATGGAATCTGTCCTTCGGTGAAGCCTGAAATGGGAAGGTAAAGGAGCTTTGCTGATAGTCTGGAGATTCTATATTCTATCTTTAGTATTATGCTACCTTTTTTTTAAAAAAATGTATTACGCTTTTCTTAATTGCGTTATACACAAATTGATGTAATTTTATGTCCTTTGCATGTTCAGTCCCTCTAATTGTCGAAGTTCTATTTCTTTTTCACTGTATTCATGTCTGTTCAATGCTACTCCAATGGAACAACCACATGGTATTGGAAAATATATTTTCCTATCTAGTTCCATCTTGCATATGGTGGTCAATTTGGAAGGAAAGAAACAATAGGTGTTTTAAGAATATTACTAACCCAATGCAGAAAGTTAAAGAAAACTGCATTAATACTCTATATTTTTGGTGTAAAGAAGAGGGTATAGATGATGTAGATCAGTTAGTAGATTTCCTAGGCTCTTTGTAATCATGACTACTTCGCCTTGGAATTTTTTTGTTTGGTTGCCAGCATACCCTCATTGCTGATGAATACAACTTTACCATTCTCAAAAAAAAAAAAAAAAAAAAAATATATATATATATATATATATATATATATATATTCCTATTTTCATTTACCAGACATATAATGTCTGTACCTAATTATATTGGACAATTATCTTGTCTGTCTTGTATACCTTTGCCAGTCCCTCAGCAATCTGTCTGTATAGCAATTATTTTAGAAACTTCAATAGTATTATATGACTATGTTGTGTTACTTACCCCAAAAAAATCATGCATACTCCCACACACTGTATAAATGCCTAGACATAAGGACAAATTCATCTTAAGAAACAGATAGAGAACTCTGAGTATTAATATACAAGAATCTGAATTTCAGTCAGTACTTCACTCAATGTATCTTTCAAGAAATGGAGACCATAGGTGCAACTGTTCATGCTTCCAGCATGAAACTTCCTAACACTACTATAAGAAGCTGTAGGAAAGAAAACTTAGGTGATTTGTTCTTCTTGAACATTAGATCAACAACTACACATTAGATAGACAACAACTAAATCGTAGTCCCAAGCAAGTTGGTTTCGGCTATACGAATCACCACTTCTTTATTTACACTCATTTCATATTGTCATCATACTAAATCTTCTTGAACATTAGATCACTTAGAGAAATATCAACTCAACACAACAAATGACTACATCATCTCGATCACTGAAAGAAAGCATGACTATATGTAACAAGTTCTTATTTTGGACTCATTTAATGAATAATTATTAAGCACACTACAGTAAATTGTGTCAACAAATATCAAGTCCTTCAGAAAGTAGTTTAACATTTTAGATGGAGATTCATCAATTGACTAGTGCAATCATATGAGACAGCCATACTATTACTGAGCATACTAATAAACTTGAATAGCTCACAACTATCCATGGGGAATCCTCAACAGTTGACATCTTTTGTAAAGTATACCTCTCTCCTATCAGAGCTTTGAACTGAACAAGGTCATCACCCTCCAGACCAAGTAAATCCTGAAGCCAAAGATCTTGAATTAGATAACAACAACATGCAACAAAGGATCTCAAAAATAAATAATGGTCATACAGCATAAAAAAGGGAAACGTTGAACTCATCATCTGCCCGGCTTAGTGGTAGAAGCTCAATTGTAATACCAAGATCTTGAGCATCCTGCAACCATTAGTGCTATGAGTAGAATAGTAGTGTAATAATCATTCCAGAAGTCACAAAACAATCTCAATTTCACTCAGAGTTATCTTCACATAAATTTACTTTTTCCTTTGGGACTTGTTTTCAACTGACTATAATATTAATATATAAATATGTGGCATAGATACTATACTTTGGCACGCTGCATCGTTGTCCTCATCATATCCACTTTTATGACACCTTTGAGATTACCAAAAGGATCATCTTCATTTGTAAGCAAGAGAATGCGTTTATCAGCAGTTTTTGCAGATCTGGAAATGGTTTGAAACACTAGTAAAATAAGAGGGTGCACATCATTTCAGGGGAAAACAAAAAGGAAATGAGCAAATTTTACCCTTTACGGAGAAGGGCTTGTGCAACCCAAAGAGCATTGTAAAGAGAATTCTCACGAGAGCCAGGCACAATTCCGTACTTACTTCCTATTTCTTTTTCAAATCTTTCTGCAAACAAATTAAACAGGTAATTGCAGCACAAGTCTAGAAAACCAAAAAAATTCACACTGTTTTTCCTTGAGTTTATTCATTGACGAGACAAGACATTTAACTGATTGTATAGAGGATGAAGCTTTCTCAGTCCATTGACATAGCAGAAAATTCTCCGCATTATTATTAATTAAGTATGAAATAACATAATTTTAGGGTTTTCCAGTTTGCTGGTCAAAAAAGGACTAATAACGTACTCCGTACGATGATTGTGAAGAGTCAGTAAAAATGACTGCTTCTACATATATTCAAGAGCCTATGTTCCTTTAGGCAGATTGACAACAAGCCAGAGTCCTCAGAGTGCAAAGTATAGAAAGCACTAAGGTTTTAAGTGCAAAAACTGAAATTTAAGTGTGGGCTTTAACGAAGAAAGGTGCTAATGAAGCAAAATTAAGAGTACCTTCATGGATGAGTTTTTCCTCTTAAGTCTGAGAAACAGCTCATATTTACAAGGGAAAAAAAAGACAAAAAATGATGATACTGTTGACGCCCAATTTTGGACCTCCACAATATAAATTAATCATTGAGCTTCTTCAATTTCTAACGATTTAAAATAATTAGTTTTATAAAAATTTGAGAAATAAAATAAAATAAATATAGTTTGCAAGTTATTTTAAATAATTGTCACTTTTTTAAATAATATATATGTTTTATGTAATTATGTATGAAATAAGTGTATCCTATAAATATCCGAAAATCATCTAAAAAAAAAAAAAAGATTTTATATTCTTTAGTGTATTTTAAAGTGATGGCTAATTTTGAGTTAATTAGTTTTTGTTATAAATTCAAAATATTTTTTGAGTTACTTTTATGTAAATTTTGTCACTATATATATATATATATATATATATATATATATATATATATACATATATATGTATGTATGTATATAATTAGTATATTTTATAAATATTTGAAAATCATCACAAAAGATTTTACATCTTAGTTAAATATCTTATTAATTTACTTTAGTCTAAGTTATAGTTATAACTTCAAGTTAATTAGTTGTGATTAAATTAATTATTTTTTGCAATCGAATTAATTATTTTATGTCGTTAAGATTAAAAAGCTCGTTAATTAATTTATGAAAATTTGTCTTGTAATTTTTAGTCAATTGTTTATCCTACTCTTAACCCTTTAAAGGACCAAATTTTGGGCCCTTTTTCCCAATCACCAGCAGCCCATTTCTTCATTACCATTCAATTTTCCTCCAGCCCAATTTCCCTTTCCCAGCAGGCCCACTCTTTCTATACACCAATATAGCATACCCATTTCAATTCCAAACCCAAGCCCATTCCAACATTATCATTCTTTCAACAACATAACATCAGCAATACCAAAGAACCAGACGACCCCTGCATCTTCTTCACGCGAGAAACGATACAACAGCGACGCATACCAAACTCGACCTCACCCCATACTTGCTTTCGTCTTCTTCACGCCTAAAATCACCAGAAATCGCGGGGAACCCAGAGACGTGATCATCTGCGAAAACCCATAACCCTAGAGTCCTAATCCATCACCATCGTTGTCCCCTTTTTCCCCATTTTTTTAAGGATTCTCAAATCTTTCCACTTATTTCGAATTCGAATTTCAAATTTTTCTATTAGTTTTCCCTCCCAAACGCCCTGATTTCCCCTATAAAAGCCCCCTACGCTCAAAGAAAAAAAAAAAAAAGGAAAAAAAGATTTTCTTGAACAAATAATTTTTACACTTGGGAAATTTCAGACGTCTAAAGTTCCAAGAAGGTCTTTTTGTTCAAAGTTGGTCTGAATTTCTTGGTTGGCTGCCCTAGACTAAAATCGTGTGAGAAGTCATCCTTTTCTAAGCTCATTCGTCCTAGCTCGCTGCTCCGAAAGAGGTAACTTCATCTCTTCTCCTATATCATGTCGGTTTACTTTCCATTTGATGAATTAGCTATGTATTCGTTCTATTTGAGTTCGGGTTGATCTCATGATATGTGAAAACAGGAAGGAAGTAGCAAGGAACATGTTTTCGTTTTGAATTTCCAGCCACTAGTCCATTTTCTTATATGTATAATTGATGATTTCACTATATCACCGCATATTAATTATTCATTGTCATTCATGTCTTATGTATGTTATTCCAAATTCATGAAAGTGTCCTATTCATCTTATATGCCTAGATGTATTCGGAAAGAGTCCTAACTTATGTTTTTTTTTTTTTTTTGTCTAAATCTTCTCGACATGTTGCTTCCTTTAGTACTGTATTTCCATTCGAATCCAAAAGTGACCGCCATAGATCTTTGCATTATATTTCTCGGTTCACTTTATTCTTCTCTCTTCAAAATTAGCTTAATGCTAAAAGCAAAAAAAAAAAAAGGCATTGCTTTTGATTCATGTATATGGCATCTCGAGTTTCATATAAA
Source organism: Solanum commersonii (assembly GCA_029007595.1). Lineage (NCBI taxonomy): Eukaryota > Viridiplantae > Streptophyta > Magnoliopsida > Solanales > Solanaceae > Solanum > Solanum commersonii. The sequence goes on along the minus strand of JAJTWQ010000128.1, from coordinate 480,655 downwards.
AATCAGCCTTTTAATTTGGTTTGTAATTAATTTCAGTTTAAGTTATTAGAGGTAGTAGCACTTCCGCTTGAAAATCCCCCTAGAATCTATATCTTGTTGTAGGAATTTTTTCATGAGTAATTGTGAGATATTTTGATATTTAATAGTTATAATTTCCCTCCCAAAATTGCTAGTTCTTGTTTTTAGCCCACTTTTATATCGTGAAAGTTTACAGAATGCTTGGTTGGTTTTCACTTCTATCTGTGTATATATATGCTTTACTCATTTAGTGGTAGTGTTAGCATATTAAGGGATTTGGATATGCATTTAGTATATATTTTGTTATGGACATTTTATAATATTTATGCATTTAGTATCAACTAAAGTTGCCCTAACTTTCTTAGCCTTAACTGTTGGTGTCATTTGTTAGCATGCGTTTGTTTATCAAATGGGTATGGATAGTATATGTATTGTTGTGGACATTAAGTGCTAACAGTAGTTTAAGTAACCATTCGTTTTATCATTAGCATAGCTTGAGTCTTTGGAATTTGTGCTACTTACCTAGATCTGCACTGTTTAATTCAATCGAGCCATTTGCCATAAGAATTGCTGTGATTTGTCTTAGGTATAATTGTTGCTCTATTATTATTGGATGCTAACTCTTATCATCATTTTTTGTTGCATGTGAATCCCTTCCGAGTCCATGGTGGACTTCTCTTCCTAGCATCCTCAAGTTGAACCATAAAGGCTCAATTTTTATTTTATTTTTCTTCATCATTCGAGTCAGCCAGGCACATAAAACAGAAGCACAGGGCTGGAAAACAGAAAACACAGATATTTAGATTCGAAAAATGGGTCGTATACATGTTGTATACACAAGTATACACTGATATACAGGCCCAAAATGCAAAAATACAGGGCGGAGGTGAAATATAGGTATTCGGAAGCAGGAGATACACGAAAAGAGCTGACATACATTCCGATATACACTAATATACAGCTTGTGTATACAAAAACAGAATTGGCTTAAAGGCCAAAATTTTCAGCAAAATTGGCCCAAAAAGGGGGCCCAAATTCATTCCTCCTTTACTTTTAATTTATTTAATTGGTTTTAATTATTGTTTGTTTTTTTTTTTTTTTTTTTTTATCATTAACTCTAATTTTAGAATTGTTAATTAACTTAATTAAATTCCCCAAAAGAGGAGTTACATTCTTTTGTGTTGGTTTAATTTTTAATACATTTCATGTTTTGTGTTCATTTATTTTAGTAGTTAAGTATATTGGCCAAAATTTTATATTTTCAATTAAGTTAAAAGTTTGGTTCTTAAAAAGAGATGTTCTTTAATGCTTTTCATTTAATCACATTTTTATTCATTTTAAAATTGTTGTAAGTTAAAGTATCTTTCTCAAATAAACTTTTAAAAAATGTTAATCAAAACCTTTTCAATTAATTGAATATATATATAATATATATATACACACATTTACTTAGTCTTTTTCTCAAAAAAGTTGGTCAATTAATTAAAAAATGATTTTCATGTTTAAATTTATTAAATTGGTTTAAATTATTTATTTCAAATTCATCAAATAAATTTTAATTAATCTAATTTTATTAATCACTTGCACCTTAATTCAAATATTTTCATTTTGGGTCTCTTCCTCTAAAAATATAGAATAAAATGGTTCATTTCTTAATTATTTTCTCAGACTTAATATAATAGTGTAAATTATTATATACTTTATGTTAAATTATTTTTTCTAAAAATAGTCAAATACATTTTAGTCAAGTCGCAGGTCAACCGCATGTTAGCGGACACTTCGAATGCTTAAACCCTTCTCGAAGTGTAAATTGAACCCCGAACCCTCTTTGGTATTTTCAAATGATTTTTTCTGTTTAAATCTTTGGAAATTATAAGTTTTCTTAATTTCTTTAAAAAATTAAGTGGCGACTCTTTTCTAAGTATTTCTCAAATTATTTTATACTTAGAACATTTCAAAAAAGTGATTTTCTGAACACAGTAAAATTACGACACAACAGATACAACAACTTGGCACGAGTCACTTTGCTTATGCGAATTTTGACTGCAATGATGTGACCTAAGATGAAGCAATTTGAGGACCAATGTTGAATCTAGTCAAAACAGAGATAGGTGCAATACTACACGCCCACCAAAAACTAAATTAGAGACCAATATGATGATTTACCTTCTATTTGATCAAATTCTTTAATTAGCCTAGCTGTTGGTCTGTCCAGATCCTCTCTTTCTGGAACATTAAATACATAAACGCCACTTAGGTCCTGCAAGTTCTTTTTTTCCCGCTGAAATCACAAAAAAAGAACATAAGAAAAAATCATCACTAAAAACAAATTCTCAAATTTGGTTTTCCCTTATCAAAATTTGGAAATACTAATAATAGGAAACAAAAACTCGAAACAGATGTTAGTTAGGGGGGAAATAGCAAAAACAAATCTGCCTTGATAGAAGTGGCTTTTAACCCACCTAGTCTGCTGCATAACAAGAGCACATACATCTGGCCCACCTAAATAATATTTGATCAGACTTATACAGTACAAGGAAGACTTGGATCCCACAAGTAAATGAAAATCTATGTCCATATTTTTTTAGAATAAAGGAAAATACAAATCCACACAGAATTCTCAAGTTACAACCAAGGTGGAAAAGAAGGTCCAGCAAAGGTTACTTCAGGATTTTATTTTTTTTTGTTTTCTTCCTCATTTTTTTTTTTTGGGGGGGGGGGGGGGGGGGGGTGTAAGTATAACTCTGAAATAATTTTGTAGATAGAGAAATGCAGCGATTAAGGATATTATATCATAAAAGGGTTGTCAAAGACACAGCTTCTAGAGAACAAGGGCTTACAGTGTTAAAGAAGCATATAGAAACTTCATCATAAGACCTATTAATAATCTGAGTTCTGAGAGATTGTGCAATGGAATTGATGGCAACTTGAAAATGAGTTGCAGTCTTTTCATCATCCTGCAAAAATGAAGAAATGAGTGAGATTCCACATTTACAATCAAAAGGTGAAAATGCTAAAGAAAATTGAGAAGATGCTTTTAAGAAAAATAGGCCTCCTAGGACCCCCTAGAATATTTTAATGAAAGTAACACAAACAAGGTGCCAAATATTGGTTTGGAACCTGCTGTTAGTCCAATTAAGCCTTTCATTCCTCCAGGCTCCAGCTGCAAGTTCAAATCACACCAACAAGACACCAGGAATATCGCATGAACCATTTTAACAATTGTGCTTTGAAAGCTATGCTAAGGAGGTTGAATCACTAATTGATTATTGATATGATAGGATAGGATCCTTGTGAAGCAGTAGCTTAAGCTTGGTTGGGATTTTGTAAAGTCTTTTTTCCCTGTTATGGTGCAACTTTAATATATATATTCATTACAAGTTTAAAAAAAATGTGCTTTGCAAGAAATGCCTTTCTATATGATTATAAATTAGTTTCTATAAGACTTCTACAATAAAAGTTCCATCTTTATTAGCTTAATAACCTATCACCAAGTCTCTCTATTCATCTCTACCAAATGAACTAGTTTGTTAACCATACGGCTTAAAATGCACAGTTCCATTTAACAAAAAGCAATAGAAATCCAACCTCAAGGAGATGTCCCTTTCCAGAAAAAACAACTCCTAACAGTTGTGCTTTGCAACCCCAAAAGTTAGTTCAAGAGGGGGTGATTGCTCAAGTCCATATAAGCAGACCGCTTCCCCATTCCCCAATAAATGTGGGAATCAAACCCACTCTAACCAACCAACCGCTTTACGACCAGGTCCTAATGGAGCATGGCTGAGAGCTCAAACATGAATGGACCTGACTTTAATACTATGTAATGATACGGCACCTTGACTCTACTCAATCGGATTATAAACTAATGTCTAGAAGAAATTTACAGTGAAAAAAGTCAACTTTATCAGTTTAAAGTGAAGTGGAGTAATGGGAAATGACCAAAATCAATCAAAATGAAAAAAGCAGCTGGTAAAAAGGACTAACCGTTGGGCAAGTAGTGGAAAACATTTTAGGTGAAGCATCCACAAGATACACCAATAATTCCTTAGTAGCATCTCTTTCCTGCATGTTTAGTTTTGATACATAAAAATATCAAATAGCTTAATAATCAATCTTAACCCAAACAAGCAAGTGAAAAATCATAATAATTCCTTATAGGAATCTCTTTCCTGCATGTTTAGTTTACCCATTTCCCATTCCCCTTACCCTAATTTTTATTTTATTTTTAAAAAAAAAAGGTCAAGGGGCTTACCTTGAAGAGTTCATTTTCAGGGTCATCTTCATCGTCACGAAAGACTTCATCTGGGTCGAGGTCCATTGACATATCGAAGGTTTTTTTGAACAAAGCAGTTGAAGAAATGAAGAAGCTTTAGGTTTTAAAATGTGACTTGTTCTGAATATAAGCTTGTTGGAGAAGGAGACGCCCTCCCGCCTTATTTTCAATAGGGCATTTCCGTAATTGAATTGCCCAAGACATTTTCATTTTGCCAGGTGGCTATTGCAATTTTTTAATGTGGTAGGTACTATGTGCTTGCATGTTTGTACTTTTAGGAGTTGCGGTTGTAGAATTTACAAAGTTTTTAAACGGAGTCCACTTTGATTAAAAAACCATGAATCCTCATATTATTAGCTTTTTATTGTCTGATTAATCGACTCAATACATTCTGCGAGAAAGAAATGTGTTGTTTTATAACCTCTTTAATCATGTAACAAGAGAAACCAAAAACAATGTTAAAGGAAAAAATACATCTTACCTTTGTATAGGTTACATTGCTAGATACAGGATCCTTGTAGTAGGCTGGATCAAGATCCAATCGAAAGAAGGTAGGCTTTTAGAAACAATAGGTTGGGAAAGAAAGAAAACGCTTTGTGTTATAGGTAGTTGGTTGGTTGAAAGGAAAATGTCGAACTTTGTACATGACAAATTCAAATTTGCTCAGCTACATCTTCAGTATGATTTCACAGTTACTCGAATGACAGCATGGTACATTCAAAGAACCATGAAGAAAAAAGAACAAATAGACACAAGAATACACTAAGGAATATGAAATGTTTTACAATCAGCAGCGAAGCTAATTGTGTAACCACTTGCAATGTGAAGCACCTTTCGACCCAAAAATAAACCAATGATGTATAAATACTGAACATAAACTACAACCGGGGCTTACAAAACTTTTAGGGCAGTAATTCACCCAATTCAGACAGTATATGCATCATCTGGTACCCAAACAAATATAATACATGATAAATGCTGTGTGCATTTACGACCATCCCTCAACCCCCAAACCCTCCTATACCAAATAGAAAGGCCACCAATGAATAATCCTAATGTTTTCATCTGTATAAAAATGAACTACTACCAAGACACTCGGAAAAAAAAGACAATGACATCCAGCAAAGAGGCATCTTCTGACATAGAATAGCCCACTTCACAGCGACTCATCAAGACCACACAGCAAAAGAAAAAGCAGGCCTAGTTGCAACTTCATCTTCTGCCCCTCAGTAACCAAGGTACATATTGGGATGATTACTCATTGAGTTTTGGCCAAAAGCAAACCGGTTGACCAAAGTCATGAAGCAACTACTGCTGATGCCTTCTCCATTTTTTCTTTCTCTATCTCCACTCTTCTCTGCTCAGCATGCTGAGCAACACCATTTGCCAATGCTTGATAACGGAAGTCCAAAGTCTGGGTCAGGCTCTGGAACTTCACTGGATCAGATGCTTGCATAGCTAGATCCAACAGTCCAATGTTAGAAGGGACGAAATAAGTGAGCCCATTGCCCAACACCAAGCAAAAAGTCATTTCTGAAAACAAAATATGCAAGCAGCTCATACCTTTGATTGTTTCCACAAAGAAAATGAATGGGTCCACCTCATCAAGGGGTGATTGCATCTCTTCATCATCATCACTAAAATCTTCATCATCGTCCTCATCATCATCGTCCTCGTCATGTGAGCGGAAAGCCTTTGCCTACAAAAGCAGAACAATATGTCAAAGCTTTTAGAGATGCTAACTCTAATGGCGGCATTCTTTATCTTGAACTAGAGACATCCAGGCCTCCATCTGTAATAAATTCTCCTACAAGAAGCCATCACACAAAGGTAATCTACAGAAGGTACTTCAAATTCCTTCATGTTCTGAGGCACGAAAAATGTCACTACCAAACTCATGTCATCAAGTACACAACCGACATAGTTCTTGATATATCATAATCATTCTAAAAGAAAACCCCAAGTGTTCTCTTGTTCAATCATTCAAATAAAAATCTTGTGTTTTCTCTGCAATATGTTGCTCAACTGTTGTCCTATAAAGGATAGAAACCAGATCCCGTCTCAAGCTGCTAATTCAATAGTTAAAAATACAAATTCAGACTCCTCAACAACAACACACCTAGTGTAATCCTACAAAGGGGTCTAGGAAGGGTGGTATGTACGCAAACCTTACCCCTACATTGTGCAGGTAGAGAGGCTGTCTTCTGACCCCCATTCAAGTTAAAACAAAGCAGAAAGTAATAGATGACTCTACTCCACCAAAAATATGCATCAGCAGTACAAATTCCAATAGTACAAGCACAGTTTTAGTAATCACCTGTGCAGCCAATTTTTGAAGCCTAGTACTGTCAGCTTCATCCCCTTCCTCAGCATCATCCCCCATTTCCTTGTCAGACTCGTCATCTTCGTCATCATCCTCATCAGTTTGCAAGCCATTCATATCATCATCGTCTTCTGCCTCATCCTCCTTAGCCGCTTCTAAACACGATGATAAAAATTGATAAAAATATTAGATGAGTGTACATGGTGTAGTAATGTACCAGAAAATGAGGAAAATGCTAAAATAAGTTTAACCTGCTACTTGATCTTTGTAGGCAACAAGCAGATCTAGAGTTGCTTTGAAAACACGATCTAAGGCCTCTCTTGGGAATTGATCCACAGGAAGAGGGAGCAAAGATGTCAAACCCAAGCAGCAAACCTTTTTGTCATGTTCCCTGCAAAACAATATAAGGAGCATAACATTAGTGGGCCTGTTTACCTGTTAATTCATTCAAAATTGTTTAAACTTCTCCTTTTTCATTGGAAACAGCAAGAGTAACAGGCCTTCTTCACCTTTTAAAGTTGACCCGTTTCCCGCTCTTTTTTGTTTGTCCCAACATGTGAAACCAGAGATTAAACACCTCTGTAGCAATGCCAAGCTTTTGAAGGATGTTCCATGTCAAGGGCGCATTGTAGTAAAGAGCATCAGCAATCTGCCAAAAGGAAAATTATCAAAACAATAGAAACATCAGCAACCTGTGAAACAAAATCTAGAAAAGAACAATAAGCTATCAGCAATCTGAGTACCAATACTTAAAGCACATAGAAACATCAGCAATTTATCATATGTATAGATATATTCTACGTGCATCAAATTTGATGATCAGTTAGAAGGGAGAAGGGGAAAGAACACAGACGGCTCTTGAAGTGTCTACACTCAACAGATACACCCCATATTAAATATAAATTCATGGTTGTTATATTGCCTTCTGACAATAAAACGAGAAAAAAGAAGAATGAAATTCTTCCCAAAACTGATACACACCACCTTGTAAATCTCCAAATGCAGTGTTCACTATGCGCAACACTGTAGTGATTGAAGGAGTTAAAAGGGGACTAAATACACCTAAAAGCACATGGAGCTCTAGAAAGCTACTATCTCTCTGAAGCCATTTGGAAATAACCAAAGAACAAAACATGGGAATACCAAATAGCTCGCCTAGCCCAATTGCACACACAACCAGTCCAGCTCTAAGAATATTATCATAATTTGTTTAGGACATATGTAAGCCAGTAGAGTGACAAGTGTGAGATGTAGAGCACTCTAGTTTTAGAGAACCACAATATTTGTTGCAGAAAAGAAATTGAGTATGCCAATGAAATGGTTCCAAATACTAGCATTGCTATATAGGATTCATGTGATCAACCACAATGCAATTGAGGATCAATTTCATCAAAACATTGTTTTCATAACAAATGAAGAATGTGCATGTTGGTGCAGCAAAGAAAGCATCCATATGCATATGTCAAATGAAAATGACAGACAATACATTTCATAGATCAATGGTTTAGCAAAACAGAAATAAAGGACACATAGGGAGTCGCTGAAGCAAGATAGCTAGCACTCCTCCTATGTTACTGTTCCAGGAAGCATCCAATTACCACATACCAACAAGAGTACACAGTTAATAGAGAAACATACCCAAAAGTAAGTTTGAACATTAAGTAAATTACCACTTGGACCAAGAGACACTTCAGATATGATTTTTCAGCTCGACGGAGACGTTCAATTGACACTCTAATATACGGCTCAACCCAGTGATCCACCTGTCCCTTGCAATGCTCGAATACAACTTGAATAAGCTTAGGTGCGGACTCAATGTCACCATCCTCTAAATTTTTATCTCCCATAACCTGACAAGAAATATTTATTCCACATTTTAATCTAAAGCAAATGATCAGAAGCTAAAATTCGGGGGCAGAATTCGACTTACAGATGATATCATATTCCAAAGGCTTTGTTGGTAGTCCGGATCCTTGCAAGTGAGGAAGTGAGCAGTACTCTTGGATATATAGTTGTCTAAAGGAACCAGTATATCTGCAAAAACATAAATCCAACCCAACAAAAAAGGGAACCAAATCAGGTAATATGCAGAACTGTAATTTTAGTTCCATATAAATGATTAAACATCTACCATCCCACTGGCAAAACAAAGAGCATATGCTACATTCCGCAGCACTTAGCATCTCTTTCACAGAAGAATGCATCATATCTCACTACAGCCACAAGCCCTATTACTATAAGCAATATAACAGCATCGTAAAATCATTTCACCAAACATGGCCAATCTTTAGAAGGATGAGATGAAATCCAACCATCTAGATTGATTAGCAACTTATTCTTTACCACCAGCACCCCTCCCAATAAGATGAACAAGAGGAAAGTAAAGAACATGGAAAAACATAGCTAGGAATAAGAGTAGTTCAAATTTCAAAATACAACAAGAAAAAACTGTTCTGCTCATGAAAATCTTATCCACCAATCTCTCCCAGGACACAATGAGAATTATTTTGCTCCTTAAATCTAAATGGACAAGTTAAACACATGATACTTAGTTGAGCATATCATGAAGATAATTATTGAACCTCATAAACCTAGTCACACAGCAAATGTGTTTATTAAACAGGAAGGCTTTAGAAGCAACAGATAAAGCCACCAAACAGCCCCTTCGAAAAAGAGCATTTTCCCGACAGTAACATTAAAATGTCTACACATACTTGGAAAGAAGTCAATAGCCCAGTCTGCTAGCGCCTCCATCATCAAGGGCCAAAGAGTCCACATATCCATGGATATTGTTGGAGAGAAAAATGTCATATATGAAACTATCTCCAAAACCTCTTCAAAGACCTCTGCAGGAAGATCAATTGGTTAGAAGAGAAACACATAATTTCCAAAGAAATATGCAACACATCCAGCTTAGTTTAAACAGGATCATTGTTCAACTAATACTAGTGCAGTCAAATAAACCATGCTGACTTTGGACGAGGATCGGTCTCCACAAGATTGCATTTGTCACATTTATCTAATACTTCAATGAACACAGGTGGAAATAACAAATGATAAATTGCTCATGTCCAACTAGATACACTACGAAAGAAGCTAGCTAATATTTTATGATAATCACAAGAAGTTCACCTATAATATTTCATTTTAAAATGATCCACCCAGCCTTTCTGCAGATTAACACTCCAAAAATGTTTTCAAGGCAAACTAAATGAAAGGAAACCCCTTCATTTCTTCTTTTTTGTTGTACAGAACAGGAAAGTATTTGAAAAATCAAACTGAGCAAAATCTCTCTCATATTGGGGTATTATCTAATTAAAAACAACAGAAACACATACGACAATCTATCATATGCTTCGAACACATTTCTTTTGAGCAAGGGATCAATTGGAAACAACTTTCTACCCCACAAAGATAGGGGTAAAGTATGTGTACATCCTACCCTCCCCAGGCCCCACTTGTGGGACTACACGCATATGGCATCTTCATAGACTCTTTGCCTTTGTCAAACAAAGGAAAATATGAACTTCTTAAACCTTTCCACTCTGTTTGCCTATATTACATTCCTACTCTTTCCACAAGAAAGCATGAAATTTGGATGATGAGAATTGGATAATGCAACAATGTATTTCAAGGCAGATGAATGACGTTAGAAGTGTAGCTCAACCAGACACCACACAGGTTGAGAAACTACTAACTTCATCTAAATGGTTGTCCGACTAACAAAAAGGTAACAAGCTAACAGAAGAATAAAGCAACTATTTTTGGATAGGTGAAGAATAAAGCACCTAGTCTATATAAATAATCTTTTTCCGATTTAAAAAAAAGTACCTTGTCCATCTGTAGTCAACATCCTACGCATTATTGGCAAGAGTGTTGGCTCAATATGAATGAAGAGGTGTGGCAGCCGGCTCACTGACTCAAGTATTGTGCTTATGGCTCGTAAACAACCAACTGCAGCAAGAGCTCCAGGATCATCCGCTTCTTCCTCTGCCTCTGCAGAGTTCATGCATTTCCAGAATGCAGCAGCCTAAAAAGCAACTCATTAGACTTTGGTGGCGCAGATATTCTTTGCATTCAGAATCGCTCAAATAACAAATATTCTCACCAAATTCTGGCATAACCCAAGAGCATAAGGAGCCATCTCCTCACCAAACTTGTCCACGATAGTCTCAAGTGTAAACACAAGATCTTCATTCTCGACTTCATTCATCAGTTTGAAAAATTCTGAACACAATTGATATGAAAAGAATTGTTAAACAAATAACATCATCAGTTGATGTTGGTTAGCAAAACAAAACACAAAAGATCTTGCAAGTACCATCTAGTAGCTGGGGAAGAATTGGTCGGATTTCATTCAAATCTGCACAAACAGATGAAAAGTGTAAGCAGGTTTGACCTATATGAAGATACCAAAATGTCAAGTATATGTTTACCTTTGCAGGCTTCAATAAACGAGCGTAATGCGAAAACAGAATCAACACGAACAGGTAGGTCAGGATCACGCATTCCAGTCACGACACTGTGTAATGCATTGCGGAAGTTGTTTGGATCTGCAAAGTTTATATGGGCATACTGTCCTGCAACCCATGCTGCCTGTTATGATAGAAGGATAAAACATTGACAATGATGAGGTTGTTTCAGATTTATCTTGAAGATCAGAAATTATGATAAACAGAAAAAAACCAAAGAGGCACCAACAAGTTGCTCTATATGCACCTCCATAATAGATAATGGAAAAAATTGTTCATTGCACCAATAGCTATCAATAAAAAACCAACATGAGTAAAGAAGGGAATGGATGCAGTGTTCAAAGATTGTGTGAAGAGTTGGTAAGGATTTAAGAAAAAGAAAAATAACTCCAGTTGCACAGGAAAGACAACTTATTTTAAGAAACAGGAATTGGTAAGGAGCAATCTTCCTCTAGTTATTGATAAAAGATTAGTGAGAACACAAACAGCATTTGAGGTATTTAGACTGGATTGACAAATCTATAAGAGTTCAATGAGCCGGGAAGCTTCCTGAAATAGCTAGTTAAATGTGACTACAGAGTGTTATATATGCAGTAGTCCTTAAAAGAGCATAAATTAACAAAGATCAACAACACGGTCCAACACACCTTGGCTCGAAGATGACCCGCAGGACTGCTAAATTCAGGGAAAACATGTTGGACAAGCATACGTTCAAGCTCTGATTTATACGGCTCAGTTTGTTTCAATTTATCGCAAAGAGCTCCAATTGCAAGGAGAGCACCATCCTTTTGCCTATAGGGCTTGTATTCTGGGGCTGCCTCTTCATATCTAAGAAAATAAAATACAAAGTGCGAACACAAGAATTTTTGTTATCATGAAATGTGCTTAACATGAGTGTTACCATGTGAAGTAAAATTGAAATATACCTCTTAAAAATCTCGACAATGAAGAATAAAAATTTGTGAAGGTTCTCTTTACCACGCTTTCTTACTAACTCGCTCACAAAATCCATTGCAGCAGTTCTGGGACTATATAAGTCCTCAATTATATCTGCATAATTATAAAGAGGAATGTCAATCTTAAATTACTGAACTCAACTGAGTGAAGTGACAGCAATATATATACTAGTGAATGACATATCAGCAGTTACCATAACCCTTCCTCACATACTCATGAGGATCCTCCTCCCAAAGCTTTTGATCATTATCACTGAAGCACATGAGTGGAAAGATGATCTCGAAAAGAACAATATCAAGTCTGGGTTGCAACAAGCTGTACATGTTGCTCTTTGAGATACTGCACAGTACAAGAGTAACTAAGTATCCAGAAAAATGTAGAAATAATAGAGTGCATTTCAGCTACCAAACTGTCAATCTAGAAACTTGGAGAAGGAAAAAAGATTTGACCCATAGTGGCTGATATAGACAAAATAGAGAGGCAGAAAAAAGCTAAGTAAGCACATGTATTGCTGTCAATTGATCAGCAATTGAAATCAAAACCAGGGCCTAGTATCACTCATTACATGCTTATTAGAAACCTATCTACAGAAGCAACCTAGGGAAACAAAGCAAAGTAGCAGAGGAAGTAAAGCAACTAGAGGACAAGCAAAAAAGATTATCACTATCTAACAAGCAAGGCCTTCAGTCCAGTCATTTTTCTTCACAAAGACCGAGATTGGTGTTTGTCTCCACTCAAAAAATTAAACGACACATCATCAAAAAGCTCACTCAAAACAGAGGTGTTCAACGATTGTTGTCTACTTTCCTTATGAACTGTTGGAAATCACTGATGAGCCATCTACTCTATTATAAAGATGAGAAGTCTATTAATTTCTTGGCAAGAACTCACTTTTATGCTATTAATCTACAGTATCTATGCATAGGCCTACTACCTCTTCGTGGATATTTCAAAGAGCAAAAATGAGGGCACAGAAGTCCTTAATGCTTCATCCATTTCAAATGTATTCTCACTGACCAAGCACTCACTCTCAGGTCACCACTAGAAGAGGAAGAGCTAAAACAGAAGTCCTCTCAATTACAAATAAGCAGCACTTTATCACAGTACCTTAAATCCACATTAGAGCATCCAACCTTTACCCACTAAATAAAATTTTAGTATTCTAAAGATATCAATACAACTCACAACTTAAAATATCCATGAAGTGTTTCAACTTACTAAAACCCAAGGTCATGCTATGCCTACTACATACAAGCAGATACCCTTAGGAGATAATTCAGGAAGTAGTTGGAGATAGTATATGTGACAAATTTCTCGAGCTAGTAAACAAAGTCGTCGCACAAACCTATTGCTTAGGTATTGCAAAATGAGGTTGATCACCCTATCTGGCAAGTAACCACCAGCACGGATAACATTCAATAGATTAAGGTGGCATTCCAAGATTTTCCCAGCATAACCCTTCTGAAACATTTGAGCAAAAGCCTTATTGTCTGGATTTTGAAGTTTTAAATCTCCAAACCTGGAAAAAAACATAAAAGTACTCAGAGGACTAAAAGATAAAAAGAGTGAGATCAATACTAGAAGCAAACCATAATTGGTCAGAACCAAATAAACATAAGGGTATCAATATACCGGGTGTAAAGTCGATTTAATATATGGATTGTCCACTTTTTCACCTTCCACCATCCCCACGACTTCCTTAGCTCTGGATCAGCTGGTTGGCCTTCCACAGAGACAGGCCTCTCCAACATATTCAAGAAAAGAACCATCCAGGCATTGAACACATTTGGGTCAAACAATTGCTTCGGAATCTCCAACTGGAAAAGGTAGAGAGTTGCATACAATTCAGTTACATTATCAAATTTTTTCTTAAGGATCTATATTATAAGAAGATAAATCTAAACAGCAGGGGGGGACAGCTTTTTTATCCAGGTCAATTCTATGAATTATTTTCCAGATCAAGAATATTTGAAAATACTAACAGAATATGAAAAGACAAACAGGCAGAAACTCACTACACACAACACACGCTTCTTTAAGGGTTCAGCTAAATAATTAGAAACAACAACCCTCATCCAGACAAGTAGCCTTACAAGACAAACAAAATAATAACATTCAAAGGGAACATACATAAATGGATGACCAGAATATTTTGCAAATGAGCTTGATCAGGTCGGCTACTTCAATTGACGGATTTGTTATCTGAACAAGTCTGTTGAATATGTTGAGAAGATGCGGAAAAGTTTCCTCAACGACATGATAAACAGGTGTTCTCTCCTCATCTGATTTGAATCTGTTAAATAGAAAAAAGATGTGCATACACAGAAGAAGTTATAATGGAGTTTCACCATCCAGTTGATCTAGGGCAAAGAATGAATATTCATAGATAACAGAAACATTCAAAAAGGGTTTTCCATCTCTAAACAGATGGAAGGATATCCCTGCATTTCACTACTATTCATCCATCACTGAGAACTCAGAGAAACTATATAATACATATTTTAATGGGTCAGTGGTGCACGGTTTGCAACTCGGTAGACAATGAGCCCACCCCTCTACTTTTTTTCGACTTAAATATAAAACTTTTGTATGCAGCAGTGTCAGACCCATAATGTGTGGCTTAGCCACACATGACAAGTTACAATCTTACCATTAAACCAAAGCAGGGGGGCGGGATACACTGTGTAATACATGAAAAGCATTTTCTGTAGGCAAACACATTGGTCGTGAATCAGCAGAGGAGCGTAAAGCGCAGCACATAGAAACAATTTCTAGAGTAGCCAAAACAAAGAAAAATAGAGATTGTCAAGAAGAGCACCATTCTAAATCAACAACTTACTCATATTTCCTCGAGAGAATTCTCAGAACAAATAAAGCACCATAAACTTGCTGATCCTGCAGATTATGCTTTACCCAGGGCAGAAGAGTTGGCCACTGCTCCGGGTAGTCTGCATGTATCATTGTCTTAATGCATTCCCCCAACTGTACCCTGTTCACAGCAACAAACTTGTCTAGTTAGAAGAGTCCAGTGTTAAACAAGTAGAAAAGAAAATGACTATAAACATTTTGTTTTTCAAATAGGATTTCCATACAAAACATATTACAACCAATACAGATGATAAATCATACCTCAACAATGAAGGAACCTGTGCAATAAATATGAGAATATTTTGCCTCACCAATTCCTTGTCACTTGGCATAATTTTTGATTGCTCAGCTACATCAACACCAATTTCTCCGTAAATATCAACTTTACACAACCATAATGAAAATATCATGAAATGTACTTTGCTATTTTATTGCATGTAAAAAAATCTTATATACTTTTTAAAAATATTATTCTTCAATTTTTCTCCTTTATGGGGATATATAATAAGGTAATTACCAGGATCATGAGGGCACCAGTTCTTTGCAACGAAGTTCTTAAAATGGATACTAGCCACCTGTCGGACTGCCATGTCGCAAGACCCATCTACTATGATTTGCAGCAGTCTCACAAGATGTTGTGGGGTATGCTGAAACTGCAAACATAGGTGCACTCAGGAATATACAAAATTAAAAAGAATCCAATGTCCACAAATTTATTCCCCATAATTCAAGTGCTGAACATCCTATAATGTCAACCTGTGAGCTTTAATCCATGAGGACAGAGATGATTTAAAATTAAACATTCATAAATAGCTAAAATAAGAACCACACTCTTATAATAAACAAAGTACCAAAAAAAAAAGTAAACCACATTCTTCAGAGTACAGAACAAAGAAAAACAATTTCCTATCAGCAAAATTAAGAAACTCTGTTTATTTTTAATGGAGAATTCAAATATATTTCTTTGTTAAATATCAAACATGAGGAGAACACCTGAGTCAGAAGTAAAAAATCCAACTTGAAACAGGCAATATGATTGTCAATCATTAAATAGTATAATACACTTGCACCTCCAACATCACAAACCCAATCCAATTAAAACTAAACCTACAATTTCCAAACACCACATATCCATAGTTCAGGACAAAAACCAACAAAAATATTAATTATACATAACTCTCTGATCAGTATATTTGATGCAAACCAAATAACCACATAGATTTAATCATAATTCAATCATAACAACAAATTTGATCAAATTGAGTTTTTTCTCAAGCAACCAGAAACAAAAAATACTTTCTATAAGCAAATTACACCTGATTGAGACAATTTTCAGCAGCTTTACGTTCATCATGATATTCAGGTCTAATAAAACTACAAAAATATTACCATATCTCTCTGATACGGTATGTTTGATGCAAATCAACTAACCACATGAATTTAATGATAACTCAATCATAACTACAGATCTTATTAAATTGAGCAACTTGAAAAATTCAATACTAATGCTTCAACTGTTTTCAGCAGCTTTATGTTCATCCTATATACAGCACAACACTACCAAAAATATCAATTACTACCAACTCTCTGATTAGCATATTTGATTGCAAATTAAATAACCACGTAGATTTAATCATTATTCAATCATAACAACTTCAATCAAATTCAGTTTTTTCTCAACCAACTTGAAACAAAAATTCAATACTAATGTTTGATATAAGAAAATTGAACCTGGTGGAGACTGTTTTCAGCAGCATTACATTCATCCGGATATTCAGGACTAAAACTACCAACAATATCAACTATACCATAACTCTCTGATCAGCATATTTGTTGCAAATCAACTAACCACGTAGATTTAATCATAATTCAATCATAACAACAAATCCAATCAAATTCAGTTTATTCTCGAGCAACTTGAATCAAAAAAATCAATACTTTTGCTGCTTATAAGCAAATTAAACCTGATCGACACTGTTTTCAGCAGCTTTACATTCATCTGGATATCCAGGACTAACACAAACAAAAACATCAATTATATCATAATTCTCTGATATGTCAACTGATGCAACTTAAATAACCACATAGATTTAATCATAATTCAATCAAAACAAAAAATCCAATCAAATTCAGTTTATTCTCAAGCAACTTGAATAAAAGAAAATCAAACTTGTGCTGCTTATAAGCAAATTAAACCTGATGGACACTGTTTTCAGCAGCTTTACATTTCTGAAATGTAAACTGATCCAACTTAAAATAACAACATAGATTTAATCATAATTAAATCATAAAAACAAATCCGATCAAATTCAGTTTATTCTCAAACAACTTGAATAAAAAAAAATTCAATACTTTTGCTGCTTATAAGCAAACTAAACCTGATCAACCCTGTTTTCAGCAGCTTTACATTCATCTGGCTATTCAGGACTAACACTAACAAAAGCATTAACCATATCATAACTCTCTGATATGTAAAATTGAATCATAATTCAATCATAACAACAAATCCGATCAAATTCAGCTTATTCAATCAGCTTGAATTAAAAAAACAATACTTAAGCAGCTTATAAGCAAATGAAACCTGATTGAGACTGTTCTCAGCAGCTTTCCGTTCATCCGGATTGGGACTTAAAGCACCAGCAAGGATGATAGCAAGGTTCTGAAAATCCATAACTTCAACTTTCAGTAAAAAGGATAATGAAAACAAATGATTGTATGAACCCTAGAAGAAAGGACTTCTTCTAGAGTTTATGTATATATAGAGAGAGAAAAAAGGATGAATAGAAGTTGCAGACACAGACAGCGAAAATTGGAGTGTGTGCTGAGAATGTGTTGTGGGCGTTTAAATCATTAGGGTTTAGGGGGTAAGAGACGGATAGGAAAGAGGACGAGGGGGGGTGGGGGTGAAGTGGTTTAACTAATTTAGTGTGTTTGATTTTTTAATTTTGAAAAAGTTGGAAAGAAAAGGAAAAAAGATAACTTTCTATGGGGAAACAAAATAGGAAAAAAATGAAATATTTAGGTGTAATGTACCTTTCTTTATTTTATTATTATTATTTATTCTTTTTATATTATGGTGTATGGATTATTTTGCACTTATCTTGATTAATTTTATGGATATATCTATCATCTCTGGTCAACCATAAGTATTAAGGTTTAACTAATTTACTATATTTGATTTTTTAATTTTGAAAAAGTTGGTAAGAAAAGGAAAAAAGATAAGGAAAAAAAATGAAATAATTAGGTGCAATGTACCATTCTTTATTTTATTAGTATTAATTCTTTTTATATTATGATGTATGGATTATTTTGCACTTATCTTGATTTATTCTTTTATAATTATGGTGTATGGATTATTTTACGCGTATCTCAATTAAATTTATGGGTATATCTGTCATTTCCTACCAACAACAAGTATTAAGTAACTCTATTTATTAAGACTAAGACATATGAAAGAAATTACATAGTTGTTTTATTTTTGCGAAAATTTATATCTAAAACTTCATGATTGTCGACTCAATTTACCGATCACATTGTGGTAAATGAGGTGGTGAATTATAAAGTAGGGACTGAACTCTCTAATTAAATGAAAACTTAGATAGTCAACCAACTATGTGATTTTAGTATGAGATTAAATATTTTTTCAATCAAAAAACTTTTATATTAAAAAAAAATACACTATCTGTGAGTTATGTATTCAATAAAAAGTAAAAAGTGTGTGTGTGTGTGGAGGGGGGGGGGGGTCCATTGGATATGAGAAAGTGTCTTCTATAATTAGAAAACAAAATTGAATTTTGTTTACAAATACCATACATTCCTATTTTTTGGGAAGAACTTATAAAACGATGAAATCAGACATGCAAAATTTCTTTGATCACCTTATCTATTGTTGTCATGTAGTTTGAGTTGTATGTTCCAGTCAATGTGATTCCTATTTAGAAAGTGAGTCATTCTATAACGGAACAACATATGAGAAAGTGTCTTTTATAATTAGAAAAACAAAATTGAATTTTGTTTACAAATATCGTACATTCCTGGCTTTTGGGAAGAACGTATAAAACGATGAAATCAGACATGCAAAATTTCTTTGATCGCCTTATTTGTTGTTGTAACGTAGTTTGAAATGTACGTTTCAGTCAATGTAATTCCTATTTAGAAAGTGAGTCCGTCTATAATGGAACAACATATGATAGTAGTGTTGACGTATCTATGTTATAAAATAAGCGTGTGATAATTGAAAAGTGAAATTAAATTTAACAACTTACTTTAATCAATGTTTAAATATTATTATCATACTTGAATTCTAATTATCACGTAGGTTTTTGTGTTTTGATTATTATATTATTTTGTTCTCGTTATTATTCTTTCTTTTATATGTTGTATTCTTATCAACATTTTGCATTACCTCATTGTTGTTATCACACACATTGATGGAATTCCCTTTTTCAAACAGTTTGAAAAGAACATTATTTAAGCTAAAGTCTATCAAAAAAAATATTTATATCTCTATAAGATAAAGATAAAATTTGCAAACATTTTACCCTCATCAAATTCCACTAATTAAAATACAATGTAAATATTGTTGTATCAACCACGAGTATCAAAAATATTAGTAGGACAATATGTTTGTATCACGTGAATTCAAAAGAATATATGAATATGTGATTTTTAGATAAATAATAACAACAACAACAATATATTCAGTGAAATTATACAAGTAAAGTCTGATATGGGTAAAGTGTATGTATACATTACCACTACCTCGTGAAGGTAGATGTAACGGCACAACAAGTGCTATTGTTCACTCTAGCCTAGGCTCGCACGACTTTAAAATGTGTCATTAGTCGGTAAGGATTGCTTAGTTATATATCCAACATCTTTCGCGTGTTTTTGTTGATCTGAAACTTCTTATCATAAGCTTGGGTGTCATATACATCTCATTTATAAACTCTGTGTCTTCCCTAAAGTTTGTCCCACCGCAAGAGATTTGGTTAGACTTAGAACTGAGGTTTATCCCATCTTACCGAAATTTGCCCAAATTCAATTGAACTTGTGACACACATCAACAAGGCTCACACATGAGTGACTTCGATACCATTTGTAAAAAACAACCCGCTAGTGATATATATTGTCCGCCCTTGACCTAGGCTCGCATAACTTTAAAATGTGTCAGTAGTTGGTAAGGTCTGCTTACTTATATGCCCAACATCTCTTATTATTTTTACCGATGTGAGACTTTTTTCTTAAGCATGGGTGTCACATAAAAGTTGTTTTCAAATGACCAGCGATTCGAGAGCAATAATTGAAAAAGAAAAAAAGTGTAAAAAATATAGTAACTAACAAGGGAAGCAACACAAAGCCCACGAGAAAGGAACAAGAACAAGCAAGTGTAATAGTACATGAAACAACAAGTGATGATAGGTATCATAAGCAAGAATAGTGCGACTGGTACAATGAAAAACACAAACAAGTCTAAAACCTTGAAATGCAAAAATAACCTCCCTACTATCTATTAACTTTCTACCTTGGTAGGCGATTTACATACCCTCATATCTAAGGACATGTCCTCAGTAAGCTAAAGATGTGTCATGTCCTCAGTAAGCTAAAGATGTGTCATGTCCTAATCACCTTTCTCCGATATTTTTTTGGTCTATATATACCTCATACTGGCCCTACAAATCCAATCTCTCGTACCTTTTTATTGAGGCATCATACATCTTTTTTTCACATGTCCAAATCATCTCAGTTTTTCTTTCCTTATATTGTCCATCACAAAGGTCACTAACATTGTATCCCAAATATCCTCATTCATAATCTTATCACTCTTAATATACCCACACATCTCTCTCAAGATCCTCATTTTTGCCACTCGCATCTTATGATCACAAGTGTTCTTAACTGACCAACATTCCGCCCCATACAAAAAGGTGGACTAACCATTTTATAAAGCCTACCTTTTAGTTTTGGTGATATTTTCTTATCACATAAGATGTCGGTTGCAAGTCTCATCTTCATCCACGTCATACGATGTGCGACATCATCATCGATCTCTCCGTTGCGTTAGATCTGAGACATCTGATACTCAAATCTTTCACTCTTGAAGGCAGCTTAAGTATCAAGTTTCACGTCTATCTCATGATTCTCAACATCGAATTTACACTCCAAAAACTCTAATTTGATCCTACTCAACATGAACCCTATAGACTTCATAGCATGTCTTCACCTCTCCAATCTATCGTTAGTTATGAGACTTTGTTGTGAGTCTATAGAATAAAACAATGTCATTTGCAAATAACATACACCAAGGCACATCACCTTGAATATAATGTGTCAAATTATCCATCACGAAAGAAAATAGAAATAGACTCAACATTGATCCCTTGTGCAGTCACATATCGACCGAGATATGTTACGAGTCTCCTCTCATAGTTCTTACCTGAATATTGAATCTATGATACCTGTCTTTAATTGTCCTAATATAAGTCATTGGAACACCTTTAGACTCCAAACACTGCCAAAGGACTTCTCGCGGGACTTTATCGTAGACTTTTTCAAGATAAGTGAACACCACATGTAAGTCTCTTTTCCTCTCTTTATATTTCTCCATCAATATCTGCGCAAGATGAGTGACTTCAATAGTTGAATGCCCTGACATGAATACAAACTGATTTTTGAAAAGATTTCGAGATAGATAAATTGATGTAAAATTATGAATATCATAGTTTATATCATAAAAAAACAAAAATTGTAAACAGATTTCTTTCTATTAGTTAAGGCTTGATCAACATAATTTCTATATTCACATTATGTGAGGTGACATAATCTACTCAAATAATCAAGTTGATTGACTATGAGGTATCAAAAATCTACTTCAAACACAAGTTAAAGCATAAATGCAAGAGTTAAAAACTATAATGTAGGCAAAAACTACAATGTAAGAATTATTTATTTTTGAATGTTTGATTTGTTATAAAAAATATATTACAGACTGTATATTTTTAATAAATTTGAAATATATTATAATTACTATATGATAGTGTGTTTTTGTCATTAGTAATTTTATTTTATTCATTGGTCATTACTAATAATAACAACGCTGCTATTCCATATTCTATCACAAAATAAGATACTAGTAAATTATCAATCATTTTTTAATTAAAAAATTATGATAAAGTGACAAGTGATTATCCATCACTAATCACTTGTCTCACACTCGAATCATAAATATGATTTTTTTAATCATCGTATTTATCTTTTAAAGTATGAATGTAAATATGAACTAATTAAAATTAAATATATGTAAACAAATACACACATATAAGGGTGTTAAATGGATGTGGTCAATAAATAGACATGTTATTGACTTGTACAAATGTTGTTTAGGAAATAAGTTATAATAATAATAATAAATAATAATAATAATAATACTAATACTAATAATAATAATGTAAAATTCATATACCATGAAAACATTATTCACTTATTCCTCATAATGTTTGATTACACCCGGCTAAAATAAATTGAACTAAAATGTTAAAAGAAAAAATAAGTAATAATTTAAATCGTACAATTATTAGCTAGTTTTAACTTTTTTTATTTATAACTTTGCAGCACTAAATAAAAGATATTTTATTTCTCTATTTAGATTAAAAATTAATTTAATTATTTTATAGATTAAAATGAATTGAACTAACAGATAATTCACTCACATTCTTGCGTACTAATTTTACTAAGTGAATATCAAATAATTTTTTAAAAAAATTTAAGAAATATTTTATTTTTATTGGTCGGCAGCGCGTGGAATCGCGCATATGGAATATTGGGAATTAATTAGTAGTAGTAGTGGTGCGCGGGTCCTACAACGTGAAAATTGAGATTTGTTTTTGAGCTTTGGATTTTGCGGCTTTCTCTGTTTATAATATTTGTCTGCAGAGAGTTTGCACCCACATGTTTTTTTTTTTGTTTTTTCATACGGGTTATATTAAATTTTGAAATTCCGATTAAATTTAAATTATACACTATAAGTCACTAAGAATTATTGGAATTTTTTAGCAATCCTTGATACATACATATTTATTAAAATAATGAGAAAACAAAATATAATAAACTTCATATCTCAAACGACAAGAACATCATGTGCCTGAAATTCATAAAAAAAATAGCATTTTTTTGAAATATATTTTCAATAATAAACAGTAACATTGATATTATTTTAAAAAATATTTTTATTTTGAAATATAAATAAATTTGACTTCACTATTTTTACTATGTAGCGATATTGCGCCTTATTTTTATTTGTTTGAATTATTTTTTGTGTTAGAGTAAAGATTAATAAACTACTCAGTTGGTTACATATTGAAAGCTTTGATCCTATCCTAGCGAAAATGTGAACAAATTTATTTCCTTCTCTAAAACTATGTCCAACAATTAAATTCATCAACTAAATCAACAAGCATATACATTAATTACTAACAAAATTGGAATTTAACTTAAATCAACAAGCATGTACATTAATTACTAACAAAATTGATAGATAAAACGTGAATATTATAATAATTGAAATACCTTTTCAAAGTCAATTGTATCTTCATAAGTAAAAAATGATGTACAATAGTCATTTCAAAACTTTAATAACTGATTTTGAGCTCAACAATCCGTGGTTATATGTAAAAAAAAAAAAAATCTTCTACAATTCAATTACCATTGGAGTCTCTATTAACACAACAAATTCCTCTATTATTGTCTTTATGGCTGAAAGTTCTATATATCAATGATGGAGTGATGAAATTTTTAAAATTAATTTTTTTTTCTGAATCTTGTTTATGATATTATATTTGTTAACAAAATATTTTACTTTCAAATTGTATAATTTGAATTTAATCGATCAACTAATAAAACAATAAAAAAATATTATATGACCAAAAAAGTAGTAAAAATGAAATTATATAATAATCTATAAAAATAAAACAAGCCTTCTCCTTCCCTCTTTGTATAAATACGTGTATCATCGTTACGGTGATAATGATATTTTTTTTTTCAAACTTCCTTCTAAAATAGTGGAGTTTTAAAATATACCTCAACAAATAATAATAATATAACATCAGTAAGAATCTATTTGAATTGATTGTCTTATAAATCAAAAGATAAGTTATAATCTAAATAGGTTCCAAGAGAAACTATCTTACTTTCAACATGTTAAGTAAATCTTAATTTCATATGATATTTATGAGCGTGTATATATTATGTATACACCATATATTCATGTATGCGTAAACGGGTTGTATCATTATTATCAAGTTAAAATGGAAAATAAAAAGGGATACTTACATAAATATACTATATTAAAAAAATATTTACTAGCTGTAGCAATAATATTTTTTTCTACTTGATCACTTTTAATACATTTATAATACAATTTTAATTCATATTACAAAGAACAATTTATTATTCACATATAATACAAGTTTTATTGATGGATTATACATTTATCACACATTTTAATACACTAATAAAATAATGTGTCAATTTCTTACCAAACAAACATAATCTATTTAAGAAAAATAGTTATAATACATATATATTGCATACATAATTCAATTTTAATACATATTGCAGATTTAACATAGTATTGATGTGTATTGCTATAAGTGGTAATAAATAAAAAGTATCGCTAAAATCAGTAATTATTTATTAAAAGGTACTCATCTAAGTAATTTTTTCAAATAAAAATAACTTAGTAATTCTTAAAACGTGCACATTTTAAATGGCATAAAAATAATAATGTATGAATAACTTTTAATTTCAGTAAAAGAAGAAGCATATTGCATGATTTTTTTTAATTTTTTTTTTTATGACAAGGGAAACCCGCAGCCGCTATCTTTTGGGTGCGCACAGGGTAAAACCCTCACTCCTATGCAATAGCTCGCAAAAAATTCAAATATTTTTATATAAATCAAAATAACAATTTTTTCTGAAATTACTGTGCACGAGATGATTCTCCAGTTTTTTTGGCATGTACTTGCATTATTCATCGATGTTGTAATGATAAGTAAATAGCAAATGTTGTCGTAACTGTAATATCTTTGTAGTCCACTCTCAATGTTACATATTCAAATTTAATTGAATAACAAGGAAAAATGTCATAAAAAATTATAATAATGGAACCCATTTCATCATTTGTTTTCTCTCCAATACAAATACACAATACAAAATAACGAACTTTTAAAATATCTTTCAACAAACATTTCACATTAAAAACGCGAGCACAATTTTTTCTTATTATGAAATTATATTGCATTAGATGAATCTCCAACCTTTTCATAATGCACATACATATATTCATCATCATAGATTGACAAATAAGTGTAAATATTGCAATAACAGTAATATTTTTATAAAATCAATTTTAGTCTCAATGCGGAGAAGTTGATATACAGTAGCCAGTTCTAAATTTTTATAAATAACCTTGAGCTTCATAACTAGGTGTACGATAATCATTTTCGATAATCATATACTTCCTCCATTCCTTTTTATATATCATTACTTTTTATAAATAGTTGATCCATAATATTTGTCATTTCATAAATTGCCATATTCTTCCTATTATATCCTTGATAGAGTAGTTAATTAGTCTTAAAAATATATACTTTGATCAACCTAGAAAAACTAATAAGTAATTAATATTCATTGGAGTACTTCATACATTGATTAATTACTCTCTCCATTTTTTATTCTATAAAATCTTATTTCGAAAAAAGAAATCTCAACAAACAAATCAAAAATAAAAGATGAAAAAAAAAATAATCTTGAAAGTCGAAGCTTTAACAATTTTTTTTAAATTTTAGATCAATTGGTGAAAAATTTGGCTTAAAAAATAAACTCAAAAATTTAAATAGTCATCCAAATGCATTTTTATTTTTGAATACTAGTATATTAATCATTTATTGAAAAGTTGACTTAAGAAAACATTAAAGAAGGATAAAAGAATAAAATTACTTAAATTTTTAATGCAAAAGCAATTTAAAAAGGTGATTTATATAAAAAAGAACGGGAGAATAGTTCAATTGGTATTAAAATCTTTAACATTACCATCAATTCTTTCCTTTGTTGTCTTTATTGTTTAAAATTTTTATGCATATAAAAAATTATTTGACTCCTAAGTGTATGAAATCATATTTCTTAAAAAAATACTTACAAAAATTAGAGTAACATGTGAATCTACAAAATTGAAATATAACATCTCCTTCCCCTCCATATAAATACGCCGTGCATCTCAGCTGCGGCGGGAAACGCCACTCTCCCTTAATCCGCCGTTTTATCGAACCCTAGAAACCCAAATTCCAGTTCCAATTCAGTTAAAAATCTATCCTTTTCGACGGAATCGGAGAGAAAAATCAAATTGATTTGGTTTTGTGTATCTTTTTGCTCAATTCCATGGCGTTTCCGTTAACTGATTCAACTCTTTCACCCAATGAAGATACGAAAGCTAATCAGTTGTTGGAAGAGGAGGAACGAAATCAGCAGGTGGATGAAGAGGATGATGATCGAGAGAGAGTTACTCCTTTGAGATATGTCCCATTGTGCGATGTGTACTCCGCTACTTCCCCTTACGTGGGTGCAAGTGGGTCGAAAAAAGTTAAAGCTGCTCGCAAAATCCTCCCACATTTGGAGACCGACGATCACCCCAAGCATTCGCAAACGCAGCACATTTCTTCAATGTCTGGAAGGGAACTCCCTATTATTCACTTCTACACTCGCCGTCGCAAAAGGAAACGACATGAACCTTCTTTTTACGACTCGTTAATCTCTCGATCGGTGAAATTAGCTAATTGCAACTGTGACAGTGAAAATGGGGTAGATGACGGTGAAGGAAATGAAGTGGGTGTAAAATTTAAGGAGAATCAGAGGAGAAAGGAGCGTTATTCAAAGCTTTTTGCTCCGCAGATGAAATTAGGGAATTTGTCCAATGGAATTATAGAAGACGAGGGAAAAGATGATGAAATGGTTATAAAGAACAAGCAGAAGCGAAAAGTGGGCAATTCAAATCAAGTTCCTCACCCGAAAAAATTAGCAAATATCTTCAATGGAAATAGAGAAGAAGAGAGTGAAGACAAGGAAAATCTTATAAGGAGTAGGGATAAGCAGAAGAGGAACGTCGGAGATTTGAAGCTAGTTTCTCACTCTGTCAAATTAGCCAATTTCCCCAAGGGAAACAGAGTAGAAGAGGGGGAAACTGAGGATGGAGAAGAGGAAGTGGTTATAAAGAATAAGGAGAAGGTGGAAAATTTAGAAGTAATGAATTTGTGTGTCGAGAGTGAGCGGGACGACCAGGGAGAAGATGATGGAGTAGTGGTTGTGAAGCATATTAAGAAGGAGAAGAAGAGGAGTAAGGTAGTTAATTCAGAGCTGGAAAATTTGAGGGTAGAAGCTAATGTAATTAGTCTGTTCGATGAGTCTTGTTCGAGAGGAACTCGAAATAGTGCTGGTAAAAATAAAATCGACACCAATCATGGTAACAATTCCAAAGAATTTAACTCAATGGGTAACATGAAGGAACAAAAAGAAAATTGTATTTTGGGGAATAGCTTGACTAACAAAAGCTTAAGGTCAATTCGGACCAAGAAATGGGTTTGGTACATTTTTTTTCCCTGCTCAATTTCGTGTTTTGTATATGTGTGTTATCATGAATAGAAGTGTTTTTTTGTGTCTTACAGGCTGAGTTTTGAAGGAGTTGATCCCAAGAAATTTATTGGGCTACAATGTAAGGTGTGAAATGATCAAACTTGGAATAATTAGAATTTACTACGTACCTTTGTTATTATCAGTTTAAACAACTAATTGAGGAGTCTTATGTCATAGGCGTATTGGCCATTAGATGCTGTTTGGTACACTGGTCGCATAATTGGGTACAACTCAGAGACTGAACGACATCATGTAATTGATTTTCTGGTTCCTTTTTATATAAATTATGTTTGATCTTTTGATGGTCGAGTGTATGAAACATGTTCCGTGTTCGAGTCTATTGCAGGTGAAATATGTAGATGGGGATGAAGAAGATCTGCTTTTATCAAATGAAAGGATCAAGTTTTCTGTTACACTTGAGGAAATGAATCGTCTGAAGTTGAGACCACGTGATACGAGTCCTGAAACTGATGTAATCGGTGTTGATGAGATGATTGTATTAGCTGCTAGTTTGGCTGATTGTGAAGCTCTTGAGCCCGGAGATATTATATGGGCCAAGCTGACTGGTAAATTATGGCTTCCCTTTTCTACTTCTGACTATTCATCAGGTCTGATTTGTAACTTTATGACATCCACTCGTGGTTATACACAAATTAGTTAGCAGCCGGAGCTCTCAAAGAAGAATCAATAACAAAGATACAATCTTTTTACCAACTTAATTTTGCATGATTGTTTACTTCCTGGGACAAAATGTGAGATCAAAATCTCTCAAATGTAGCAACTATCTGGTTTTCATTGATTTTATTTGTCAATACAGGTCATGCCATGTGGCCTGCCATTGTTCTAGATGAATCTCGTGCTGGTGGGTGTAAAGGTCTAAACAAAGGTTCAGGGGAAAAATCAGTTCTTGTGCAGTTTTTTGGCACCCATGATTTTGCTAGGTGTGTTAATTGGAAGTTTATTGTGGATCTAATTGGAGTTCTATTTACCATTTAAGCAGCAATATGCTCAGCTTTTCCTTGTGGGCTTATGAAACTTTGTTATTGGATTTCAGGGTCAAGTTAAAGCAAGTTATCTCTTTCTTAAGAGGGCTTCTTTCTTCCTTTCACCTCAAGTGCAAAAAGCCAAAATTTATTCAAAGTTTGGAGGAAGCAAAAATGTGAGCCTTGTCGATCTGAATTCATTTTTTTGTATCATTCTTTGTTACATCACTGAGATAAAATGTTTCTCATATCCTATTTTAGTAGTTTTCCCTCTTTCAGGCCTTTTGCTAGATTTTGTTGATCTTTCCCATATTATGACTGTCCATACTTGAATTGGGGAAAAACTTGTAGAAATAATTCTCTCAATACATAGACTGTATTCCTTTCCAGTGAAAGCTTTGATGATTATAGCTGTGGTAGCACTGGTTGTAATTTTTGCATTGTCTGATCCTTTTTTTTTTTGATGACCGTGGTGTCCCGTGTCCAGGCCAACTTTTGCGCACCTCGACTAATTCCATGGGATACTTCCCACCTCCCCCCGACAACAAGTATGAGGTAACTTTGTCCAGTTAGGCTACCAAGGCTAGGACAGATTGGAAGAATCACCTGGTGTTTTTTGTCTCCGGTAGGATTTGAACATGCGACCTCATGGCTCCGAACCACTTCATTAACCACTAGTCCACACCATTGGGTGCCATTTTTTTATCCTTCTTTCTCACACGCATTGAACTTTATGGGCCCAGTATACACTATTCAGCATGATCTTAGATCTTAAGGTATCTAATTGGTATATGGATAGTATTATTCTTTAAATAAAGTGAAGCCAAATAATTGAATATGCTTCTCGCTAGAATAGTTAGGTGTGAGTATAGGATTTTGGTCTTAGTTCAACCTATCTCAGCTCAACATAGCAACCCAAAACAACAAACAAACAACAACATACCCAATATAAACCCACAAATGGGGTTTGGGGAGGGTAGGATATACACAACCTTACCCCTACTTTTGTAGGATAGAGAGACGTTTCCGATAGATCCCTGACTCAAGAGCTCAACATAGCAACCCACTTGTACCAATTTTCAGATGCGTGTGTTATATAATTTCCTTCGGTCCTTAAGAATGTATTAGAATTCCAATCAAAACATTGTGATCACGTGCATCGTACTTGGAAAAACAAAATGTAATAGCACCTACACTTTTGGTGTTCTATTCTAGATTCCTTAAAAAATTAAGATTCCCTAGGCCCAATGTCATACATTTCTGATGACTATGATGGTTTACTGAAATCATCCCCAGGTTCACTGAAGTGGCAGTTTGTGGTAGGGTAGCTTGCTGCTATATCAATTTCCTGCTTGCCTTTGGCCTTTTTGGTTCTTCAACTTTGGACTGCTGCTCTTTTGATAAACCAGGCAGTGCAACTGCTTGCACCTTACGAATTTTGTTTTTAACAATTCTTCGTAAAAAAATTATTTGACCTTAAAATTACACCCTCCCGAGCATCCCTATTTAATCAGTACCCTGGGAAGAAAGATTCTTTCCTGTTTGTTGAACACATTATTATTCGTTTCCATCTCCTTAAGTTCTCCGGCGAAGTAGATATGTTACACCCATTCAGACCCAAAATCTACTCTAGAATCATTATTTTCCTCAGCTTATGGAGTTCAAGGGTTCCTTTTGTCCTTCATGAAGCATGCTGTCTTATAAATCAAAGTTGTGATTGAAGTTTAGAGATTTGTTCTGCCTTTTCCTTTCTTCTGGTTGCAAAGAAGTTTCCTTTTACCTTCCCAGCTGAGGCACAAACACTAGGTGCTTTCTTCCCATTTGTTCAAGCTTTGATTAACAATGTTACCCAGTTCTTCTGCTGGTGGGGATAACAAGTACCTTGTGGAATTAGTCAAGCTGTCGACAAGCTGGCTCGTACACCACAGTTAGTTTTTGATCAAGAATCCCCTTTTCCCTGTATATATGGTGAT
The DNA here is from genome assembly GCA_029007595.1 of Solanum commersonii. Lineage (NCBI taxonomy): Eukaryota > Viridiplantae > Streptophyta > Magnoliopsida > Solanales > Solanaceae > Solanum > Solanum commersonii. The sequence goes on along the minus strand of JAJTWQ010000128.1, from coordinate 450,107 downwards.
GCTGTTTTTATGTGTGGTTGTGTATTTCGGCGTGTTCTGACCTAATATTATCATGGTTGCTATGTTTGTACCGATTTTATACTTCTAACTTTCTTGATCAGGTATCTCTCTGAACAAAAGCTTTCAAAGGGGATGCTGTGGTTGCAGAATAGTATCAATGCAGATAATAATACTGAAAACGAAGAAAATGAAGGCAGCTCTGATTCAGAGGATGAGGGGTTGAGGAGAAAGCTTGAAGAAGTCAGAAGTTGCCCATTTGAATTGGGGGACTTGAAAATAGTTAGCCTTGGTATTTTCTTTTTTCAAATCTAAGATAAATACTGATTAGAGAGCAGAAAGAATGCAATAATATTCTATTGAAACACCAAAGTGCTGTGGCCTTCATTTTTTTTTGTCTGTTTTGACGAGTAACATTCCCTATTCTCATAACTTAAGTTGATGTTCTCTGCTCACTTAATGAATAACTGTGATATATCAATTCTTCAATGTGTAAATGTCTTATTCAGGAAAAATAGTAGAAGATTCGGAGCTCTTTCGAGATGAGGAATTTATCTGGCCAGAAGGTTATACTGCTGTGAGGAAGTTGCCATCAGTAACAGGTAACTGTTCTCCATTTCTGCTGTGCCTTTGTTTGAATTTAGTGGTATAAAATTGATCATTTCTTCTACTCCCTAATTGAGCCAGATCCCGGTGTACGTGTATCATATAAGATGGAGGTACTGAGAGATCCTGATTTCAGGACACGACCTTTATTTAGAGTTACATCGGATAGTCAAGAACAGGTATTCTGCAATTCAGTGATGCCAAGTGAAGTTTTTATTTTTCTGTATTCTGCAATTCGATGATGCCGAATCAAGTTCTTATTTTTCTCTTTAGTTACTTCGGTTGCTCACCTGTATGCTATATACTCCTTTGATTATAATTCAGTTTTTGAATGCTGTAAAGTTCCGTGGTCTCTTATCTGACTATATTATCTCACGTTTAATATTATAGCTCACTTTTAAAACAGTGGGTTCCTTGTTCAGATTGTGGATATCCTTTCATGAAAAACTTATGCTCCATAGCTTTTGAGAGGAACTGTTCTTTTTCACTTTTTGCCCAGAAATATTGTGTTAAACAAACTAGTGATTGTGATCTTTAAGCATTGGACAAAGGTTATCCTTGGATGTAATAAAGAACTAACTAAGCTATTGAAGCTCATTAAGATTTTCAGTTAGATGGAAATGACACAACAACAGCTTACTTACCAAATGGTTGTGGAAATACAATTTGGAAGATCAAGCTCTATGGAAGGAACTCATTCAACACAAGTATGGTCAGGAAGGTCAATGGTGTTCAGAGGAAGTGACAAAAACATATGGTGTGGGAGTATGGAGGACTATAAGAAACCTATGGCTGGCTTTCAAAGACAATGTAAGCATAAAGGTTGGCCGAGGGAATAAGGCTTTGTTTTGGAAAGAAGACTGGACTGGTCAAGGGTCCTTGGAAAATTTATTTCCTAGGCTATTTTCCATTTGCATGAATCCTGATTGCAAAATACAAGAGGTTTGATCTCCACAAGGATGGAATTTGCTTTTTAGGAGATTTCTTAATGACTGGGAAATAGAGTGAGTATCAGATATGCTAGCTTTGATTGGAGATTGTCCTGGCACAAATCTGGAAACAGATAAATTGCTATGGAGGCATCATATTGATGGTCAATTCTCTGTGAATAGAATGTATAAAAAAGATCTAGCCACAATTGCAGGGAAGAAATCAAGGCCATGGAGTGCTATATGGAAGAGTGTAGCCCCTTCTAAGGTGAAGTGTTTCACTTGGTTGGTAACCAGTAGAGCTTGCCTGGCACATGATAAACTTCAGGAGAAGGGAAGAATTATTGCCTCAAGATGTTATCTTTGTAAAGAGTCTCTGGAAACCAACAATCACCTGATCCTCCACTGCAAAGTAACAACACAAATATGGGCTCTATTCACCAATTAGCTAGTCTAAATTGGATTATGCCAGAACATACAACAGACCTACTAAGTTGTTGGGTCAAAAGGGGAGGTAGCACGAGCCAGAGGAGGTGGTGGAGAACAGTACCTGCTTGTATCTGGTGTATCGTTTCGAAGGAGAGAAATCAGAGAATTTTTGTAGGGAAAGAATGCACTATAGAGAAGATTAAGTGGAAAGTAATCACCACTTTAGGTTTTTGGTGTAAAGAAATGAACATAGAAGAAGAAATTCAACTAGTGGATTTCATAAGAGCTTTGTAAGTAGTCCTGTTTTTTTTTTTTTGTTTCTATGTATCTAACACTTTTGGAGGTGGCCAACATAGCCCTTAATGCTGAGGAATACAAAATTACCAATTTAAAAAAAGAAGAGGGTAAATCAAAACTACTTATAAAAGAAAGGGTAATTAAGAAACCAAACAAAAGTTTTCAAGGTGGTCATAAAACTAGATAAATTGCATTGAACTATGATATGCTCATTATGTTGAAACTATTTTTGTGTGATAAGATGGACATCTGAAGAGCAAAATAGGGTCAACCACGCTCTAAGATGAAGTAAAGGAATGCGCACAAGCTGGCTCGAACGCCATGGTGATAAGAAAATGATTAAGGTGATAAAAAAATGTTTACAAGTGATGTATCAAAAAATAGAGAATTCATGAAGAATATGATTCTCTGTGAAAGACACCCCAAAATTTACACAAACTAGATTCTCACCGGTGCACCAATAAGAAATAATAGACAAGAACATATTACCTCAATTATAAAACTAGTAATTACTACATTTCAAGCATTTATAAAAATAGACAAATGAATTTTTTAAAGTTCTCTTTATAATTTTAATTCTATAAATTGTATAAATGTGATACATTATGTTTTTTTTTGGTTAGCTCTAACATTTCTCATATAATTTGTTTCACAAAAGAAAAATCTTGAAAGAAAAAAAATGATATTAAGACTACATCAATATTTAATACATAATAACTTTACATATACAATCACTCGGTGACATAGTTTTTTTGTTTTTGTTGTATAAGTAACAAATATCAATAATAAAGATACATATGGCAATGTTTTGTTGATTATACATAAAATTATGAAGCCTTTTTCTTGGATAAATTAGTTAATGTTTAAATCACCATATACATTTCTGTAGCCACCATGTGTTGTTGTACTTCTTCATTGAATCATCATCAATAATTTACAACAAAATTATTCATTTACTTCTCCATTACTAAAAGGAAAAAAAAGGAAATTTTACTCTCTTTAATCAAATTCATATATAATCTAAGATTATAAAAACAATCTTATAATGGATAAACTTTGATTAAAATGTCTATATTTTGAGTTATTATCGAGTAAAAAAATTATAGCTCTCAATAAACAACTCTTTTTAAAGTTTTTTAATTAGAAAATTTTAGCATTCAAGTTTAGATGTACTTCCATCATTTTTTTTAATTTTCTGAAGAGGGAATGAAGAGGAATAAATGTCACGAAACATTATTTTCTAGTAAAGGGAATTTAAATAAGAGAAAGTAAGATAGGACAAATTTAATTTGAAATCTTATTGCAAAACGTGGCGATAAAAGAGGAAAATAAATAAATATATTTTTTGACGCTAGAGATATGTCACATCATCTTACCAAACCTTATTCATATATACACAACATTCATACATATATTGATCTTTGTATCTTTCAATATTTCTAGTATTTATTTTAGATGAAAGAGAATTAAAAAATTAAACCATCAACGATGAACAAGAAAATGGAAGGAAGTTTAAAAAGTGAAAAAAGAAAATTAAGACACAAATTCAAATCTTTCATATTAGGTAAATAAGGAGAGGAACTTTGTACACACTCTTTTTTGTTTTATATACATCCGACACATTTCCATCTTTCCTTTTTTTCTCTACTTTCCTTCTCTTTATTAGTTATAATCATAACAAAAACTCATTTTTCGTTAACAAATAAAGATAGAGATGTAGTAGGTCTTGAAAAAGTGAGATTATTACGTTTTGACCAGATGGAAAAAATTGAGCATCTGAGCAACAACCCATACAGGAAATAAGTCATTTCTAAATTAAAGTTATCCCGTCAAGGATTTATCTCCCAAACTTACTTTAAAGTTTTATAGGATAAAGATCAGGAATATTAAAAAAGGGAATTCGAGAAACTGGGAAGAAAATTTGAGAAAAGAAGAAGTGGAGGAAAATGGAATTCGGTTTGAAATTTAAATGAAAGGAAATGGGCGGCGTTGTAGTGAAATATGGAACCCCTTTCCAAAAGGTTATAAATGGTACCTAATAATGAGGAAAGAGATTAATATTAAAAATTATATTAGGCAAAATTTAAGAAAACAAATTTAGAACTACATGAAATTAGATAAATAGATGGAAGTTAATGCAAAAATCTAGTAAATTAGATAAATAGCAATCCTAGGCTCGGATAGTTCTATCTTACCGGGCTAAAATCCTTCTTTTATATAGATATATAGATAGATTATTCTCTACCCTTTCAAAAGCTCCTTTATCTCTCTTTCTAGATGTCTAGCTTAACAATGCCTTCTTGACATCGTTGGCATCACACATTGCAAGCCAAATTATCTAGAGATTTTCCACAATGTAAAGGTGATGATGCATTGTTGCACCCACACTCTTACACATAAAATATCAAATAAATTATGTAATCCTCAAATTTTAATTGTCGGAATCATTGTCCTTGTTGGCAACCAACTTAAGAAACACACCTTTCTTGGAACCTTGGAGTCCAAATCAGTGGATGGGGAAAGGCCGACATACTAGGAACTTTATTTATGGAGCAATCATAGTCTTGAAATTCCAGTATTTGACTACTTCCCAGTTTTAAAAGTTTCTTCTGAATCTGAAGTCTTGTTGGATCTCTTTCATGTAAAATCTGAACTACCCGTCGTACTATAGCCTAATCTAGCATTGTATTCTATAGATGTGTGAAACTTATAAAACAAAAGATGTTAGGAGATGCGAATCTCAATATGCATGTACTCTACTTTAAAAGTAATGCTACCACTAAACTCTTTCCACCGTTTCAAAATTTTCCTCCACAATTTGCTCGCGAAGGGAAGTGTGATATTTTAGTCCTCCAACCCCTTTCCATAATCTATGCTGCTCGGACTCCCCAAAAATATTGTTGCACCCATGTATGATCCTCCAAAATGCACTACTTTTGGAGGATTTGACATTCACACCGTCAAGGTTTTTGAAGAGTCCGAGCAACATAGATCACAATCCCATATTTTTCTTTTATCACCTAGATCGTGATGTTCTATTCAAATCACGACATCCCTTTTCTTGATGGGGTCTTGTTAATAACCCAAAGAACTTTCACCTTCACACTATCCAACTCTTTGGGGTCGTAATACTCCCATGAACCAACTGCAACTTCTTGGCACTGTATATCGACTTTTGTAGATAGTTTCTTTGAAGTCCTTCTAATTTACCTTTAACAAATTGCCGGTACTTGTAACCTAAAGAATGTGGCAATTTGACAACAGTGTGCTCTTAAGTCTTGATTAGTACTCCATTCCTCCTTTTGATTAGTAATATTGTCTATGGGTGCAAGATACAAGTAAATAGTTTTTTACAATTTCCATGAGTTCTCAGGTTCAAATCCTAGTGGAGGAAAAAACACTACGTGGGTGCTTTTCACAACACCTGTCAGTCTGATGTATTTCTTGTTGTGAGACTATGAACAAGACAATTTGTTCTTGCAAAACATCTGAGGCCTTTTTGGTTAATTTCTATGGCATACCTCTTCGGGTTTGACTTGGGTGTGCAAAGTGTCTCAGCTTGAACTTTGGAAGACTATTACCAGCTAAATTGTAGAAGTCGCTACCTTTCATCACCCTTATTTGAAATATTGGTTTGTGAAATGTTGAACCTCTGATGAATTGTCGAGTATCTACGCTGTCGTATATCAACTTCTTGGCTGTGATGTGTTCTGCTCTTTATCCTAATAGGGGTTAATTTGACACATTAGTGTCTAGTTCATAAAAAAAAAATGGTCTCTACCACATCAGCTTGTTACTATTTTCCCTCTTTAATTTGACACATTAGTGTCTAGTTAACAATTTATGGTCTCTACCGCAATCTTGGAAAACCTAGTCGATCTGTTTTCTAATTAGCTGGCAGTTTTTGCTATCGAATAGACATTAATTTTATCCCATTGATGTTCAGAGAAGTGCTAATGTTAGTCATTGTGATGCACTTGTTTTGCAGTTTAAGGGATCTTCACCATCTGCTTGCTGGAATAAAGTTTACAAACGGATGAGGAAGACACAAGTTGACAATTTTGATGAATCAATATCTAGCCGTGAAAGTGAAAGGACCTTTGGATCAGGTTCTCATATGTTTGGCTTTTCTCATCCTGAAATTTCAAAACTTATAAAGGTATTATTAGTTTTCTTCTGTTCAACTTTTTCTTTATGGAGGTTCTGTTCTTTCAATTTCTGTTCACCATCTTATTATTGAAAATCTGAGCATGTTTTATCTTATTAAAGACCATTGACTTTGCAGTTGTCTTAGTATAGTCTTATTTTTCTTTGTATACGATTTAAGTGATTAGATTATCTTCTGGGTTGTTTCCTCATTCAACACTTTGAAACCAAATCGTATCAAGCGATATGCTTGATAAGATGAGACAGACATTATATAAACAAATAAGACCATTAAAATGCACTCTATCTTCAAGTGAAGCTGAATATGGTGGATAGCATTAATTGACAAATGTTATGCCATATAACTATAATAGAATGTATTAAGAGAACAGACTATCCCATTATCTTGTCGCAATGGAAGGCAGCAGATTCTTGTTATGCCTTCGATGATGCATAAATCAAATATAAGTCTATCTTGAATATTTAGAGTTTTTCTTAAATGTGTCTTTTATGTATGGAGCACAATCTTTATTTAACCGACCTCAACTTGTTTAGGATTGAGGTCTAGTTAATTGATTGGTAAATAACTACCATGTGTCTGCTTATGTACATACTTTTCTCTTCAGACTTTTGACCATATGGTTTTTATTTGGCAGTTACATATTTGATTCCATTTTTTTGTGTGGAAAATCACAGTTTTTCTAGTAGCGAAATATGAACGGGAAGTAAACATGGTGGTAAAATACAAGTTGGTACAGTTTTAGGGGAAGAAGTGGTTTGAGATGAGAAAATGCAATTTTTTTCTAGTGCCTGTATGACATAGTGCAACCTTCCCAAAATGTTGGGTCCTGTGTTGGTTCACTGCTTTGTTTGGTGTATGCTTATCTTATGTAGTTTAGAACCAAGGGTATGACTGGTTCATTCATAATTGTTTGTTTCTATATTTGTTGAAAATACTTATTCCTTGCTCATTTAGGTCTTACTTTCACAAACTTAAGAGCTATGTATTGTTTCAGTTGAACATGCTTTATGAGGTTGTTTCTGCAGGAGTTGACAAACATATATTTCTCATTGGAGCAATTTTTTTAAGATGTATTATATTATAGGCTTAAGTCATCTTTGACCCCTTAAAGTTATCTGCATAATTCACTTAGACACTTTAACTAGGACTTGTACCTATTGAACACCTAAATTGTTCAAAATGTGTCTATTAAACACAAAATGTTGATGTGGCAAAATAAGTGTATATCACTGCTACTAAGCGCGTGAATATCTTCTGATTTTTATTTTTTATTTATTTTTAGATAAGTTGGTACCTATTTTTTGACACTTGGCATGCATTAACTAAATAATTAAAAAAATAAAATTAATTCCACATTAATCTCCCCACAACCCATGTACCAGAGGTCTTCTTCTTCAACCCACCATTTTAAAGATTCTAACTTCTCGGCCTTCTGTTTCGGTTCTCTTTTTTTCTTCATTCTTTGTAAAAAAAAATGAATCTGCTAATTTAATTTGCAAAAATTTGAACACTTGAGTTAAAAGAACTGACCAATATTTTCGATCACTCAAATTGAACAAACATCACCACTCATTAAACTTACTAAAAATGATAATAAAAAATTCAATATACTTCCGATTTCTCTTCGTCACGAATTTCAAAATAATTTATTGATGTGATTTATTTAAACAAAAATCTCAACAGGAATAGAGAACAGTGGGTAACAAGAGAATGAATTTTTGTTATGTTCATTGCCGCCGGAGGAATTAATGGCGACTGGCGAGGTCACAGGGAAGAAGGAAGAAGATAGGGCAAAGGGTTAGGTGGGGGGGGGGGAGATTTTCTCTTTTTAAATCTTTTTCTGGATCATTAATAAAGGTTGGAAAAAATATCATTTTTTAAAATTGAGAATTAATATTTGTTGTTAGATTGGATCCATGTGCCATGTGTCCTAATTTGATTTGTGATTATTTTAAGGCAATGCGTGTGAATTACACGCATAACATCTTTAAAGCAAGTTTTTATTTTATATTCAATAGATACATATTTGTTAATATTAGAGTGTCTAACAGGTAATAGTCCTAGTTAAGGTGTCTAAGTGAATTGTGCAAACAACTTTAAGGGGCCGCAAATGACTTAAGCCTATATTATATATATAACGTTAAGCACACTATGATTTAGAAGCCCTTTAGATGTTTCCATTTGCAGTCTCTTATTGAAAATCTTAAGAGTTTTCTGGACATAATATGTTGCATTGTGAAGGTAGGAAGAGATGCACAGACAGAACAGATTTAGGGATTTAACTTTATTATGAAGTGATTAATTATTAATTTGTGTCAGAATCGTAGGGCATAGGTGCAGAAGAAGCTTGGTAGACGAATAATAACAAGTTGATGGGCATTTAATTCAGGATGTAATGATCATACCAGTGTATAACTGTTGACTGGAGAGCCATTAATCTGCGAAGACTTATTTGTATCAGAAAGCTTTGTTATATATTTTGCTTATGTTTTTTTCCAGTTTCTAAAGCTTATATTATACTTACAGGAGTTATCAAAGTCCAGGCTTCTTGCAAACTCCTTGAAACTGGCGAATTCGAAAAATCAAGACTTGCCGGCTGGTTATAGGTCCGTCCGTGTTAAATGGAAAGATCTGGACAAATGCAACGTATGCCATATGGATGAGGTTAGAAACTGCTTTCATTACTTGTGTTCTTTCTTTTTCAGCTAATGCGCTATTTTTGAGAGGACTCTTTTACCTATTTTGGTTCTTGTTATTTATGACTAGTGAAGTTGCATCTGGAATCTGTATCTTTTTGACTTTGCCTAATTGATTAGTAACTACAAAATAGTTATTTCAGATCATGCTGATGTAGGTTTTTTTCTTACAGGAGTATGAGAATAATTTGTTTTTGCAGTGTGACAAATGCCGAATGATGGTGAGTGGACTCATCTCTGTCTCTCCATCCTTTTGGGACCAAAGTGTAGTAGTATCTTTTGCTTACCTCTTTTGAATCAAGGTTTTTCCAGCTTGCTATTTCTCTTATCCACACATCTATTGTGCAGGATGTTTTAGCGGTCTGTTTTCAGTTAACTCTGCATTAGTTTTTTTTTTTTTTTTTTTTGTTATTGAGCAAAACGATTATTTACATATTATGTCAAAAATGACTATTTGATGCTTCCATTTTGTATCAACTGAAAATTAGGTGAGAACTTTCCAGACGTTAAATCCCTTCTTTTACTTTTGAAAGATTTGTCTGCATATTGCTGCACTTTGGCACTTGCACTTGATGGTCATAAAATATTTGGTGGAGTGATATGGATAAACTTATCTATCGTTTGATTTGATTCTGTTGTTCCTCCCTATGGATGCCAAAACTTTGTTGCAATTTTCTATGCTGGTTGACGATCTCTTTTACTTTTGATGTTAGAGTGAGCTGTTTGTGTTCTTACTTCTTAATTGGGTTCGAATATTTGGTTCAAAATTCTTTGCTGTTGATGATGTGTTCAGGTTCACGCTAGATGCTATGGGGAGCGGGAGCCTATGGATGGAGTACTTTGGTTATGCAATTTGTGTCGTCCAGGGGCTCCAGTAGTCCCTCCCCCTTGTTGCCTGTGCCCTGTTATTGGTACTTTCTTTTGCTTGCATTTTTCACTTCATTTACCCTGCTTGTTTCCTGCTTGTGTATCTTATTTTAAATGTTAATTAGGTGGTGCTATGAAGCCTACAACTGATGGACGTTGGGCTCATCTTGCTTGTGCCATTTGGATACCAGGTTATTATTATTTTTTCTTTTTTCACATTGCTGACTTGTTATTTTTATAGATGGGTGAATTTCACTGATTATCTTTACCACGATTCAGAAACTTGCTTATCCGACATAAAGAAAATGGAGCCAATTGATGGTTTGAGCAGGATCAGCAAGGTACTATTCCTGTTTTATTTAACTTTCATCATTGTGTAAACACCCCTCAGTATTGCCCTCTTTTGTTGTTTTGCACTTCTAAAGGTGCCCTACCATGTTTTGTTCAGGAATCAAGTCATAATTCTCTTTTATGACTCAATGATGATGCATGAATATGACTTCACTCTTGATTGACAAGCTTCTTATTTTATGTGGCTATACTACTAATAATGGCCAATCCCCATAGAATAACTTCGTTAGTGTCTCATAATTATGTACCCACAATTGTCCCTATGTTATTATTACCTTGAATAGTGATGAACTGATGATTCCGGTATACCTACTTTACTATTTTTAGCCATTGTGCTCTGTTACTATTTTAAAGATTTTCTTGAGATCATTAGCCATTTTCACTTTTGATTCTTAGCAGTATATGTAGAAGGCACGATTAATCTGTCTAACAGGACTTTGAGGATATCTACCGGAATTACTTGTACCTGTCATTATTTCAGATCTTGCTGATTTATGCAATTAGTTTTGATTGCTTGGTGATCAAAAGAAAAAAAATGTCTTTTTTTGTGGAAGCTATCCACATAGATAGGGTTTGCCGCAATCTCTTCTGAACTTTTTTTTTTTGTTATTTTGTTAAGGACCGCTGGAAGCTCTTGTGTAGTATCTGTTCTGTTCCTTATGGAGCTTGCATTCAGGTAACCTTGTGGTTGTGTTTCATCCTAACCCCGTGTCAATGTATTAGGAGATTACAATATAGCTTTAATTTTTTATTCTGTGTTCTGTTATTTTAGGATCATCTTTTAATAATTGGTCTCAAATATTAAAGAATAACAATGCAAATTGGTAGTCTACAAATTTATTAGAAATGTAATTGCTGTTGGATGAGATGTCTTGCATTCTACTGTGCCTCTGAAGAGAATCAGAGATGTACTTTTCAGAAAAAATAATCCTTACGACTTCAATTAATTGATTAGTAAAAACACTTCTATTAATTTTGTGGGATATGATATATAAAATTTAGCTTATATACGATGCATTGACTGATCAATGATCATTTATCTTTATGGAAATGGAATCTCTGTTCTTTTTTCTGCATCTTGTTTGTAAGTTCTGCCTTCTCTATTTCTCTCTCGCACTATCTTTCTTCCTTGCTTTATTTCATTATTCTCTTCTTTTCCTTCGTTTCTATATACTATTAATTTGACCTTTTGGGGGAGGCACTGGTATCCGTATCACAATGATTGAGTAGTACTCTGTATATGCTTATTCAACTACTCGTTAATTTGTTGTCCTCCTTATCTTGTGATGTAGTGCTCAAACCCTGTGTGTAGGGTGGCTTATCATCCTCTTTGTGCACGTGCTGCTGGCTTCTGTGTTGAGGTGATTTCTTCTTAATGTAGTGCTCGTTTTTTATTTATTTATGCATGAATTCTTTGAGTTATCTTTTTGCATGTTTGTTATGCTAACCTATCTTCTGTTGATGTTAATGTTTTATAGCTTGAGGATGAAGACAGATTGCATTTAATCCCTATGGATGACGATGAAGAGGATCAGTGCATTCGGTTGCTTTCTTTCTGCAAGAAGCATAGAGCTGTATCTAATGAGCGTCTTGCTGTTGATGAGTGTGTCGGACAAAAAGCTTGTGAATATTCAGACTATGTTCCTCCACCAAATCCTTCTGGATGTGCTCGCAGTGGTGTGCTATTCTTTCTTGTTCTCCATTAGTATTTATGTGTCATTATTCTAATATCTGTAATTATATGAATTATTTTGGTTTATGCTTTATATTGATGGCATCTTTTGGTACTATTTTCTGTGTGCAACTGTGTAGCAAAGCATTTTATGATTCCTGATTTCTGGTTTGTCATTGAATAGAGCCTTACAATTATTTTGGAAGAAGAGGAAGAAAAGAACCTGAAGTCCTTACAGCTGCATCGTTGAAGCGATTGTATGTAGAAAATAGGCCATATTTGGTTGCTGGCCATAGTCAACATGATCAATCGAGCAACACATTGTCTTCCTCATGTGCTGGCTCTGGACACACCCTTGACCTTCAAAAGTTGAGGTGTTCACAGCTTACATCAAGGAGCATTGTTTCAATGGTTGAGAAATACAACTACATGAAAGAAACGCTAGGACAACGACTAGCCTTTGGTAAGCTAAATATCTTGTATGCCTTGTGTGAAGCAAGAATGAAAATTGTCTTAGTATATGGATGCGTTCTGTAGACAGCTGCAATCTTATTCTATCCTCTAATATTGCCTTTCACTTTTTGGGACTTCTTTCGTGTTATCGCTCATTGTAGAAATAGAGTAATTGATAAAGTAAAGCTGAAAGTAGATCCATTTGAATATTCAGCTAATCCCTAACTAGATTATTTTGCTAGCTGATGCTATTTGAGCCTCCTTTGTGCTCTTGGTATCACCACTATTCCCCCTCTCTTACAGGTTATAATTTATTTTTGACATTGTCATTGCCTCCAGGGAAATCCGGAATACATGGGTTTGGCATCTTTGCAAAGCTCCCTCAGAAAGCGGGAGACATGGTAATTTGTCCCGTTATCTTTTTATTACGGTTATATGATTTTGAGCAGCAGCAACAACAACAACATATCCCGTGTAATCCACAAGTGGGATCTGGGGACAGTGTTGTGTATGCAATCTTTCCCTTTACCACTTGTGTGCAAGTAGCCATATTAGTAAATTCATGCTTATATTCTTTTGTTTGAGAGTTTCAAGACCAAGGACTGATAATTCCTTTATTTAATAGGTAATTGAATACACTGGAGAACTTGTTAGACCTCCTATTGCCGACCGAAGGGAGCACCTAATTTACAACTCACTAGTGGTAAGAACTATATCTTGGCTTATGATGTTTATGTGTTACTTGGTCATTCTTGTGGTTTCTAATAATCTTTTTGATTTCCATGGTAGCAATTATTTGTGGTTATTGAAGTTATAGTTTTAAATACTGGTTGGAGAGAAATGTAACCTTTATCACTTCCAAAAAGTGTAAGCCCGAAAACACAATATTTACCCCCAGATACACCTTCCTAACTTGAATACACGGATTCCCAACACTCTCACTATTAGTGGGCCCTTATTGGGAGTGATTGATGGAAGTACCATTGATCGCTGCAGACCTCTATAATGGCATCTTCTCTATATATTTAGCCACAGATAGGATACAAGTTCACTAATATGCTCTTGTTTTAAAAAACATTGTGGGTTCATGCGTATCAGAAGTAAGGGTTACATTCCACGAATACCTGCAGTACGAAAGGTGTTCGTTCTGTAAATAAACTTATTCCTGAGTAAGGCTTGAAAAATGTACTTACAAAAGTAAAACCCCTAAGTTGCATTGCTCTGCATAGGACATTTAGTCACAAGAAATGAATTGTTGGTGATCATGTTACTTGCTCTTGTCAAAGGTCAATGCTTAACACCTAGTAGCTGGAGTATCTATTGAAAGAAGTTAGACATCTATGTGCTGAGTTTGTGATAAGTAGATACTTATGCACTTCATAAGCATCACTTTTCAATTTTGGTTGTTCCATTTTCTTGCACTAGCTTGATGAAGGATCTAAGCTGCCCCAGTTGGTGATTTGGTGGAAAATATATTGTTTCACCATATTATAACATGATTTTTACTTTCAGGGTGCTGGAACATACATGTTTCGAATTGATGATCAGCGTGTTATAGATGCCACAAGGGCTGGAAGCATTGCACATTTGATCAACCATTCGTGTGAAGTACGTAAAATTCTTCCTTGCCTATTTCCCTGTTCCTTGGATGGCTTTATACCCTTGGGGTCAACTTTTGTCTCCTCACTAGATGGAAAACACCCGCATTGTATGAACAAAGACGCCATCATTTGTTTTCTGCCATAAACACGGGCCTCTAAACAGACTGTTATGCGTTCTTTCTCAATTGAGTTGACACATTATAATTGCTATTGAAAGATCTTTATTAATAAATGCTTCAATACATCTGAAAATATTGTTCTCTGAGATTACATACGTACAGATGCATATGCATAAATGATGTTTAAAAATCCAATTGGAGCTTACTCCCACAAGATAACTCCTTATGTTGTGTCTCCACTCATAACATCTAAATTCAGATCTATCTTTTAATGATTTGCTGTCACCTTGGATCTCTAAGAGGGAAATAATATTTTCTTTTGAAAGGTTATTGATTATGTTGGGGAGCAACATTTATCTGATAAGTCTAAGCTTTCCTGTTGTGTTTTTTGGGAAAGAAAAAGCAAGAAGTTCATCCATTGAAGTTGTGAAGTAGTTTCAGTACTTCATCAATTTTAGTATTTTTATTAGGACTTTTGAGATAACATGAGAATGCCAAGTGGGCTGATGTATAAATCTTTTCCTGACATGTCAATTATTGCTCTCTCCATTCCCTTTTTACGTGTCGCTCTTTTCTTTAAGTTCATCCCAAAAGAATGTCACCTCTCTATATATAGTGACAATTTGACTTTAAACATTCCATTTTATCCTTGGTAAAATGATTAAGCCACAAAAGTATCTGTTGGCTTTTAGACCACATATTTCAAGTCTTTCTTTCCTTTCAGAACTCCATGCCTGTTTGTTATGGAGTGGCATCTAAGCATAATATATCAGATAGATAATCATATGTAGATTCTTCAGTGAGATCCGGATGTATATTTCATTGGCCTAGTCAATGGGTTTATTTAGAAAGAATGTTACAATGGAGAATGTGTTGGTGTTTTTAGTTGTTTGTACTTAAGAAGAAATTCTGTAATTGAGCAACAATTCACAACTTGCACTTTTTGTGCAGCCAAATTGCTACTCAAGAGTTATAAGTGTCAACAGCATTGACCATATAATCATATTTTCCAAACGAGATATTAAACAATGGGAAGAACTGACATATGATTACAGGTTTTTCACTCATCTTACTCTAGTATTTCTCACTCCATCTGTTGTGTGCTAAATTGTATTTGTTCATGTTGCAGATTCTTATCTATCGATGAACAACTTGCGTGTTATTGTGGGTTCCCAAGATGCCGAGGTGTAGTAAATGATACTGAAGCAGAGGAACGAATGGCAAAGCTGTATGCACCACGCAGTGAGTTAATAGACTGGGAAGGAGAATAAAAGAGGTTTGTAAATATGTTGATCTTTTGCTTTTTATTTATCATCCATGAATGTACAGATTATCTCAATCTGTCTGAAGGTGGTTATTGATTTGTCATGTTATTTCTGTTGTTTTACATGTATGTTAGTTCTGGCTAGTAATGATATACAAAGTTAGTAGCATGAAATATCAATCTGTTCCATTGCAGCTCTTTGAGAAGGTTTTTGAGAAAATTCTGTTCAGCTCATTCTATTCTCCACCTCACAGCCAACTCATAGTACACCCTTTTTTTTTTTTTTTAATACAATTGCGTGTAGAAAATAAAATGAAATTCATAGTAGATATATCAATAGCTTGCCATAAAGCTATATAAAATGGAGCTGTCACTAGTGTAGGAATAACAGGAGACCAAACGAATTTCTGCTATGGTGGGTTCACCAAAGTTTGGTACTGGCTCTGTACTTGTTTACCCTTGTTATGCATGAGCTATCTAAAGAATATAGGATGAGGTCCCTATGGTGTATGCTTTTTGTAGTCAATGTTGAGTTAGTTTACATTGTTAGCAAGAGTGTCAGCCAAAAGCTTGAACTACGGAAAACTACTCTAAAGTTTTAAGTTGAGTGGAAGTAAAAGACTCAATTTATGCATTTCAAGGTTAGCTAGCATAAGAAGAGTGAAGTTGAGCTGAGATAAGATAGAATTGTGGTGCATAAATGCAATCACTTCGGATATTTAGGGTAGATGTTCCCAGGGGACGGTATGATTGATGAAAATGGTACTCATAGAATCAAGTAGGACTGGCAATGTAATGGGAGGGAACGGGCCTCTGAAGTCCAATATATCCACAAGATGAGTGAAACACAGATGTTTTACGACAACAAAAGCATACCTAGTGTAGGTATAATCCTATAAGTGGGGTCTGGGGAGGGTAGGATGTAGACAAGCCTTACCCTGGTCTTTCTATGGTAGGGAGACTGTGTCCGATATACCTTCGGCTCGAAGGAGAAGATATCGAAGTAGCTATGCAAGAAAATACGACAATAAAAATAGCAAGATGTAAGGCAAATGAAGCAACAAACAATAGTACACATCGGAGAATAAGAAACCACAGGACTGCTAAATACTACTACTAATAAGGAAGAGGGGAGATGAGGCTAGCCCCTACCTCTCCCACATGAAATGCGACAACACTCGACTGCTTGCTAACCTTGTACTGTAATCCTTGACCTCCACACCTCCCTGTCTAGGTTCATGTCCTTACCTCAGTAAGCTGATGTCTACAACTCTCTTTGGCAATTTTACTTTTAATGATGGCGATAGTGTTCACGTTTCGTTGTGTACTCCTTGATTAATCCACCGAACCCCTTACTACACCAAGAGATGAATGCATACTGTGTATCAGTTAAGTATTCCTCTTTCTTCATTCTCAGTATCCCAAAATCGACCGTGCTGATTCTTGTTAGAAAGGTCAGACCTACATTTCGATTATTACATCAAGCAAGGTACTATACCATGTATTTATGACATATTTAGCTCTACAGAACGTAAAATGTTTTTCCTGTTTTCTCTACTTCCAATATTCCAAAATCCATGGGTGCTGATCTCCTGCATTTAGATGATAATATCAAGCTATGAGGCAGCATTCCAAGAATTTGTACGTGGCTTACTTTGTACCAGAAGTCCTAAACACAATAATGAAGTCTTGTATTAGAAACTTTTGAATTCATCTATTGTGAAAGACAGTCATTACTAGTGCTTGAGTGGTGTAACAAACTGTAATTGCTTCCACTAGAGGCACCTTTTGGAATTTAAGCCGGAGCTCTGATGCTTTCGGCTTCAATATGCTTGTACTTCCTGTAATGAGGGTGACATTATTGTGAAATTATAAAATCACCAAAAATGGTGATTTAGCATTTTTTTATTCTGAGCTTGATGAGAACCACCCGTCCATTGACCTTCTGTACATGGAACCATGTACTGGAACATTAGTGAGAGTTTTCTCTTTTCCACCTTCTGCTATCCGTTTTTTGGTGTCTTGTTTTTATTCTCCCAATTTTTCAATGTCCTTAGCGGAGTCATTTTCCGGTTTGCCTAACACATCAATTCATGTGTTTACAAAGTGCTGGTTGCTGAAACTAGCCTCATTCTTTATCTTTTAATCAGTTTTTCACTCATTATCATGGTGGTGTTTTCCATATACTAATAACAGTTTACCTCTTGTGCAGAAGTCTTTCCCTCGAAGTGAGGTGCCTTTGGTTGCTCGCTCACTCTCGCGGCTTGCCTACTTCTACCTAGTTCAGATGTCCTATTGCTCCAGGACTTGTAATTTTCTTCTGCCTTTTGTACCAAGTCTAGTGTTGCTCTGGAGCTTCTTTTGCGGCTTTATGAATTCATTCACCTATCATTCTGATCATGAATGTCTATGTACGAAATTGCCCAATTAGTCTGTCTATACTTTCAATTCATTTTTTTCTTCCTTAGTACCCAATTCTATGTAGAAAATTAAATGCAATGAAGATGCCATTATCTGAATCTCGAGCCCTTTTTTTTGCAAGTGTTCATCAACCATGTGTACAATTATAAGCCATAATTTTCTTCAATATCCAGGAGTTAAGGCCTCCTTATAGAGGGGAAAAGACTGGTTGAAGAAGATGCGTCTTCTTTAGCTCATAGTTCCTTGAATAATCACCTCTCCCCTCCGAGATATGTAATACTGATGGGATGTTAGAATGTAGTGGGCTTTCCTTAGACTGTAGTTCTAATATAATTCTGTGTAAATTATGCTTCATAAGTAAACATGCATTGTGCATGTAAAACTAACAAAATTACGTTTTAGGTCAAAACCATGACATTTTGAAGGATATAGTGCCTTGCATCATTTTGATGACTAATGGATTTCAGGATGATCTATGGGTAGAAGTAGTCTTTTTTGAATCTATCAGTTAATTGCTTTTGCATTATACTATTTTGATTAGTCTGCTGACAGGTAATTTCTTTTGGGAAAGAAAGTTTGGGTGTGTTACTGTTTGTAACTATAGTCAGTCGGAGATGTATGCTTCCTCTTTACTATGTTTTTGTGCTAATAATAAAGCTTAAGGATGTATAACAAGACCTGTCATTTGTTTGGGTTTCCATTTGGAAAGAGTATTACAGGTTGAGTCGAGAAGTCGTGTAGTTTGGTTGGAAGTCCTAAGCCCCATGACTAAGTTTTGTTAAAGAATTTGGTGCTTGAATAGGTCAAACTTTAAATCGCTAGTCAACTTTGGAACTATGAAAAATCTTACCTTCTTGCCAAATTGACGAAGAACGTGTTTCATCTGAGTTGATTGCAATCTATATAGTCACACATTATTATCAATTGGAATGGCATCTAGAACTTAAACAATTTATTGCTCTTCTTTACTCTCCACGCACTAGTAGGAGTAGAATCTCTTTCATGAGACTTTTATTATGCTAGTTAACTTATCCATAACTAGGTAATTTACCCGCGTTTTGCGCGGGCATAAATAATCTTTCTATCTTTTGAACAACTTTTCCAATAATCGATAAGAAAAAAAAAATTAAATTTTAGTAGGTCTTAAGAACATTTCAACTGAAATTAAATGATTTGACATTATCACATATCTCAAGGATTTTTAACATATAATGAATGATTAAAAATATTTTGATATCTAATCATTTTTATCTTTTACATAATTTATCATAATATATGTTTGATGATATAATTGTCTTGTTAAAACTGAGTGGTGTTTTTATGTAGCGATTAAACATATTTTTCTATTTTTTTGTAAATGAAAAATATAGAACTGATAATTTTATGGCTAGAATAACACTCCTTGTTAAAAACAAATTATATAAAAGTTTTCGATAATCAATATTAGTTATAAATAAGTTAAGACCGTTAAAAATGTACACCTCAACAACATAAATAGATTTTTTAGAGACAATATACTTGTGTGAGGTCAAACATTCACTACATTTCGTTATTGTTACATTGTTATTCTAACAAAATTTATAGAAGGAGAAAAATATATTTGAAACAACAGCAAAATAATATTGCTGACCCTTTTAGAAATTCAATCTTCATTAAACTGCTGCTCTGAAGGCCCTTCTAGATGCTTCATCAATGCAACTTTACGACTTTTACAGAAATATGTATGTATAGTTGTTGCATTATGAAAGTACAAGTAGATCAAAATGTTGGATTCTAGACTCATGTTAAAGAAATATTCTCGAACATTAAAAAATAAAAAAATGAGTCTAACCTAGATAACTCAAATGCTGAGCAATGACTTTGGACATAAAGGACAACAAATCTATGTTAATAGACATATCTTTTGTAGCTTAAGATATTACTTTTATTTAGGGCAGATTTTGTTTCATATTCTTCAAATTAAGCTTGCTGAAAATAGTCATAACTCATACCAAAAATATTTAGTAGAGCTGAATGAGAAGGAAAAAAAGAAAAACATTAAAAGGATGAAAGCTTTGTCCAAGTGAGATCATATACATACCAAACGAAAAATAATCAATACAATTTTAACGAGACAACAAAACAGCGAGAAAAAACATACATTAAAGGGAGTAAACTATGAGACATCCAATGATGATAGCAAATCATTCTAACCAGAAAAGTTCTCATGTTTTATAAAAACATACCTAAGAAAATTGACTAACACTTCAATCAACTTTCAATCCTTAAAGTAATCATAATATCTAGTGATAAAATTTAGTAAAAATAGATAACAACAACATAAAAACAAAAAAATATGGGCAGAAGAAGTTAATAATATAATCATAAATTAATGACTATAAAAACATAATCATAAATTAATGACTGTAAAAACATACCAGGATCTGTAACAATAGAATGAAACAAAATGGAAAAAATTGAGCCCACTGAATGCACAGTGTCGCCTTAATGTCCCCTTAAGGAAACTATTCCCCCCTAGTACCTGAGATTTAAAGGAATAGATCTCTCAGGAAAGAATGATTCTATTCACCGGTGTATCGATACAAAAAAAATGGTGTCAGTGAGTCATTCAACAATTATTTAATTGTCCAGAAGAAGAAGAAGAATTTCAAAATTTTTGTTGTTTTAAAATGAGAGGAAATTTCTCTATTTATAGATAGCAAAAGGTAGTGTGAACAAATGGTCACAACCTTTCATAAAACTCACAACTTTTCATAAAAATCGTAACTTTTCATAAAAGTCGCAACTCTTCATAAAAATTGCAACTCTTCATAAAAGTCGTAACTTTTCGTAAAAGTCACAACTTTTTATGAAAGGGGAAAGCTAGTTTTGGAAATAAAATAAATTAAAAGGGAATCCTGGTTTGTGGTGGCGCCACGTAGGCGGGTCTAGGGTTCTCTTTTATATATATATATATATGATTAGGGTAAACAAGTAAGGGTTAATGTTGATCCTCAGTATAAACCCACAATTATGAGGAATCTTGAATTTTCTACTACTGTTTTCACATTAACGACATTCATATTTGTAACATGAATTCCTTTTGTTTGCAACATTCACCAAAGAACTTTTCTTGGTGCTCGATCATATGCTTTTTCTAGGCAAATAAATGAATATCATCCGCAAATTGTTTTTCCTCTTGCTATATAAGTTCCGTTCATTTTCTTAGTAAGGATATAGCCTTTGTTGTAATTCCATCAAGGCATAAATCCAAATTGGTTTGATGTTACTCTTGTAGTGTCCTCATGTCTACACTCAATAAGTTTAATGCCATCATTGTTTGCTATGCTTTGAGTGTCTCCATCATATATATTGGAATCAATGTGCTTTTCTACAATCACCTCTATGAGACAGAGTTCTGAAGCTAAATGAGGGGAAGAAGTCTAAATGGACCAAAGTGAGGTGCAAAAAGAAGTAAACCATCTCTGTTAGTTCTTTTTTGAATTTTTATTCTGATTGTTTACATGTATTTTTCAAACTGTTAGGCTTTTGGTGATTTTTATTATTTTTTTGTTATATTTCTTATGTTGATGAGTTCTTAGTTAATTGTTACGTAGTTAGTAGTTTTAAATAATTAATTGTTTACTTGCCAAATGACCCAAGCTAGTCACTGTTAGCTGATTTTTTGGGAAGTGCATAACGCAGTACACATATTTCTTGATTTTTTTTTTTCATTTACCAAAAAACAATAACAGATAGTAAAACTTCAGATTATATTTGTCATTAAGAAATAGATACACTGAAAATATACTCCATGTGTCCCAATTTATGTGGTATACTTTCCTTTCAAGTCCATCCCAAAAAGAATGTCATCTTTCTATATTTAGAAACAACTTAACTTTAAAGTTTCCCTTAGTCACAAACAATCAATGAGTGTTTTAGACCACTAATTTCTTAAATTTTACTTTTTAATTTTTTTTTTCGTATCAAGTCAAATGGTGCCACATAAATTGAGACGGAGGGAGTAGTATTTACCTTAATAGATACAAATTAGTTACTTTTATACAACCATCACACAATCCTTATGCTTTTAGCATATTTGTCAGGCTAAGGGTCATACAAGGGGTGTCAAATGGGCGGGTTGAGTTAAAATTAGATATATTAAAATGGGTTGAAATACAAATTGGGTTGGGTCCTGACCTGCCCAAGTTTACTTTGGGCTCAAATGGGCTTGAAAATTGGTTGTGTCATGACCCGCCCAATTTGACCTGCTTAATCTCAATAATTTTAACATATTGTTATTTAACTTTTATAACCACAATTTGAATTTCAACTCAAGAAAATAAAATAAATAGTTACAAAAGAATAGATAAATCTTAGAAGATATAAAATAAATAATAATTTATCCTTCTATATAGGAACATATATTACATCAATGCAAATAAAGAGTCTGAAAACGGGTTGAAATTGGAGATTAAATTGGGCTCAATTGAAGATTCTTCTAAAATGGGTTAAGACTTGAATGAGTTGAGATTGCACCCAATTCAAACTATCTTGAGCTCAATCCATAAAATTATGGGTGGGTTACCTATATTGGAGCTAGCTCATTTTGACACCCTAGGTCATACCATCCCCATAACCCATGCAATCTTGGTCATAGCTAGGGTCATCCTAGTAGGATGCTCTAAGCCATGATCGTCAGACCTAGCATGTCCCCTTCACGTCTTCATATTGATTGGACTGCCCCGTTTCTTTATATTGGCTGGAATGTACTTCTTGTGAGACTGATTGTAGTGTCACAAGAAATCTACCGCATCATAGAGATTAACGACATCATTTAACTAATCAGAAGAAGAGCTCGCATGTGCAGAAAGATGAAGCTGCAAAAGCAACAAACCTAGTGGCCCTACAAGTGGGGTTTGGGAGGGTGTGGCGTACACAAACCTTGCCCCTAACACGTGTCGTGGTGGAGTCATAGGCGTGGTCCAAATGAAGTTACTAAGTTTAATTTAAAAAAATAACTACTAACTTAAACTAATATTGAACATATATTAATATGAATTAAATATTATTAGAAGTTTAACCTGTGCCTTGACGGGGTCTTAAGCAGATGGCTTGAAAGTGTTTGATGGATGGAAAATCGATGAATCTTAATGTATGCAAGAACTATAAAATATTAAGTACTTCTTTGTATTAAATAATACATATTTTAAAAATGTATTTTAATCTTTAAATATTAACTGTGTATCGACAGATAATCTACAAAGCAGTTTGGACCAATGAAGCTCTACTGTCTTCCACCCTCCACATCTCAACCCAGTGGTTTGGAAAGCGAGAAGCGGGAAAAAGCGACAAGGGTTCGCTTCATGGAAGGGAGAACTGAATCACACTTTTTTCAACTAAAGCATAGTTTAATACAATAATAAAAAAATATTAAATTCGTATAGATAAATAACCAAACACTCTATAGAAATAACATATTAATCAAATCTTTAAAATTTTAAAATATTAAGTAAATAATATATACTAGAACTAAATTAAAAAAGCTACAAATGTTCACTACAATCACAAACAAAAAAATAATCTGAATATTTGTAAGCTACAACAAACAAAAAAAATTTAAAAAAAAGAAGTAACGAAACAGAGAACAAAAAAGCTGCAGTAAACTAATAGAGGAGGAGGAGAATGGAAAAAATTGAAAGGAGGAGACGAAGTGAAGAATAGAAAAAAGAAAGGGAAAATATTGAAAAAAAGGAGAAGAGAACAGGAATGGAATAGAAATCAGAGGTGAAAAGAGAAGGAGAAAAGATTGAAAAAGGAGGAGAAAAGGAATAGAAAACAAAGGAGAACAGTGAGAGAAAAAAATCGAAAAAATAGGAGAAGAGAAGAACTTACCTTGAAACCCTAGAAGTGGGGAAGAGCAGCAACATGGAAAACCAAGAAAATATGTAAGAATGTTGCAATTTTTTTTAAAAAATAGACCTAAAATTTCATTTCCCCCCTATAAAAGCAACACTGCATGCTCCTCGCTTCTTGCTTATTTTACTGAAGTGAGCAATTTTTCCATCTCACTTGCGCTTGACCCTTGCCTCGCTTCATGTTTTAAGCGACGAAGCAAGTGCTTTTAATAAGATTGTCTCAGCGTTGGTCGTTCTTCGTAATACATGATAGTCCACAAACATCTATGTTGAAAGAAGCCTAATCAATGTCATCATGCACATGGATGAAGGGGTCTTGGTTTGAGCAGAAGAGTGAGCCAAGGCTGAGGTAGATCATGAAATGAGTCTGCCAAAGTCAATTGATTCGATAGGCGTGTTAAAATAGAGACTTGCAAAACCCATTAGAGTAGACAGTTTTGTGGGAGCAGCACGTACATCATCAGCCTCATCTACGGGGCAATGATCACCGTGTTTGATGTTGTGACCATGTTTGCTTCTGCCACTATGTCTACGCTCGACACCTCCGCCATGAGCAGACGACACCTCCAGTGCGTGTTGGTAATCACGTATAGGCATATATCCTGTGTCATATGAAAGCCACCCACCCTCTTGTGTGGCTTGCAACTTTTCGACTGGGATCTAAGAATACGTAAAACCCAACTTATATAATAGCGTTGCAACATCTACTACAACACCATGTACTTGTAACACCTACACATCTAACCCTATCCAGTGCACACAGTTAGGCCTCTAGCATGCATGCATGTTGAATATTAATTAGGAATAGGAAATTTATTTTCTAAGACATACAAAGTGAAATTCAGTAAACTTAATCCTCAATGACCCGATCCATGTGGTTGCTAATCAGTGTGTATGTTATATGGCGATACCACACCATGCAGTTGTCCTCATCAACCATAAAGCTTACATGTTCCGGCAACTTGCTGGATCCTATCAAGCATTGTATCCCAATTCAAGATCTACATCCCCACCAACCCAGAAACTTATCATTAGTTCTCTATTGGATGGTGCGTGGTCAACCAGCTAGGAGGGTTAGGTACACGTTGTGCATACTCAACCACTCAAAAGACACGCCACCCAATGACCTCGATTGAAACTCTTTATATTTACTAAGCTTGGCACCCATAGTAACGAAACAGTGAAATTTGATGGGCCAGGCCGGGCTTTCAGTCCAACCCACAAGTGGGCTACGGGTTATGTCGGGCCAACCTATTTTTTTAAAAGTATATTTTTTATAATTTTTAAATCAAATTCTAATTTAAAATATTATCATAAATATCGACAAGATAATATTAGATGGTGTTAGTGTTACTACTTGTTAATTAAATTCATGAATAAAATTATCTTTATAATATCTATTAAGTTTGATTTCGAATAAAAGTATAAATAGCTAAATAGAAATATTTACCTAATTGTTTTCTAATGATCAGAATAAAACTCAAAAAAATATGTTTTATATACTATGGCCTACGTAGTGATTCCCTAGAAATTTTAGAAATTTTTTATTTTATGTAGTACATACTTTATAAACATAATTTGTATTTAAATTTTAGGGATAAGGGTCTGAAAAATACCCCAACTTTGGCCGAAATTACTTTTACGATACCAAACTTTAATGAGGATTTATTATCCCCCCAAACTATTTAATACCATATTTTTTATCCCCTGAACTATTTAATAGTGTATTTTAAAGGTATATATGTGCCCACGTGGACACATTACTATTTATAATTATGCATTATTTTTTATCTCCACGTGGGCACATATATGCCTTTAAAATATACTATTAAATAGTACAGGGGATAAAAGGGCCTTTTCAAAGTTTGGCATTGTAATAGCAATTTCGGTTAAAGTTCGGATATATTTCAGACCCTTATCTCTAAATTTTAATATTTAAAACTTTAAATAGATTTTGAGGTTAGACTACTGATATTTTTAATTTTCTATTTTATTTTGTATTTTTATTTGGCCCACGGGCCGTCTCTACCCATATTTCTCAAGCCTCACAAATCAACAGACTTATTTAGGCCGTGCTAAAAAACCCTTTTCTTAAATGAACTCTAAAATTCTTAGCGCAACCCTATCAAATCACGGGCCGGCCCAACAGGTATAGTCCATATTGACAGCTCTAGCTGTTATGTATATGTGTGCATGTTTTATATTAGTAAGTATTAAATTTTATAATAGAATGTATTTTGAATAGTTTAACTCTTATAAAAAAAAGAATATATTTTGAACAGTATATTATAAAGTTCAAAAAGAAGTTTACATTTTTCTAAAATATAAATTTTTAAATTTAATGTCTTTTTAATATTTCACAAATGTTCGCTTTAAGTGAAGATGATTGGGTTGAAGCTACAATTTTTTATTCTGATTTTTATCGTGAAAAATCATTTTTTCTTTCTCAAAGTTCTAGAAAATAAGGCCTCTTATTCTTGTTAGACAAAAAATTGAAATACTTAGAAATATTTAATTTCAAAATATCTAGAAGAAAATATTGCAAAAATATTTGCATATTTGATCGAAACGATATATAATCCATACGAAGCCCAAAATTGAAAAGATTTATAATTTGAACTGAGACTTAAAATTTAACAAATCGACCCGTTTATCCTATTTGGAGGGTGTGGCACCCAAAACTTCTAAATCTTGGATCCACCTCTATGACCAGTCTCGTGCTTTCCCACAAGACCATCCATATGAACGAACCCGTGACATCCATAAATCACCTCATCATATTAGAATCCTTCGATTGGAAGCCAGTAAACTTGGGCATCTTCGCTTGCCAATGTTCAACTGACCATCCATATGAACGAACCTGTGTCATCCTTGTATCACCTCATCATTAGAATCCTTCTATTGGAAGTCAGTAAGCTTGGGCATCTTCGCCTGCCAATGTTCAACTGACCAATCCTTGGCACAGTGCCACTTGCTTGAATGTGTATTGGGTCTCCTTGTAGCAGTCCTAACATCTCCTCCACGTCTTGTAGCGTGTTGCTAGCCTCACATAGAGGTGGAAAATGTGTCTTTGGCCTTTTGTCTCTGGTGCTTAAGCATGATCGAGATAACCACAATCAAATTGTAGTCAACCAACCCTAACAACATTATAAATATAGATCACAATCAGATGCTCTATGATGCATGGATGTGGGAGGCGTATGTTGATTATCTGTGAAGCATCGTTGATGCGACCTGCATGCATCACCTTATTTGCTCCTATCTGTCTGCGCCATATTTGCTCAGACCTATGGCTGGCCTGTAGACTAAGGGGTCGTTTGGTTTGAATACAAGTTATGATGACATTCATTATGATAGGATAAGTTATGTTGAGATTAGTTATGCTGAGATAAGTTATGTTGCTGAGATTATTTCTTAATGAATGTTTGGTTTGTTGTATTCAAATAATATACGTTGCATAAATTTTAAGAACAAGTTGTTTGTTTATAAAAATATCCTTCACTTTATTTAGTTTTTTAATATTTTCTTTACGGTACCCTTGGGGGTGGCCCAGTGATTTGGGCTTGGGACTTTCATGTTGGAGATCTCAAGTTCGAAACCCCTTGCTAGTGAAAACAAGGGGTTCGCCTTCTGGGTCGAGCTCGTCGCACTAGGCTTGCCTAGTGCGGGTTACCTCTCCTATGTGGTTTGTAAGCTATTGCATAGGAGCGGGGGTAGTGGACAAGGAATTCAAATATCCCTGCCGATGTGTTTTGACATCCCATAGCTTCGGCAGATCGCTTAGCCCCGTTCCTTTGCTTATTTATTCTTCCTGGTCTTCGGGTCTCATCTGAACGGCTCGCTGCCTATTTAGTTACATTTTTTGTTTTGATTCCAGAATAGAACTAGAGATCCTGGCCCCGTCCCTTGAAAGCTCCTGGTGCTGCAACTATCACCTTACCCTGTGTGCGCCCAAAGGGTAGCGGTTGCGGGTTTCCCTTATTATAAAAAAAAACAGTCATCTTATTTGGCTTAACTATTTATGTGTGCATACCCATGATGGTACCGTATGTATTGTAAAATAAAAATTTCTTCTTATTTAATTTAAAAATAGAACTTCCATCTTAAGTCATCTTAAGTTTGTTAATGTAAAAGAGGATATATGATAAATCTAAATATAAATAAACATTAAAATGAGTCAAATAAAAGTTATATTTATATAATGTAATTTTTAATAGAAATATATGAAGAATTATCATAAAAATAAGTAGTGAAGGTTGTGAATGTTATTATGCATGTTATTAAAAACAATGTAAATATACATGAATGTGAAAATTGAGGTATAAAAAGGGTTTAATGGGTATCTTTGTCATTTACCTATTTTATCCTGGAATAAGTTATCTCAGGATTACTATACCACCCAAGGAGAGGGATAACTTATTCCAATATTAATTATTAATCCTAGGATAAGTTATCCTGCACTTGCCAACCAAACAACAAATTAAGTGGCACCATAATATAATCCCAAGACTATTTGGCGTAATCCTTCACACCAAACAACCCTTAAGTACATCAAATATCGTGGGCCCTGGGAGAATGGGAAGATCTATAGTAGTATGTATTTGTACAATGTTGTCTAAATGTAAAATTTTATTCATTGTAATTTATTCTTCATTATTTGTTTTTTCAAGTATTTTCAAACTATATCTTGAAATTCCAAGAACGCATCTTAATTTGTTTTTGAAAGACTATTTTCATTCTTATTTGCCGGTATATTAGTTGATCCAATTTTTTTTGTAAGTTTAAATGTATTGATAATTATTCTTTTTTTCAATTGCATCTTGAAATTTCAAGATACTCATCCTCATTTTTTTTGAAAAAGACATTTTAAATCTCTTTTGCGAGTATGGTAGACGTTCCACTTTTTTTTTGTAAGTTCAACTTATTATATTCCATTTTTCAAACTTCATGTTGAAATTCCAAGATACATATCCTATTTTTTCTTAAAAGACCTTTTCAAGTCCTTTTTATATTAGTATGGTAGATAACTCAATTTTTTGTGAGTTTTAAATTTATTGGTCGTCATTTTGTTTTTCCAACTACATTTGAAATTCCAAGATACTCATACATATATTTTTAAGAGGACCTTTTTCATATGTTTTTATCAAGTCTAGTGATGATCCACTATTTTTGTAAGTTCAAAATTTAAGATATTTGTTTTCTCAAGTATTGAAACTATTATCTTGAAATTCCCAGATACTCATCAGTTTTAAAAACTTTTTCCAAGTCCTTTTAAGTATGGTGAAAGATCCAAAAAAAATTCAGTATATCGTTCGTCGTTTGCTTTTTGTTGTATTAATTCGCACTATATTTACCCTTATTTTCCAAGATTTTAAAAAGGAATTTTATATTATTTTAGTATTTTCAAAATTTATTGAAGTCATTCTTTTTGAAAAAATAACTACACCATTTAGTTGTGAATTATGCTGGATTATGTTGTACATATATAATATTTTACAAATTTTCATCTTGAAATCTGGTAGAGTTTCCATTATACCGACATGAATCCAAACATGAGAAGTTCTAAACCAATAAGTATTAACTAAAAAAGAAATCATTAATTCACAATTAACTATAACAATTAGCTAAATTTGCAAATTAACAAAGACATACATAATCATTAACTAACGAACAATAAAAGGCATAACAATGAATAAATAATCTAAAATTAACTATAATATTCCTCTAATTAACAACTAGCTAAATGATGAATTAGCCAAATATATAGTTACAAATTAACAAATATATACATAATCAGTAACTAACTAACAAGAAGTGTTTCTGATATACATACACATACCTTACCCCCATTTTTGTGGTCTAGAGAGGTGGTTTTTGATAGACCAAAGAAGTGTAATCAAAGCCAAACAAGAAAATAGCTAGAAAAACGAAAAAATAGGTAGTAGTAAAAATTGAAGAAAAAGATACTATGCAAATACTAAATAAAGGGAAGATGAGAAGGGGAGACTAGCCCCTGCCTCAACCACATAAAAGTACGATAAACCTTGACATACCTTCTTATTTAGGGTCATGTACTAAGTAAGCTGAAGAGTCATGTCCCATCTAAGCACCTTCTCGGTGCTTCTTTGGTCTACCTCTACCTCTCCAAAAATCTGTTATAGCTAACCTCTCACACCTCCTTACTGATACATCCATGCACCTTCTCTTCACATGCATGAATCATCTTAACCTTGTTTTCTCTTCACATGCATAAACCATTGCTCCCTAAGACCCTAAAGCCACCAACCTCTCCTTAAGCTCCTAATGCAAGGTGATGAGTGAAGATGTTGATCATATTCTATTTCACTATACCCTAACGATGATATTGTGGTGGGATATGTTTAGTTAGTTTGGTATGTCTTGGGTGATGCCAAGGTTTGTGAAAGATTGTTGTTTGTTGGTGGAAGGCTTGAAGAAGCACGAGAAAGGATGTGGATCATTTGGAGAGAGTAATAGGAGGGTTTTTGTAGGGGTGGAAATGAATTTTGGGCAGTTGAGGAGTAGTTTCCGATCCCTTGTTTATTTTTGGGATACCAATGTAGTCCCGAGATCTATAGAGGATTGAGGGCTTGATGTAGAGAACCTTATCTTCGTGTAGGTTATTTACTTTTTAGTATACTTCTTGTATATGACTGATTTTGGCCTTTTGATTTATGAAATGAAAATTGTTTACCTGATAAGAACATAAAAAGCTCTTGAGCTTTTGCATTAGTAAAGTCTCCCCATTTAATCCTTAGCCGGTCTTATAAAACCCTCTTTTTCATCCCTCGCTTGATATTCAAATGCATAACTACGAGCTTATGTTGGGGTGCAAGATTCTTTTTGGGATAACCTTGCAGTCCTTTCATAAACCTCTTATCACCCTTCGTTAGGAGTAGGTAATCAATCTCAGCTTTAGCCACCGCACTACGGTAGGTCTCCCAGTACTCCTCCCTCTTTTGGAAGCTCGAGTTGGCTATGATCAAATCGGAGCACTACGGTAGGTCTCCAAGTACTCCTCCCTCTTCTAGGAGCTCAAGTTAGCTATGATCAATTCGGAACTCCTCCTTCGTTTCTATCCCCAAAGCCAAAACCGCCATGCACATCATCATAGCTCCTTGAAGTGGTCCCTGTCTGACCATTAAAATATCCTCTGAGAAATAGCTTCTCAATGTGTTGGAAACCTTTCACAAACTCGTCCAACTCCTCCCACAAGCACTTTTTGACCTCTTCGGCCCAACCCACTTGTGGTATGGACTACGGATGCACTAATTATGTAGAAAGTCATCCCTCCCAAAACTAGTGACCATTATCCCATCATTCACCCGCTTAAACTCTTATCACTTGCTCCCTGAGCTCCCTATCTACTAAAATTCCACTCCTCGAGCTTCTTGAGTACCACAACTTAAACCCGTCTACATCCTTAGCCTTGGTTCCCACCCATATGAGTCGATCAGTGGTTGAATTCAGAATCTTAAAATAAATGAGGAAACTGATTTTAAAAGGGAAGATGAAATTTCAATTTAAATGCAGCAAAGCAAGGATAGATAGCTCCTTTATGTTGTCCCGACTCAATGCAAGGTAGAAGGTTCCCGGAGAAAAATCTTCCGGTCAGATCTGGTCAAGCTCCATCCAGATCTTGTGGGATCACTTTGCTTGTCATTGTAAGTGCACTTCACCCATGAAGAATAACTCCTAATTTCATACTTGCTTCTTTGCTTTAAGTGACAAAATGATGACTTTTAATAACATTGTGTGACACACACACACTTAAGCACAACGGGGAGGGTGGGAGGGGGCTGCGTGCAGGCCCGTGGTGCTTGTGAGGTGACATAGGCATGGGCACACTAGTCATTTGGAGAGGACGAGGCCACAGGGTTATGGGACATAGCTAAAAAGCAGCCCATGACAAGTCTCATGTCACAACTCTTTTCATTATTTACGCCGTGTGTTAATTGCCAAAACGAAAAGCACATGAGATAATAGGTCCTTATGTCTTAAACCTCTAGAACTACCAAAGAATCCAGACGGGTACTACAGACTTGATTCACATGATCCAATCTCCATTAATCACCAAGTCCCGATCTCAATTGTAATGAGGTCACTCCCACTTTGTGTGGTTAAATGCCTTCTCGTGATCATACCTGCACAAGATTATTCACTCTCCTTTCTTCATTTTAGCATTAGTCGCATCATCTGCAACTAAAGCTACTTCTAAAATTTGTCTACCTTCCACAATTGCGGTTGACACTATCTCATCTAGCACCTTCTATAATCTGTTAAACCCACCTTAGATATTATCTTATAAATGTTTTTCATTAGACTAATAGGTCTATAGTCCTTGATGTTCATTGATTAATTCCCGTGGCACAACGACTGTGAAGATATGCTGAAGCTTATTTCAAACTTCCCGATTTTTTGAAATGCATCATATGAAATCACCTCTCTTGATTTTGCTTCAGCATTTCTGGAAGAAAGTTAAGGTGAACCCGTGCAGTCCAGGGCCTTGTATACTGCACAACTCTGAAGCGCCCCTCACTCTCCTCTTCCCTTATGACCGTCAACGTCTTTCGTGTTTCTTCTCTTATTTGGTTGAACACCCTTACAAACTTTTATCTCCAGCTCGAATCCTTACTTACAAATGTTGATTAAATACTATGGTCATCTGTGTTAGACTAGAAAAGTTTCTATGGTTAAGTAAAAGTAAGAAAAGAAAATGAAATATTTGCCTGAGAAACTTTAAGAAGTCCCATTCTTGATGAAAATGATGAAAAGGACATCTGTTATACCACGATGTCATTATTATTGTGCTACGTGACAAATTAATGAAGTACATAACTATTTTAATTTAATTCTACTAGTATAAGAGAAATGAAGTTAGTGGGAACAAATTTGTTGGGGCATCCCTTGTAGCAGGTAAGCAGCCTTCCAAGAAATTTACTAGTAGTACTGAAAACACTATTCCTTTGCATGAAGAAAATCTTCTGTACAATGAAGAAAATCAGTGAAGTGTTAGGTATAGAAAGACCTCCAAAGTGTTGGGATGACATCCAACCATTTCAGCTGAAAACTGGAATTGGTGGACTAGATTCTCTTGGTATTTGTTTTGGTTAATAGTCAAATTCATTTAGTTTTCTTTTGTTCTGGTAGGTGGTTCCTTTAGTTTTATTTCAAAATTTAGACAAACTTTGTTGTTTTGTTTCATTTTAACTTGACCACAATAAACACAATGCATATTTGCATCATTCTACCTTCTTGAACCCATTGAAACCTGCTACTTAGCTTGCTCGGACAATAGAGAGATTCCTTTCTAGTTCTACACTCTATCTGGTTGACCGTGTTATTTTAATTTTCTTATTTTATGCAATTTTTGGTTTTCGGATGACATGATTAACTTCTTCCTTTCAGCCAATACTCTACAATCATTATTCTAAGTGTTTTTAAAATTAGCTTAAACCACAATCACGATGCTTCAAAACTGATGAGTTTCAGATGCTAATTCATCTAGTTAGGAACTAGGAACTTAGGAGGTACACTTGGAAACAGCTGATTAGAGTCGAAATGCTTATATTGACTGTCAGTAGATGTGTTTTTTATGGCTCAATGTTTGCAGTATTTGGCTTTGATATAAAGTTCTTTCCCCATAGTTCTGTTATTTTGTCGATCTGGACTGCCACACTTGCATGTAAACCTGACCAATTCCTTGATCGAGCAGACCTATCTTCAGAAGCTGGATTTGTTGTATATTGAAGTCTATATCTTCTTGGTGTCAACTTTAGATGGAGCCAGACTGAGAGGTTGAAGAATAGGACGATAAATTATAGTGATACAACAAGGCCACAAAGATCATGAAATACTGATCAATGCTTATGATTGGTGCATCAAAAACTTGAAAGAGGTTTCAAATTGTGCAATTTCTGTTTTTTCATGAAGTGCATAAAGTAAAAAAGCACAGGTGATCTTATGTATCCTAGATATAACTTCACTAGGCATGTTTTGGACTTCTAATGTAAATGTTGAAGGAGTATCTTGACAAAGTGAATGCTTTAATTGAATTTTCCACTTAGTTTCATCACTATTGCTTTTATGTAGTCTGTTGATGTTGCCAATGATTTTTATCTTTATTCCAACTCCCCCTCAAAAGTAATGCTTCTTCTTTGCTTCATTAGTTTGGTAGATGTTATGAACATGAGATTCGTTGCTTGGTTTACTTGATTCCGCTCTTCAGTTGGCCTATCGCTGAGTTCAGTATTACAGAACTTAACATGAATTACTTTTACATTGCTATTATTCATTAATTCTCAGTAGCATGTGCTGCAAGATTTCAACTACTCAGTTTCCCTTTATTACTTCCCAACACTGAGGAAAAATTTAAAGTTACGGTTCCAAAAAGAAAATTCAGTTTCAAAAATCAGTGAGAAGAAATTTAAAGTTAGTTCTGTCCTTCTCATCTCTCTAATGAAAGTTAGTTGGAACTTTTATATTCAGTTTCAAATCACTGAGAAGAAATTTTGAAGTTAGTTCTGCCCTTCTCATCTCTCTATTGGAAAGTAATTGGAATCTTTATATTCAATTTCAAATGGTAGAAGTAATGCATTTCTGAGCATGTTCCTTTTTATGACTTCTCAGTTATGTTCAACTATGGTCAAATCTTTTCATGTGTGCAATTTTTATTTTCTCCTAAAGCTCAATCTTGTTGAAGTAATTTTATTTTCTGGATCACTTCTCTAGTTACTAAAAGATGTATTAGTTACTGTATAAGTAAGTTTTTAACTTGATGATTGAACACCTAGCAACCAAAATTCCCATTGTTATTATCCGCAATAATTTTTTAGTGGCTGCATTCCCTGTTATCTAAATCTTAACTTGGTTTTTGATTTGCTCTCTCTTCACATATTTATATCTTTATCTTTATCTGATTGGGATCAAACTCCAGATGCAGCGTCAAGAACATCCATGTTTAAAGCTACAGGGTGAGTCTGAACCAAATGACTAGCCTGGGTGCCTCGGATTTGTTCATATGCTCAGGTGAATTACCACACTATTGCATAATGTATTCATCTACTGAGCTCTTGTTGAAATTTAGTTTTGATAAATTATGTAAATCCATTAGACATGCATGTTATATTGAAAGTGTGTGTAAGCTATGTTGCTCGGACTCTTCAAAAATGTCAATGAGTGCGTACCGGATTCTCCAAAAGTAATGTATTTTTAGAGAATCCGACATGGGTGCAACATCAAAAGTGAAGAGTCCGCACAACTTAGTTTGTAAGTACCTTATTTAATCAACGACAATAACTAAGTCTCAATCCTAAAAAAGTTGGAGTCGTCTGTATGAATCCTCATTGACTATATTTCTCCATTCAAGGTCAACTCATGTCATCTAAATAAAAATAAAAGTGAAAAATAAATTAAATATAAATAAATTAATAATATTATTAGAAGTTCTTTGTATTGGAGTATAAGTCTATGATAAGGTTAAAGTGCTGCTAGATAAGTGAAAGGTTCAATATTAACATACTAACTAAGACTAAACCGATGTAGTATATGTTACTTATCTGAATCAAAATTCTTCCATTGTGTCATATCTTTAGCCAAGTAGTGTCGATTCCAAGAAATTGTATGTCTTTTGAAACAACTTTTCTATGTAATTTTAGGTCAACCTCGTCCCTTTCAATACCTACACTCACCATAGTTCACACCTAAGGGCTGGTGCATCGATAGGTTGACACATGATATGACCAAGCCATCTCGTTTTACCCTCAATGCGTGCTATTTCCTCTTTTTAAATCTAACAAATGTGGTCATTTTTTTGTTTTATCTAATCTTGTATGACCACACATCCATCTTAGCATCCACATATTTGCAGCACTCATCTTGTGGATAGATGGAGCAACCCAAAAATCACCCCGTATAACATTGTTGATTTTATAATTGTTTGGTAGAATTCACTTTTCACTTTGGTAGGCATCCAAGTGACACTTCGATAGCAATTTTTGATTTGTCCATCTAGTTTTAATTCTTTGATAACATCTTGATCTATCATTCTATTCTGTTGAAATGACGAGTCTAGATATCTAAGTTGTTTGTACTTTGCTACTACAATCCTGTCTTGTCTCATCTGATTCGTTCTTCTCATTCACTCATTATGACTGAACTTGCAGTGTATGTAATCTTAAAGTAGCTTATTTGATCTAATGAAAAAGAAAATATCTATAAGTGTCTCACATTAGAAATGTTGCTAAATACATTGAAAAGAATAAAATAGGGAGATAGTGGTGTAAGACAATTTTTTTAGGCATTCACTTAGGGGTCGTTTGGTAACGGGTTAGGAGAAATATTATACATGTATTAGATCCTGCGTAAGTAATACCATGTCTGGTAGTTGGTTAGGATTGTGTATAGAATTTATGCTATGTTTAGTTTGCAATTTAGGAACCTGCATAATTAGTATATGTATAAGTTATGGGGGAATCTAATGTGTAATTTTATGCAGGATAGAAGATGGAATTATTAATACATGAATAACTAAACCTTGCTTATACATAAGTTTTCTCATAACTGATTCATTTATCACTTATACCTGCATAAGCCTAGCCAACTACCAAATGACCCCTTAATTTTTTTCCTTGTCTTGTTTGTCCATGGCATTAAAACTTTGGTGAAAATTCACTTTATGTACATTTATCAGAAATGTCGGCAAGAATCTTGCCACTGTGCAATTTTTCGTTGATTGTGAGTGATTCTTAAGGTGCATTGTGTTTTGTGACCACAACTTCTCAATTAGCATGAACCAGAGGCTCGAGGTACACATAGTCATGCCTGCACATGCATGGAATTGTTTGCGACTTTTCCAATATAATGTGCCTCTTGCGTTGGCATGTCTTGCCGAATGTTGGTGAGTTTCTTGTCTCAATTAGAATAGATTCCTTTGTAAACGGTAAAACACGAGAAAAATATTACTTCCTCCATCTCATTTTATGTAGCACCGTTTGACTTGGCACAATGTTTAAGAAAAAAGGGAAGACTTTTGAAACTTGTGGTCTGAAACAATCCTTAGATGTTTGTGTGGTTGAAAGTAATTTCATTAAGGGTAAAATGATTATTTTAAAGTTAAATTGTTTCTAATTATAGTAAGCTGGCATTCTTTATGGGACTAACTAAAAAGGAAAGGGTGTCACATAAAATGGGAAGGAGGGAGTATTAAGATGCAAATCACATGATTACAACAACTCCTATTTATAGTTGTACTCTATCGTACATAATAATCCCTTTCCATACGGGACAATATATACATTAGTATTCTAACCCCTCACCCCTTCAAACTGGTGCATATAAGTCATATATACCAAATTTGTTATAAATGTAAACTAATACGTGGATTAGTGAGAGACTTGACTTGATGAAATTATCTACAAGCTAATTATTTGATGTCACAAACTTTGTAACATCTATGAGAATATCATCTTTTAGATGATGAAGTGATAGTCCATTCAATTTGCGTAGTGCTCTCATGGAACACCGGATTTGACACTCTATGAATGACAACTTGATTATCATTCACAAGTTCTATCTGGCTGATTTTCAGTTCCCTTAGCAACTTTTTAATCCAAACTAGCTCACATGTTGCCTTAGCCATTGCTTGATATTCTACTTTTGCATTAGATTGAGCAACCATGCTTTATTTCTTGATTTTCTAAGTCACCAAATTACCTCCTACTAAAACACAATATCTTGACGTAGAAGGTCTATTAGAAGTTGAAGTTGCCAAATCAGCACTTGTGTATCCAAGGATTTGTTCATGATTTCGATCCTCGAATAATAGTCCTTTGCACGGGGCTGATTGTAAGTACTAAAGAATGCAAACAACTGCATCTCGATGACCATCACTAGGAGAATCA
This sequence comes from Solanum commersonii, assembly GCA_029007595.1. Taxonomy (NCBI): domain Eukaryota; kingdom Viridiplantae; phylum Streptophyta; class Magnoliopsida; order Solanales; family Solanaceae; genus Solanum; species Solanum commersonii. The sequence goes on along the minus strand of JAJTWQ010000128.1, from coordinate 412,421 downwards.
ATAAACTGGCATACAACACTCACGAGAAATGAAATAATTGTTGTGGGATAATTCAACTTAACTATAGTCGCCAATATCTTATAAGATCCCTTAAATGATGGAAACTTGAACTCCGGGTCCAAATGAATGTTAATGGGTCTACACGCCATTAATGTCTCCTCAAGAATTTCTAAAACATACTTCATTGTAAAATAACAATACTTGATTTAGACTGTGTGGCCTCAATACACGGAAATAACTTTGTTATGCCTAAATCTTTAGTTTGGAAGTGTTGAAAGAGATGTTGCTTCAGATTATACTAATGAAGAATAACAAAAGTCCTATATGGTTAATGAGATGGGTGAATTTCTTATAAAGCTTGGACAATCCTCCTCCCTTTGAAATAGCTTATGTGGTGTGAGTTAAGCCTAAGACCTAATTTTTTATGGTATTAGAGTAGGACCCGTCTTACCTAGTGTTGGAACCCCAAAATTAAAATTGCCCACGCAACAGATGCTAAGCACGGGGTGTGAGGTTGGGTGTTGAAGTATGACAAAATTCCCACATTAGTAGTTAATGAGATGAGTGAATTCCTTATAAGATTTGTGCAATCCTCCTCCCTTTAAGCTAACTTTTGGGGTGTGAGTTAGGCCTAAGGCCTAAATTTACAGATACTCTTAAGTAATTGCCCCATAGATCCTATATTCTAAACATTAACCACCAAATAAATACACAAATTGGGAGTCGAAGGTGGATAAAACACAGAGTGGTCAACTTCACTATGAGTCATGCTAAACTCATGACTAATTATGCTGAACTTACCAAACCTGGCTCGTGGAGAATGTTTGAGACCTTAAAATGATGTGTGCAATCGGACATGCAAAACCAATACTAGACTCCCCTGTGCAACAAAATCAATGTGGTTGCTCCATATAAACCTCAAAATTGCACTACAGAACGGATATAGAAATTGTGACTCTTTTTCTTTTCTTTCATGGAAAGAGTTGAGTAGATGAATATAGACATACATTTGGTGAAAAACACAACATACCTAGCGTGGGCTATGGTACCACAAGTAAGGTCTCGAGAGGATAGATGCTCACAGGTGTTAACCTACTTTTGTGGAGTTGAGATGTTTCTGATAGACCCTCGGTTCAAAAACACATAATGAAAATTCAAAATCATCTCAAAACAAAATAAACCGACCTTTTTCAACTTCATTTTGTGAGCCTCAAACAATAGACGTTTACTGTTGGGGTGGGGGTGGGGATGAGGAGCCTGAATTAAAAACTCTCTAGAGCTTGAGTTTTTTTTTTTCTTGTCTTCGGTATCTGTTCCAATATTTCTTCTGCTTTTTATATGGGTTCTTGATGCACCCCTTGCTTCCTGCATTTGGATTGGTTTTATGGATTTTATCGCCCTATTTATGTTCTCCATCATCATCCTCTTGAAGACTACATATATCAGCCAACTATTTGCTCTGTCATCGAAATTGAGGATTGCAATTGAATCTGATATATATATCCACATAACTTTTGAGTTTGTGAAAACCTCCAATCTCTGGTCGTCACGCAAAATGCATTTTCTTTCTGCTTTGAGGACCTCAAGTGCATAATTTGTTTGTCTCACTCTATGCAAGCCTTGTATTTGACAAAGTTAACTTTTTCAGTTTGCATGGCGACTCGAAGAACACTAAGAGGAAAGGTGAAGAATTTGCTCATGGAGTTGACATCATTCAGGTGTTCCAGGATGGCATACAATTTGTATTCCATCTATTTGAGAATGTTGATTCTGTAAGTAGATTACACATAAATGTGATTCAAGAAAAGTGTGTTAGTATCCCACATTGGGAGACGTATTATGTGTATCTAAAAGTATTCAAGCATATAACACATTGTCTTCGTTTTTAACTCTCAATAAAAGGATTCAAGCATAGCACATTGTCTTTGTTACTTACTCTCAACCTACTTTTCTGTTTATCTTATTTCTCACAGTAAGAATATCAGTGGATCATGTTAATGTAAAAAATCAATTTCATATTCAAAATGATGATTTGAATCAACTCGAGAAGATTGTATGAAAGAATGGTGGTGTTGTTATTGTGTTGTCTGGCGACTGGAAGATACAATAATGTTTTCTCCAAGTTAGTTCTTAGTTTGATAATTGTAACTAAAGTAGCATACTTAGTTAACCCAGAATATTTGAACGCTAAAATATCAGTTTATTCGTAGTAGAGAGCTAATGCCTCTTCTAATACTTGGTCTAGTCAAATATATTAATTTTTAGTTTAAAATTTTAAAGATTGCATGTTTGAATTTATGATTTTAACTCTCAAAATTCAAATTGTGCCACATAAATGTAATGAAATATTAGTTTTGCATGAGAATACATTGTATATCTTTCTCTTCACGTTTAAGTTTGTTCCTCCACTTACTTTCTTATGTTTCATTTTGAAGTTGGTTCAATAATTTCAACTATTACCACCTCCCACTTATTCTACACATAGGTCATCTATGAAGTTATAGTTAAAGTGCATGGAATTTATCGTCTAGTCGTTGGTATTTTGTGTTTTCACAGAAAATTCAATTTTACCAAATTCATTTCGAAAACAATGGAGGAATCGTTGAATCATTCATATAGGTCGAATCAATGAAATAAAATAGTTATCTCTCGATGATCCAATAGTTTAAATATTTTTTTACATTATCAATACAAAGAATATAAACCATATGTATTTAACAGAACTTTTCGAAATTAAGTGGACCTTTGAACTCTGACAACTTTCTGCACAAATAATTAAAATAAAACTAATGAGAATTAAGCATTTTGACTAATAATGAATCACAAAGTGGATTTATGTATTCTGAGAAGTAAAGCAAAGAACACAACAAAAAAATAAAGTTTAATCTTACACTTAAAGTAGGGATATGTAGAAAAATTGCAACAACTTTTATCTACTTACAAGCCAAGCAATATAATACCTCCACTAAATCCTCCAATTTTCACCACTAAATACACCTCATATAAATATTAATACTATGGTTTTCACTTGATTTATCCAAAATCATAGGCAAAGAAACAAAAAATAAGCACAAAACACTAAGAATTAAGCCATCATGGTTAAGACAAATACAAAAATAATCTTCATTTTGTTTCTTGTTTTTCTATTGGAGTCTCTTGGAAGTGCACATGATGATGAGAATAAAAATATTCTTGAAGAAGAAATTTTGTCAGATTTTGATGACATAATTTATAATGAAGATGAAGATGAAATATTTGATGTATGGAGAAATGGTAGAGGCAATAAAAATCTTGTTAATGTAGATACTTGTGGTGCAGTTGGTGATGGAACTTCAGATGACACTAAGGTGATGAATTGATATGTTTTTAGCTTTTGGTAAAAATGATTTATGGTAATTATATGCGCTAACGATATAAAGACTTTTTACGTTATCAGTATATTTTAACATGTTACACATATAGTAGGTATTAGGTAATATATGTCTTATTTTCAAGATTACTAATATAGCTTACTTTGATCGGTGATTATTTGTAGTCATACGGTTTATGGTACCGAGTTCATATGGACTTAGTACTTTCGGTGTGGAGTATAAATTTATGTGTAATTTTTTTTTTCTAAAATTGCAATAAATAGTCATAAATGGTAAATAACTTTAGTTTGTAATGTTGTATATTACAAATGCCAAAATTAACAGTTAATATAATTTTAATCTTGAGAACATTGCTCATTGTATAATCAACTGCTATACAAATGGAAAATATAGTGTGTATACGACTCTAATATATAATTTATGCAATTGTGGTCTATAGTGCTCAGATCCTTAATAAATAATACATTTTTGATGGATTCGAACATGAGTGTGAACATTTTTTTGGAGGATCCGAACAATATAAGTTACACCTTTTTTCACTTTCTAAAATTGGTATTATTATTTCAGGCATTTGAAGATGCATGGAAAGAAGCTTGTTCAAAACGAAGATCAGTTTTTATGGTCCCTTCAGGACGCACTTATCTAGTAAATGCAACCAAGTTCAATGGACCTTGTGCTAACGGATTGATCATCCAGGTTACTATCCGATTAATTTCACATATGATCACTGAATTTTATTTACTATAACAGTAATTAAAGTCACAAAATTATGTTATAACAGGTTGATGGAACCATAGTAGCACCAAGTGATCCAGAAAATTGGGATCCAAAGAGTCCAAAAGCTTGGCTTGTGTTTTCCAATTTGACAGGAGTTACATTTCAAGGAAATGGAATTATTGATGGATCAGGCAGCAAATGGTGGGAAGCATCATGCAAGAAGAACAAGTCCAATGTAACATAACATAACACATTATTTCCTTTTAACTTTTTACGTGGGTTTTGCATGTTCAACTGAACTCATTGATTTCTGTATAACTATGTATACACAAAATGTCAAAAAGCGACGACATAGGAATGATAATATAATGTGAACGACAGTTGTCTCAAAGAACTTACAATCTTCTTGGAATCCATGTAGACTTAGTAAAAGGTCTATATAGGCGATACAAATTAGTTGGGAATACGTTTTAGTTATGTTAGTACATTTATTTTGTTTTTTTGCATACTATTGGCACTAGTTGAGCTACAATGAAGCAACATAGTCAATGATGATTCATATACAGACTCCAACTTATTTGGAATTGAGACGTGGTTGTTATATACATATAATATGATCACACTCATTTGGAATTCAATGACTCTAGCTCCTAGATTCGCCTCTATTGATATACAACTATTTTTAGGTGATGTTCTAACTTATGTATTTTTTGTTGTTGTTGTTGTTGTTGATAACAGGCTTGCAAATCAGCACCAAGAGTAAGTACATTATTGTTATATTCTTCACTCTTTCTTTTATTATTACTCTTAACCTCTTAATCAACTTATAATGAGAAATTAACTTCAAATTTCAGGCATTAACCATAGATTTAAGCTCAGGTATAAGGGTGAAAGGACTTACATTCCAGAATAGCCAACAGATGCATTTTGTAATTTCGCGATCAAATTCTGTACGCGTAAATGGTGTTAAGGTTTCTTCTCCTGGAGATAGTCCTAATACTGATGGAATTCATATAAGTGAATCAACAAATGTTGTACTCCAAGACTGCAAAATTGGGACAGGTGACTCTTTCTCTATATGCTATTTTGCTCGATCTCTTCAAAAATATTGTCAATGTGTGTCAGATCGTTCAAAAGTGGTGCATTTTTGGAGGATCCGGCATGAATGTTGCAACATTTTTGAAGAGTCCGAGCAACATAACCTTTATGTCATGTTATTTATGTTCTTTATTGCTACTTTTGCAATTTTAAAAGTTTTACTAATATGATTTACTTGCATTGTGTAATGGAAATTCTCAATTTTCATGATGTGTGTTTTATGGTAAAAAAATGAATATAATTAACTTGTTTTTGATGTATATGTAGGTGATGATTGTATATCAATTGTAAATGCTAGTTCCAATATCAAGATGAAGAATATCTACTGTGGTCCTGGCCATGGAATCAGGTAGTCTATTATACACGTGTTCGCGTATTCATCTATTTTGAAAAATCTCAATAAAACATGTTCTCAAAAATGATTTTCCGCTGCTGAACATTGATTTGCTTGTGGACAAGACCATTGTGAAATAATGTATTGTTATATTTGAAAACGCCTTGGTGTGATTTATCCTAAGTAGTATGTTTTCTATACTGATTTTGTTACATGATTAATCCTTGTCTAGCATTGGGAGCCTTGGTAAGGACGATTCCATCGGTGTAGTGAACAGAGTAGTTCTGGATACAGCATTCCTCAAAGGTACCACAAATGGCCTCAGAATCAAAACATGGCAGGTAATTACACGAAAAATGTAATGCCTTGTTCATATTGCATTTAAATTGAAAAAAAACTGATGTGAAGGTCTTAATGTTCATAGGGAGGATCAGGTTATGTTCGAACAGTTCGATTCCAAAATGTACAAATGGAAGATGTTTCGAACCCAATCATTATAGATCAATTCTATTGCGACTCACAAAAGCCTTGTCAAAATCAGGTACGCCCTCTGTTTCAACGTGTTTGTCTTACTTTCCTTTTGAGTCTGTTTCAAAAAGAATGTCTCTCAACTTGAAAGGGAAGTATGACAAAATGTGTGTTGTTTATTTTGACATTACAGACATCTGCAGTAGAGATAAGTGAAGTACTCTATCGTAACGTTAGTGGAACAACAAAGAGCAAAAAGGCAATGAAATTCGCGTGTAGTGACACTGTGCCTTGTAGCCATATTACTCTGGACAATGTTAACTTAGAGGCAAGAGATGGCACTGCTGAAGTATACTGTAACTCCGCCACGGGAATTATAGCTGGTTATGTTCATCCAGAAGCAGAGTGTCTTAACTCAAATGACAAGAAAATTGAGCAGAAAATTGAAGAATGTAATGTTCATGATGAACTATGATTTAGGTTCATTTGTCTTCAATCTATAATGAATATTGAAGCATATATTTTGATGGTTACAAAGCAAATAGTATTGTAAGTATTCATTTCTGTTATCTCAGATTTTGAGATTCCTAGCTTAGATATAAGCTAGATAAATATTGTTTTTTTTTAACTAAGGATGCCTTTGAGGCTAATGTTTTTATGTAATATATATATACTTCTACTTATTGGAGTTATTATGTTTGTATTAAAGTTTATTGATTGAGAAGTTCTATATGTAACACCTTGCTTTTTGAAAGAACTAGAAAGAGTTGTTTTTGGAAAGAATAAAAAAAAAATCTGGAAAATTTAAGTATGTTCAGTTTCAGTTTTTCGTCAACTTCAAACGACCATAACTCCTAGCTCAGGATGATTTAGGTGTGTTTCCAAATATTGTAGGAAAGATCTTGGAATAATCTTTCCAACAACACTGAGTTTGCGCGATTCCAATTTCGTATAAGTGAGATATGCCCATTTGAAGTTGGGCTGTTCAAATAAGGAAAGTCTAACCCGGATTTTAGAAGGGCATTATGATCTTTTCCATACCCCATGACTTAATTTCGTTTTTGGTAATTAATTGGGGTCTAAACTGATAGGATTCAGTTTATGCTTTTACAATATTGAGTTGGGGTTTTAGAGAAGAGTAAAAGAAGAGGAGAAGGGGCAAAAATCGTCAAGATCTTCAAGAATCACTTGTGGATTTCGTCAAGGGGTGATCCCTACGAGGTATGTGAGTTCACATAACGTTGGGTTCGTTCACCCACGCGCCAAACATGTTTAATTCAGCATGAATTCGTCCTAAAAGTTGAAAGTTTGAATGTTCTTGATGTGTGTTTTTGAATTTACTTTCGTTCTTGAATTGGGTTGAATTGAGGTCTAATCATGAGGGTAATATTTTATCATGGTGTCGGATCCTGAGATCTTTACGTCGAGTTTTAGAGTTGTTTTGAGTTAGGTTCTTGGGTACATATGCTGGGTATTTGAATCTAAAGAGAACTTGAGAAAAATAGTTGAGTTTAGGTGAATTGAGACTAGAAAACGAAGAAGAAAAAAGTTGGGCAAATCTGGGTAGTGGAGCCGTGCGGACCTACTCCTCAGATTTGGGAAAAGTTTCTTCGCGTCGTGGAGCTGTCACAGACCGTTCTGCCTCAAAATTTTATTTCGCGATCAAATAATTAAATGTATCTCCGCGTCGCGGACCTACTTTCAGACAATGATTTCTTAATCTTTTCTCATGTTTAGCTATCTAAAAACACTCCTAAATATCATGAGATCTTTCATATCACAAATCATAATCCTTGAACCCATAATTCAATTCAAGGAAAATTAAGAGTCAAGTCAAGAGAAGTTAAGAGTCAAGTCAAGAGAAGTTCATAGAGTCTTCCAAAAGTCTTTTTCAAATGTTTTAACTTTGTTTTAAGACTTGAGTTTTGAGTTGAGTAAAGAGTAAAGTTTGAAGTTCATTTCTTCAAAAGAGTATATATCGGGACTATGTATTCCTAAAGAGTAAAATGTTTTCACATTTAAAGAAGAAAGGAAACCTTGATTTCCAAAAGAGCCTTTGAGCTAGTTTTCAGTTAAAGAGTAAATGTTTTCAAATTTGAGCAAGAAAAGGAACATCGATTCCAAGAAAGCTCTTAAGCTAACTTTTGAGTAATTATCCCAAACCAAAGAAAGAAGTTATGTTTTTAAACATATGAGCTGAGTATTTTGGGAATAGTATTGAGCACCGATATGGGGACAAGTTTGAGTTCAGATAACTCACGTTTCCATAAACCATGTAGCCATTATGGGTAGTAAAGGATCATACTTTTTAGATGACTCCTTAAGTGTTTTTTAGCATAGACTAGTGGATTCACTTAGTTAAGGCATTCTATATGACGGCAAAGTATAGGACAATTCTGGCAGCGTGGGCAAGACGATGTATTACCACTTAGGCTCATAGTGGTGGTTGTCGGTTAGAGAAACTCCCATAGAAACTATATTACTTTATTATATGATTAAAGTTGAGTTTGTTATTGCATTTTCTTTAACGAACTAAGTTGTTTTCTACTGTTTTAAAGGCTTTCTATATATTGCATGTGTTTTATTGCTTTATATTGAGTTAAGTTGTTCATGAGTTGAGTAAAGCCAAGGTAAATGTTTCTTTCAGTTCCTTTCAATCTTATGTCTTGTTTTAGATTTCCCCTCGCATACTCGTACATTCAATGTACTGATGCCATTTGACTTGCATCTTTTAATGATGCAGACACAGGTAACCAGTAGTAGCATCCAGCACATCGTTGATTCTAGTTGAGCTCCAAAGTTTGTTGGTGAGCCTCCTTTCTTCCGGAAGATCCCTTTTTATTACTTTTCAGTATTTAGTTCATTAGGATGTTGTGGGTCTTATCCCGACATTCATCTCAGTTATTAGAGGCTTTATAGATAAACAGTCAGTAGTTCAGTTGTCTTTATATTATTATTTCATATGTTAGGACTTGAGTTGCCATTTTGGCCAAGTTGAATGTTTGACCTTTAAACGTTCTAAGTTATTTTATTAAACAAGTTAAGTAGAAGCGCATTTAATCATTGTAATAATGCTCAGTCTTCCCCTGAGTAAGTAAGTTAGGCCAAGGGTTCACTTGGGGCCATCAATGGTTCTCGAGTGCAGTCCCGCCCAGGGTGTAGGCTCGGGGCGTGACACTGTAATTGACCATTCTATGTTTATTTGTCATTTTTTCGTGTACTCAATGAATAAAACTCATTTGACTTTAAGACGGTCAAGATTGACACTAATGACTTAATGGTAAGGGGATGTCCCGCCCCGAACCATTTCCATTCCTTGTCAAAAAGAAAACAAAAGGCGACATAGTGGTAAACTTCAGGTACATATGACTGAATTTTAGATATATTTGCTTGAACTTTAGGTACATATTATTGAAGTTTAACCATTGTTACTTGAAGTTTAAACATATATGGTTGAGGTCAAATATGATACATATTTAGTCATTTTCTCACAAACTTCCGCTACATATGGATGAAGTATAGACATTTATTCTAGAAGTTCATAAGAATAAACTTTTACATAGAAATAACAACTTATTATATCAAATCTCAACAATGAAACATACGATTCAAGCCTAAATCTACTCTTGATAAGCTCAGATTTGAAATACAAGTTCTAAATATTATAAAAACAAAATTCAATCGTCGATTTGTCAAAACAATAACAAATCTAACAAAATCATTTAACGACAATGCCAATTCACCAATATTTTCAAGTTTTCTCAATAACACCACTTCATTTAAAATTAACATTTCATAAAAGGGACAACACAACACATATTTTTGTTAGTTTTTAGCTACAAATTAGATAATTTTTATAATTAAGTACTACAAATTAAATAGTGTGTTTTACCCAATCCAATCCTTATATGGCTAGAAGTGGGCTGGCCCATTAGTAATAATTGCCTCTTTCGTCTCGTCTCCTCACTTTGTTCCTCCAGCAATTAGGGTTTTGGATTTTGCTTCTTGTAGAATTGCTCCGAAGTCGAGAAGCTTTGGATTCAGTCAATTTTCTGCTCAATTTCTATCATCATGGCAAATCGTACGTACAATTTTCCTTTTTTGATTCTTTACGAGGAATTTTTTTGGGTACAATATGTATAGTTAGCGATTAACCTGTTCAATTTATTGATGCAGCTACAGGAAGGTCGTTTTTGCAAGTGGCAGCTACAGAGGAGGCTGTTGCGCCGCCACTCAGAGTTGTTCAGATTGAAGGACTGGTACTACGCACTACTATGTATCTATCTATCTCTTTTTTGTTTTTAATACCTGTGCTGTCCGGGTCAGCTTACATGTGATTCCTGGGGTATGGGGTGCCTGCTACCTCCCATTGTGCTAACGGGTAACTTTGTCCACCAAGGTTTGGACAGATGTGAAAAGATCACTTTGTGTTTTTCTTTGTGGGAATTGAACCTGATACGTGATAGTTCCCAGCACACTTTATTGACCTGTAGGTTTCACCTATAGGTGCACTATCTCTTCTTTTTTCTAAAAAAAAGATTTGTTTTTGTTTATGTGTATTTAGTTTGTGGAATCATAGATTAAGAAGTTGAGAGTTCAATTGAAGCTCAAGAGCTACCTAGTTAGGTTCAGTGATAATCCCAGAAATCCAACTCAAAAGTAGAAACAAAAGGAAAAGAACTGAGTGATCTCTTGCCCTAAAGGGAGTGGCTTGCAGTCTTCTTGACAGCTAAGTTTTGAATCTCAGAACAAAGAATAATAGGTGAATTGCTTACCTCTGCCTAAACTTTTGGTGGGTGGAGTTGCTGTTTTCTCCCTGATGGGAGGTAGCATGTACCCTGTGCGTTAGCTTGCTCTTACTAATTTCACTGATGCTAACTGAATCTAGCTACCATAACTTCCTGCTAATTGCCTAACTATAACTGCGTATTAGCTCTTGTATTCCCCAACCTTTGTCTTTGATATGTTGACCTTCCTCCTGTTCTTTCCTCCATATTCTTTTAGATTCTTTTTCCTAGTTATTTATGCATCTATACCATCCTTATTGTTTACCCTTTGTCAACGAGAATGGCCATTTGTCAAGAATACTTTTCGTCTAAACCATGAGTTGTGCAATCAATCCTCAATGTCAATTGCTGCATTACCTTTAACCTTGGTGGTCTCCTACAAAATAATGTAGATAATATCTTTGCAAGGATCAAACAAATTATGCCCCGCATGCATACATTGCACCCACATAGTTGATAGAATAGTATGGAGCAAGATTGTGGGGATTAGCTTGCTGCACCTACTTGGCCATACTTGTCTGATATCGATTGTTTCTAACAGCATCATTGTGAAAGTTCGTTAGTAGCCTAGTAGAGGTTCAGTAGTATCCCGGGCATGCAAAATTCTTCCCGCTACTAATGTTAGCTTCTGCATCTTCTTCTATTGAGAGAGGTGGAACATCAAATCTTTTCCTTTTGATTTAAGTTGACATGCTAGTTTGGACAAACCACAAGGCATAGTAGGACATGTAAAAAGGGATCAAAGGAGTAATATTAATATATGCCCTTAACATTGTATACAATATTCCAAGAGATGAGACATTGCACAGGAATGGGTGGGAAAAAAGTGATTTGTTCTATCTTCTTAGAGTAATAAAATGTATCTGCATCCCCTGTAAATGATATATTACCCTTCTTAGATTTCATTAGCTCCCTCAATATGGCTTAGCGACCATTCTTTTGCTTGTGGTTAACTCCCTGATTAAATAGGTGTTTTTGTTCTCAGGAGTTAGCCATGTTTTTGTGTATGTAATTTGCATCTCCTTGATGCCTTTCTAATACAACATCTTACTTCATCATAAAAAACAATGTATCTGCATCCATTGACTGCCTTTTCATGTGTAGTTTCCTGAAGTTAACTCTGTGCTACAGGTTATTTTGAAAATAATAAAGCATTGCCAGGAGTTTTCACCGGCTTTGGTCACTGGGCAACTCCTTGGATTGGATGTTGGGAGTGTTCTTGAAGTCACTAACTGTTTTCCCTTTCCGGTATGGTGGAGTCTGGTATTTCTTGCTTCTTCTTTATACAGTTTCGAAATTATTTTAACTAACTCTTTTTCACATCTATTTTACTCAGGTTCGCGAGGAAGATGAGGAGATTGAAGCCGAGGGTGCTAATTATCAACTTGAAATGATGCGATGCCTGAGGGAGGTTAATGTTGACAACAACACCGTGGGTTGGTAAGGGAGCTTTTTGACTATTAAGACATCATTTAGTCTGGTTAGAGCTATGAGGTTCTTTCTTTCTAATTAAGAAATTATTTGTCTTTGTGCTAGTTCTCTATTATACTCATTGCTAACCTTCTATTCAGGAAAACATTCTTTCTTTGGGCTGGTGGTGCTGTGTGATTTACATTTTCTTTCATCACTGTTTAATTTATATTTAAGTATAAACTTATCCTTTTTTCTTAAAATGCTTAGAATATGTATATCTTTAACCTAAAGTCTAGAAGTGGACAATGTACAACATTTGATGGCCTGATTGCATTTCTGCAGTCTAAATTACGGTGTTTCAAGGCAGTGAAGAGAAAGTTATTATCAAAAAAGGGAGTAACAAAACTGTCATACATGTTAACATTAAAAAAACTGTCTTACGCATTACACAGTAGTGAGAAAGACATGTAAAGCTTGCTCTATTTACCTTTCTTTCCTATATTATTGTCATCTTAACGTTTACTTCATTGCTAATTTGTTCATAATACTCATTGGTGGTTATTTTCCAGGTATCAATCAACTTTGTTTGGTTCTTATCAGACAGTGGAACTGATAGAGACCTTCATGAATTACCAGGTATCCATCTCCTTGTCCATCTCTCATTGTTGGATTCTGAACTTTTCAGTTCCTGCAGCGACCATAGATATATCACACTTATCCTGCAAGTCATTTTCAGTTTAGAAAATGTCATGTTGCAACCCCCTTTCTGCTGGCCCTAGGAAGAAAAGGGAGAAATGATGAAATTAACAACACGGTAGAACTGTTTTCTGTAGTGATGCTAAATGAGCCCAAGGCATTCCAAACTGTGTTACCATTTTAGTTTAAAGTTCAAATACCAGTGCTCTATGCCTGGTAGACCAGTGCATCATGCAAAATGACCCACCACCTTAACAGGTACTGAAGGAGTAAATGACTTTTGGGGATAATGGAGGTGTCTGGTTCCCTAGCAGGGAAAGCTCCAACAGACAAGGATATGGAGTCCTTATTAAAAGTAGCATGAGAAATGTAATCCATGTAGGAATTTGAGGGGTTAAACTGCTGCTCAAAGTCAACTCTGATCAATTGCTTGAGTCAAACATCCATGAAAAAGATCTTAAAGTCAAATGCCACTAGCTGTTGTCAATTCTTGTCTAGGTTATGTGTTATCCTTTGCAAGGGAAAACCTACTAGCATTCCTCATTTGTTGATTTTTTGAAGTATGTAACACTTGGTACTGTAAATAAAGTAGTTTTCTTTCTGATATATTTCTTAATCTTTTTCTTAAGATGTTGGCTTGATTAGGTGTTTCTGTATTTTTCATTAGTTATTGATGTGAACTTTGTACTTAGACTCTATGGTGTTTGTGATTGCAGGAGAATATAAAACGTTGTGTCTGCATAATCTATGATCCTTCTAGATCCAACCAAGGTGTCTTAGCTTTGAAAGCCTTGAAGCTTTCTGATTCTTTCATGGAACTCTACAAGAGTAACAACTTTACTGGAGAGAAGTATGTCTATTCTTGAGTTGCTCCTTTTTTTACTTTCCCTCTCAAGATAGTTGTTTGTACTAGTTTAAATAAAATTAAACGCATTTTAATTTCTGATATTTGTTTTTTGGTTTTAGGCTGAGAGAAAAGAATCTTTCATGGGTTGACATCTTTGAAGAGATACCAGTATGCTTCTAACCTTCTGTATTCTGTTCTCTTTAGTCTTTGGCACTTGCGTCATCATATGTAGATTCTTTTTCGAGTGACGATCTCTGTTTCATAACCTGTTACCATTTTGCATGTCAGAGATAGTTGTATTTATTTGGAGATCAGTTGTTTGAGAAAATAGAAATATAGTTCTGATACATTAGCCTTTTTTCCCTAGGGGACCCTTTTTCTTTTTTCCTTTTCTGTGGTCTTGAAAATAATTCTTCCTCCTTTAAGGTTAGATTTGACACTTACATTGCTACCACACATTTTCTTGGTTTGAACATTATTTTGAGTAATACCATTATCATGTAGTGATCCTACCTGCCTGCTGTTAGTATAGGTACATAGTTCATAGGTCAGTAATTCAGCAGAAGTTAATTTCGTTTATTTTGACAGATAAAAGTTTCGAATTCTGCACTCATTAGTGCCTTTATGACTGAATTGGAACCCGATACACCTGTAACTCAGGTAATGTAACTTAAGTTTGGCAGAATACTGAATATTTATATATGTTGCCAAACTGTAATACTGACAAAATTTTTTCCTTGTCAGTGTGATTATGAACGCCTACAATTATCAACCAATCCATATTTGGAGAGGAATGTGGAATTTTTGATTGAATGCATGGATGACTTGTCGATGGAACAGCAAAAGGTTTGTCTTTCCTCTTCCTGGGTCAATCTTTCCTTTTATTGTGTTGTGATTGTTTACTAAATCTAATACTTTATTTGCAGTTCCAATTCTATTACCGGAATCTTTCTCGTCAACAAGCTCAGCAGCAAGCTTGGCTTCAAAAGAGGAGGTATCTTTTTTTATTTTGGCATATTCGAGTAGTTGGTCACTTATTTAGATCCCCTCAGATGCTTTTAGTCACCTTGCGGTGAAGCTTGAATCTTTTGCTGAGCTAATATTCTGGTGAACTTTGTAGATTATAATTCTTTATGATTAGAGGTGCTTCATTGCTCACATTTTGTTCTGGCCTCTGTTTTTTACAGGACTGAGAACATGGCACGTAAAGCTGCTGGAGAAGAGCTACTGCCAGAAGAGGATCCCTCTAATCCTGTCTTTAAGCCACTCCCAGAGCCTTCACGGTTGGATAGCTTTCTCATAACTAATCAAATTTCAAATTACTGCAACCAGATTAATGGGTAAGTTGTGGGTCTTGTTTGCTTACTGTTTGCCATTATCTTTGAGTCTTGACACATGATGGCTGAATGTTCTTTCTGTTCCCAGTTTTTTTCTGGCCTGTAATATTTCGTTTCTTCTGATATGAATTTGTTTGCATGTTGATTGCAGAGTTGCGGGACAAAGCCTCAGCAGACTACATCTGATGAAGGCTTTGCACGAGAACTGAGCAAGTTTTGAGTTGGCAATTTGTACCTTAGATTTTTGTGCCTTTTTTAAAAATTACTGATGTGAGAGGGAAAGAGAATGACCTTTATCTCTGTAGGCGTCTTATTCTTTCTGTAGTTTTTACTTTTATATTCTTCTGTGATTGGCAATCAAGTGTAGCCTGCCTGGAATTATATATGTGAAGATTTACATCTAGTCCACAAAGAAGGAATAGGGATCTATGTATCGATGACATTATCATTTTTGATCGATTGTCTGGATATGGAAGATTAAAAATCTCTCAATTACCCTCATTGTTGCTATGAATTAAAAAGATTGCTTCATCTCATATATTGTACTGTTTGTGCACTTGTAGAAACTTCCGTACCCAACAGTTTTCCTTGGGACACTAGTTTGGTTGGTCAAGCTTTTAAAATCCGTTCTTTTTTGAAAAGTACTTTTGTGGAGAAGTCATTTATTTTTGACTAATCAAATTTAAAATTACTGTTCGATCAGAAATTTGAGGTGAGAAAAGAAGCTTGTTCTATTTATTTGTTTGTGTGTATTACCACGTTACAACTGTATTCAAAATTGTGATGTCTTGGCAGTAGCTTGAATATATATATCACATGGAAAAGACACTGATAGCCCATGGATGAATATGACACTCAAATCTCAAAGTTTTGTTCTGCTAACAGCCAAGAGAATATAAAATCTACACTCTTGGTGTCGTCAGAAAAAAATCAGTGAAAAGACGCTCTAATGATAGTTCAAACAGAGATTTCACCCAATATAATATACGGTGATTTCTGTCAAAGGCTTTAGGCTCAAACAATAAGGGGTGGAGCTATGTGGCATAAGGGGGTTTATCGAGATTTTATATTGTATATATATGATTAGTATTATTGGTATGCATATAGTAGGCATTGAATTCACTTGGTTTATTCGATGTGTGTACTTCTATATATTTTGAATCCCGTAAGTGAAATTTTGACTCCGCCATTACAAACATCCACACACAGAAGTAACCATCTACTTGCAATCTTGTATCCACTTTCACTCAGTTTTCATGAGTATATACTTCCAAAAAATAAATGAAGTGAGAATGCATAAAAGAACAACAAACATGATTGAAGTCATTGAATCTCATATATTTCATCAAATGACAGAGAAGTACAAAACTCTCTCTATCACTCTCTAGTCCAAAAACATCAAATTAGGAGGTTAACATAACAACAATAGGATGATAGAAAGTCAAAGAGAAAGGGAAATTCATCAAGTTTGTGACATGTTTTAGTATGCTGCCATTCTTTGAGGAACAGGTGTTTTGATGACCTGCAAGATTTGAACCACTTCAGCCATTGAAGGCCTACTTGATGGTATTTGAGAAGTGCACACCAATGCCAACTTCAAAACAGGCAAAACTTCCTCTTCAGGATAAGTATTCATAGCTGGATCAACACATTCCAACACATTGCCTTGCTCAAGCAAA
The DNA here is from genome assembly GCA_029007595.1 of Solanum commersonii. Taxonomy (NCBI): domain Eukaryota; kingdom Viridiplantae; phylum Streptophyta; class Magnoliopsida; order Solanales; family Solanaceae; genus Solanum; species Solanum commersonii. Next base: position 395,674 of record JAJTWQ010000128.1, on the reverse strand, counting down.
ACTCTCACATGATCATTGAGTATCAACACATTGTCCTCTCCATACTCAACTGGCCTTCTCCCTGTGACAATTTCAAGAATCAACATCCCAAAACCATAAACGTCGCACTTCTCATTCACCCTTAAGCTCTGGCATGCCAATTCAGGTGCTACATAGCCTAGTGCACTCTGGAATCTGTTGCTTATCATGTGCTTATCGAGTTTTGTCACTAGCCTTGCCAGCCCAAAATCTGATATTCTCGGGTTGAAGTTTTCATCAAGGAGGATGTTGCTAGGCTTTATGTTGTAGTGTATGATTGCTGGCCTAAACGCGTGGTGCAAATGTGCTAGTCCCTTGGCTGCTCCGAGAACAATGTTGAATCGAGTGGACCAAGACAGGGGAAGGGAAGTTGAAGACGAAGGCCTTTCGTGCAGTATGGTTTGTAAACTTCCTTCTGGTGCATAATCTGATACTAGAAGCTGAAGTTGAGGAGTCCAGTAATACCCTTTTAAGGATATTAGGTTTGGATGCCTTGCTTTTGCTAAAACTCTAACTTCTCTATCAAAATCCTCAGGATATTGGAGGATTTTTGATGCTACAAGCTTCTTGATAGCTACTATTCTTCCTTCCCCTCCCAATGGAGCCTTGTAAACAGTCCCGAAGACACCTTCACCGATTTGAGATGCCTTGTTTAGGATTGATTCAAGACTGCTATTAGTCCAATCCGGGGACGATTTGGTGTCCAGTAACACAAGCTTTCCAGTGGCTAGGCTCCCTGACTTAGAAGAACTTGAGCACATACTTTCCAAGGCATTGTCAACGAATGTGATCTTCCTTCGAACAGAAGCATTGAGTAAGGTTATTATCATGACTCCAACCGCGATCACAGCTGCAGCAGAGATTGCAACAATGGATGAAACACTGAGGAATCTATGGTTCTTGAAACTTTTGTTATTGCTTCTTGAAGTTCCATCGTCCCGGTTTTGACCTCCCCTCTGGTTTCCATAGGCATAAGGATCAAGAACCAAAGGCTTTGGCACATTCATCTTACAAGGACCTTTCAACAAGGGTGAACAAATTCCCAAATTCCCTTCCAATGAACTCTGGTCTAAATTCTGGAATATACTACTCATTGGAAGGCGTCCAACGAGCCTGTTGTAGGATATATTAACAGCCAGAAGATTTTCTAACTTGCCAAGTTCTTGTGGTATTTCACCACTCAATTGGTTATACTCTAGCTTCAAAATCTTGAGCTTCTTCAACATTGAAAGGGACCTTGGTATTGAGCCACTTAAATTATTATGTGACAAACTCCTGCATTTAACAAATTTGACATTCAATTCTAGAATTACAGGGAATATAGACAAAGAAAAAGTGATACAGAACCTCATTTTCAAATAAACATATCCCTTGCTACCTCTCTATAATAGCATTGTTTGTTCCGATATTATTTTTGCTGCTATAGCAACATGTTGTAATAGATAACATATAATATAACCTAACATGAGAGATCGGTTCCACAGAAAACATGGTTCTCATGGTGAAATGACTGTTATAGAGAGGCTGGACCATACTATAATGAGATAAATCAGAATAAATATACTTACAACAAGTAGAGGGATGAACAATTTCCAATCTCATCAGGAATAGGTCCAGTGAATGAATTTCCATCAAGTTGAAGAATTCCCAAGCTACCAGAATCACATATATCACCAGGAATTGATCCAACTAAAGCACTGTGTCGAAGATCCAACACCGTTAAATTCTGAAAGTATCCAACCTCAGGAGGCAATCTTGATTGAAAATTGTTCCAAGAAAGATTCAAATATCTCAACTTGGAGAAAAGTCCCACCTCAGCTGGAATGTTTCCAGTAAGATTGTTTCCTGACAGATCAAGAATTTGAAGTGATTCAAAGAATTTACCAGAACCAGGAGGGATGGAACCAGTTAATTCATTTCTTGAAAAATCTGCTTCTTCCAATCCTATACCAAACAATCCTTCAGGAATGCTACCAGTCAATGCATTTTCTTTTATCCGAATAGTCGATAAACTAGTACAATACACCATAGACTTTGGAATGTTTCCACTCAATTTGTTACCAGATAAACTCAAGTACTTCAACATTTGCAAATCCCCTATTGAATCAGGCAATGCTCCTTCTAAACTATTGCCTGAAAAATCCAAGTATTCCAAGCTGCTCATGTTACTTATCCATTGAGGGAAGTCTCCATTTATCAAGTTGTTTGATAAACTGAGAAAAGAAAGAGCATTCACCTTTTGAAGTGACATTGGAATTTGTCCTGTGAATTGATTATTACTCAAATCTAATCTATTCAAATGTGGACAATATCCAATATCAGCTGGTAAATCTCCACTGAAATGATTACCTCGTAACAAACACTCTTTCAACTGATGTAAAACTGAAACACCAATTGGTACTAATCCAGAGAGTTCATTATGTGAAAGATCTAATGTTCTAAGCCTTGTCAATCCCCAGATACCCCCGGAAAATCCAGGGTCACCAGAAAAATGGTTTCTTGAAAGATTGAGATGATTCAAACTAGTGCATTTTGAAACTGTTTTAGGAAATGAACCTTCAAGATAATTCCCGGATAGAGAAAGATAACGTAACGAATCACCACAGTTATCAAACATGGTATCAGAGACAGGTCCAGATAACGCATTCTTAGACAGATCAAGAAACTGTAAAGATGACATATTCGAAAAAGATCCAGGGATATTCCCTGATAAGCCATTATGACTAAAGTTGAGATTTTCAAGATTTGTCAACAAGGCTACCTCAGGGCTAATTACACCAGTAAAGTTGTTGTTTGACAAAGATAGTACCTTTAAAGATTGCAACTTCTCGAGCCCCCTACCGATCTTTCCTGATAAACTCAAGCCATTTAAGTTGAGCTCAGTGACTCTACCATTCATTGGATTGCATTTAATGAACTCCCATGCACAAGGAGAGTTATCATCTTCACTCCATGATAAGAGTTTTGAGTAAGGATCAAGAAGAGCTGATTTGAACACAATGAGGCCTAAAACATCATCATTAAGCTGCATAGTATCATCAGCTAATAAAGATCCATACAATAAGCCAAAATGAAGTATTAGAACTAAAAAAAGACTAAAAGATCTCATTTTTATGATGGTGTTTTCAGTTCCTACAACAAGAGAAGCAAACAAATGTTTTTTTCAGAGTAGTTAGAGAAGGGAATGGAAATGAAAAAGGGAAAAAGGTGTGAATTTTAGGTAATGGAGTACAAGTTTCATTGAATGAATGTTGAGTTTGGGATTATTGTTAGATATTCATGTGTACAAGGTGGAAAGGAAAATGAAGTAACTGCATTCACAAGAGTGATAATAGATAGAGAAATAAAGACTAAGATTGGTAGTGTAGTGGGCTTGTGTATTTTGTGGTGGTCCTTGTGAGTTAAAGGAGTGATAAAGAAAAGTTTTTGTTTTCCTCTTTCCTTTTTGGTTTCTAGTCCCCCATCACCCCCACCTATATTTGGATTCTTGGAAAGAGAGAGGAAGTGGAGTGAGAGTAGGGTAAGGGTTGGGGAGAGTAAGAGTTGGATCAGTAGTTCGACTTTCACGAGGTAGGAGTAAGGTCGCGTACACACTACTCTCTTTAGATTATACTTATGTTGTTGACTATATAAAGCAAGAATGTGCATTGTATTCACTATTATAGTTAATTTTAAGGCTATATACATACTATACCTCACAATATTTGTTGTTGACTGTATAACGTAAGAAGGTAAGTTATTACTATTATTAGAGTGTTAAGTCAGTGTACACGCTTTCCTTTTCAAATTTCACTGGATATATTGTTGACTGTGAACACACTTACCTTAATTATCAAATCTCACTGGTTATGTTGTTGACCGTATAAAATAAGAATGTAAGTAATTATATTTACTATTAGAGTTTTAAGACCGCGTACACATGACACTTTTCAGACCCCACTAGATATTTTGTTGACCGTATAAAATAAAAATGTATATTATATCTACTATTACAGTGTTAAGGTCACATACACATTATCTTCTTCAGACCCACTGAATATGACGTCGTTGACCATATAAAATAAGAATGTAAATTATATCTACTATTAGAGTGTTAAGGCTACGTACACATGACTATGATCGGTTTCCAGACTTAACCAGATTTGTTGTTGTTGACCGTATAAAATAAGAAGGTAAGTTATATCTACTATTGGAGTGTTAAGGTCATATACACACAATCCTCACCAAACTCCATTAATGTATTACACTAAATATATTATTGTTGACAATATAAAATAAGAATTTCAATTATATCTATTATTAGAGTGTAAGGAATTTTGATATCATCAAATTATTTTTATCGTTATAACAAGTAATCTATCTTGTTTCTGAGAATATATTTGAATAGCCTCAGAGTAAAAATATTCTTTATACTAATGATGTGTATATAGATTAAACTTATAGCATATAGTATTTAAATTGTCATATCACCTGCTATCACAAAGATAAATTTAATATACTTTATATATATATATAAAAGTTTCTAAATCCTAGTTCAAGTTGATTCTTCTAGTATAAAGTATAACTCAAATAGTACTATGTACATTAATAATTAATTTACTTTTTTCTGTATATCTTCTTATTGTTAACATGTGTTACATAAACCATATATTTAAGATTCAAATTACAATAACAGGAACAGACAAAATTATAACTTACAACAAGAAGTAAAAATTTGAAATTTGAACTTCAATACATGACTTAAGAAGACTGAAAATGCAGAAACTCATTGGATTGTGGATATATAGTTCAAGAAAGCACAGTGAATGTTATGGGACCACAAATATGGTGAGATAGATAGAATTTCTTCTTATTGATTCAAGTTTTGAGATTGGACTTTCATGTGTTATTGCTTTATATTAAAACAAAACTAAATTAATCAGTACCCAAAAACGAATACCGATTTCTCTCCCTAATGAGCCTTATAACACGATATGAATGCAAATTCAATACTTGAATATACCACATGTTCTTTGCCATGGATCTTATAGGACACGAATCTAAATTTAGGACCTTGAAACAAATATCAAATTTCCTTTATGATAAATCTTATTCGACGTGATTTCACTATAGTCAAGATCCTAAAGCGGATATCAGAAATCGAATATAAAATCAACCAAAGAAAAAGAAGAATGCAATTGGAAAATATTATTTTATAAGGTAAAGTTTGAAATAAAAGAGGAAAGATAAACGGAATCTAATGAGAATGTTGTGGTTGTTTGTACACAAACACGACACCAAGATGTGAAAAAATGATGAGACAATCAACAATATGATCCAATAGATAACCCCATCTGACACATTTCCCCACAAATTCCCAAAGAATAGTTATTTTCACTCTTTTTATCTTCTCTTTTTTATAATTAAAAAAAAAAAACTTGAACTTTTTTATTATATTTTATTGTATTTTTTGAATTATTGTTTAGGGCTTCTCAACCATGTGTCCTTTGTTCCATCATCTATTACTTTGTCATTTCATTTTCTCTGTCAATAATTTTTCAAAAAATAAAGAAAATACAAAATCATTTCATTTGTTGTGTTTTACATCCAAGAATATTTTATTTTAATTTACTTGCACTTTTTAGAGCATATTTCGATGAAATAAATTTTACACTTTCTAAAACATGTTATTTGTCGTGATTAAACTTTTGAACATCTATTAATTAATTTTAATATCTATTTGAAAGATATTTTATATAACTAAAATAAAATAAAATAAAATACACTTTCACATAATCACAAGATACAAATGAAGATCACGGGTGCAACTTAAAATTTTGACTGTGAGAGCTACAAAGTTAGTAGGTCCCATGTTTTGTTCTTTTGTCACTATCATCTTGTCCCAAAAGTATAAATTAATGATTTTGAAAATAATTTGGAGGCTGAAGTTCGATACATATATTAAAATATATGATTTATATTTGTTTTAGGAATTGAAAAGCTTCATTTATTAGGCGTAAAGTTTCATATTTAGGAGTCAGGACTTAAATTATTATTTTTAAATTAAAGATGAAGAAATACTTATTACTTTACTAGAAATACCTACGTAAACTTTAAACTCTATGATTTTATGTAGATTAGCAATATAATATATTGATAATTGTTAAGTTTAATTATAAAATGAAGTAGTTGAAAAGTACATTCGAAGGAGATAACATCACATCATAATTTTAAATAAGTTGATTAGACACATCTATTCATGTGCGTGTTCATTATTTCAAACCTCAAACTCATGGGCAGATCTAAACGTCAATTGCGTACAAATTCATATAAACTCAGTAATAATACATTATTATAATATTAATTATTAACTTAAAATCGTTACAAAAATTTATAAATTTTAAATTAATCCCGAACACGTCTCTGTCATACTAGCCTCGATAGAGGCACCTCCAATCGCGACCAACATATCAGTCGCACATCCCACGTCTATCAAAACGGATTTAATTGAATTCCCATATCGAAAAAATTATATTCACTACTATAAATTTTATAACTAAACAATAAAATTCGTTACTAGTTTCTACTTATAAATGAATTAGTAATAGATCATCACAATATTTTGTTAGCTACGAAATGCGTAGTTAATTTCAATTTTTTTTTTCTCATAATGTGACGGTGACATATATGTGAGGTCTTAATATAATTGGTGAAGGATTATTCGTAGGTTCCTACCTGCTATACAGGCAGAATCTAAGAGGGATGGCTTGTTCTATATATGATTAAGATTTGAAGAATGAAGAATGGGTATCTTGTGACTCATTTTCATTTCCATCTGTGAGTTTTTGTCAACTTCGATGTACACAATACCTCATCACATGCACCTCAATATCCCCCACACAACATCAATCAAACATATATGTATATGCACCATTATTATTATATCTAGTCTGCCACGAATTTTAAAGTGATAGAAATTTTAATGGCAATCATAAATAAATTACGATACTGATGTCTTAATTATTGTTTTTAATATCTAAGGATATTCGAGACGTGAGTCTTGATACAATACCCAAGAATATATGGCATATAACTAATCTTTGTAATGATTTTAAATCTTCGTTAAAGAAAAATTATTAACAAGTGTCACACGTAGGTTTTTGTTTGTTAATTGTGTTTAGCTCTAACATTATCATACATATATATTTGTTTGTTTTTACAAAAGTATTTAAACATGTATGAAAATGGAAATGATTTTTTCTTCCAACTTTACCCCTACATTTCTGATAATGCCATGTGCCAACACTCCACTTTACTTTTGGCTTTAATTGATCTCTTGTTTGTATGATTATGTTTGGCTGTGATATGTGTGGACATCCTCAATTTTGGCTTAATTCTTGTTTGATCAATGAAACTTTTTGTTTTGGAAATAATAAATTGTCTTATGTCTCTTTCTTTAGTTCCTCTTCCCTCTAAAAAGGGGTAATTCTTTTTAAAAATAAAATTATAGAGGTAAATGTTGAATCACTAATTTCGAGGTATTTTGACACTTGAAATTTATCGTATATCAAAATTTTGATCGGGTTCATATTATCTTGATTAATTTGAGATGATTTGCTAACACAACAAGTGACATAGTAAGAGGGGCGAAATGAGATTAATTAATACGTTCATTCAAATTCTTTTAACTCAGCTGGTAAAATTGTTGTCCCTGTCACTGACGTGGAATCATAATGAAAGGTAATCTTAATACATTTCAAGCAAAATGAACATTTTTTCTAATTAATATATTTATTTTTATAGAGAAAAGAAAATTCAAACTTCGCTTTTTCAGTAGGATACAAGACAAGAAAAAAAAGAGTAAAATGTAGAATGTTAAGTTTTAAAGTAAAGAATTAGAAATTAAAGTACACAGAACTTTTAGGTTAAGATTCGTCTTGTACAAATCATCAGGGTACTTCAAATACATATAGACACCAAGGCAAAGACAAGAATATTACATTAGGTTACTATAAAAATATTTTACTTTTTCAATTTCTTGAATTTTTTTGTTTTTTTTGTTTACTTCTTTAATTTCGGTTAAATTTTTTCCTATAAATCATCATTATTTGTAAAGAGATGGGTCTAATAATAATTCAATATTACACATTATTAAAGCATACTTGCGTGTTAAAACCCTTCTCTATTAATATATGAAATGATTTCCCCACTCGATCAAATAACACGTTAATTCACGATTTTGTGGAGAATATTCAATCATTTCATATGAAATTTGAATGAGAGCTGTGATGCAGTTTAAGTTGACGAGTGGGAAGCAAAGGGCAAAAGGTTTCTAGATTCTAAGGGCCAAGTCTAATTTAGGGTCCAACCCAACATCCTAATGGGTCATCTGCTGAAGAAAATCTCAAGAGTCATTCACATAAATGGACCTTTTATTTGTGGGGTGGTCTTTTAAGTTCTGCTCTAAAATTTGATGGTCTTTAATTTTCAACCTTCGTCGTTTTAAGTAACAAAATAAGTGACAAGAAATACTCCTTTATATATGAATATATGGTGCAAGAACCTATTGCGATTGCTTCTTCAAGCCAAATTGTGCTCACCTAGACTAATTCTACCCGATACATGTCACCTCACACCAACAACAAAACGTAAGGACCAAGAACTAAAGGCATTGGCATATTCATCTAACAAGGGCCTTTCGTTATGGTCTTTCTCACATATACTACTCATTGGAAGGAATCCCACGAGCCTGTTGAAGGATATATTAACAGCCAGAAGATTTTCTAACTTGCCAACTTCTTGTGGTATTTCACCACTCAATTGGTTATTCTTTGGGCTTCCAACAAGCCAATATAATATAATTAACCAACGGGGATCAACTCAGAAGTGGTAATCGCCACACAGTAAATAGAAATCAGCAGTATATATAACGCAAGAGCTTGGCTTATAGACACTACAAGCATTAATTTTTTTAAACCAAATGAAGGTGCATTCACATATTGACATCCAAGATATAAAAAATAGAATCTCTCGCATTGCACAATAAGGCATAAATTGGCAAATACACACTTGAATTCTCCACCATAACAAGGTGCATCGTCATATTTAAGATCATATTATTTATCAAGGACAGGGCAGGACAACACAGAAAGAAAAAGTCTAGACTATGATAGAATTGGTGCCATCAACACTTGCACAGGTCATTTACAGCATCAAAAACATGCATCCAAGAGACAGCAACAGCACAGAGCAGCCAAACTGCAAAAAAATATACAACCGATCATTAGTCCCAATAGAAATAAGAAATACAATGAGGAGTGCTACAACAAAAAAGGGGAAACACTTGAAACAGAAAATCACAAAGCTGTTGAAATGTGAAAGACCACCGCTATACACTTCTCTCCTCGACTCCATGAAAATTTAGGGCAGCCAAGACCAGTCCATCTCTCCCCAGCCAACCCTACTTCTAATTCATAAACATCATATTCTGTGTTGCTAAACCAAAACAAACTGCCCAAAATATGACAAAAACTCCACTAAAACCAATTAAGTACATTCTTGGATGCGTCATTGTCTAATTGGTTCACTGGCACTGCGACAACTTAAAGGTGTGATCAATATGACAATTATGTGATTGTTTTTGAAAGATCAGTGAACTACTTCTCTTACAGTGGAAAGGAGCATCAATAAAGGATATTTCCATGGTTTATTGGTTTCAACCACAAGGAAGAAACCACTAACGTGACAGTGTGGATATCTTTGCCGAACTAAGCTCCTGATTTATTTGCTAAGAGGTCACTATTGTCTATAACAACAGCAACAGTCGGAAAACCAATAGCTATAGACAAAGCAACACAAGTTATGTCTAGACTGTGCACTGCCACCTTTTAGTTCTCTCTCGGTCTGAAGTATGCTGTGTAGCGCGATTTCAGAAGCCAGGGACAAAATCAAGGGTGTAAACAACAGTAATGGCAAGGCCTGGACTATGTTCGCACATAAAATAACATTCAGGCATTCTAATTGTCTCTCCTGCTCGCGTTAATGTGCAACAAGAGGGATATTCCATGTGCTCGAGCCTCTGCCCCGAAGAACATACAAATGATAAGGACCCCTTCTAGTTTGCGTCTGGAGCCATAGTTAATAAATACAAGTGCTCACAAAGTAAACATCAAACAGAGCAATAATAATTTGAGAAATCATGTTTTGACAGGACACACCAAATCAACAAGGAAAAACACACACATAGTAACAGATAGTCCAGATAAACAATCTCCTCAACCTCTCTACAAAAACCTAGATCAATACAGATCTCTCCCAAACAAAATCATACCAATACATACTTTATCAGACAAATTACTCAATAACTGTAACTGAATCACAACAAACCATAACATATAAACATAAAAATTGAGTCTTTCAAGTTCATACCATCCTTCCATGAAACCAGTGCCACCAGATTGTTGTTGTTGCTGATGAGGCGGTGGAGCACCATACTGAGGTGCATACTGAGGAGGGTACCCTTGAGGTGGGTAACCTTGTTGAGGGTAACCCTGTTGTGGGTACCCTGGCGGTGGGTATGCATCTTTTGGGTAACCTTCTGGTGGATATCCTACAAAAAATCAAAACCCCATCAGATCTAATCATCAAAACAACATATAAAAACATGAACTTTACCATAAAACATCAAGAAAAAAATGGAATTGAAGCAATTTACCTTGTGGTGGTGGTACACCAACAGGGGGTTGTTGTTGATTGTAGTAACTCATTGTTGAATTAATGGAGAATTTGGGTTGGATCTAACTGTAGAGAGAGTTTTGTTGGTGTTTTTGCTTAGGCACAAAGAAAGATGATTGGGCTGTACAGTGGAGAAGGGATATTTATAGGGCAAGTCAAAGTGGAGACAACGAGGACCAGCAAAAAAGCGAATTCCAAGAAATCCTAATTTGATTTTACTACGAAATCTTTTTCCGATTCAATTCGAATTTAATCGGGCTCCCACACAAATTTTGAACTAAAGAAACAAAAAAGTATTTTTCAATGTTATATCATAATATGTATAAGTGAAGTAATTGCGTGCGAGCGCAAAAGTGTTAAAAAGTGAAAATATTATTATAAAAATAGTCCATTCAAATTTAATCGGACTCTCACACAAACTTTAAACTAAGAAAAAATATATATTTTCCAATGTTGTTATAGGTATAAGTGAAGTAACCGCGTGAGATGGGCGTAAAAGTGTTAAAAAGGGAAAGCATTACAATAAAATTATTTGATCAACAACCGTTTAGTTGAAGACCAGTAGGAAAGGAAAAAACATTTCTTCCATCATAAATTGTTGTATGATTTTGTGTTGTGTGTAATAATTAAAGTTCAGAGTTTGTTAATGAATTTTCATAAAATTATCTTCCAGATTTTTTTGCAGAACAGATATGAATACATTTTTTATGATGAGTACTTTTCACTATCACGTTTGTAAAAAAAGAAATTTAGTATTTAGGAAGAATCAATTCCGATAGAAGGAAAGGAGTAAGGTTTAGGCTTTACCCAATAGTTATTGAACCCGAGGTTGGTAATAAACTGAAGCTGCTCAGTCGAAGACAATATAAGGTGTTTCAATATGTAACAATTGGAGAAATCAAGAATTGTTTGATCAATTAGTTTAGTAATTTCATTAGTTATGAACAAGCTTGAATTATTTAATAACTTTTTTCAGCTATTAAACTTTTCATGTTTAGTTAGTTTGTTATTTTCATTAGTTATTGACAAATTGTTTACATCTTTTGATGCCTTTTTAATTTAGATATGACCTACACTGTATTATTAGTTCTCTCAAAGAAAAGTTGATCAACGATTTTTTCTAGAAGGAATTAATGTTTAACCTGTCTTTATTGAATATTTTTTTTATGACCATATAAATAAACCTCCATAATTTAACGTTTTTTTTATAGTGATTGATGAAGTCAAGTTTTGTTGGAATGCTAAAATAGGTGGATCTGTATAGTTACACACTTAAAAAGGCATATTTTATGAACAAATACCTTTTCTGAAATGGAGAAATCAGATTTAAAAAAATAACATTTTCTTCTTTTGTATATCTAAGCATTTTATGAGATAGAGAAAAAAAAAATCACTTTATATCTCATCCTCTTTCATAATGCTATTTCTTTTGCTTTGTCTAAGGACTTTAAATCTTAGTGGACAACTTTTTCTCCTATGCCTTTGAGAAGAAAAAAAGGCTTTTTTTTTTTACAAGAAATGATGCTTTTGAGATAGATCAAAATTACTCTTAAAATTTGTGGTTTATATGTTGTATATCATTAATTAAAGCTATATATATATATATATGTTGATAGTTGAACCTATATTTACATCATCATCATGAATAATGTGCACGTTCGTGCTGCTTTTTACTAACGTTAAAATAATCGATTTTAAAAATAAAATAAAATAATTCGAATCACTAAATTTGCTCCACTTTATTTTAACTAATCCAATTAAATCTGACCGATCCTAATTTTATTACTAGTATAATTAAAATTTGTTTTTATTTTGTACTTGCTACATTAACCGTTTTTTAAGCTAGATTTCAAAAGGTATTTTGCAATAAGATGTGGTTTTTGAAGTGTCTTAATCATAGTTAGACTTTGAGAACATCAAAACTTTTAGGGCCTATTTGGAAGGACAACCTGGTAATTGGATTTGGTGTAATTGGTGTAATTACACTGTCTTGTCCTGTTTGGAAGGACAGGTAATTACTTGGTCAGCAGGTAATTGGAATAATTGGCAGAGGGTAATTACAATCTACAATTCACAGGCAGAGGCTGTGAATTGCTGGTAATTACATGGTGTAATTATCACCTGATTATTATTATTTATTTATTTAATTTCTATTTTTATTTTTTTTACTTCTATTATTTTAATTTCTTTTTATTTTTATTTTTATTATTCTAAAAATTTGTAAAAGTCTATTTTTTATTTTTCATTATTATATTTCATTTTATTCTTGTTCTCAACCTTACTTTACGTGATTCTATGTAATTTTCTCGTATTATCTATTTCTTTATGCCATGTTTATTTTCTCATTAGCATAATTTTATTAGTATTCTAATTTTTAAATTAAAATAGAATTTATTGTTAAGTAAGGTTATAGACTTACACTTTCTTTATTATGAAGAAATAAAAATAAATCATATTTATTGCTATGTTGAAATTTGTTATAAGAGCATTATGTTAAATTTTTTGTTTTGAATTTATTACTTATGTTATATTTTCAATTTCATTTGTTTTAGTACTATTGAATTTACATTGCACGTCATTTTTAAATTAGACTTGATAGATTATATTTTTGTCAAACATTTAATAATTTATGATATTTTATTTATTTATTACTATTCTTTTTATCAAACATGCATTTCACAATGTTCGTGAAAACTTCATACTTTTAGTTGTTACGATCAATTCAATTGAAATATATTAATTTGGAAAAATATAAATCAATTATTTTTTCATAATATTAGTTATAGTAAATATGTTTATTAATTAATATATTTTCAAAAAAGAATATATATCTTAAATATTTAATTTAGTGTCATTTATAAAATTTCTTATTTGTCTAGTATAAATTTTAAATGATTAATTTTTATTTTTAAAATTTATTATAATTTTATGATTGTAATTGTGCATCCAAACAGAAAATGTGTAATTACACTGTGGTATCCAAACAGGACATGTGTAATTACAGTGTAATTACATTGTGACAATCAAACAGGTCAGTGTAATACTAGACTATGTAATTACTAGGCTGATAATTACTACCCTAGTAATTACACCAATTTCAATTACCTGGTAGCTTTCCAAACAGACCCTTATTGCCAAAAGTTATTGGAGTGGGAATGCATAAGAATGAAAGAACATGTCATGGTGCTCCACCCCTCTCCATAACTCAATAGCGATACGGAGTTGAGTCAGAATTTTTATTAATGAATTTATAATATAAAATAATAAATACACGAATAAGTTGAAAAATATTAAACATCTACTATATGCTATATATACATAAATATGTATCTAACAATTTGGATAAACTTTTTTTCTCATTCTAATAAGTAATTTCATAAATTCACTAATAAACTCTAAAACATATGTAACACAAAATCCTACAATTATATATGATGGGGAAATGATTTTTCTTTCCTTTCGATCGTAAATCAAATAATCTAAATTTCACAATTGGTAAAATAGTAAAATAAATTAATTTGATCAAGCATATAAGATTACTTCCTTTGTCAACAATACTATAAATAGATAGTCATTTTTATTTATTTAGTTTAAAAAATTGAAAGTAACTTAATTACTCATTTATCTTTATTACATTATTAACTATAATTATTTTCTAAATATTAAATTTATTACTCCTTTTGTTTTCTTTACTTGTTATTTCAAAAATAGATTTTCACTTACATTGCCACTTTTATCATATCAAGAAAAACTATTTTTTTTTGTTTTTATTTTATTCTCAATATTAATGACTTATTCTTTAAATCATTAACTAAAATCTAAATCTACACAGTAATTAATATAGAAAATTATTATTTTATTTATTACTTTTATGTGAATATGGCTAGTCAATCATATATATATAAATAAAAGAGAACCTTAGGCCCGCCTACGTAGCGCCACTAGAATCTAGGATTCTCTTTTAATTTATTTATTTCCAAAACTGGCCTTCCCATTTCATGAAAAATTGTGACTTTTATGAAAAATTGCGACTTTTTTGAAGAGTTGCGACTTTTATGAAAAATTGTGACTTTTATGAAGGTTGTGACTTTTTCGAAAGAGTTGTGACCTTTCTGATAAGGCACAATAAATATTTGTTCACACTATCCTTTATTGTTTATAAATATAGAGATTTTCTCTCATTTTAAAATAACGAAAATTCTAAACTTCTTCTTCTTCTTCTTTTGTACAATTAAATACTTGTGTACTTTGCTCATGTTGAGTGGCTCACTTCACCATTGTTTTTTGTATTAATACACTAGTGAATTGAATCGTCCTATCCTGAGAGGATCTATTCCTTTAAACCTCGGGTACTAGTGAAAAATAATTTTCTTAAGGGTACACTAAGCATTTAGTGGGCTCGATTTTTTCCTTTCTGTTTCATTCTATTGCTACAGATCATGGTATTTTTTTTACAGTAATTAATTTATGATTATTTTATTAATTATTGTTTTTGAGTATATCTTTTAAACTTTGTTGTTTATGTTTCTGCAAAGTTATTATTATAAGTATTTGTTAGTACAGATTAAATAACACACGTTAATTGAGTATTCATGCAAGTTTTCTCTATTAAAATTGTTGAAAGTAGAGTAAAAGAATTCCTTAAAGATTTGTACTATCATATCTTGAAGGCAAAATTCAAATCTGTTATGTCATTGTAAACACATAAAGATCTTAAAATTTTTATCGCACTTTGATGTGCGAAGTGAACCAAGATAAGAAGACAAAAATTAATAAACTTTTGACATAAATTCAAGGATGTGCTGGATGACCTATAGAGGAATATGACTAGACTGCAACCTCTTTTAATCCCAAAGAAATAGATAACTACACAATAAATTAATTACTCATATTCAATATAAAGTATGAACAAATTTCTCAAGTTTACTGCAAGTTGTAAATACTTTTCTTGAAGTAATAGATGTGTTTTTGACACTGTGATTCAAATAGAAGTGTAGTTTCAAATTTAACTTCATCACTCTGGTATGTTGATTTTTTAAAAACACCCAAACAAATTGAATAGTTTTGTGTAATATTTTTTCCTTTCAAGTGTATATAAGAAGTTGAATTGTTGTCCAATATAATAGATTCTCCCTTTAATTTTCATTTTAATATACTTATGATACATTTAAATGAGAACTTTAAAATGATATATGTAAAGTAGAAATGTATGGCTGAACTTTTACACGTTAGAATTAGAATATTTGTTCACTTTTTTCCGCATTTTACAATTTATTTATCTCTTCACCAATGATTATTTATTAGTTAAAATATTTAGTATTACCGATTGATGCATTTGATTCCTCAAAAATATCAAATAGTAACACTTCCTGGAAGCAAAATGATAAATTATAAAATCAAATTAAAGATAATTGATTGAATGATAAATGATAAGATGTTATAATTGTCATCTTCCTTTGCAGTGTTTTAGTTTAAATGACTAATAAGTTTTAAGTATTATTTTATAAATTTCGTAACATTAAATTTCCGCACGAGTAAAAGAAGTTTTAGTGGCAACATAAGTCGCTGTGAATACCGATAACAGTCGCCACTTAAAGACTGTTTTAGTGGCAACATTAGTCGCTGTCAATACCTATAATAGTCGCCATTAATAGTTTGTTTTAGTGACAAGATTAGTCGCTGCTAATACCTATAATAGTTGCCACTAAAATACTTATTTAGTGGCAACATTAGTCGCTGCTAATACCTATAATAGTCGCCACTAAAAGAATGCTTTAGTGACAAGATTAATAGCCGCTAATATTATAATAGTCGCCACTAAAACCTCTTTTAGTGGCAACATTAATCGCCGCCAATACCTATAATAGTCGCCACTAAAATAATGTTTTAGTGGCAACATTTGTTGCTGCTAATAGCTATAATAGTCGCCACTACTAGTATATGATAAATAAAAATAAACAAAAAGAGTAATATATAGAAAATGAATTTTCTGACACTTTACGCGCATCACACACGGGTACTTTACTAGTACCTAGAACAACATTGGAAAAGATCACATAATACATTAATAAATTACTAAGGCCTCGTTTGGTTTAACAAATTATCTCCGAAATAAATTTTTGAAATTAATTATTTCACAATTGTTATTTCACCTTGAATATCAGATTAAAAAATAGAATAAATAATTTTACAATAATTAATTTCAGCCAAAATATAAAATAAACTTATTTAAAAATAAATTTTAATATTAATTATTCTTTATTCCCCGTAACAAAGGAGCCAGAGAGTTTCTTGGAATATGCTGGGCTTAGTCCTTGTTGTCCCCGGTTTGACTTGCTCTATAAAACCCAACAAACATCCCTTCTTCACCGTACCCCATTTCTTTGTGCCTAAGCAAAATCTCAAAACTCTCTTCAACCAGAAATTCAATTATGAGTTACTACAATCAGCAGCAGCCCCCTGTTGGTGTACCACCACCACAAGGTAAATTGCTTCAATTTCATATTTTTCTGAATTTTTGTGATGATTTATGGTAAAGTTCATGTTTTTATATGTTGTTTCGATGATTAGATCTGATGGGGTTTTGGGGAATTTTGTAATTAGGTTATCCTCCTGAAGGTTACTCTAAAGATGCATACCCACCACCAGGGTATCCTCAGCAAGGTTATCCACCACAGGGTTATCCTCAGCAAGGTTATCCACCTCCACAGTATGCACCTCAGTATGGTGCTCCACCTCCCCAACAACATCAACAGCAATCTAGTAGCACTGGATTAATGCAAGGATGGTATGCATCTTTACACTTGTGAACAAAGAGTTTTTTTATTGATGTTTTGTTATGATTTAGCTGTGTTGTTGAATTGTATGGATGTGGTTTGTATGATCTGAGATTTTTTGGATTGAGTTGACCATGTATGATAAGGTGTGTATTGATTTGATTTTTGTCAACTGAATTGGGTGAGTTTGGTATGATCTCGGGTTTCGTTGACTAAGTTGCCGAGAGACTTATTCATATGTGTGTGTTTTTCCTTGTTTATTTCGAAAAGATCTTCTTTTTTTTTTTTTTAAATAATAGAAATTGATCATCAAAAGGGGAAAGTAGAAGCAAGGGGGGCTAGACCTCTAGATCTTAATTGCTGCATAGATTGATCATGTTGCTATCCAGGATCACCTTGTTGATTTTCTTTGAATGTTCTAGTGACCGTTGGATTCGATATAAGCATTCTAGGTATGTTTGGATGAATTTATTGACCAGTTTTAGCCGAGAGAAGATCAAAGGAATTTGGACAAGAAATGTCCTTTTGGGGCAGAAGCTCGAGCATATGGAATATCCCTTGTGTGTAGCACATTAACACGATCAGGAGAGCCAATTCAAATGCCTAAATATTTTTTATGTGCCGCCCTTCATTTTATCTCTTGTTTTCATTGTATCTACTGATTCATCACCAGTAGAATACTTGGAATTTTCAACTTGCTTCACAATATCATGTTTCTCATTAAATTCTGCCCTGAATTTGCGCTCATACACTACTCAAATTATCGGTTTAGACTTAACTTGTGTTGTTTTGTCTATAGCTATTGTTTTCCAACTGCTGCTCCTATAGACAATAATAATGACCTCTTAGCCAAATAAGTCTGGAGCTAAGTGTGACAAAGAAATCCACACTGCCGCCTTAGTTGTTTCTACCTTGTGGTTAACTCCAATTGACCATGGAAATATCCTATATCGATGCTCCTTTCCATTGACCAAACCTTAAAGTTGTCGCAGTGCCAATGAACCCAGTTAGACAATGACCCTTGATTCCGTGATGTTTCAGTAGCAATGTCCTTAAGTCTTTGATTCCGAGATGTTTCAGTGGCCCTTTTTTCTTTTAGCACTTCTCATTGTATTTGAACTTGCTGTATTTCTAATTTCCATTCGGACTAATAATCGGTTGTATATGTTTTTTGCAGTTTGGCTGCTCTGTGCTGTTGCTGTCTGTTGGATGCATGCTTTTGAGGCTGTAACTGATCTGTGCCATTTGTTGATGGCAAAAGTTGATTGAGTCAATTATATCATAGTCTAGACTTTTTCTTTCTGTGTTTTGTCCTTTGGTGTATTGTCCTATACTTTGATAAATAATTTGATCTTGATGTGCTGAAGATTCCAATGCTTCCAAACTGTTTGTTTTGCCAAATTATAGGTGGTTGGTTATGTACAATGTGAGAGATTCTATTTTTTTATGTTTCGGACCTTAAATATTACATGTGAATCAATGCACCTTGCTTTGGTTACAAATTTATGCTCGTGTTGTATTAAATGTGTTGCGAACACAACGTTTGGGTTAAGCCTTGATGGTTAACCCAAAAGTTGTTCGAATAAGAGAGTGTACACTAGGCACTATCAAATAAGTATTAACTGGCGTGATTTTTGATAAGTAGTTAGTGATAATTCATATAGAAACTTTTTTGTTGTTTATAAATGGATACCTATACAATTTAAGAGAGTGGAAGAAACAACCTACATCTATCACTTGCACATGATTTGGGACCTTGACATGAGCTCAAAATATGAAATTGTTTTGTTAGAGAGCACTTCACACTTTGTATGAATTTAAATTTTATAGAGTGTTAGTATTAATATCAGACACTAAGGTAAAAATATATACAGTAAAATTTCTATAAATTAATAATCTCTCTAAAATAATATTTTTCTCCGGTTCCGACTTGGGTCAATGAAAAAAATCACCAATTTCGATAAGATAATAAGATAATATATTTTCAGAAGACCATATATATTTCTTTTAAAATACAAATATATCTAAGACAATTTAGTGAAATATGATTCTATTGTGTTCTGTTTTTTCTTAAAATTTAAATCTAGTTGAAGCTCATCTCTAACTTTTCTTATCGCATCCAAGATCTTCGGTGTTGTCTTTTCGAACTGCACCATAAAATTGTGAAGAGTTCTAGATGTGATAAGTGTTTCCTTATGCGTAATTGGTTTCAAAAGGTATAGTATCATCTTGAACTTCATCATCAACATTTTTTTTCCCGATAGTATCCACAATTTCTTCTAAGTTCTGGACCTCTAAATATGTATCACTTTAATCCGAATAATTCAACTGGTTATTGACATCTATTTTATTGTGGTAACTGAGATCATTAATCATGACATCAAGTTCATGAATGATGTTTTCACAAGTAGGTTCATTCAAATTCTCTTAGATTGCATCCCTCGAACGAACTTTACAGTGCTGAAAATAATTTGTTATTGTCTCTTGCTGAACATTTGTTGTCCAAACAGGGATTGCAAAATTGATAGCATCCGAAACATTAATCTTTGCTGGATCAGTTTGTCCACTTCATAACCTTCTAATATCCTACGATAAAATTTGTTCAATAATACATCTTGAAAGCTATTATTATCCCAGCATCACAAGGTTGAAATTAGTAAGATACAATGGTTTTGATGTATTCGTTGTACTTTATGTATAATATTTTTTATGTGAAATCAATAAATATGATACATAAATTAGTAAGATATAATGATTTTGATAAAATCAAAATTAACCTTCATTAAATTTCAAACTATTTTTTAAATTAATAAATATTAATTTATCGATTAAATAATATCTCTATAAAGTAATAAAATTTTATAGTCCACCTATATTAATTTATAGAGGTTTATGTTTATGTATGTAAGAGAATTTTAGGAGCTTTGACTTTCACAGCAGCGTGTCATTTTTTATTTCAACTTTTAAGTTATCATTTAATATGCATCAATAATTCAAGCTATACTTTTTTTTTAAAACTTAGAGTAGCATGTCAACTATTCTGCAAAATAATGAATTCTAGTTAGTGGTGGATTTAAAAAAAAAAAAAATCTTAGACAATTTAAAAAATAGAAGTTCAGTTTCTAAGAAATGAATTTAAAACCACAAGATAACTTTAAACCCCCTAAATCACTAAGTCAAATTTTTTTCTTGTGTTCACGGATTTCAAAATCTCTATATATACATATAATTTTTTTTTAAAAATATCTTATATATACAGTGTAATTTTTTATCAAAGAATGTGGATGAATACCTCCTCAACCCCTAGATCCACCCTGATTACAACTTGTCATACAAATTATTATTTTGCAAGTTGTAGAACTAATAATACAAAATTTTATCATATATATAATAGTATTTAATTTGTTACTTGCCCCTTGAAGTTAGCATTATTAGAAAATAGAATACATGCATTAAAAATTTGGCAAAGCTAGTCTATAAATTTGAGCACTTGCTACGTTTATGAATCAAACAAGAAAAGAAATCAATTCGAGAGCTTAGAGAATATGGCAGCCAACTCCACACCAATTCCTCTCCTCACTCCTTACAAAATGGGGAGATTCAACCTCTCTCATAGGTATTTTTTTTTTCAAACAACGTTTAGTTGATTATCTTTTTCTCGCTACAATTTACTATGATATTCAATTTAATTATGTATATAATTTTGTTTTTCCTTTTGTTTGATAGAACTAAAGGATAAGACATAAAATCATGCCTAACTCATCATTTCTCAAGTTTTCAAACAACACAAAGTATAAATCTAAGATTTTGAGTAATATTTCACGCTCCTCGTGTGTACTACTTACAAAGAACATTTTAGCTATAAAAAAGAAAGAAAAATTCATGCTCAATTAAAGTATATACTATAGATAATAAAGTGAAAATTCAGTCACTCATAAATGGATTAAGACTTGAGAGACGATAAGGTCAATTTGGATATGAAAGAGTGAAAAAAAAAAGTTTGGATATGAAAGAATCAAATGAAATAAGACATTAAACATGATTTTTTAAAAAAAGATTCTCGCATAGTTTAGATGTGTAATTAACAATTTCACTATAATTTAGGTGTGTTTCTATGCTTAAACCTGAAAATTAAACATGATTTTTTTTTACAGAGTAGTGATGCCACCAATGACAAGGAACAGATCATATAATAACACTCCACAGCCACATGCTATTGAATATTATGCTCAAAGAGCCACTAAAGGGGGTTTTCTCATTTCTGAATCAGCTAGTGCCTCTGATATTTCCCAAGGGTAAAACTTTTATATAACGATGTCGTTTGTGTGTATATTTTTTTTAAAAAAAATAATCAAGAATTCATATAGTCAACCTTAACTAAATTGTTATATTTGAATTAAGGTCCCCAAATATGCCTGGAATTTGGACAGAAGATCAAAAAGAGGCTTGGAAACCCATAGTTGACTCTGTTCATAGCAAAGGTGGTATCTTTTTTTGCCAAATTTGGCATCCAGGGAGGATATCCAACTCAAGACTAAACAATTGGTGGTTTCTTTGGACTAACGCTGCAGGTGAATTTAAATCTTGAATCCGTCTCTGACCTCAACATAAACAATATATATATGAGTATAACATATCAAGTATACCTAATGTTGAAGCCATCATGTTATGTTATTCATGCTTCAACTATTAATAGAGTTTTTAAAAAAACGTGTAATGTATATAATATTGTGTACTTGCTAAGTAGTATATATATATTTGTGTAGCACCTCATGATGGTGCGTGCGTGGAACCAACACTAAGGCAATTAAGCACTTGTGAACTCGCTCACATTGTCAATGATTTTAGAATTGCAGCTCGCAATGCTATCGAAGCTGGTGAGTTTTCTATTTAACTACGTGTATATTCATTTTATAAATTTGTTATTATTTAAAATGTCATGAAATAATCTTTTTAGGATTCGATGGAGTTGAGATCAATTCAGCAAACAGCTACATAATTGAACAATTTTTTAATGATCAAGTCAACGATAGGAGTGATGAATATGGTGGGAGCATTGAGAATCGTTGTAGATTTGCTCTTGAAGTTATAGGAGCAATTGTGAATGAAATTGGAGGAGATAGAGTTGGAATAAAACTCGGAAAAAAAGACTCGAACCCAGAAGCTCTGTTGACTTATTTGGCTAGTCAATTGACTAAGCTCGGAGTTTTATATCTTCATGTGTTCGAGCCAAGGGACGAACCTCATAATAATTGTCTTCAATTTATAAGAAAGTCATTTGAAGGGACACTTATTGCTTCAGGTGGCTATAATAAAAATGAAGGAGATGTGGCTATTTCTGAAAACTGTGCAGATTTGGTCTCATTTGGACGTTTGTTTTTGGCTAATCCAGATTTGCCCAAACGTTTTGAGGTTAATGGGCCGTTAAACAAGCATGATAGGAGCACTTTTTACAAAAATGACCCAATTGTGGGTTACACTGATTACCCATCTCTTAAACTTGAATTTGCTTAATTTCAAAAGACGGAATAATCTCGAAGACCTTGTAATCACTTGTAGAATTTCACTAGGTATGTTATTATTGTTGGTAGAATAAGTGAAGATGATTTTACAACCATAATAAGTCAAACCTCTCTGTAACATCATCGTTGGTTTCGAGATTCTTTGGTTGGTGTTATACATGTATAACAACATTTGACATTCAAGATATCATTTTCCTTTATCACTAACTTTAGTATTCCTGTAACAGTTACAGAAATATGTTGTTCGTTTATCTCTCCTTGAACAAACATCTCAAAGTACAAGAGAAGCAAAATGGTATATAACCAGAAACAAAGCTTAATCTCAAGGTGTAACTGTACATAGTAATGCCAAGATCAAGAACTGATATCATATGCCATAAATCAAGAACTGATATCATATGCAAAATATTGGGGATCAATGTGAATGAACTGTAGAACCCTTTTGTCCTAAAGGGTTGAAAAATTACACGAACGAATCAAGATATCTACACGTATGCTTTCTGTTGTATTCTAGCAAGCTTCCGTATGTTCGATCCCAGATACCAATGTAAAGAGATTCGTCGTCTGGACTCAGAGATACCCCTGATATCTCACCAAAAAGATCAATTTCCTGACGTTTCTTGTAGTCTGACTTGGTACTGTAGATATGGACAAAATCTGCAGGTTCAGCCACTACAAGGAACTGTCCATCGGATGAGAAACGGATAGATCGAGCAGCACCGATGTTTCCCTTCAGAATGGCAGTAGACGAGGATAAGTTTCTCAAGTCCCAAATTCGACATGTCTTATCTTGATTCCCAGTGGCAAATGTACGGCCATCTGGATGCCACGCACAAGCAAAAGAGTAGTCTAAATGACCAACAATTGAAGCCACCGTCTGTTAACAGTAAACAAGCTCCCTTGGATAAGATTTTGGAAGTTCAGCAAATGGAAAACTCATACGAAAGCCGAAATATGGAGAGACATCTTTGAAGGAAAAAGAAATTTAACTTGGGAATAATTTTGCCAAATAATACCCTCATCACAAATGCAGTAACTATATCGACCTAACATGATTCAGACTTAAAAACTGACAGGCCGTATTTACATAATCAAAAGGTTGTACTTCATCTGATTTTGCTCTAGATTCAGTATAAGTGAGCTATATGTATTCATTTCCTCCAAATCGAACGATCAATACTACTATCAGAGTGAAACAACGGACTAAAGAAGGTAATGGTAAAAAATTTATAATACCTTTCCATTGCGGGAATCAACAAGTAAACCATCTAGATCATCCCCAACAACAGTAAAAAGCTTGCAATCTGGGCTCATCGAGGTGTGCTGCATCAATTACCAGTGAAATAATAAATACATGAGCTCATGAAGGATGCAACTTTAAACAAAATTGAAATATCTGTTCACATAAAGAATGTAGACAGGAAGAAATAATTCTTAATCCAGACGAAAATTGGAGGGAAATGAATATCTATTCGGATATATCCCCTACTTATTACTTTCTTATAATCTCCGAGGAAATGTGATTCAAACTGGATGACGGACAAGGTCCTGAGTCCAATGAACAAAATCCCTGCTTATTAATAGCAAAATCTCATACTAGATCTGAAGAAACTAGAGGAAGTTGAACGGAACTTCTTGATAGTAGACAACAGCCTGCGGGTTTCCACTATGTACATGCCAGTTCATCCCTCAAGTAGGGGGTATTACTCTCTAAGGATGTGATATTCTTCTATCAGTGTAAGCAAAAGAAGAGAAAAGAAGATTCTATAACAAAAGAAAACGCCACTCGCGCTTGGCAATTAGAAAAAAAAGCATTCTATCTATGATATAATACCTGGTTGATTGAATCAACATGTGATGTTGGCTTATAAATCTTAAAAGAGAAATGAAGCTCCGGAGAGGCAGCTCGTTGATGATTGATCTCAACTTCAAATAAGAGGAAATATAGATCCAAAGATGTTGTAACTACTTGATATGAAGTACAAAAACTACTACAGCAACAACAAACCACTATGTGCGTGATGACGACTGACTTCGAGCAAATGAAAAAACTTCAATAACCCATTAAAGCATGACAAAATAATTGCTCGCTAGAAACAAGTTCCGATGTCAAAATAGTAGATAAACAAATGCAACCATGAGCAGCATACAAGTTAAGAAAATAAACATGAAATTGAGCATAAAAGAGTATCTCAGGGGTATTCCAGAATGTCAGAGCAAAAAAAACAATCATGTTGGCAATCTACAATATAAGAAGTTGCACCATCAGCCACAGCAATTGTACTCATTGCAAACCTCTATGGCACTGCCAAATCTCAAATATTCACCCTCCATAAATTGGTCCTCTAAGATGAAACAAATGAGAATGATGGGATTTATCTTCAACCGCTTGGCCTTCATCTAGCCTATCTAATCTACCACCAAACCTGAATGTATAAAACCCATTGAGGTCACTCAGATACTAAAAGCCCCTTGTTGGGCTGTCACAATACAAGGTCCTACAAGGAAGAATTATTAAATAACCACTTCCAGCCTCAATTTAAATCAGAAAGTTGCAGTCCATCTAAAGCCTCATACTAGAATTTCATTTGATTAAAAAGAGAACTTACACTAGAAATTCATGAAACTACTCTATCCCACTAACACCCAATGCATGACAATGTTGATGATGATGAGGAGAATAATGACAATTACCAGTTTGGAACTTCTCCACAACCTGCCAGTTCACTTGTATGAAAAAGCAAGTATATTTATACTTCACGGACAACCAAAACTACTACAGTAACTAATGATAGGAAATCAAAAAAAGCAAAGAAAAGTGTTATATGGTGGGCTATTTGGAAAGAGAGGAATTCAAGATGGTTTGAGAGCTTAGTGAATAGTGTGCAGAAAGTTAAACTGAACTGCTGTCTTTTTCTAATTTTTTGATGTAACCAACTATACTCAAATGACACTATCTCTATTATTGATGTCCTAGACTTAATCTAGTCATAGAGAAGTGAAATTGGGAGTACATTTGTATATAAGGTTTCAATACAACCCATGTATTGTTTTGTGATATAATACAAAGTTACCAAGTTAAAAAGAAAGCAAAGAAAAGGGAAGAACAAAAGATTGCAGCAAAAGCACGTAAAAAAACTGACATTCACTGGCCAAGGGAAGCGGAAGTGGTTCATCTGCTGAAACTTCTCCATGTCATACACCCTCACACCACAGTCGTTGTTGGCTGCCATAAAACGAGGCCCACAACTGCACAATGTTCATACTTCCATCAGTTGAAGTTTCAAGCTAGCTCAACAATTGATTATGACATTCATACTACCTGACGCTTTCATATATCTCAACGGCATTTGTGATAGCATTATCCTCATAAGTGGTCCTTGCACAGAAGCTAACCCCTGGCTTGTCCAAACTCTGCAATATTTGAAGCAAAGTAAAGAAAATACCACAAATAATGCAAGGATGTACATAGTAATCCGTAGGACTAAATCATATTAATAGCTCATAATGTTAAGCCAACCATTTAGTACAGACATAATATCTTCCAGTAAGTTATAGCCACGTTAGTTAAAAATAAGATGGTGGGAGAGAAAAGTAGATTTTCACTTCCACTACAGAAGCTCTTTTTAACTGACTGGCTAGTCTCAGATATTAGCAGTCATTAAGAGAAATAGGAAAATACCCCAACTGACCTTACAAATGAGTTCTCCTTGGAAGCCTCCAGCAACCACAAAACGGTTCTTCACCGCCATCGTGCTGATTTGGGTCAGTGTCAGACCCTCTAACAAATTTCCTGCATATTTCTAAAGGACCAAAACAACAGAAAGAATAGGTAAAAACGAAACAGAAAGAGAAGAAATAGTTATAGTCCTAACGAAGCAAAGAGAAGAATGTTTTAAAAGGAAAAAATCAGGATAAACTTCTTTTTCCCTCCTGTGTTGAGGCGGGTATGGTGCAGGGTATGTCTCTCATACCCCACAACAAAAACAATAAACCAGAGTACTGAAAAGGCATTGCACACAAGAGACAATTTTTTCCAGGCTATATCACGCATAAGAGGAGAGAAAGAAGCAAGAGCATAGAAAAACAAAGTAAAGGACCATCACTAAATACTTTTCAGTTACCTCTGTCGGTACTATACGTCCAGAGAAGTTGAGAACTTCTGAGAGGTTGTGGGAAATTGATGACCAATGCATAAGTGAATCGTTTGAAATCAAATACACATCATGTTTTGAAGTTGCCCAGACCAAGTTTCTTAGCTGCAAACAAGAGGCATAAGAAGTGTCAGTGAAAGATCTCCATATAGCAAATTGAGCCCACCCAAACCCCAAAAAAAGTTAGGTGACATATATCACAGAAAAATAACGAACTTTGAAACTATTACTAAAAGATGCTAGCCCCCGAAAGCATCACATATGTTATCTAACCACTTACAAGATAACAATTGACATGAATAGCAAAATAGAGATATAATTCATTTGAAAACCTAATCACTTTAATCCATCACTGGAGGAACAAAATCAATGGCATATTGTTTTTTATTTGAATATGAAAGGAAAAAGAAAAAGTACAACACAAGAAAACCGTGTCAGGCATGAAACAGGAAAATTTGTAAGAGTATTCTTTCTCTTTAACTCTTTTTCTTCTTCATGCCGATTCCCATAGAAGGAGTCCAAAATAAATCTCTGCTGTAGCATTAGGAATCCAGCATTTTAGACATTTGGCATGTCAACTTTAAGTAGGTGAGTAAAACAGAAATCTTTTAAATTCTAAAGGATAGAGAAACCAAACCATCGTTAATCTTAGATATTGCAGACAAGAAGGGCCGCAAGTACATATGTTTTTTTACTCAATCGAGATGACAATGATGTTACTTCCACTAAAGAGTCTTCCTGACTTATAAAAGCTAAAAAGAATTCAAACTGGAAGAAAAGTAGGTCCTACACAGCCACCTGAGATAAGTATTTATCACATCTAGAAGTTAGGACAGGGTTACACAGTATATCCAGAATCTCAGCACAGGGTTATCATATGGTATGCTTAATCTGCAGAATAAATGCAGACCTGAAAATGGAGTATCGTAGGCTTCACGGATCTTGCATTGTAAAAGAATTCGTAGTAATTACCACCCTTCTCCACTTGTTTGCATTCCTGAAAATGTGTAAATGACCAGCAATGATGATAATTTTACCCAAATGTAAGCCTTTTAGCTACATGAAATATAAATATTGCAGTGCAGAGACCTTATCCACAGCTTCCCCTGACAAAGGGATGTTCTCATAATTTCTGTACTGTTCGAGCCTTGTCAATCTGTAGCTTTGCCTGGTTACATTCAATCCCTCCCATGTGATACCTTGTATATCCTTCCCTTTTCTTGCTTGTGCAGCTGATGTATCAGTCACTTTTGTTGGCTAAAAAAATATCAAAAATGCCTCATTTATCCCATAATGATATCAATACATCCAGGTAACTCAAAATAAAGTGATCCATCAAATATAAATAAATCTGACTTGACCAAACAAATTGGACAAACGAAAAGAAACATGACTCGGTCAAATCCAGTAGTTTTCCTACCTTAAATGTTAGAGATTTGTAAAAGAGAAGAATGTTCACTAATCATGGACCGTTGGCCAACATAACTATTAACAAGGAGACAAGTCTAAAATATGCTAAAGCAATAATCAGCTGAACTATAAACAACCAACGAGGAACCAATGTAGAACAAGAAAACATTCAATAGAGGCTAAAGGAAGGAATAAGTAAATCAAGTTATGTTTTTACTAACCATATCATCGTCATCAAGGTTTATTTCCTCATTATCTAACTCCCCCTCAAATTCATCACATGAATCAGTCCCCTCCCGGTCATCTGCCATGTAATCCAATTGCTCAACCCTTTCAAGAGGCATCCCTTCCCACACCTTTCAACCTGCACACAAGAAAGTTAAATAAAACCCAATACACTGTTCCCAAATAGAACTTGTAGATTAAACTTTAAAGCAAGTCCCAAAAACAGAACAAAAGGCAAAGGAAAAAATGGGGAACATTGAAATTCTTCACTGGAAAATACATTAAGAAATCCCCAAAACAGAAAACCATGAAAAAGGTATAACACTAGCCCTCCCACCATCTCCTATCCCACCCCTGAAAACTTCTAAAGTTAAACTGCTATGGAAGATTCTAATGCTGAGTTACCATCAATGTTAGTATCAATACATCTCTCCGACATAAACAACCATTACTCAGAAAACGTTTCGCAAAAATAAAAAGAAAAAAAGAACCTTTGTTTTAACTACCAAGAAACTCCTAAGACTAGAAAAGCATTGAAGAACACAATGTTGTGACTATCATCAATTCTACTACCTGTTTTTTTTTTTACATACATAGCAAAACCCAGAAAACCATTCCACAAAAGACGATAAAAAAAAAAATCTTTCAATCACCCAGAAAAACACCTAATACTAAACCACCATTGAAAGCTATGATGCTGAGATTACTGCTAATAGCTCCATAAACCCAAGTAAATTTTCAATTCTACTAGTAATTACCTATCTTTTGTCATACATAGCCTAACCCAGAAAACCATTCTACCAAACAAAATAGTAGAAAAGTTCTTTCTTTGAACTCCCCAGAACCAATACACAACAATTGAACACTTTAATGCTGAGATTACTGATAAAAACTCCATAAAATCCAACAAAAAAGAACACAACAAACAAAGAAATAGTAAAAGTAGAAGAAAATACCTTTCTTTGAACTACCCAGAACCAAACCAAAACCAATGAACACTATAATGCTGAGACTAATGCTAAATCCTCCATAAACCCAACAAAAAAAATCACAACAACGAAAGAAAAAGTAAAAATAGTAGAAAAAAAACCTTCCTTTGAACTACCCAGAACCAAACCAAAACCAATGAAAACTATAATGCTGAGATTACAGCTAATCCTCCATAAACCCATAAAAAATCACAACAAACAAAGAAATAGCAAAAATAGTAAGAAAAATTCTTTCTTTGAACTACCAGAACCAAACCACAACAATTGAACACTCTATTGCTGCGATTATTGCTGAAAAGCTCCATAAACCCAACAAAACAAATCACAACAAACAAAGAAATAGTAAAAAAAATAAAAAAAATCTTGGAATCCGTGCATAAGTAGGAAAACTAACCAAAAGATTGTCTTTTTTCTGGATCAAAATAGCTCGTTCAAAAAATACCCAAAATATATTTTTTCTTCTTCTGCTGCTGCAATGTATTACTATTATATATATGTGTGGCTTAATTTGCCGCTATGATGGTACCCATTTCTTGGAGTTCTGGCTATATAATTGTGCAAGTGTCATCAACATATTAGGCTTTTTTTTTTTCATATTTATATTGCAATTGGATTTATCTATTATTATTTTTTTAATTCTATTTAATGATAATTTGAGAGAGTTCATATAAGATTACAAATTTAAGTTATAATACTATATTAGATATTCAATAAACTAATTGAGCTACATACAAATTAATTTAATCGTTCTTTTTAATATATTGTAGACAATTTTGAACGACTTAGTCCAATTGATGGCCTTTTCCACAATTAAATGTTGGATTACTTGATCCTTTGCTAATCAAGGCGTAAGTAAACACAAATACATGACTATTACCTCTAATTTAGAGTAAACAAGAGAAAAGGTCCAAATTTGTCTTAATGTGAATAGGGATTATTTAATTTGGTTATTTGTTATAATTTTTATTAGTCTAGTTATAACTTTGACATTTTATGAGATTTTTTAAAGAAAGATAAATTAATACCCCGAGAGCACACCCCAAACATCAAACTTTTACTCTCACAATAGTTTGTTAGCAAATTGTGTTTCTTATTTGCTTTTATTATTAATGAAGCTTCAACATGAAATATAACAAATTCTATTGTCCAAATTCTTAAAAGGAGAAAGTTTTGTCAAAAGTAAACGATACTTGATGACAGAGTAACTTGGTTGAGATTAAAAGTCAAGGGGGGGTGGGGATAACTCATTATTAAGACACCAATTTTAGGTGCTATGAACATTTTTGTTAGGTGCTATGTACCATACTTATCAATCATACCAAAAATGTTGTCTAGATAAGGTCTAGCTAACTCATCATGAATCATGACTAGTCTTTCTCTATCCCCACACCACATATATACATCTAATATAGCAACACATTTGCCAGCTTCATTTGAAATATGATATGATTGACCCCACATTTGGGACTGCTAGATAATGGAATATATTGTAGTAATTATTATTAAGGCATCACTTTCCAAGAATTTGTTTCATTCTTTAATTTGAGTGCAACACCTCTACTAATTATTGAAATGTTGCAAATACAAATGTCATAATCATTTTGATTGCTGTTCTTGGAACAAAAGATTTATAATTGTATGGATATAACTAGTAAGAACCTTAATAATGATTTTGATCTAGGTATCAAGTATCACACTATCAAGAAAAAGAAAATAAGAATTGTTTTACTTGATGATATAAAAATTTCTTATATTAAGAGTACATATAAGTTTATTTTATTTTTAATATAGTCGATATGTTAAGCAGAAGACAAAAAGCTTATATTAATGCAATTACACCAGAAAAGAATGTTCAAACAACTCAAAAACTATAAGATATTATAAGAAGACAACACAAGAACAAAGTGTGTAGCTTGTCAAGAAGTCCACCCATCTATGTTGCTCGAACACAACTGCCGATACTTTTGAAGAGTCCGAGCAACATAGCTGCCCGGATATTGTAAGAATCAAAATATATGTACAGAGATCTATTTACATCATGCGTTTTACAACCCAACTTCATATAAAAATGGAGTGGTCTAGTAATTGTTCTATAAAGCAAACAAAAAAGGCACCTTCCCAAGTTCAGTATCTTAGTTTTCCTATCATCAGCCAATCATGTATGTAAAATATACACACTCCTACTTGATATCCAGTGAATTGCTGTGCTGTGTCAATACTTGAAGAATCCCTTTCGGTATAAAAGCTTCCTAACCCGAGTCTCAAGTACTGGAAGCTAATATTCATGTCAGCTTTGCCCGTTAAATAGAGAGTAGTGCAGCAGAGCTACTAATAACAGAGCCATTTGAGCAGTCACACTAGAAGCACCTGACAGAGAATGAGCTCCTACTAAATGTACTGAACCAGTAATTTCATCCTTCAAACCGATGCTTGATGAGCCTGTAGTAAACCACAAATTAGATTTCGATGAGTTGGTATGGGGACTGAATGTTGGAGGCAACAATGTGATAGATCTCTTTTAACTCCAATTTTCAAGCAGACCCGCAGCATCATTCAGTTTGTCAAATGTAAAGGAGTAACTGAAATTACTAGAGATGATTTCTATAGTGACAGACACTTACTGTGAAACTCAGATCAACTGCAAGAGTAGTTCCCATTTAAAATTTACAATATCAGAACTGGGAAGCAGCATGAAAATGTAATGAGAATCCCAACACTAACCAGGCACAACCTATAGAACTGCAGGGAAGTATATTATTACCAATATCCCATTGTCAGAACTCAAAAGGCATGATTCTTCTTCTTTTCTGGTACGACTTTCAAAATGAACACTGGAGTAGCTAATTTCCCGAAAAAAGTATGAGCTCAAAACCGTAAGACTAGAATTATTAATCTTTTCTTTTTGAGAATACAACGAAATTTATTAATCATTTGACCTCCAGATTAATCAATGAACAAACTACCCTGGTCGGAGAAAAATTCTTCAGGATTAGCAGAAATCAACACAACAGAGAAGCACGACATCTAATTGCAATATATCAAAACATATTTTAGGTGTCAAAGTAGTACAACTTACAGTTATATTCGGTCCAACCAATGGCCTGCTTTTCAAGATCATACAAGACTAGCTTATTTGAGAGAACCAAATCTGCAAACACCAGTTCACTTCAAGGCTTCATAAGTAAAGAAGACATCATTTACTGCAAATAACAATTATCATCTTTAAGTAAAGAAAGGTCCAAGGACACCTAAGAGCATGATTGAAAGAAGTCACATGCATCTTCAATCAGATAATCATAGCAATTGACAAAATACAATACTGTAAAAAGATCTTGGAAGAGAACCCGAGTCTAAACACACTTTAATAGAATGGAAAGAACGGCTACCAACAATGTCAAAATACTTACTTCCTCCCTCCAATTTGCCTGACACTCATTTATTTTTAGTCTATCTCAAAAGATTACTTGTTGTAGGCCCAACAGGACACGCAGAAATGGTTTGGTATAAAGGTATTATTATTTTTATGCATATTTAGCTTATGTAGATCTTCTTTCTATATTGAATGCCATGTCCAATTAAATACCACCAAACAAATTAGGATGGAGGAAGTATAAATAGAAGCTAGTTTAAGATATCAATAGAGTTTTTACAATAGACAGCAACTTAGGTCTCTTATTTGGTAAACCATGAAGCAAACAAGTGATATTGCTATGTTAAGTATCTCATTTGATAAGAAAATGATGACGCTGATAATGATGGTCATTAAATATCAACGCAACAAAGAATGTTTAAACAGTAACAATTTCCCAAGAATTTGAAATGCATTGAGTTGCAAAAGTCAAAAGAACATCACTAGGTGAAATGACACGGCTTTAAGTAAGCCATTAACCATGCAATTATCATCAGTAAAACCTAATAGGAGATGTCAGAAGTACATAAATGGATGAGAGATACAGCACAATCAAATTAATTAAACTGTCAGCAAGGATATTCGTAGAAGTACTGAGTTATTATACACTGCTGCCAAACTGAATGGAAAATTAAACCAAACTTCCTCCAGTTTAAAAACAGACGGATAATTTGCAATCAAAACAAAATAAGCAATAAGTAGGAAAAACACACCTCCAAAAACCGTGAGGTTCCATTTGTCACGAGATAGACTACCACTATTCTGCCATCCAATGCAAAATAAATCTTCCTAAAAAGAATAAATAGGAATCAAGTCTCCTGTTGTGTCTAAACAAAATATATTGAAGTGATAAATAGGTGCGACCAACAATAAAATGAAATGACAGGTGGGAAGAGAAGCAGTTGTATAGAAAAAAGGGATGATCCACTTTGATTCTATTACCACTTCCACCACCCAAAATTTTTATTGAAAGGGATATAAGGAATAGCAGCAAAAATAGAATCCATGAATTCGATTCCGGAGGAGATAGCCTCCATTTTCAGATGATGTGGCTAGTGAAAAGTTCTAAACTGTATATGCTAAATTTAAAGAAAAATTGAGTGGCAATCAATTTCAATACAAAAATTATCCATCTTATTATACTAGAAAACACATTATCTAAACTAAATCAATTCATCGAAGACATGAACGTCTCCTGCTAAGTTGGTGTTTATCCAACATAACAATATGGAGCATGTAATGCTACAATTCCAAATTTTACAATATATCATAAGCAAAGAAAAAGGCATCTTTTATCAATTATTGCAATAGATCAGATATCCCAACAAGATTCTTAGGTGTACTTGAAGTTCAATAGCTGACACCAAAGAAGGAATACTGCAAAGGGCTTTGCGCCTTTTGGCAACATCTCTAAGTACCAAGAAGCTCCACTTGAATAAAACTTTGCAAATTTTGAAGTGGATATATCTGTAATTAGTTAAGAGACAAGCATATATCTATAATCTGCTTATCTCTCTTTGATGTTGATAATTGAATTTTCCTTCTTGATGGGTGAAGATCTTGTAGCAAAGATGATTGAAAGATGGAGAATTTTCTTAGAGGATGTCAAAACAGATGGCTTGCTGACCCCAACTAGCTTACGCTTGAGGTTTAGTTGCTGCTGTAGTTGTCGGATGTCAGCAGATGGCTATGCTTAGACAAGTTGATATGAACCTATGCTTCAGAGGAATTGTTTGCTTTCATTTACAGCTATTAGTTAGGAAAACAGAATGGACTGAGGCGTATTTGTTGTAGATAGGGAAATAGATTGAAACATGGAATCTGTCTATATTGCTAAGAAATCATGTAACTGAAATATGTTCAGATGATAAAAGAGAAGTCGCCGCCTATTGCAGCTCAGTAATAAATACACATCTACTGCTTTGGAATTATGCAACATTGAGCAATTGACAGTATATACTTCCAACAATCTGTTATGGTCCTAGATTGATCGTGTATTATTACTCGCCAAGTCCATTACAGAAAGATAAGACTCCAAAAGCCACTACATTACTAAGTACCAAGAAAAAAAGAGAATTTGAAACTTTAAATGAGAAAATAGATGATTTGTAAAGTAAAAAATAATACTTACGAAAGGGAATAGATACTCATGTGGACGAACTCTTAAAGAAAGAGAATTTTCAAAATGAAAATTGACTTGAGGGAATCCATCATCAACACTGCAAGTTGGACACCGAAGTTGCATTTAAGTTAGTGAATTTGAAGGGCTCAAGAAACTGTACACACACATAACTGCAAGAGAAACCTTAGAAAACGTGGCAGCTTGTATCAAGTCGGTGCATGTTCGATATATAATATACAATTATACATAAGGAAACATAGCTTCTTCAGAACCCAGAAGTGCGGAAAAATTTCAGGCTAATGATTGGACTACATATAGACCAGGCCGAAAGAATGACAGGTAGAAGTAGAATCGAACAATGCTTCCATTATCATCGTATTTCCACTAAATAGATAATCAATATGGCATTAACGTAAACAGCTTTATCTTGAGATAGAATTGGTAGTCAATATACTTTTAATCGGATGAAAAAATTAAGACCTATCTTTAGAAGTACAAGTATAATGTAATTTCCAAATGCCATTGTTTCTGGATAAGCCAATTTAAATCATAAAGTATCTACCTATTGAACAAATTACACAGATAATCTGCAGACACAGCAAACAACCAACTCCACTCAGTATGAACCATACCTTCCAGAGTATCCAAAGCATGTATACTCATCATTAACTGTACGCAATCTCAGATCAGGTTGCCAGGACAGTATCTAATAATAATTTAAAATATATAAATGCCAAAATGTTAGAAACAAACATTTATGATTCATTTTAAAAACAGAGGGATCTCCAAAAGGATTAAGAGAGGATAGCTGACAACCTTTTTCACTAGTGGCCCATAAATCACCTCAGGAAGATAAGCCAAGGTTGTTCCACTGTCAATAATAACTCCCTTGTTCACTCCATTTGTAAATACTTCAGCAGAAAGGTTTAGAAATTGAAAACCAACTTCAACAGCCGTCATATTGACATTGTAGTGTTGCCTAAATTATTTCATGATAATGTCAATACAAAGCATTAAATTCATTTTAATTTTTTGCCGAACTAAAGTGCAGATAAGGTGATGCTGACTTACTCGCAAAAATGTTTACTGGGAAGACCAGTTGTAATAGAGATCTTCTTATAGATAAGGGTTTTGATAGATATACAGGGAGATAAACAAAAAAGAAGACAGACGAACAGTTTAAGCTACATCAAGCAAACTCATTTATTGATATTTGCACATATAGGAGATTTAAAGATCCATGAGATAGTTCAAGTTACAAGGGTGTTCCTCAGACGGATCAAATGAACATGGTTCACACCATTAGAAGAATGTGTAATGACGCATGGAGGATATTACCTAACCATTCCACCATGGCTATATGAAATTCTTTTAGTGAAAGTTTTTTACTTCTGCAAAAAGGATCTTACTGTATCTACTTCCTTGACTCTGAATCTAACTGTGAACCAAGTTCTCAGAATTCAAAGGACAGACAAGATGTAAATGACTTAACTAATTATATCTTCCAGTAGAAGGGAGTCTGAAAATAAGCAAGTTCCATGAAACAAATTTTCACAAGGTCCCTAGATGTTTCTCAAAGCCAAAATCAAATTAGCTGGAATCTTTGAAGATAAACTACAATGCATAATATAGTAGAGTAAAGGATCCTCTGTTTCTTCTGTTTTTTTTTTTTTTTTGGAATGAACAGAAATAAGGGGTTTCATCAAGGCCCTGAGGAAGAATGTTGGAGTCCAACATAAGGTGAATCAGTGAGATATAATTTCAAAATTTAAGTTGGAAGACTTCAAACAAACAACCTAAAAAGAATTGGCCTCCTGGTAAAATAATACTGCTAGACCTTGGTCCAATTTAACACATATGTTGATTGAAATATTAAAAGCCAACAAGATCTGCATTGAAATAACTAATATATTATAGAACCTAGCAGGACAATTCACATACTGGTTCGGTACTAATGGTGTCATGGTTACTTTTGGTTTGACAACGTTCCCAATGGCAAATATACCACCACCATTTACACCATCCAAGCAATGAGCAAACATTTTCTTCACTTTTCCAGATGAAGCCAGCTGGGAAAGCATGGATGAATTCGATTTCCCAAATCCCAAAACCCCATCAAGAGCGTCATCTGAGGACCTTAGATCTACAGACTGTGTACCCCCACACCTGCCCAAACAAGAGGAAGAATGTCAATAAACAAAACCTAAGAGAAAAAAAACAAATATAAATGCAAAAATGCCACTAGATATCAACCCAACATAGAGGTAGTTCAACCAAGCTTCCGATCTGCTTAGTTTGAAATGTACTTTTGTCAAATGTAGTTTGACCAAAAGTACTGTAGAAGTCCTTCTGTTTAATATTATAACAGCAGTTTGCATTTGGACGATCTTTCCGGAAGTGTTTGAGTCAAATTACTAAAAGAAAAGAACATCTAAAGATTCACTTTTCAATTCGTACTAACAAAAAAGATGGTTTCAAATCTCTCCTTATCCACTCCAGGCCCACCAAAAATATCTCTAAATTCCTGAAAGGCTGAAAAAGTATAGTCTAAAAAAAGTTCTGCTCTGCAGAAAAGGAAAATAAGGCTAAATCCAAGTTAAATTATGACCAATTCAAGAATATAGAAGACAATAAGGGCATCAAATAAAAACTGAAAACAGAATAAGACCGACACCTGGGATTGTTCAAAGTTTCTTCCTGTAGGACTTCCCCTTTAACTAATAAGGGTCTAGACAGCAAGTTTCAGTTGAGGATTATACGATTTCAACAAGCAACTGAAGTACTTTCGGTTCTCAGAATACATCCAACATACATCTTACCCAAAAATTACAGTTCCATTTGTTGAGTTAGTTTGGAGATCACCAGACACCAGATCATATTGAACAACATCCTCCACAAAGTAGCCCATACTATAGCTTCCATCTCCGTAATTTTCATTAAAATAACATGAGTTATTACCATAGCAGCCTGATACCGAGCCTCCATTTACATCCTTGCAGAACTGGTGTCCACAAGAAATTAATTTTCCAGAGAGAGAATCCTTTCGATTGTAGAATGCTAGCTCCAGCTGCCAAAAAATATGTTTACATTAAAAGGGAGGAAGAGCACATAACACATCTAACTTCTCTTTTTTCTGGGAGCAAGTAAATACAGAAAGCTGAATAAGGATATACAATCAGAAAACTTAAGCAACGTACACCATGATATCCTCTTCTGGGGCATTGATCACATCCAACGCAGTTAACCCACATTATGTCGCTTCCGGTATCCACTTGCACATAATAATCATTTGATGGTGTTCCAATTCCAATCTTAGCATAGTAAAGCCTATATAATATATTAAAATTCAGATTACAACTACAATAGCACGCTTAAAATGACCCAACATGGTAAAAAAGTAAGGGTTTTCCAGAGCAATTTACTATATAAGTTATATAGTTTGTGTCAAACTGAAACTTGCACAAAAAGTCCATGGATCATTCTTCAATAATTCAAGAACCAAGGTTGTAAGCCTTAGCACTGAAATACTATTTTCAACCATGGACTTCTATGCCTGCACAAGATTATTCAACATCAACCATCTTCTTAAAACTAATATTCACTACATGAATAGACTTTTGTCAAACATTTACAAGCTAGGGAATTTAATCATCCGGTAACTTCAAGGAAATTTTGTCAAGTCAACTAGAAATTCAAAATCATCAACAACAACAACCTACCCAGTGTAATCCCACAAGTAGGGTCTAAGAACAAGTGTGTACACATACCATACCCCTACCTTAAACGGAAGAGAAGTTGCTTTCGATAGACCCTCGGCTCAAAATAAGAATTCAAAATCCAAAGCACTAATCAAGTTTCTACTAACATATTTAAGAAAATATTTCCAGTCACAACCAAAACAAGCATACATTTATACTCAAGCAATTGCTCTTCAATAAGATGATTAGCTACCATGGTCCATGAACTCCAGCGTGTAGCTTTTCCACTATATGCTCAACCAGTTACATTCCCACAATGTAGCAAGGTACAAGAAACCACCATCATACAAGTGCCAACTTGATAATATTCACCAATAGAATTACAAATTGTGTTCACCACTCCCAGAACAGTACAATAGTTTATTAGCAATTTGGATACTATCTTCGCAATCCAAACTATTATTCTTTTCTTTTACAACTTTGCCACTAAACTCAACTAGACTTTAGAAAAACCCATGTTAATAAGTAACCTATTTATCAAATTAAATGTCAACTAGCAACAACTTGCAAACTCGTTCCTATTTAACAAACCAAAACAATCAATGTATAGCATAACATAATAGAAGTCTATAACTAAAATGGATAAGTAGACATGTAACGCCACATTCAGGTTACCATCCACAAATAGGAGAAAGTAACAATATAAGCAATAACAGTACATGCAGTAAAGCCCAAAGTACAGTGCATCAAACTAACAGACTAAAGTAGATGTGTTATACTTCTGCCTCAACTATCAATATTACAGATACACCTTATATAACATGAAGTCTTCCTTTGTTAACTAGTATCTAACATGTGTAACATGCCCATTACACGGGCGGAGACAGAGGGGTGCGAGGCGTTTCAATTCGTCAAAAATTATACAACAACAACTACCCAATAT
This sequence comes from Solanum commersonii, assembly GCA_029007595.1. Lineage (NCBI taxonomy): Eukaryota > Viridiplantae > Streptophyta > Magnoliopsida > Solanales > Solanaceae > Solanum > Solanum commersonii. Next base: position 355,695 of record JAJTWQ010000128.1, on the reverse strand, counting down.
AGTTCCACAAAGTGGGTTCTGGGGAGGGTAGAGTGTACGCATACCTTATCCCTACAGATGTTGTTCCCGATAGACAATTCATCGGAAAAAATTATACTATGTGAAAAGGAAAAAAATGATTTTTTTTTTCTTGCATATATCAGTTAGTGTATCCCCTTAGCATATGTTCTTCTTAATCCCCTTGTTGAATTCTTGACTCTGCCACTGCACATACACATCTAATGTACAAGTATACAATCCTAACACTACAAAAATTACTCTCTACAAGTAAAAAGACAAGTTATTTTTAATCCTCTTGTTTAATTCTTGGCTCCGCCACTACACATACACATACCTAATGTACAAGTATACAAGCCTAACATACACACACAGTACAAAAATTCATCCCAACAAGTAAAAAAGAAGTTTCTTTTAATCCCCCAGTTGAATTCCTGGCTTCATACCTAATATATAAGTGTCCGTGTCAGCTTTCGCACAACTCGACTAATTACACGGGATACCTGGCACCACTAGCAACAGGGACAAGGTAATCTACCTACCAAGGCTACAAAGATGGGGAAAATCACCTAGTATTCTCTGTCTGTGCTAGTATTAGAACCAAAAATAGTTCTCAACCAACTCCATTAACCAGAACCTTTGGTGCATGCCTAATGTACAAGCATACAAGCCTATAGTACACACACAGTACAAAAACTACTCCCAGCAAGTAAAATAAATAAGTATATGCATAAAAAGTGCATACCCGACGGAATCAGGCCGGCCGGTGCCGCCGATAGGTAGGTCGACGCCGGCGAGAAGTCTGAGATGGCGCTTTTCATCATGGGCTTTTAGGGCAGTAAGAGTCCGTTCAGACCCGGAAAATTTGTAATTTACTTTGATTACTCCTTCAATTCCCCCATTTGCAGTCCCAATAATCAAAATGAACAATAAAACGTAACCCAATTCGAATTTCACCATTATAGCTACTCCCAAAAAGCTCTATTATTGAAATCACTAAGTGGAAAGTGGGATTGAAATTTAGGAATTGAGAAGAATATCAACAGAACCAAAAAAAGAAAGAAGAAGAATTGGGTGTTGACTGTTGACTCTGATGGTGGAGGTCGTAGGTTTTCGAAAATGGAATTTTGGTACTAAAATCAAAAGAGACAATTTTGTATGATATTTCCCAATATACCCCCTAGTATACCAATAGTTGGTTTTCTTAACATTTATTTAATCCCCAAAACGCAAACCCGTAATCTCAACCCAAACCTCTTTTCTCCTCCACCACAACCTTAAACCACCGTCTTCCGCCGCCGCCGCCGCCGCCGTCGTCGTCGTCGTCGCCGCTGCTTCTGCCAGAACTGCGCTAAATCGTTGAGGCGGCATTCTCAGCAAATATGAAAGGTACTCGACGCAAAAATATTGACAAGGGGGAACAACAACCCAACAAGGTACCTTTTTACCATAATTTCATCTAATAAATTTGATACAATATCTTGTAGAATTGCAAATTTCAGATTAGATTTGCTCAATTTTGAATTTTTAGTTAGAGTGAAGTGGATTAATTAGCTGGAGGATGGATTCTGTGGTCAGAGTTGTAAATTTTAGCACAATTTTTGATATTTTGTTAGAGTTGGGTGGATTAATTTGCTGAAAGCTATAAAACTGTTTGATAGGGTTATTTCTAGGGTTGGAGCTAGGGTCAAACATATCTTGAATCCTTTTGTGTGTTAATTTCTTTATAATTTGAACCAAAAGAATTATAGTTGGTTTAGCGAGGGTGTAATATTTTATTGATGATATTGCAGAAGCCTAACAAGAAGATGAAAATACCAGTAGTACGAAGAAAAAGAAGTAGTGAGGAGGAGGAAGGGAATTATGCAAATATTGACTACTTCAATAAACTATCTGATGATGTTATAACCTCTCTTTTTCTGAGATGCACCCTCAAGTCATTATCCATGTTAAGGTGTACATCCAAGTTGTGGAATAACTTTATTACTGCTCCTTCCTTCCTTCATTCTCACCTCACACAATCAACACAAAATGGCCCTAAACTTCTTTTTTTGGAAAGAATATGTCTTTACCGGTCAGAATCGTCCAGGTTACGGTTTGTTTCAATTGACATGGATGGAAACAGGGAGGAGTTATACACTGTCACTTCCCATGATTACCAACTTGCATGTGCCACAATGCAAGTACGCTTTGGGTTGGTTTGCCTTTCAACAGATTGTCGTCTTTATTTGTGCAATCCTGCCCTGCAACAATTGTGTGAATTGCCGGAATATTCACTTTCTGCTACCCCTGGTTACTGCCATTTTGGGTTTGGATATCTTCACTCAAGGAAGGAATACAAAGTGGTGCATTTTTTCTATAGTTTTCCTTCAATGACTGAAAGGTGGTGTCATCGTGGCAAGCTTCGGGTTTCACATCTAAAATGTGAGGTTCTTACCATAAATAAGGTCGGTGGCATTTCTTTTAATAGATGGAAAGAAATTGCAGACCGGTCTCCTTGTCATCCGAGATCTGAAGGACAGTTAGTAAATGAATGTATGTATTGGTGGACTTATTGTGTTCCTCGTGCCCATGTTAATCAAATTCTTTCATTTGATTTTGAAAATGAAAAATTCCTTACTATATCTCCTCCATCACCTTTTGAAGGTGATTTGGGCTTGTTTGTGATGGATTTGAAAGGGATGGTTTGCTTGCCAGACTCTGCCCGCTTCCGCAGGAGTTCAATTTTAGACCTGTGGATACTCAAGGATAAAATAAATTGCACTTGGGTAAAGGAGTATAGCATCCGTTTGATCGACTTTGGGTTTAAGAAGATTACGTATGTCTTCATGACATGCAATGAAGAAATAATATTCCAACATTTGGGTAAAGTGGTCTGCTATGACCTAAAAAGAAAATCCTTCAGAGAAGTGGAAGCACTTTCACATCGGTTCCTTCAATATGGAGTTTACTCGAAAAGCTTGTTTTCTTTAGGAACCATATAGGTCCTTCCTAAAGTTCTCCACGGAAGACACTGCCACCATCCAATCAAAACCTCCACTTTACCTGCCAAATCTTGATACTCAAACAAGGACCTTTATTAGTGGTGAAGCTTGAAATTAGCAAGTGTGTGAGAGCGGCAAAGTTTGTTAGCTTCAGCTGGCATTTTCTTTTTGTAATTTATTTTCTTATTTTCTGTTTTTTTTTTTTTTTAGTACAGTGCTGAGCATAACAGATAGTATAGAGCTCATGAATCAGATACTTGTATTGCATCATGATTATTGCTATTATTCTCCTTAAGCTTGTCCTCTCATTTATTGATAGCAGCCATCTGCAGAACCAGAGCTGAAACCAAGGAGCAAACCTTATTCTACAATCACTCTGTGCAATCATGGAACTAAAAGATTCTCCTGCTATACAAGATGGTTATGGTGTTACAATGTGAGTGCATTTTCTGATTATTTTGGTGATATACTAGTGAGATTGAAAAGATTTGGCGAAGATTGAAAAATAAGTGGCTTGACCATTCGATGAAGTTTGTAGATTCATATTTCAAGTATTATTGTGAATTTGAACATGATGATTGTTCAAAAGATAGTCCGATCATAGAGTCTTTAATCCGTGTTTTCCATCTTTGAAGAAATTAATTATAGAGTACAACTGAGTCGTTTCTGCATAATGACTCCAACAATGTCTTGGTTAAAAAGGTTGGAAAAGGATGCTCTTATGTCTAACAACTTTTTAACATGCATGTCTAATGAAGCATTTTCATACTCCCTCTATCCCTAATTACTTGTTCACTTTTCCTTTTTTAATTGTTCCTAATTACTTGTTCATTTTGACAAATCAAGAAATAACAAAAAAAGTTTTTCTATTATACCCTCAATTATTGTTTTGAAAAATGTAAAGCTTCTTGAAATTCTTAAGTTTTTTATTCATCTACTTAATAATTAATAGGGGTAAAATAGTAAATTCACTATATCAATTATTGTTTTCTTAATAAGTGTGTCAATTTAAAAGTGGACTAGTAATTAGGGACAGAGGGAGTAATACTTTTATTTCACATAGTTACTTGTCTCAGTGAGAGTTGACAAGTTTTCCGTGAAATTAGTTAAAATGTGCAAAAACTAGCCCAGACACCATTAGAGCCATCAATATGGGCTAGATTTGTTGGGTTGGTTTGTCTAACTCGTGATTTAATAGGGCTGAGATCTGATTTTTGGAGCTCATTTAAAAAAAGGAAACTAAGCAAATATCTCATAAAAGCAAAATAATTACAAACATATACTCCTTTATATCCATACCCTACTAAATAATTATACTATATATCCTCAATTATTTCACTTAATTGATACTAAATCAATATCATATATTGTATTGGTATTATTAAGATTGATAATTTTGCTTAACTGATACTAAATCGATATCTATTGGTATCATTAAGACTGATAATTTCGCTTAATTAATATTAAATCTAAATCTATATATATTCTGAACAAGAAACCTTAATGATACCACAACAATATACATATGCTCTTATAATATTATTGATTAATAAGTAATTTTTGAACAAGAAACCTTAATGATTCCAATACAGCATACATGTACTGATTTAGTACTAGTTAAGCAAAATTATCAGTCTTAATGATACTAATACATTATATGATATTGATTTAGTATCCGTTAAGCAATAACTATCAGCCTTAATGATACCAATATAGTATTTGATACTGATTTAGTATAAGTTAAGCGAAAATTATCAATCTTAATGAATGGAGGTATGTGATGTAATTATTTATGAGAGAATGGGTATTTCAGGAATTATTTTGGGTTTGATGTGAACTTGTAATTATTTTGAATTTTATGGCCCATTTATATAGTTTTTCCATTAAAAAAATGAATTTTTAACCCGACTCGTAAGACTGTTGGTTTTTCTGGCTTCCTCAATATGGATTGGGCCCACTCGTGGGCTAAACAAAAAAATAGAGTATAGATGAAAAATAATAAAAGTTCAAAACTTAAAGTCTATTTAAAGTTTTAAGTATTAAAATTTAGAATTATCAAACATGATGTACTTAGAGCTTGTTTGACTTAACTTTAAAAAAAAATAGCTTCTTAAAAGTAGTTTTAAAAAGTCAAACTTTTTCTACTTTTAAGTTACAAAAAAAATGAAAAGTAGGGGAGTACAAACTTTTAATTTTTTGAAGGTTATTTCTAATTTATTTTAAGTTATTTTTAACTTTGTCAAACACTCTCAAAAGCTAAAAGTAACTTGAATGTAGGTTTGACTAACTTATAAGTCAATCCAAACAGATTGTTAGTATTCATGTTACTATTGTATCATCATTCAACATTGGTGGACGTGTACTCACCAAGTATAGAAATTGCATCCATTGTGAAAATATTCAAACACTTGTTGCTACTTGAAACTGGTTGCATGATTTTTTTCAAATTGGTAATATTTTTTTGTGTACATTTAAATATTACACGTAGTTATTAAATTTAGTTATTTTTTAATGTTTAACTAATTAATAATTACACACACACACACATATATATATATATATATATAAACTATAGATGAAAAATGAAGATGTTAAAACAATCATGCCATGAGCTGATTTATATATGTTTGATGAAGAAGATGTGTTGGTGTTGGAGATGTCATAAGTTTCATAAATAAATTTAACGAGTTCATTTTTCACTTTTTATTGGTTGAAATATTATCATATTTTCTTGTGCTTTATTGTGTTCATTGAAAAACAATTAGACTAATATTTCTATTTAGTTAGTTATATTTTTTACTTGAAGTCAAATTTAATAAGTATTAAAAATAATTCTATTTATGGATTTGGTTAATAGGTAGTAACCCTAACACCATGTTATATTGTCTTGTCGATATTTATGTTAATACTTTTAAATTATAATTTAATTTTAAAAAATATGCTTTTAAATAAGGAAAAACTTTTAAAATGTCAATATTTTAGCATTAAATAGGAACCTTCTGCCATATTTTCATTATTTATTTAAAATGTCAATATTTTAGTTTGTTATATATCTGATTCACGTTTTTATTAATTGAAAGAATACAATTATTTAATAACAGAAATGAAAAATTTAGGGGAGAGAATATTTTTAAAAAGGAACATATCATTTAAAATTCTCATCAATTAAAAATTTAATATTTTTAAAAGAGATATTTCTTCTTACGAGAATAAAGCTGCTAGGCGCCACCCTGACCCTAGCCAATTTTCGATCGGAATCTGTCATTGATGACCATTCCGGCCAATGGTCAATCATCAACGACAATGACTGATCAGTTCTCCTTAGTCGCACTCAGTAGATTCCAGTCATGTTACAAGTCTGGATTTTTCAAAGATTTTGAAGCCTAATACATTAAATAACATTCTAGTATGCACAAAGAAGGATTTACCTAAGATCACAATGGAACCAATCACTATGTTACATGGGGAGCCATACATAAAGTGGTCTGAAACTCAAGTTGCTACCATGACTGTCATTGAAAATTTACAACATGCCATAGTTGGAAAATTTTCGTATGGTTGGCCTGATTTGGAAGAGCTACGCACCACCATTCAGAAAAAATTTATTTTGTACGAGGCATAAATATTACATGGCAGACAATAGTTGTATGAGATCTTCTCATTTTTGCCAAGTGGTGTTTGGGTCCCACTCACAGAAAATGTTCTAAAATCTCTCTCTTTCTCCTATTTCGTATCTTTTTTTTTTCTTCTTGAATTTTTTTTTTAAAAATATTTATTCATCAAAAGTTGAAACTTACTACTTTTAGTAGGATTGCTCGTGATTTAGTTTGGATCATTTTTTTATTAAACGGAAATTAAATTAATTAGTTTGATTTTTCAAATGTTGAAATCAAGTCAATTTTTCATCCTTTTTTTTTTGGACTTCTAGAAATATATAATAACATAAAATTTTGGTCAAGTTATATATAGGATCCTTCAAAAAAAAAACTTATGCATTATCTAAGAACTTAATCATTTCTAAGAAACATGATAAATTATTTCTAAGGATTTTACTAATTTTTTTTTTTACAAAAAGGTAAAGATTTAGCGACAATAATCGATACCAGAATGTCTTGTAAATATTTGATTTAAACAAAAATAATCAATTAAATAAATACAAGTTATTTTGAACATAAAAATGTACTCTTGACATTATCAAAATAAATATAAATTAAACAACGAAGTAAATACAAAAAATTTGATTATCATTAAGAGAAACACATGAATCGACAAAGAGAACAAAAAACAATATATATATATATATAGAGAGAGAGAGAGAGCATTTATTGGTAAAATAATAAAAAGAAAAAATTTATTAAAAAAAATCAATATCTGATCTTTTTATAAATGAACTGTGAACACAAAAATGAATTATTGTGGGCAAGTCTAAAAAAACGTACATCTGCATAGGATGAAAAAAGAAAGTAAGAAGAAAAAGTTTGAAATTAATGAGAAAAAAGTAAGAAGACGAAAGAAAATGAAATATGTAAGGCATGGGTCCCACATTAGTAGCAGACAAAAAAATCCTCATACAACTGACTTGTAGCCGTAGGTAATCCGGAGGACTGGAATGTTGTTACACATAAGAGAGGGAAGACAAAGGACAAGAACCATAATTTACAGTTACAAAGCAATAAAAAGGGACCTGATGTTGGATCACATAATCAATATGCTTTATTGGACTCTATCGCAGAAGAGGAAGGGGAGAATGACAAGGAGGATAATGATAAAGATAGTGATGAGGTGATGTCAGGCAATAACAAAGTCGCAACAATACACAATGAACCACAACATGCAACTACATATAAGGAAGATAAAGAAAATGGACAAAACAAAGATGATCGAAAAACAAGTGTGGAAAGCAGTAATAGTGATGAATCTGCAACTAACAAAAATAAAAGTGATGAGAAAGTGATATAGAGACTCATAAGCATGATAAAGAAGAAGATACTGGAGTCCAAAAGACTTTCCCCATTGCAAGGGAAACTCTCCTGGAAGATCATGATCCAGTAATACCTGGTAAAGAAAGTTCCACTAAGGCTGCCCTTTCTTGGTGGAGTAGAAATTTTTTGGGGATATCTTTAAGCAAATCGGGAGGATATTGTCAGAATAAAGGAACCTTTGTTTGAAGAATCCCCTACTGTTTCTGATAGGCCAGTTCTACAAAGAGCTCAGGCAGAAATGAAACAATATATACATTACGAGGAGGAATATTGAAGACAAAAAGCTGGAATTGATTGGTTTACAGAAGGTGATAAAAATACAAGATTTTTCATGTCTTGTAAATGGGAGGAGAAAAAGATTGTCAGTTAATAGAATCCAGAAAGCATATGGTGAATGGGTGGAGGAGCCAAGACAGGTTGCCAACGAAGCTGTTACTTTCTTCCAAAGTCAATTTTGTGGTCATATGGAGATATCTGAATTTAGTCTGATTCAACTATTGCCTAAAATCATCACGGATGACGATAATAGATGTTTGAATGCTTGCCTAACGATTGAGGAGGTAAAGAAAGTTGTTTTTGAATTGAATGGAGATAGTGCTTGTGGCTTCACATGATATTTTTTTTCAAAAGTGTTGGGATACAGTTGTTGATGTGGTTGGGATTGTGCAAGCTTTCTTTTCAAGAATCATAAATGGATGAACAAAGCATCAAAACAGACAACAACAAGCTGAATCAGAGAAAGAAAAGAAAACACCTACCTTAAGAGTAAACACAACACATGACCAAATCAAAATAGAGATCACCGCATTCAACAACAGCCACCATCAAAATCAGCCACATTTATTTGCTAGTGAGGCTATTGGAAAGGTTGTTCAATAACCTTCCAATACAGGAAATCCTTTACAATATAGAAGTAGCATTTTAACGAATTAAGAAAAGCAATGAGAGCTCCAGCTAGCTGTAAATTCTAGTAAATATCTTTGTGTTCTCCTGGCCGTTTGTTTTCTGTTCACTATTTACTTGTGTCAATTCAAATTATGGATTTTCGTAAGTATGGACCGATCACTAGCTTACATGGATTCAGGGCCATATAACTTCTATTCCACGGCATCCTCATGCAGTTGTCCCAATTCAGATATATTCCTCTAGCATTGCTTCTTTTGGTGAAAAGGACTCCTCTAGTCTCCAAGAATTTAATTCCTTTACGAGAAATGCTCTATGTGCTACTGAGTTCTTGAAGACTCGCCCTCCGATCCCTGCAAAATACCAGCATAACCTTCTATTGTTACTAAAGGAGGTTTTGAAGATCAATGCACATCTTTTTGCTGAAGGCGAGAAGACCTTATTGAGTATGATCATCTTCAGCACTTGGATCATCCCAGATAATCTTTGATAAATTTGCATATATAACTCCGTTTTTATCGTCTGTTGGTAAGAATAAAATAATTCAAACAGATTATAGTTCCTAGTAACGAGCACCACATTCAGAAAGGTATAAAGTGAAAGCTAAACGTGTCCGACCAGTCTACCAGCTAATATGACGATTAATCATAAAAGTAATGGGCTTAACATTGATGGTTTAGATACTGCTCATTAGCAATGTCAGAAATAGAAGTATGCAGAAGTAGAAATTGTTCAACAAGGAAGATATTTCGTAAATTGCACTAGATGTACATAAAAGCAGCTCAAAGGAGAGATGAGAATTACCAAGAAGTGACCTCTTCAAGAGCAAATAATACACCACCTACTGGAGCTCTAAAAGCAGCTGCAACTCCAAAGAAGACATCCACAAGTCACCTGAGTCAACAGATACAAAGGAGTAAGCACTTCTTAGAGCACAGAAAACCCCTCTCATCATGAGAACTTTAAAAACAAGATCTTAGCTTTCATCTCCAAATCTTTTTAGCACTTCCTAAGATTCATAAAAAAATTGACACCGCAAGTAAAAAAGAAGAAAAGAACACATTTAGAATGCTCACCTAGATTAGTACCTCAAGCTTTAAACGGTCTAACCTAGATTGGAAAGAGTGATAGCATTTTTACAGATTCTCACAGATCCTTATCACAATTATATGGATTGATATTATATTACAAGTCTAGAGATCCTTAACAAGATTCTTATATTACAGGTTCAGAGATCCAAAAAGACAACAGTCACTCACCAAATCACGATGATCCCGTTCACTGCTAAAAACTTGGAGCCACCTTGACTGAAGGTGATATTTTGTGGATCCACCCTGTAATTACATCAAAATACATGAACATTCAGTATGACGTTTGGAAGTAAATGCGAACATATTTTAGATGATCACCAATACAGAACAATTATCGGATCTTTGATTCAAATGGGCAGGTAAAACAAACTGAATATGGAATCAGCAACAAATATTTCATTGCGTAAACACAGAATACAAGATAAAATTTGGACACATGAAAAATCAAAATGTAAGTGCGATAATGGAGCATAGAATTCAGTAACAAATGTTCCATTGCCAAAACTAAGAAGATATAAGATAAAATTTGTATTCAAGAAAAATCAAAAAGGGAAATGCAGTTATAGAAGAAAAAAATAGGAGTAATACTCACTTGTCCAATCAAAGAAGCAATACAAGCACTAATATGTACAACTCGACTAATTACACGGGATACCTGGCACCACTAGCAACAGGGACAAGGTAATCTACCTACCAAGGCTACAAAGATGGGGAAAATCACCTAGTATTCTCTGTATAGTACACACACGGTACAAAAACTACTCCCAAAGAAGTAAAATAAATAAGTATATGCATAAAAGTGCATACCCGACGGAATCGGGCCGGCCGGTGCCGCCGATAGGTAGGTCGACGCCGGCGAGAAGTCCGAGATGGCGCTTTTCATCATGGGCTTTTAGGGCGTGGGAGTCCGTTCGGACCCGGAAAATTTGTAATTTACTTTGATTACTCCTTCAATTCCCCATTTGCAGTCCCAATAATCAAAATGAACAATAAAACGTAACCCAATTCGAATTTCACCATTATAGCTACTCCCAAAAAGCTCTATTATTGAAATCACTAAGTGGAAAGTAGGATTGAAATTTAGGAATTGAGAAGAATATCAACAGAACCAAAGGTGTTGACTGTTGACCTCTGATGGTGAAGGTCGTAGTCATCTATTGGTTGTTTTCGAAAATGGAATTTTGGTACTAAAATCAGAAGAGACATTTTTGTATGATATTTCCCAATATACCCCCCTAGTATACCAATAGTTGGTTTTCTTAACATTTATTTAAGCCCCAAAACGCAAACCCGTAATCTCAACCCAAACCTCTTTTCTCCTCCTCCACCACCACCACCTTAAACCGCCGTCGCCGCTGCTTCTGTCAGAACTGCCGTAAATCGTTGAGGCGGCATTCACAGCAAATATGAAAGCTACTCGACGCAAAAATATTGACAAGGGGGATCAACAACCCAAAAAGGTACCTTTTTACCATAATTTCATCTAATAAATTTGATACAATATCCTGTAGAATTGCAAATTTCAGAATAGATTTGCTGAATTTTGAATTTTTAGTTAGAGTGAAGTGGATTAATTAGCTGGAGGATGGATTTTGTGGTCAGAATTGTAAATTTCAGCACAATTTTTGATTTTTTGTTAGAGTTGAGTGTATTAATTAGTTGAAAGTTATATAGCTGTTTGATGGGATCAAACTTATGTGTGTTAATTTCTTTATAATTTGAACCGTTGATGGTTTCCCTATTTCATCCAGAAAAGATTGATGAATGATTATATTGCAGAAGATGAAAATGTCAGTGCAACAGAGAAAAAGAAGTAGTGGTACAGAGGAGGAAGGGAACTCTCCAAATATTGACTACTTCAATAAGCTATCTGATGATGTTGTAACCTCTCTTTTTCTGAGATGCACCCTCAAGTCATTATCCATGTTAAGGTGTACATCCAAGTTGTGGAATAACTTTATTATTAGTTCTTCGTTCCTTCATTTACACCTGACACAATCAACAGTAAATGGCCCTAAACTTCTTTTTTTGGAAAGAACAAGTCTTTTCCCGGCAAAATCGTCCAGGTTACGGTTCGTTTCAATTGACATGGATGGAAGCAGGGAGGAGTTATACACTGTCACTGTCCCTGATGACCAACTCGCATTTGCCAGAATGCAAGTACGCTTTGGGTTGGTTTGCCTTTCAACAGATTGTCGTCTTTATTTGTGCAATCCTGCCCAGCAACAATTGTGTGAATTGCCGGAATATTCACTTTCTGCTACCCCTGGATACACTCATTTTGGGTTTGCATATCTTCACTCAAGGAAGGAATACAAAGTGGTGCATTTTTTCTATACCTTTCCTTCAATGACTGAAAGGTGGTGTCATCTTGGCAAGCTTCGGGTTTCACATCTATAATGTGAGGTTCTTACCATAAATAAGGTCGGTGGCATTTCTTTTAATAGATGGAAAGAAATTGCAGACCGGCCTGCTTGTCATCCGAGATCTGAAGGACAGTTAGTAAATGAATGTATGTATTGGTGGACTTATTGTGTTCCTCGTGCCCGTTGTCGCACCCTATTTTGAACCGAGTCGAAACAGTTCACAACATAATGTGGCTGACACTCTGATTTTGGAAAACTTGCTTTTGTTTTTAGAGTCGCCACCTAAATTTTAAGGAAAATATTAGGAAAACCATTTTTTTTTTAAATAAAGTAAATGTGAACTCTGTTTTGATTTGCGAAATCAGCGAGATTCTGAGTAAGGGTTTTGGTTACTCGAGGGGAAGGTGTTAAGCACCCCTCAGAGCCTGTCCGAAGATAGTCCTTAAACTCAATTTAGAAAAATATGATTAGGAAAACTTGTTTATTTGTTTACTTAAAAATAAAAAAATAAAAAATAAATAAAAAAAATGATAAGTAATTGGTTAGTTTAGGAAAAAGAGTAAAATACAAGGTACGACATACATGTATTTTAAACAATAGACTTAATAGTAGTGTTTTTTATCATGTAATAAATAAATAAATAAATAAATAGATGTACTTAAAAGTATGTTAATTTTTATATGTTTAAAAATATAGATGTATCACAGTAAAATCATCCTAAGAAATAGATAGGTGTTGAATTTATGAAAATATGTTATTTCATTGAGACGTGAAAAATAAAATAAGAAAATAGTGGAATGTAAATATGTAGTAATATGTAATATGTAATTTGGATAAAATAGAGTTTCCTAAAAAAATTAAAATAAATAAATAATAATGATATTAAATGTTAAGATATTAGATAGAATCAAAAATCATGCTTACTATAAAGTATAGTGTATACATTTGTTTAGAACATATGAACATTTATTATTTATTCACATGTATAGACAAATTGACGATAGATTATATATAGTAAAATAATATGTATTTTTAAGTGTAGGCATTTATAAATTACAAAATAAATAAATAACATTAGTAAAAGAGATAGTAGGTAATACTAGGTTATATGGAGAAAATATAGAATGTATACCTTTATATGTATGACATATGTATGTATGTACCTTGTATTTGAACCTGTTGGCATATCTAAAATTTTGAAATAGCATGTTAAAGAATTAAAGTTTTTGGCAATGCTTGATAAAACAATAATAATAAGAATAGTCAATATATTTTATAAAGGGGTGATGTAAAGAGCATAAAAAAAATCCCAACTGTTGAGCCTTACTCTATGGTTATGTTTTATTTTTTTATTTTTTATTTTTTTGTTAAATATATAAGCCTACTTTTCTACTTATTTTTTATATTTTTTAAAAAATGTATGTCTAAAGGTGAATATCTTAGCCATAAATAATTTCCAAAGAGTAATTATTCTAGCCTTCAAACTAGCTTTAAATTCATTTGGAGGTCCTAAGCGATGAATAAGCCTAAATGAATATTATTTTAGCCCTTTTAATACTTCATTTGGAAACTTTTTTAAACAATAGGTTCCCTTTTTAACTTAAAGACCTCAGAGAAATGTTATAAGTAAAAATGCGAACCCATTTTTAAGAAAATATTTTTTCTTACATCGTTTGTTCTAAAAGTATGTCAACTAAATTCATAAACAAATAATAATAGCTCACCTAAATAATCAACAAAATAAAGGACGAGCAATATATCAAAACTTAAGATTTAGGCAAACATATATAAGAGTTAGCTGGCATATCAAAACAATATAATCGAACTCGCAAACGAAATGCTAAGACATGTTGGACTCCTATTTATGAGACTCCAAGTATCGTGGTGATCCTAATTGCTGTCGGCCTAATATTTTAGGCCAAAATGAGTTCCAAAGTAGAAACTCCAGCCCTCCGATTGTACATGAAACATAAGAGAAGAAGAAAAAAAAAATTAGGAACTTAATATTGAGACAAAGAATCGATCAAACAAGTATATGAACTTGAAGTGATACCTATGAATACAAGTTATATTCCAAAATAAAAATAAAAATAAAAAGTTAGACAATATGTCATAAAAGAGCAGCAAACAAAGATGTGATATTACACTCAAGTGAAGTATGTATTTCCTTCTTAAATCATGCGAGAAAGCAGTCAACATGTGCTGGTACAAAAGGTCCGCCTTTCTTCTTATTTAAGAAATATTTGTTTGTCATGTGAGGAATGGAGGGCAAAAAAAAAAATATTGATCCTTTCAAATAATAAATAGATAGAACTTAATTAAGATAAACTCAATTCTATTAAATTATAAGATGAAATATGAGTTATGAATAAGCTGAAATATGAAGGCCCACTGTTATTGACATAATATTTCTAAGGTTTCTTGGCGCAAATATCTCACAATGGCGTAGGTCGATTTATCATGGAGAGATGATGCATAATTCAAGAAAAAGTGCAGGCTTATACACTCTTAAACATATTTGTCCATTAATTCGGACTCTGTTTGGAGTACTTATTAAGTTTGAAAGTGAAGAATTAACATGAATGATAATTTAACAATGCAATGTTCAACCATTTCCATCAATGCTTTCTTGAAATTAAGTTTAACCAAAGGACTACTCTAGAGATACGACTTTCAAGCTATAACGCATTTAAAAGAGATGGAGACGTACAATGATTCATTTTAATATGCAAACATTATATTAAGGAAAAATATTAGGATCAGATTTTCCCTTACTCGTAACCCCTTTCAAGGAAAAACAACAATAAGATCAACTTGGGAAAATCTCTTCTTCCTTTTTTATCTGTGTCGACAACTTCTTCGGAGCGAAGCCAATCATCAAGGTTTAGGAACATAAAATACTCAGGCTGTTATAATCAAGTAACTTTGAAGAAAATCAGGCAGTTTAATTCTCACACACTCAGTTTATGGAGAGTAGGTTCCTAGAGAAAACTAATGAATTCAAGATCCAAGGAAATTTCATGCTTGCGACTCGGTGAGTAAACATAGGAACTAACTTGACAGATACAAAGAGGAAGACTTAAATGATCATGATCTTAAAGAAACAACCAATTAAAGAGTCACCCTCAAAGATGCAATTTCCAGGGAGTTGAGTACAAACAAACGACCAAAAAACTAAGTCTAACAAATTTGAGTAATTTAAGGAAGGTAAAGGTATTTAAACGAAGCGACAATTACAATATTGAATACATCTTCTATATTTTTATTAATAAGAAGCATTTAAAACAAACTAAGCTACACTTGGAAATAAAAGGGAACTATCCGATTTGCACCCCCATTTCGGAATCCAAAATAGTTTCAACAAATAAGGAAATAAGCGCCTATTTAGAGGTGATGTAGCAGTGAGTCTCCGAGCTGAGTTGAAACGAGATCATAGTGAGTTACAAACACGATATTAATAGCTGAAATTCAAGAGAAACGCGGCCAATATTCGAGTTATGCGAGGACATAAATAAATTGTAAGAGATTAGGCTAACAAGAAAGTTCAAAATAACAGACAAATAGGATTCGAACCAGCAGTGGTGAAACAGAACTACATAGTTAGCGCACTCAAAATGGATACCAAATGAACGTCAAACCATTACAAGCAAAGCGAGGCAGATATTTGGCTAGTTATATGGATACAAAATCAAATCAAATGAATATAATGACCAACATATAACACTCAAACAACTCCATTGATTCTTGACTTATGCCTACTGCCCAGAGACTTATAAGAAAGTGAAATTAAAGCAAGGACTAAAAATAGGGAAACCAAATACTTCGTAATAACAGACCCTATACCAAGCGTTGAATACATAACAGCCACATCGAAAAAGTGTAAGAGGAGACGAAATTACCTTCCTTGGAGCAACAAACTAAAGCTTTGACGTCAAAGATTCCAACTTCAAACTCCTTTCCCGAACTCGAACTCGAGAAGCAAAGAAAAGAGACAAACAAACAACTGATTCTTAGATTTGTGGATTGTTTTTCCCCCTATTTCTGGATTATTATTTTTCGTTCCTCCCCCTTTTTGAATGGAACCAAATGGCTCCTTTTATAGACAAATCGTAAACTCCATTTGGCCTCAAGAATTCGAATTTTGAATTCTAGGGAAGCCAAATTTGAAGCAATCATGATGAAGGGGAAGAAAGTTTCTTCCAAGAGTCCTCTTTTCAGACGGATTTGAAAGGGGTTAAGTGACAGATGGGGGCATAGGGCAAGGAACCACCGGAAATTAACATTTTCCGGCAGTCCATAGCCATTTTTCTGATTGAGACGATGGGAGAGGTGAGGAGCGGCCATGGGGAAGGAGGAAAACGTCTGGGGAGTTGAAGGAAAAAGTCTGAAAGGCTATGGGAGTTGTACTTATTTTGGGAAAGATGAAAATGTCTTATTTAATTTCGGCCGTCCGATCATTTGATCGGACGGTTGGTAAAAATAAAGAGTTTAAAAATAATATATATATATATATATATATATATATATATATATATATATATATAGTAAAAGGATGAATTAATTATGGCCATTAGATTAGATTGTAGGGTCAAGATTTACGCTAAAGAAGCACAACCCATGTGCTTGCCTACGTGGCATACACGGATTGGCCGGTTTAAGGAGACTTGGATTGCCAAAAAAAATTGCTCAAATTAAAATCATTTAAATTATAACTACTTCTTTATTAAATAGTCATAATTTATTAAATTAAAGATAATTATTTTGCAAGACTAGCTTATTTGATAAAATTAGTCACTCTTAAAATTAAATTAATACAAATTAGTAAATTATTAATTAACTAAGCTTTCTAATTTTAATAAATGTACGAAAAATATTTATTGTGACAAAAGGAATTATATTTAAACCAAAATAGATTCAATTCTTAAGAAGAACAACATTTATTTTAAAAATGAGAAAGTAAGTAGTAACATAATATATTTAATTTTTTATAAGAAATAAAATTTAAGAAATAAATTTATCAAGTCAAAATAATTAAAATTTTTGTATTCTTATGAAAATTTCATAACATATATATTTTATTATTATTATTATAATTATTAATATAATTAAATGTGGAGAGCCAAAATTGTGTGTCAACACCCGTGTTAATCAAATTCTTTCATTTGATTTTGAAAATGAAAAATTCCTTACTATATCTCCTCCATCACCTTTTGAAGGTGATTTGGGCTTGTTTGTGATGGATTTGAAAGGGACGGTTTGCTTGCCAGACTCTGCCCGCTTCTGCAGGAGTTCAATTTTAGACCTGTGGATACTCAAGGATAAAATAAATTGCACTTGGGTAAAGGAGTATAGCATCCGTTTGATCGACTTTGGGTTTAAGAAGATTACGTATGTCTTCATGACATGCAATGAAGAAATAATATTCCATCATTTGGGTAAAATGGTCTGCTATGACCTAAAAAGAAAATCCTTCAGAGAAGTGGAAGCACTTTCACATCGGTTCCTTCAATATGGAGTTTACTCGAAAAGCTTGTTTTCTTTAGGAACCATATAGGTCCTTCCTAAAGTTCTCCACGGAAGACACTGCCACCATCCACTTCATCCTTGATTTGCCTGCCAAATCTTGATACTCAATCAATGACCTTTATTAGTGGCTAAGCTTGAAATTAGCCCAAGTGTGTGAGAGCTAATTTTGGCGGCAAAGTCTGTTAGCTTCAGCTGGCATTTTCTTTTCCTAATTTAATTTCTTATTTTCTGTTATTTCATTTTTAGTACAGTACTGAGCATACCGGGTAGTATAGATTTCATGAATCAAATACTTGTATTGCACCATGATTATTGCTAGTATTCTCCCTATGCTTGTCCTCTCATTTATTGATAGCAGCCATCTGCAGAACCAGAGCTGAACCAAGGAGCAAACCTTGTTCTAAAATCACTCTGTGTGATCAGGAATTAAAAGATTCTCCTGCTATACAAGATGGTTATGGTGTTACGATGTGAGTGCATTTTCTGATTATTTGGGCGATATACAAGTGAGATTGAAAAAGAAGTGGCTTGATCATTCGATGAAGTAGTGTTCTTGTGAATTTGGACGTGATAATTGTTCATAATATAGTTCTGATCATAAGACTTTAATCCTTGTTAGGGATATTTCCACATCTTTCCATCTTCAACATATTTGAAGAAATTAATTTTAGAGTAGTTGTAAGAAACAAGGTTTGGAGTACAACTGGGTCTTCTCTGCATAATGACTCCAACAATGCCTTAGTGAAGAGGTTGGAAAAGGATACTCTTATGTCAAGTAATAACTTTTTGATATGCATGTCTAATGAAGAATTTTCATAATACTTTTATTTCACATAGTTACTTGCAGGGTATTTTGAGGCCAAAAGGTAAAGAATGGTATTTTTGTACCAATTTCAATACTTTAAGGGGTCGTTTGGTAGAGTGAAAAATAATACATGCATTAGTCTTGTGTATTACTAGTATATTTTTTGATATTCTTTTCCAACCTATAACTAACTAATGCTTGTATTAAGGTGTGTATTGCTAAAGTCAAATACTCCTTAAAAAGTAATTGGTATTTAGAAAGAGTCAACATTTTTATTAGAAAAACCCTAGTTAAATTTATAAAATTATTGATAACATAAATTAAAAAATGATAATAGAATTTTATTTAATATTTTAAAACTTTAAATTAAATTACTTAAAATTTACTATCTACCAATAAGATTTCGAAAACAAAAATCAAGGTATTGTATTGTAACCAATGGCCTTGCAATTCTTCCACCTCTCTTTGGATGGATATTATAATTGAAACCAACATAACAACAACATAATTATATTTGTTAGCATGACTAATAATAAAAATGAAGGAAAATATCTAAGAGTACATTCCAATGGACAGCACGCACCCAAAATAGTAGGCTAGTTGTCAAAAAGAGTTAGATAACAAGAACTCTACATGGAAAATGATTTGCAAACATCTGAAAAATGAACACAAACTTATCTGAAAAATGAACACAAACACTTAACTAGAATGATTAATCTTGTTCTTTCTATAAAACAAGTACAATTACTAACATCAAACACGAGCAATTACTAACATCTCATCACTATTATTATTGAAGGTCCACAGTTGGATGAGATCTTTAGGCCTAAAAATGTTCTGCCTAGCAAAGTTCCTCCAACCACGTGTGAGCACTCTGTTAGGGAGCCCGTCATTTCCACCCCGAAGGTGAGTAGTAAAAGTCATCCAATGTGTCCGACGGGCTACGTCATGTACCACCAATAACATCGTATGATCGGTCCCTGTGGTGTCATCCAACTTATGCATTAGTCTTGTGTATTACTAGTATCTTGTTTGGTATTCTTTTCCAACCTATAAATAACTAATGTTTGCATTAGTTATACACTCTGTTGAGTATTAAGGTGTGTATTGCTAAAGTCAAATACTCCGTAAAAAGTAATTGGTATTTAGAAGGAGTCAACATTTTATTATAAAAACCCTTGTTAAATTTATAAAATTATTGATAACATAAATAAAAAAATGATAATAGAATTTTATTTAATATTTTAAAACTTTAAATTAAATTACTTAAAATTTACTATCTACCAATAAGATTTCGAAAACAAAAATCAAGGTATTGTTGTTGGGAAAACACGGACAAACACAAAAATATATATGGTCAAAATGATGGAAATAAAATGGGAAAATAATGACACCAAGAATTTTATGTGGAAACCCTTTTAAATAAGGGAAAAACCACAGGCCAAGAGGAGCAACTGATATCAATGTAGTAAGGAATTTTACATCGTGTAGTCACGAATACAATACTCAAAGTGACTACTACACACTCAAAAGGAATAACACTCTTTTGGTTTTCACCTTACTACAATATCGCTCACACTCTATTTTTCTTCACAGACTATTTTTCTTGTATAGTCTATGGAATACCTCACTTTGCTCTCAAAATGGTTTTTTCTCTCTAATTTGGTGTGTTCTACAAATGAGCAAAGGGCTCTCTATTTATAGGAGAAATCTACTCCTAATTATGTCACCAATGACATCATAAAAATACCAAAGTTTCAAACTTTGCAACTATGTAGTTATCTTGGTAAGAATTAGTTGGTATGTAGTTGTACCAGCTTAAGACTTTAACAAAAATGGGGGCTGGAACCCCACAAATCTCCCCCTCCAGTCCCTGGAAGGAGGTATCTTCATTTTCTTTAGAGAGAGCTCATACCCCCAAGTTCTTTGCATAACTCGAACTTGTCTTTCGGTATCGTCTTGGTCAGCATATCTGCAGGATTTTCACTTGTGTGGATCTTTTTGACGTGAAATGATTCACTCTCCACTTCCTCACGAATCCAATGATATCTGACGTCGATGTGTTTTGTTCTTGCATGGTACATGGAGTTCTTGCTCAAGTCTATTGCACTCTGACTGCCACAATAGACAACATACTTCATCTGTTGCAATCCAAGTTCTTGAAGGAATTGCTTTAGCCATATCATCTCATTGCCAGCTTCAGTAGCTGCAATATACTCAGCTTTAGTTGTAGATAGTGCAACACATTTCTGCAACTTCAACTGCCATGATATAGCTCCCCCTGAAAAAGTAAACAAATATCCAGTAGTGAATTTTCTGTTATCAAGGTCACCTGCCATATCAGCATCTGTATAGCCCTTCAAGATTGGATCTGATGCTCCAAAACACAAACATTCATCTGAGCTTCCTCTAAGATACCTGAGTATCCACTTCACAGCTTCCCAATGCTCTTTTCCCGGATTGTCGAGAAATCTGCTAACAACACCAACTGCGTGAGCAATATCAGGTCTAGTGCATACCATTGTATACATTAGACTTCCGACAACGGAGGAATATGGAACTTTGGCCATGCTCTCTTTTTCCTCCCTAACTGTAGGACACATCTTCTTGCTCAACTTCATATGACCAGCAAGAGGTGTACTAACAGGCTTAGCATTTTTCATATTGAAGCGCTCTAGTACACGTTCAATGTACTTCTTCTGTGACAAATAAATCTTCCTTTCATCTCTGAGACGAGTAATTCTCATGCCCAAAATTTGCTTGGCATGACCCAAGTCTTTCATAGCAAAATATTTACGCAACTCTTTCTTCAACTCGTCAATCTTGGAAGTATTCTTGCCCACAATCAACATATCATCCACATACAACAAGAGGATGATAAAATCATTGTCAGAAATTTTTTGTACAAATACACAATGATCTGAAGAAGTCTTCTTATAGCCTTGCTCCCCCATAACAGATTCAAATTTCGTGTACCACTGTCTAGGAGCTTGCTTTAGGCCATAAAAACATTTTTTGAGTTTGCACACAAAATTTTTTTTACCTTCTACTTTGAAGCCCTCAGGTTGTTCCATATAAATTTCTTCTTCTAGGTCACCGTGAAGGAAAGCCGTCTTCACATCCATCTGCTCAATCTCTAAATTAAGACTAGCAGCCAAACCCAGAACTGTGCGAATCGAGGACATTTTGACAACAGGAAAAAATATTTTGTCAAAGTCAATGCCCTTCCTTTGACCAAATCCCTTAACAACCAATCTAGCTTTGTACCTGGGCTTCAAGTTGTGTTCTTCAACTTTAACTTTGAACACCCACTTATTCTTCAAAGCTCTCATGCCCTTGGGCAATTTTACCAACTCATAAGTATGGTTTTCATGCAGAGACTTCATCTCATCTTGCATGGCTTCAATCCATTGATCCTTGTGCTCACCTTCTATGGCCTCCTCATAACATTCAGGTTCTCCCCCATCAGTGTGTAATACATACTCATTGGGTGAATAACGAGAGGAAGGAACCCGCTGCCTTGTGGACCTCCTGATCGGAATATTTGATTCGTCCACAACTTCATGAGCAGGAGGATCATCAATAACAATATCATTGTTATTATCAACATCAACATGTTAATTCGATACATGATTATGGGTGTCACCGTGATCATTAAACCCAACAACATCATGCATACTTGTGTGAGGAACTTCTTCTAAATGAATTATAGCGTCAAACTTGAAGATTCTAGTTTCTCCGCTTTGTCAATATCTTCAATTGTTTGATTCTCCATGAAAATAATATAAAGGCTTCTCACAAGTTTCTTCTCAATTGGATCATACAACCTGTAACCAAATTCATCAAAGCCATATCCAACAAAGATGCACTGCCTTGTCTTGGCATCTAACTTTGACCTCTCATCTTTCGGCACATGTACAAAAGCTTTGCAAGCAAATACTTTCAAATGGTCATAAGAAATATCCTTTCCATACCAAAACTAGTTGGTACATCACTTTGCAAAGCAACAGCAAAAGATAGATTAATAACATGTGCAGCGGTCAATAAAGCCTCACTCCAAAATGAGCTCGGCAACTTTGCTTCAGAAAGCAAACATCTAACTTTTTCCATCAAGGTCCTGTTCATCCTCTCAACCAAACCATTTAGCTAAGGAGTTTTCGGAGGAGTCTTCTGGTGTCTAATGCCTTGATGCTTGCAGTATTCATCAAATGGTCCACAATATTCACCACCATTATCAGTACGAATACATTTCAATTTCTTTCCAGTTTCTCTTTCAACTGAAGCCTGAAACTGCTTGAAGACACCTAACACTTGGTCTTTAGTCTTCAAGACATAGACCCAAACTTTTCTCGAGTAGTCGTCAATAAAAGTGACAAAGTAGGATGCTGGTGACAAAAGTGACAATGTCTTTGTCTTCATTGGACCGCATAAATCAGAGTGCACCAATTCAAGCAACTCTGTCTTTCTTGAAGGAGGGTAAGACTTAAAAGAAACTCTATTTTGTTTACCAGCCAAACAGTGCTCACACATTTCTAATTTAGTACTTTTGAAATTTAACAATAATTTCTTCTTGGCAAGAACATTAAGTCATTTCTCGCTGATGTGGCTAAGCCTCTTGTGCCATAACGTTGAAGAGTTATCGCTCTCAACTGCATTCACCATATCAACACAAGCAAAAGCCGTAGTCTAGTATAGACCACGACGTTTGTTACCACGAGCCACAACCAAGGAACCCTTAATGAGTTTCCATTTTTCATCACCGTTGGTACTAACATATCCTTCATCATCCAAAACACCAACAGAAATCAGGTGCAGACGAACATCAGGAGCATGTTTCACATTGTTCAAAACTAGTTTAGTTCCAACACTAGTTTTCAAACAAATTGTACCAATACCAACCACCTTAGAAATAGTCTCATGAACCATACTCAAGGTTCCAAAATCACCAGGAGTATAGGAAGAGAAAAAATCCTTCCTTGATGTCACGTGAGATGCGGCACCAGTGTCCATAACCCAGCTTGACTCATCACAAGCAATATTTATCATATCCGCATCAAGGACAGTAACAAGATCTTCGGTGGTGACGGTGGCTAGGCAATTTTCATTGCCATCTTCTTTAGTTTCCTCTTTGTTTTTGTTCTCCCTCTTCAACTTCCTGCAGAACTTCTTTGTGTGCCATTTCATGCCACAATGATAGCACTCAATATCCTTAAGTCTGCCTCTGGATTTGCTCCTATTTTGTTCTCTATTTTAAGAACCACGAGTTTTGTTTCTCCCCCTGGAGCCAGTTATCAGGACATCCGACGAAGAAGAACCTTGAGATTTTCTTCTCATCTCTTCGTTCAAGACACTACTCTTGGCGGAATCCATTGAGATCACACCATCCGGAGCAGAATTTGACAATGAAGTTCTAAATGTTTCCCAAGAGTCTGGTAGGGAACCAAGTAGAAGCAAGCCTTGAATTTCTTCATCAAATTTAATGCCCATAGCACATAATTGGTTCATGATCCCCTGAAAATTATTCAGATGGTCTGTCATCGGAGAGCCATCATGATACTTTAAACTCAGTATCTGCTTTATTAAGAACATTTTGTTGTTGCCAGTTTTCCAAGCATACAAACTTTCAAGATGCTCCCATAGGGTTCGAGCATGTGTCTCCCCAGAAATATGATTTAACACATTATCGTCAACCCATTGCCTAATGAATCCACAAACCTGTCTGTGCAACAAATTCCACTTTTCATCTGTTTCATTATTAGGCTTTACAGTGGTAAAGACTGGTTGATAAAAATTCTTGACATAAAGTAGATCTTCCATTTTCCCCTTCCAAATGGCATAATTAACACCATTCAAAGTAACCATTCTACTTGTGTTGCCTTTCATTGTTTATCCCAAAAAATATAGTTATTGCAGATGAAACGACCCAAAAAGTTCCTAAAAATGTGCCTCGGAAGTTACCGGAAACTTGTTTTAGCTATATCTAAAAATTCGTTTCGTTTTTCAAAAATCCAACTTCATATTCTTGTTTAGGGGGTCAAATTGAGTGGGAAATAGGTCTAACCCAAATTTTAGAGCAACCGTATCAAAATCCAAAATTTCCAAGTGAAGCCTTTTTCGAGAGTCTACTTTGGAGGGTCATATCTCCTAGCACACAAATAATTGGGTGGTCCATAACATATACATGAAAATCCCTTTGAGTTAGCTACCCAACGCACTTCATTTCACCTCATTCGGAGTTCGAACGAAGAAGTTATGCCCATTTTCGTAAAATTTGTCCGTGCAGCAAATGCAATTTCCAGAGAGCAAAGTTACTGTTCATCCGCCTCATTTTTTTTTCTAAGTGTTGGACCCATTTTTTCAAAGGGTATATGTTATTTCCTATATAACATTAATTCAATTCTCATCTCTAAAACATTTCCCAAAACACCTCTCCCATACTTAGACACATTTTTCTCTCAAGAACCCTAATCCAAAACCTTCCTCAAGATTGAAGAGACTCTTGCTCCAAGTTCCAAGCTTCCATTGAAGACACTCTCAAGACCTTCATAAAAACTCAAGGTATGTGGTGTTGAACTCATGGGTCCTTCCACCCATAGTGCCTAAACTCTATTATACTCACTAATTCATGGTTTAAGTTGAGATTCATAAATTAGTCTTGTTCCTTATACAAATTTCCTGCACAGTGAATTTTAAACATGAAAAGTAATTGTTTTGAGCATGTTGTGACTCTAGAACTTGAATCTAAATTTGGAATGGATGTGGAGATTTTTCATGTGGTCTTGTGGGTGTTAAAAGGCGTTGTTGTAGGTTGTTCACTGGTTTGGCTGCATAATTACTATCCTATTTTCCATGCTCTTTGATCCCATTACATGCCTTCAAGGTGTTTGACAAAATGTCCAATTATGGAGAATTAATGAATTGATGTTTTAAGGCTTGAGTTATGAGATGTATGACATTCCGTGATGTGTTGATGACAAACTAAGCTTGTGTATATGTTCACTCCATACATGAGATTGCATTAGAGCCTAATGTGAATTTCCTATATAAAGTGTTGCATGACCATGCCCGGTCCGGGGGAAAAGAACCGGATAACCATGTGAGAGGTTTATATCTCACCACCTAGGATGTTTGGGGTGTGACCAACATCAACCATGTGAGAGGTTTATATCTCACCACCTAGGATGCTTGGGGTGTGACCAACATCAACCATGTGAGAGGTTTATATCTCACCACCTAGGATGCTTGAGGTGTGACCAACATCAACTATGTGAGGGGTTTATACCTTGCCACTAGGGTGTCCGGGTGTGAACGGCATCCCCCATCCTAAGTTGGGGTTATAGATTGGTTGGATCATGCACACACATATGATATCTTCTATTAGTATAGATTTACTTAAACATGTTTTGACTTCACTTTGATCATGCATCCTCATATTGTTATTCATTATGCCTGTGAAACTATTTCTTGCATTTCGATTGTGTCCTTGTCTATTGTTGTATTGCACCCCGCATACTTAGTACATTCCAAAGTACTAACGCATATTTTGCCTACATGATGTCACCATGTAGGGACCGGAGCTACTCTTGATCCTTCTCTCCATCCACGTGGCTAGTACGGTGCTTATCCGAGTTTGTTGGTGAGTCCTCAATAATTTGAGGGCTATGCTATGTTTCCTACTCCTATGTTTTGAGACTTTAGCTTGCAATTGTATTTTGACTATGAGGGGAGCCGGTAGTATGTCATGGCCCCCGTCCTATCTATGTATGTAGAGGTGTGCGTTGGACAAGTATTTTGTAAATGAGCTTGGCTCTTATTCTATGATGTTATTTTGAAATGGTTTGCCCTTAGTCCCTATTTCCCGTTATTTAATGTTGAATGTACTTCCGCGACCGATGAAGTGTGATGACAAGTTTGAGAGGCTTGTTTGGGGTTCCTTCGGGTTCCTCATTCGCCATGTCACGTCTAGGCCCTAGGCTTGGGTCGTGACAGCAGACCAAAGTAAATTTTTTCTGATGTGGAAGTTCAGACTGTGCTGCAACCACATAGCATACTCAGATAAAACCTTGGCTCTGATACCAGTTTGTTGGGAAAACACGGATAAACACAAAAAATATATGGTCAAAATGATGGAAATCAAATGGGAAAATAATGACACCAAGAATTTTACGTGAAAACCCTTCTAAATAAGGGAAAAACCACAGGCCAAGAGGAGCAACTGATATCAATGTAGTAAGGAATTTTACATCGTGTAGTCACGAATACAATACTCAAAGTGACTACTACACACTAAAAAAGAATAACACTTTTTTGGTTTTCACCTTACTAAAATATCGCTCACACTCTATTTTTCTTCACAGACTATTTTTCTTGTATAGTCTATGGAATACCTCACTTTGCTCTCAAAATGGTTTTTTCTCTCTAATTTGGTGTGTTCTACAAATGAGCAAAGGGCTCTCTATTTATAGGAGAAATCTACTCCTAATTATGTCACCAATGACATCATAAAAATACCAAAGTTTCAAACTTTGCAACTATGTAGTTATCTTGGTAAGAATTAGTTGGTATGTAGTTGTACCAACTTAAGACTTTAACAAAAATGGGGCTGGAACCCCACAATTGTATAGTAACCAATGGTCTTGCAAGTTTTCCACCTCTCTTCGGCTATAAATAAAGAGATTTTCAAAATAAATGTAGTAGGTCTTTCTTCAAAACAAGTAAAGGCAAGTTGGAAAATTGGTTGAATAATTGCAGACTATTCCCTAGAAAAATACTTATTAAAAGGACATATTTACTTATCAACGCGAATGAGTTTACATGGTCGGACATTCACAAAAAACTTCACTTTTCAACCTTTGTTATAAGAGTTTGCACTTGTTTGGAGCATAGGATTACAAGCTTGAGAAATTGTTCTTTCCATTTTGGAAATGAGAGTGCTCTACTGCTAAATGCAGAGGGGGTCTGTGGAAATAAGCTTATGTGATAATATTTTATTGACTCAAGTCCAAATGTTGAGAAGGTTAAACTCGGTCTTGCTGTTAGCGGAGTTATCCTTGTCATGGAAGGTTAAACTCGGTCTTGCTGTTAGCGGGGTTAACCTTGTCATGGAAGAGCATCTGGATGTCACTCATGAAGCCGATCCAATTGGAGCCGATTTAATTGGAGGTAAGCATAATAGTAATTCTGAAATGTGTTGGATGGTTGTTATGTATCAGATTTTTCCTAATTTTGTCCGTACTTGTTTTTGTATCATTGTATTTTTTGGCTTTAGTTGCCAATGGAATGGAACAACCGGAGGACATCCAAAATTTGATTGTGATGCCTAGTTGTAAATAATTTCTAAAATGTGTTCAAAATTTTAAAATTTGAATGCGATGCCTAGTAGTAAATAAATTCTAAAATGTGTTATATGGTTGTTAGGGATTTACAGTTTTTTCAATCGATTTTCATGTGATCATAATTTCTTATTTCAGGTGTCAATCAAATAGAACAACAAGATGTCCAAAATATGGATAATGGTTTTGATCCTAACTTTTTGGAGGATATCTTTCTGTTAGATGTTGCTCATGGTAACTATGTAGTGGAAAGTCCGCTTATAGAACGACAAAGTGTTGTTCAAGGCCCTTTACCAGAAGCGGAACTGATTGTTGAAAATGAAGAAGAGGCCCCAACTCTAGCCCATGAATATGAAGAAGAGGCCCCAGCCCATAAATATAAAGAAGAGGCCCCAGCTCCAGCCCATGAAGAAGAAAAAGTCCCTGATTACATTGACGCTGCCTTCCCTAACATAGAATTCAGGTTTGTAGCTAAAAAATGGTTGATCGATTCTGATATACGTAAAAATCGTCTTTTATTACCGAGTGGTGATTTCCGCAAGTTGGAGACCACCTTTGGGCAGGATTCGTTAATAGAATTGACTATATATGATTTGGCTGGTCGGTCATTTCCAGTGTCAATGAAGAATCAACTGTATGGTGAAAGCGGAGGCGGGGATGTGAACACCCAAAGCTCTCACCAGTGGGTGGCCTAACTTCGTTAGTATGAATAAACTCAGAGCTGGATATTTAGTACAACTTTGAAGCTTCAAAATTGATGGTAGCACGTGCCTTCTAATTGCTTTTGTTCAACACTAATTTCTATTTGGAACATGTGGTTTGTAGTTAACTGTACATGAACATCTTTTATTTTCGTAGAAATAACAAAATAAGTTTGGATTACTTCATTCTTTGCAAGGTTTATAAAATTTTCAAAGGTCAGATGCTAAACTATGTATATCTTGAAGAGCTGATGATCTTGAATGCATTTATGACTCTTCAAAGCCTCTTGCAAAGGATAAGGTTTATCATAAGAGCTACTTACTTTTTTACTCATCTATTCATATGCCATCTGACTGCTACTGTGCCTCTTTCAGGTAGAATTTCAACACAAGTAATAGTAACAAATAGGCTAATGTAACTATTACATTACAACAGAAAGTCACCCGACCCAGATTCATCCCAATAGTTCAGATGGGTTCTTATAGAGCAACATCAACCAAATTATAACCAATTAAAGCACCTCATTCTCTTTTTTCTTTATTTTACCAAATGTTTTTTCTTTTCATTTGACAAACAAAGTAGACATAAAACTAAAATGACTAGTGTAACACACCATTTTTTCAAAAACTCTTTGATATTTTTTGTGACCATATCAACAACAAGTATGTATATTCAGAAATGGATATGTTTCAATTTATTTTTATAACCAGAAATCAAGCATTAAACAAGACATTCCAAGTTCCCTTTTTCAGAGCAATAGGAATACTTCAGTGGGGGTTTGTAACTGATCAAGTAAAGAAGAAGTTGGAATCAAATTATTGGGTAAACTATTAGTTGGATGTGTAACAATCTCAAGTTGCGTTGGTGAGTATCAGAAACATCTGCATAAGATGCAATTTATAAATTACAGAATTTCAATACATATGAGAGATATGGAGAGGTGATTAGAGATTACATGGCTTAACTGCAGCTTCAAAGGATATATATATATATATATATATATATATATATATATATATACGCCCCTAGATTGAAAGATATGCATGTCGGGGATTAGGGTACAAGGTTAGTAGGTAATCGAGCACTGTCTAGTTCCCTTTATTAGTTTTATTTGTATTACTCTTCTGCTATCTTATTCTTCGATCTCGGTATTATATGTTGTTTCCTTTGCTTCAATTATCGTATTAGTTGTCGTTGCTACTATTATCTTCTTCAGATTCTTAGCTACAATATTTGTTTTACATACTTGATCCTTTTTTTGATATGCTTTACTTGAGACGAGGGTTTATCAAAAACAAACTCTCCATCTTCACAAAGTAGGGGTAAGGCTGCGAACACACCACCCTCCCTAGACCTCACTTGTGGGATTATACTGGATTTTTTGTTGTTGTTGCAATATATATGGGATATTGTGAGCATTGAACCTTTTTACCCTTTCCTTTACTAAACAAGAAGTTTATATTGCCTCACAAAAGAGTAATGGAGCCTCTACAACATCACAACATTCATTCAATGCTTATTAACTGCATCTTCTTGGACACTGGAGCCATGGTCTCTAGCTTAGATACATTGTTTAATCCAACACTTTAGCGGAATTAGTGGGACAGTACTCGGCCATACGCCTCTCCTGGCCAAGTACTCAAATAAATATGACTTCTAATTCTACTGTTTATTTAGATAGTTAATTAGATTTTAGTTTAGTGTAGGGTAAAATAGTAATTTAACTTTGCATTTTAAAGTTTCACGTTGCACGTTTATTCTATATTACTGAATAAATTTTCATGAGTTTTTTAAAAAATAAAAAAGAAGAAGAAAGCAGAACATTTAAAAAAAATAATTTTGAGGTTAGTAGATCTTGATAGTTTGATGATACAATCGTGATATATATAATACCTTAATTTAAATACGAATACATACCTAAATATGTATCTATATATATAAAGATTTGCATATAATTAAAATATTTATCTCATAAAAATTAGTAATTAAATAAAAAATTAAAGTTAAACCAATACAACCTTCAACCCAGCGTCATTATAAATCATATGAACTTTTCATCGACTAAAATACATATATATATTTTTTAAAATTAAATAAATTAAACAAAAGGGAAATAATTATATAATTATAATTATTTTGAAGCAAACTTCCTTACAATCTTAATCACGTAAATAACATTGTAAGTAAAATCATTCTTATGTCTTGAGCATCAACAAAATAACTCGTGATAATTCTTTGACTCATGAGAGGTTCAATAAATTTTGAAAAAGATATTCAGAAGCATATATCTGCATCACAAGAGAAACTGTTAAGAAAAATAAAAAAATTTAGACTACTTCACATTAGCTTCACATTTTGGAACATTACATACTATTGTACTTATTAAGCAAAAATAAAAAAAAGCACTTATCGTATCACCAAAAATTTCTCCCTCGAGTACTCGAGGTTCTGGAATTTATCCTCTTAGGATAGATAGATTTACTTCAGCAGAATAGTTGTACCTCAAATTCCACTTATCTTCAAACTCACTCAACTATAATAAATCACACAATTTTTTTTTGAAGTGTAAGAAGAAGAAGAGTAGAATATTAGAATTTTTTGTGGTTGAAAAATTAGAGGAAATCCCTCTATTTATAGCGGATAGTATGAACATGTGCTTATTGTGACTTATTTGAAAAGTCACGATCCTTCGAAAAAGTAACAATCCGTTGGAATAATCACAACTCATCTGGAAAGTGATAATCCTTTGAAAAGTTACAACTTATCGAAAATTTCACATCCTTTTAGTAAAATTACCATTTATCAGTAAAGTCACAATCCTTTGAAAAAGTCACGACTCATCAAAACAGTCACAATTCTTCGAAAAAGTCCCAACCTTTCAAAAGAACATATGCTATTAAAATAGATATAGATGAGTTTTAAGTAGGGGTATTATAGAAATTTAACATTCAAGTTAGGAAGTATATATACAAAAGATGGATAGATATAAAACCGAATTGAACCAAACCAACACACCCTTAATTTTGGGTACCTTTTTGTTGTAACATGGATTTTCATGTATATATATTAAAAAAACTTAATTCAAAAGGTGCTTTTCCTAACACCGACCCGGTTCTAATATTTATGGCCCAGCCCGCACTCACCGACCCGTACCCATTTATATGTTCAAAAACCCTTTAAGTGAAAAGAAATTAGGGTTTTTCTCATTCTCTCAATCTCTTTCTCTGTCCTACCGTAGCCATGGTTAGTTCTCTAAGCCGTACAACAAATTCACCTTCATCAATCTTATGATTTTGCAAGTTTTTACGATTAGCTTGAGCATTATTATATACTGATGTTTTTTAAATGATTTTTTTTGTGATGTGAAAATTGGCGAACAACAGCCTCAGGGAGATTACATAGAGTTGCACAGGAAGAGATTTGGGCGTCGCCCTGATCACTTCGAGCGTAAACGTAAGAAGGATGCTCGTGAAGTTCACAAGCGATCCCAAATTGCCCAAAAGGTTCGTTCTTTTTCGAAATAACTCAACATCTTTTCATTTTTCTGTTTCAGTTTTCTTATATGCTGTATTACATGAAATTTGAGCTGAAGTTTTTTTTTTTTGTGCTCAAAACAGGCTTTGGGTATCAAGGGTAAGATGTTTGCTAAGAAGCGGTATGCTGAGAAGGCCCAAATGAAGAAAACGTGAGTTTTTAATTGTGTAATTACTATTTTAGGCATGTTGGTTTGGACCTTGTACAAAGTGATTTTTATTATGTTTGTGATCTTGTTGTCCAATGATAGTTGTGAATGACACAGTCAAATGGAGCTGAATGAATATTGATCATTTATAGTGCTGGCCTCGTCTAGTTAGTTTTAGTTAGGGGTTCGGGGTTTGGTTATTGTTTTATCTACATACTTGTCTGATATATTAAATTGATTATCGAGTCTATAGGAACACCAAATTTTTAAAGCGTATGCTCATGCTACTCCATTAAGTAAATTGACTATTCCATAATCTTCTATTTGGATAATCAGAATTAGTTTTGAAGCCCAAATTGAATAGGAAGCATTGTCCATCATTGGTGGCATAGTTCCTCTTTTGTAATATTTCTGAGATTTTGATACGGGTCTTGAGAATAATTAATGCTCCTAGGATTGGTTGTTATTCAGAATTTCAGATTATGGTTGCTTGTTGGGTACTGAAAATATTGGGGCCTACGGAATTGTTCTGTATCATTCGTTTAGTATTTGCTTTTGAGTTGGAAACAGAACCAACTCGTCTTTACGTTACCAGCTTACTTGGTGTTTGTTTGGATCAGTAAAAAAAGTTTCCCACATCTGAAACTTGCGTTGTCGATTCAATTTTAGAGAGTGATGCTTAGTCCATAGCTAAAAATGATATATTTCATGAGTTCTATGATTTTTCTTAGAATATCTTTTTCTTCTAGCTATTTGCGGTTGCTATTCTCTATTAAGGTGCCAGAAGATGGTGGTAGTACGTGCACACTTTTGGTTTAGAACTTTAGATTTTATCTGTGTGTGGGTGTGGAAGTGTGACTAAAGGTTGGATATGTATTGGTGGAACCTTAACTCAGGAGCAGACAATTGCATGTCTGTTGACCTGTGTGATTAAAGTTACTGAAGGATAGTGTGAAGGATCTACACATAATCATCATTTTCTAAGATCAAGTGGATTCTGCTAATCTGTTGTGGATTGCTTTAGTAAATCACACAACTGAGCATTTTCTTATACCTTGAGGTCTCAACCTACATGCTCTTTAGCGTGGGATTTTGAGTCTTGCTTCTCTTTGGAATGATGGCCTGATAGGTGATGAAGTAAATCATTGGTTCACATCCAGCTAACTTATACATCGGCTGAAGTACAATTCATTCCATCTTTAGGTAGTTTTTGACAAGTTGAATCCCTTTACTACTACTAATTGTCTCCACTTAAAGGTTATTTAAGTGTTAAACATAGTTTCTCTAGCATTTTGCAGTTGTCCATTGAAATAATTTGACTTCTATCTTCTAATGAGGTTAGTTTTGATGTCACTTAGATTCTGGTAGGTGTAATTGTTAGACAATTAATTCAGAGAACGGTATAATCTATATAGATTTACGCCGTATAGTAAAAAAAGAAGATAAGAATTAGGAAGTTTCAGTTTTACAGCGAAGTCACATCTTCATCTGACTATTGTTGTTGGAATCTATGGTCGATGCTATATATGGCGGGTCAAATTTTCTTAACTTCTCATAGAATACTTAGTGCATTTATTTGGTCCTTATGGATGAGGCATGTGATGAACTGATGATTCTTTAGTCACCAAAGATTTTGCCCATTCTTAAGTGATTTCTTTTTGATATTTCCGATATTCTATCCAATTCACATTTTACTTCGTTTGCCTGGAATAGATTGGCTATGCATGAAGAGTCATCATCCCGACGCAAGGTTGATGATGATGTGCATGAGGGTGCTGTCCCTGCATATCTGATGGATCGTGAGACTACCACAAGAGCCAAGGCATGTTGAGTTTGATGCAGTGTTGAACTTGTTGTTTGTTGTTCAATTGGTGGTACAATGACCATAGACTGATTATTCTGTTTTTTAATTTTATACCTTCTATGTAGATTCTTAGCAACACAATAAAGCAAAAGAGGAAAGAGAAAGCTGGAAAATGGGAGGTGCCTCTACCTAAGGTAAATTCATCCCTTCATTAATGAAATATTTTACCTTGTCCAAACAAAAAGAAGGTAAAATTTGAATAACATGGTAGTTTTTGTCCGTGCACTACTTGTTTCAATACTATCTCTTTCTGCCTGTCTGCTGGTTCTTCACTCTTGTTCGGTGTGCACATAATTCTTGCTAAATATGTTTGTGTGTGATTGAAGGGTCTGTCGTTTACTTCTGTTTCTGAAATATTGACATCACTCCCGTGTCTCTCTGTTTGACTGGTCACAATTAGAGATACTTCACACTTCAGTTTGTGCTCTTAAGATTGAACTCGTGGATCTAGGGATGATTATTATTTGTTGTCTTAGATAGGTACAGAAATTTCTCTGTAAATAGATGACCCACAAAGGGTTGCCATTCCAATATCATATGAGCATCACTGTTCCTTTTGTGTAAATGTCTATGATCTCTTTTCGTTTACGGAAATTGCTTTCTAATAAAGATACTTCACCTTACAGGTTAGGCCTGTGGCTGAGGATGAGATGTTCAGAGTGATAAGATCTGGCAAAAGGAAGAGTAAGTATCTTCAATTACCTAATTTCTTTTTCTGTTGGTTAGCCTATATCTACAAGTTCTTAATTTCAGCTCCTTATGCTTGTCCTTTGTTGTATTGTTTGTTGCCTTTGGGATCGTTAAGAGTGATTTTTTTGACCATTTTGATTTGTCTGATCTTTGCAGCCAAGCAGTGGAAGAGAATGGTTACAAAAGCCACCTTTGTCGGAGCAGGGTTTACCAGGAAACCTCCAAAGTATGAGCGGTTCATCCGCCCATCTGGCTTACGGTTTACTAAAGCCCACGTGACACACCCTGAACTTAAATGTACGTTCAATCTTGAGATCATTGGGGTGAAGAAGAATCCTAATGGTCCAATGTATACTTCTCTAGGTGTTATAACCAAGGGAACCATCATTGAGGTAATCTTTCTGTTTCAAGACTGCACCCAAGTTTATCTAATTTAGTTTGCATTCACTAATCGTCTTGCTATAAAATCCAGGTTAATGTCAGTGAACTTGGTCTTGTCACTCCTGCTGGGAAAGTTGTATGGGGTAAGATGTGCTTTACTTAGACGTAACACTTCTGGGATTCTTTTGTCTTTCAAATTCTGATCATTCATTTTTTTGTGGATGGTTTTATGCCAGGTAAATATGCTCAAGTGATGAATAATCCTGAAAATGATGGTTGCATCAATGGAGTTCTCCTAGTGTAGTTTTAACAGAGAAGAAACTGCACCCTTTTTGTTTGAATCGAGTGCATAGCTATATGTATCTCTTCGGTACTGCTCGACTCTGGTTGTGACAGAGTTGTAGAACAGGAGAGGCAAAATGAAGTAGTGATTTGTTGGAACTTGCAACTGTACCGATGATATCAGTCTTTGTTTATTGTTATGCTGTTGACTTCCATGTTTATTGAATTCCTTGTGGTGGAACGTAGCATGTAGATTCATTTACCAGGAAAAATTAAATCAGCATTAAGTTATTCATCAGAAATGTCCCAAAACCTTTTTGTTGCAATCATCAGTAAATCCTTCCGTTGATCAACAATTTTAACTTTTAAGCATGTAGTATATCATATTTTGTAATCGTAGCAATTCATGGCTATTGCAAAAGTCAAGGTTTACCAATTTCCTATTTATATTGTTTGTACTTATTTAACCACACCCAATCAAGAAAACAAATGAGTATATCGCGGCTTAAAAATCAGTCAGTTTCGGCTGGCAAACTTTAGAAAGAAAACATATTACTTGCTGCAAAATATTTATGTAACATCAATTGAACATATAAAAGTGAATGAAAATGTATTTATGTTTCATCGAGTAGATAAATAAAAGTGAACGAAGGTGAAGGAAGGGAGTATATGAAGCTGTATCACAGTTAAAATGGTAGTATCATTTATTTTATTAAAAAAAATCCTCCTCCTTTGCCCTTTCAAAAGTGGAAAAGAAAAAAAGAAAAGAAACTGGTTTCTACTTTGGCGGGAGTCAATTACCTCTATAAATATGTCTCCATAAACAGACTTTCCCCTCGCAAATCTTTCTTCCAGCGAAAGCTGCTAGATACAGATTAGGGTTTTTTCTATGATACTCAAAGGGCGAGAAAGTTTAATCAGATTAATAGGTCGGCGTCGGCGATTTCTCCGTCGCTGTTCTCTTATCACTTCATCTGTTCCTCAGGTACCAGTTTTTCGTTTACGCAATATGTCATTCTCTGTTAATATAGATTCACTGTTAAACAATTGCATTCGATGATTTACAGGTTTGTTGTAAAGAAGATAAGATTGAGGCGAACACTGAAAGT
This sequence comes from Solanum commersonii, assembly GCA_029007595.1. Lineage (NCBI taxonomy): Eukaryota > Viridiplantae > Streptophyta > Magnoliopsida > Solanales > Solanaceae > Solanum > Solanum commersonii. The sequence goes on along the minus strand of JAJTWQ010000128.1, from coordinate 318,999 downwards.
GGAAATGGAAATGGAAATGGTGATGAGGAATGGGTTGATTGTCCTGTTTGTGGGACGAAGGTTCGAGGTGAAGAACCTGGTATTAACTCTCATTTAGGTACGTACAAGTTCCTTCTGTTCTTGATGTTAATATTTTATTTTTTTTGAGTAATTTAGGATACTTTCTTCTATATTTAACTTGATAGTAGAGTAAAAATGGTATCTTGTTATGTTTTTATGTGTGTTGTTGCAATTGTGCTTTGGATTTAAGGAAAGTGCTCAAGTTGCTGGAGAAGTTCAGATGGGGGAATTCGGCCAATCCAGTAGTTCTGCTTCAAAATCACTATATGTGTGAAAAAAATCCACAAAGTACAAATGATAAGATTTTGAAACCAGTAAATCAAATGGCTTGTGGTAGAATTTTGAACTCAAACATGTAAAGTTAAAATTTTTGATCTGCTTTTGTGGAGGTATTTGAAATTTTAAATTTCTTGGATTACCAATTTGTCAATTATGGATGAGTTATGAACTTATTTCCAGAATGTTAATGAGTTGAGCTAGGATGGAGAATGCATGTGCTCCTAATGCTACTGAAATTTCATGCTTTCAAAATGTAAAGAATTCATTTTGAAATTGTTGAGTGAGTATTCCTTTTGCAGTGTTTATTTAATCGGCATCACAAAGAAAAATAATTTCAAGAAAGAACATTTAAATTAAGAGAGGAACCTGTTCTCTACTTAGGCATCATGTGAATTCAATAATTTGACATTGCCACTAGACTACTATTTCTCATTTTTTCCCAGTAGACATAAAACCCAATTTTACAAGGTAAAATACAACTGCAAAAAGAGAACCATGGAATTCAGTTCACTTGTTTACCCCTATTCCTTTTGTGAAGTCTACTAAGAAGCTTGTCTTTGTTGCAGCTTTAGCAATAAGTTAATTGTTTTGTTTTTAATCTTTTTAATTGATTTGTTCTTTTATTTGTTTGACTTTTGAGCTATATGTTAACTTACAATGGAACATTATTTTTCAGATAAATGCCTTACTAGAGGAACTAAACGCAAATTGAGTCAGTGCACCCTTTTCCAGTTGAAATTTTGCACACGACCTAAAGCTACAGCCTCATCCATTGATTCAGACTTGACAAGGACAGAGTTTGGTTCAAGTGCAAATGATGGTAATATCCATGCTCTGGCTTCTGAAATGAGAAACTCAGATGTTTCAAAAAATAACGTCCAAGATGAATCCAGTTCATCTTCAGTCTCACTCACTCTGACAACCAGCAGACCCAATATTCTCACAACAAATAGTAGTATCTGTAATAGGGTTGATCGAGCGGAAAACTTAGATGGTCTCCCTGATTTCGATGATGAATGCAAATCTCTGTCTGGTGCAAAGTCGATGCAAATTGTGGGGATAGAGGGTTTTCCTCAACACCAAATAAGTGATGATAGAATTGGCAACTTCACAGGCTCGCCTTTGTCACTTTCTGAAAACAGGACTCCTACATATGTGGAACCTTTGGAAGATGATGATAATTCTAAGATTTTGCTTGATACTTTCATTGTTGGCCGTAAGTTTGCTGATGACACAGAGTTAATTATTGGAGCAATGGTGATGCTTTCAAGAGATTCCGAGAATGTCAAGGATCCAAACGCAATCAAGGTTGATCTTCACTATGGTTATCTTTAATTGTACCTTCTTAAAAATTTTTAGTAACATTGTATCTCAGGACATGTGTAAAAAGAATTGCTCGTATATTCTGGCAGGTTCTAACAAAAGATACTGGTCACAGTAAAGAGCTAGGTTTTATCCCCAGGGAATTGGCACAATATGTATCGCCATTGATTGACCATTTCCAGATGACATTTGAGGTAATAATGCTAGACATTTTGTGGTCATATTCTAAGTTTTTCCATTTCCCATACAAGCTTCATCTTGTCTTACCTTTGCTCTTATTGTATTTAAATATCTAAAAGCATATTTTGTTTGAGTATTTTGAAAGGACAAGTATATATGAACCATTTCAATGTCTGCTGAAGCATTTTCAAAATATTTTGGTTAAAAAGTAGGACTTCTGTGGAGAACTTTTTGTGGCAACACACAAAGAACTTAAAATAATAATAAATAAACTATGATTATTAGATCACTTTGTCTTGTTTTACCCACAATAATTTATTTAGAAACACTGTTCATATTTCCAGTATCAAGCTCGGATAAGGGGTAAGGAATGGGGTAGGCTGGCAACCAACATAAAACTAGTCAATTTCATGCATCCCCAACTTGTTTGGAACTGAGATGTACTTATTGTTGCTGTAAAATAATTTCCAAAACAATATCTATATGGCACTGTAGGTTTTCAATGGTGAAGATTAGATAGTCATAGGACCTATGAAGAGAAAAAGAGGGTATACAGTAACAGGCTAACCAAGGGCTTCAACTTACAAGTACAAGCAAGCTATCTTTATTTCTAAGTTATTTCTTGGTTCTCAGTCGGTTAATAGGAGTTATGCAGTGCCAAGTTGCTCTTGGTAAATATGAATTAATACTATTTGAGGTAGTGGTTCTTGTCAAGTATTTTAATCTCTTCAGCTACTTATTTTTTCCTACTTGTATCTCCACTACTACCTTTTCTTCTTTTCTAAAGTTCTATTGCTGGTGCAAAATTAAACTACTCTGATTTTATTGATTACCTTCATTTCTTGATACTACTAATGCCATGATCTACTTGTAAACTGCATCTGTTCTTAGAATTTTCTACATAGAGTTGGGGTACATACAAAGTGATTTATGGTCTAAAAACCTTACCCCTACTCAACTCAGGGAAGTGTGATCAAAATAGATTTGAAAAAATAAGGCAGAAAAATAGTAAAGATAAACGAAGCTAAAGAAGCAACATATAGTATTAAAATTTGGAGGGTATGATACTACAAGAGTACTAATAAGGAGAAGAGGAGACTAGCCCCTTCCTCTCCTACATTAAGTGCGACCACACTCGACTATCTACTAACCTTTTACCCTAATCCTCGACCACCATTCCTTCCTATCCTACGTTATTATTTCAAACTTTGGGGTTTGGCCCTATGCCACCTAGCTCATGCTGCAACACTTAAGGTGAATTCTTGGTTCACTTCATACAATTTCAACCACCCAAATCAAGTCTCTACATTACCCTAAAAGCTAACTATTCTTTTCCAAAGGCCAAGAGTAAATGAATGACCAAAATCTCAAATTTTGTCTTTGGGCGATTTGGGTAAGCATGAGGAGTCCAACCATTAAATCTTGGTTTAATGGTTATGATTAGCTATAACATGCTTGGGATATTTGGGGTTTTGTAAAAAAATAACATTCTATGTGCCTTATATGGATGGAAGTTGGATGTGAAAATTCCCTTGCAGGTGCCTTGGCTTTTGGAAGAATGAAAAATGATCAAATTTACGAAGTAGGGTCTATATATAAGCACTGGTATTTTATACTGAAGTGTAGTTGTATTTCAGTTCATTCTGTCTGGCACTGAATAAGTGTTCTGCATTCATCTGTAACTGTACATAGATTTGGTCTTGCACACCATTTGGTTCCAGCATAAAAGCCAACTTACAAGTAAAAGTAAATATAAACCGTTTAGCCACTTCAAAATCAGCCACATTTATTTGCTAGTGAGGCTATTGGACCTGTTAAAGGTTGTTCAATAACCTTCCAATACAAGAAATCCTATACGATATAGAAGTAGCATTTTAACGAATTAAGAAAAGCAATGAGAGCTCCAGCTAGCTGTAAATTCTAGTAAATATCTTTGTGTTCTCCCGGCCGTTTGTATTCTGTTCACTATTTACTTGTGTCAATTCAAATTATGGATTTTTGTAAGTATGGACTGATCACTCGCTTACATGGATTCAGGGCCATATAACTTCTATTCCACGGCATCCTCATGCAGTTGTCCCAATTCAGATATATTCCTCTAGCATTGCTTCTTTTGGTGAAAAGGACTCCTCTAGTCTCCAAGAATTTAATTCCTTTAGGAGAAATGCTCTATGTGCTGCTGAATTCTCGAAGACTCGCCCTCCTATCCCTGCAAAATACCAGCATAACCTTCTTTTGTTACTAAAGGAGGTTTTGAAGATCAATGCACATCTTTTTGCTGAAGGCGAGAAGACCTTATTGAGTATGATCGTCTTCATCACTTGGATCATCCCAGATAATCTTTGATAAATTTGCATATATAACTCCGTTTTTATCCTCTGTTGGTACAGAAACTTTTTTATCACTCTCAGATGATAGTCAGAGGCTCTTTGCTCGTCTGTATGCACGTAAAGGTGTTCGACTTCAATAGCTCTTTTGGCTTGCAACTTTAATATTCTAGAGTTGGTTAATTTCTAGATCTTATCCACTTCAGCTTGGTTACTGCCACTTCTTGTAGATGACAAAATCTTTATTTATGGAGTCCAGATGTGCTGCTTGTTTATTAATCATAAGGCCTTTCAATGTCTGCTAAAAGATTGAAACGTGAAACTCAGCTGTGCTTTCCATCTTATTGGAAATGACTTATTGCAGTGTTATTATTTCTTTGTCTTTTCATGATAATGTTTGTGTATTGGTCAGCTTGCCTCAACTATTCTACCGGGTCCCAGCGTCCTTCTATTAGTATAGATTTTGTATAATATTGCTACCAAGACTTGAGACAGATGTGGAAAAATCACCTACCTGCCTTTGCTAAAATTTGAACCTTGGTCACCTTTGGTTCATTCCAGCTTCAGCTACAGCTAGATCACACATGTGGTTCGACTAGTTTCTATTTTCATGATACCATTTTTTTTCCGGCACTACCTTTTCCTGACTGCTACAGACCCATAATGAATAGTCTACCTTATATATGAGACCATGGTAGTAATGAATTGGCTTCTTCTACTTAATGTTACATTCACTGATAATTCGGTTGCTATCCAGAATCGTATTAGAAGGGCGTGGTTTCAAGTTCTTCTATTTGTACAACTAAAGCTTATCATGTTGTGTTTTTCTTCTTTTACTCTGTATTCATGAAAATTTGAATGATTCATTGCTGGATGATTCAAGAAGTTTCTTGATCTTATTAGATTCCTTTTTTTTTTGTCTTAACTTAGGGCCATGGTTTCGGACAGCTAGCATATCATATGCTGAAATATGTGATTATAAAGAAGCTGTTAAGGGTCTTTCTGGTAGACAAATTCTATAATGCTGTGGTAAATTCTATATAGTCTTGCTCTAAGAGAAGCTGAATGCAACATCATTTAAGTCATCCTCTCTTACCTTGCAGAAGCAGAATGTGTTACTTTATTTGAATCAATTGATAAACTACAAATTGGTGACTTGAAGGAGGTATTGGATGTTCTAAATGTTGGTGAACTACGGGACCTCTACAGTCTTAACAAGGTTCTTGTTTCTTTATTATTGTTTTATATGTTCCACATGCCTTGAAGAAAGAAGTGATTCTTTATGGTGAAAAACTTTATGTATTAAAACGAGGTTAATTTTGGAAGAATAAGATCAATTCCTTCTTGAAACCTAGAATACCACTTATTTTGAAACAAAATGAGAAGGCTAAAATACCACCACTTATTTTGGAACTGAGGGAGTAGTACATGGTGGAAATTAGAGCCTGCAGTTTGCTTTATTGGAATATATTACTCTTAACTATGTAACATAAAAGCTATACAGGTTGAAAGATGGACAGTTAAAAGATTGGGAACTAGTAGAATAGTTATTGAGACCAAACATGCGGGGGATTATTCCTTGTAGAAAACCTTGTGAAAATTATTGCAATTTTTTCTTTTTATTTCTATAACATATTAAATTTCCATCCACTCTTTAAGATAATCTATCCCTACTTCAAAGCTTATCTTGATACACATCATTCTCCTTTTGGTAATTATGTCTTGACTTTCATCATTAAGAGAGTTTCTTTTCTGTTACTGTAAGGTGGATGTTTAGTTAACTTGTATGTGACTTGACATTGCCGATTTAATCTCCAAGCAATCAGAGGATTTAATAAATGAAATTCAGTCTTGTTAATGCACTTGCAATATCATTTAATATTTCTTCCTAGTAGACTGTCTTGTGAGTTTAAAGAAGAAGCTATCTTTAGGTCATGAAAGGCTTGGAGCATTATGGAAGGCTCCTTCTAAATTTGACTGATGCCATAGTTAATGCTCCAATAATGAGATTGGCTTCTGATGACTACACAGAAACAGGATACTGTGTGGACAGATACGGGCCATACAATTCTTAGCACTAAAAAAGAATCAAGGAAAATAAATAACTAATCTTCTGCCACCCCAACTTTGGTGGTCAGCTATCACCAAATCTTTTTACTCAGATCTGAACACCCATTTCGGCATCATTTTAATATTGCCTTCTTATTTTTTTTTCCTTCAATTGTGTTCCTTTTCTTGTATGTTGATATCATAATATGTTTATAGAGATTCGTTCATCCTAATTAATAAGACCATTGAAACTACGAGTCTTAAAATTGTAGGAATCACCGCTTTTGTATGTTTTGTGTATTAATTGCTAATAACATGGTCACACTCTACTTACAGCTGATTATCTGGATGATGTATGTTGCCCTTTTAACACTTCATCAAAAAGGACAATAAAAAAAAGGAATATGTTGCCTTACAATAGGGGTTAAGCTTTGTTTTATTTTAAAATATTCTCACAGTTGAAGGGAAAATGTGGTACTTTCATGCCCTTGTCAGAGCTTGTGCTTTGCCTTCAGTCTTCTCTGGATATGTGTTCAGTTGTTAATTTCTGTCTGACTAAGCTTGCTTTGCACAAGGAAGAGACATAAGGAAAGAAGAGTAATTGGCTCAGTGCAATTGAGGGAAGTGAAAAATGTAAGTTAAAAAGAAATAAATAAGTAGATACAGTTAGGGTGGTATAGCAAAAAGTTTCTTTTTGCCTCTCCACCTGCTGTTATCATAGCTGTGCTGCAGGCAACTTGACAGCTGTAAGTTTTTAGTTGTTGCTTTTCTGAGGCGATTCGTTGATTAATTGCATCTAGCATTTTCTTCCAAAGTTTTGCCAAAAAGTAGTTGTAGTCAGATCAGGATCTCTTGGAAGATTAGGGTTAATGATTTTATGTGTCTCTACAACAACATGCCCAGTATAATCCCACTTAGTGGGGTCTGGAGAGGGTAGAGTAGAGTGTATGCCGAGATTACTGCTATTTTCAATAGACACTCCGCCTATTTGATGCGTCTCTGAAGTAAAATATTCTAGATGCTTCCTTAGTTGTTCAATTGCATTCTTCCCTTTGTTTGTGGGACTTCCATGTTCAATGATAATGGCCTTCTGATTGTCTTGTTTGAGTTACATACATCTTTCTTACAAGTGTGTTTTATTTTGAGATTTAGTTCAGTCACATAAGAAGATTGTCTGGAACTCTGATCATGGTACAAGAAAGCAAGATTACGTTGCTCGGCTTCTTGGTGCATATGAAAGTGGTTTATGGTAGGTTATTTTTGATGTTCTTAATCCCGCTGCTGTCACTCTGTACCATACCTTAATACTCTTTCATGTAATTGCTTCAAAATGACATCACTGCAGCCCCAATCTTCAAAGTATGATTCTAGGAAAAACTGGAAGCTGTATCAGGATATCTGCATTGGCTGAATCTGTCTTTTGGCGTGCCGAGGTGATTTTGGAGAAATCTCTATTATGTCGTCTAGCCTTTATATAATAAACATTGTTTGGCATGTACCCTTCTAACTTTTTCTTCCTTCAGAGGCTATTTTTTCTGAATGGAGAGCAGGACCTGTCAGCATTCTTACTTGTTGACTTGGGCATTGTAAAATATCCTGCTTATAACTGCATATTCACAGACCAGATTTTTCCAGACAGAAGTGATCTATTGTCTTATGAGGAGGTATGCTAACTCTTGTGAAAAGATACTTTCTGCCCTTATTAGCTGCTGTCAAAAGAACAAAAACTTTTTCCTTTATTTAGTTTGAATTTAATGCCCTTAGGCCATTGAAGTTGCACAAGTTATGGATGAGTCTCTTGACGAGAACAACAATGAGTTGGTATCAAGATGCATTGAGATTTCTGCCTCTCACGTATCTAGCTTTGTGGAGGAAGATAGATCATCACATTTTGGGTCGATGACTGCATTTTTATCTTGCTTTTCTGCCAGTTGGGTATATTCTAAGGTGATCCTGTTGGGTGTTTCTTTCCTGGAGCATGAACGTAGGTGAGGAGGTCCAACATGCTTGATTAGAAGTTAATTCTCTAATGAATCTTACCTTTTGTGAACTTGCAACTGAGTTCATTCTTTCAAACACTAAAGCAATATTATTATTTTCTTAAATAAAACGCTATGTCAATATTATCACAGATTTTTAACCATTAATTCTCTAATGAATCTTACCTTTTGTGAACAAGTACTCATTTTGTCATCTTACTCACTAGAGTTATGGAGCACATACTCATTTATTTTATTTTCTATTAGGAGAAAGTCCAAATATACTCCCAAGTATTAGAATTATCCTTGAGTATCTCATTAATACATGGCAAAGGTAGGTGTAAAGTTTGGGTACATCTTACCATCTCCAGACCCCACTCGTGGGACTACACCAAGTATGTTGTTTTTATCTCATTTAATCTTCTTTAGTCATTGGAGTGAATCTATGAATCACACTTCTAGAAGGTTACACGTCTTATTGTCTTCATCATGACAAGAGTTGGGTATTCTGAGGACAGCTGTTTGACATTCTTCAACCATTTTTTTCCTTCTATCGTTTGACATTACAGAGTTTAGTCACTGATAAGTGTTGTATGTCAATCAACAAAAGAGGGAAAAGAAAAATGGTAGAGGTAAATCATAGATCTTTATATTGGTATTTTTGAACGTAGATATCATTTAATTGGCCCTTTTTGGGCGATGGATGCCATCTAATTTTCTTTTAAGTTGGAGAATACACTTGTCCCTCATTGATTGTGTAAGGATTACCAAAGGGGTTAGTAATATCTTGGGCTGCTCTGCCCATTGCTTAAGCGTTTGGGTTAGTTCAAAAGCTTTCTCACAGTATCAGAGCAAGCTTTGGTGAATCCTACTTTCTCAATGCTTTCTCTCTTCATATTCTGTTGTTTGGGCTTCTCTTTCAACTCAACCTATGAAGTTGTCTGGGCTTCTCTCTTTTATTTAGCAGCTCCTTGAGACACAAACTTTGCTCCAAGTTCACTTTAGCCCGCTCACCGTCCAGGCAGTCTTTTCATCCAGTTGAACATCTTTTCTACGTCAGGTCAGCTCTTCAATCTTCTCAAAAGGAAAACCCAAAAAAAACAATTCAGTGTTCATTCATGTGTAAACCCAAGAACAGGTTACATGTGTGGGAGGGTGTTAGAGAATACACTTGCCCTTTATTGATTGTGTAGGGTTGCCAAAGAGGTTACAATGTCCGAGGCAGCTCCATCATTGCCTTATATGGTCTTAGGTTGGATTCTCAGATTCTTTCAGAATATTTTACATCAATTCAATTCTTTCTAACAAGTGATTAGATGTTGTTGAACTACTCTCTCTCTCTCTCGCTCTCTCTCTCTACCTTCTATCTTCTTCGATTCCTCTAGCTGCTCAGGCGAGGCACCGACCAGCGCCGGTCAGCGAGCAGCCGCGAAACCTGCCGGCAACCAGGCGACGCCTCCGATCCGGCAAGCGAAGGCGGTGCCGGCTAGAAACTTCGCTCCGACCAGCTCCGACCGGCGAACGGCGAGCCTTTTCCTCTGTTCTCCTTCGCTCCAGCGAGGACGGGAACAACAACCAGGAGCTCCAGCGAGCAACCAACTCTGGCGAAGGCAAGGCAATCTCCGGCGATCTGTTTGTTGCCGGAGACCAATCAGATCTGGCCGGAAAACCGCATCGCCCAAAGACCAGGTTCTATCGGTCCTTTCTTCTCTCCTTCTTGCGCTGAACCTGTCTTTTTTGGGCCCTTTTTGCAGATTTATGTTCTTGCTCTTTACTTTGATTCCTTACTGTTAGCTAATATATTTTTGCTTGGTAGATAAGTACACCAATCTTGCAATAATTTGAAGAACATAGGAGTAGATTTTAAGGTTAATTGATTGTGCATTGTGCATTACACTTTGATTATCTGGATTTTTATTTTTTGGCTGTTTCTGAGTGGCTTTTTAAGTGTATCCCTGTGTAGATTTTGCATTAGATTCAGTATCTTTCTAGTGGATTTGGTTCCTGATGGTGGTATTGAGTCATGTCTTCGGTTGAGGCCGAGGAAGAGGGAAAGTAGGGGTAAGGGGGTTTCGGGTTCCCATAATCTGAGGGTAGGATCATGGAACATAGGTTCGTTGACGGGAAAGTCCATAGAGCTAGTGAAAATTCTCAAGAAGAGAAAGATTAATATAGCTTGTGTCCAAGAGACTAGGTGGGTAGGTGCCAAGGCCCGGGTTGTAGACGGGTTTAAGTTGTGGTACTCAGGGGGCTCAAGGGATAGAAACGGAGTGGGTATTTTAGTGGACGGGGATTTGAGGGAGCAAGTGGTGGAGGTTAGGAGGATCAATGATAGGTTGATGATGGTTAAGCTAGTCATTGGAGGATGTACTTTGAGTGTTATTAGTGCGTATGCACCCTAAGTGGGCTTGGACGAGGAGGCCAAAAAGCTCTTTTATGAGGATTTGGATGAGATAGTTAGAGGGATACCGAACACCGAGAAAATTGTCATTGGTGGAGACTTTAATGGCCATATCGGGGCAACTTCTAATGGCTTTGATGATGTCCATGGAGGCTTTGGTTTTGGGGAAAGGAATGGGGGTGGAACTTCGCTTCTAGATTTTGCTAAAGCTTTTGAGTTGGTGATTGCTAACTCATGCTTTCCGAAGAAGGAGAACCACCTGGTTACCTTTCGTAGCTCGGTAGCTAAGACTCAGATAGACTATTTTCTCCTTAGGAAGGGTGATAGAGGTCTCTGTAAGGACTGCAAGGTTATCCCAAGTGAAAATCTTACTACCCAACACAAGTTTTTGGTGATGGATTACGAAGGCTAAGACGGCAGCTTTCGAACGCTTGTATGACGAGCTGGGGGACAAAGGTGGGGATAAGAAGTTGTATAGGCTCGCAAAAGCAAGAGAGAGGAAGGCTCGCGACTTGGACCAAGTGAAATGTATCAAGGATGAGGAAGGCAAAGTATTGGTGGATGAAATCTCCATCAAGCAGAGGTGGCAAAGATACTTTCACAAACTTTTAAATGAAGAAGGGGGCGGAGACATTGTGTTGAATGATTTGGCGCACTCTGAAGGACTTCAAGACTTTGGGTACTGTAGGTGTTTTAGGATCGAGGAGGTTATATGTGCTATTAGTAGGATGAGCAGGGGAAGAGTGACCGAACCCAATGAGATCCCGGTGGATTTTTGGAAAAGCGCGGACAAGGCAGGTATAGAATGGTTAACCAAGCTGTTTAATGTTATTTTTAAGACAGCCAGAACTGTAACAACTACAGGGGTATCAAATTGCTAAGCCATACGATGAAGATCTGGGAGAGAGTGGTGGAGATGAGGGTGAGAAGAGGGGTGCACATCTTGGAGAACCAGTTTGGATTCATGCTTGGGACGATCGACTACCAAGCCATTCATCTTATGCGAAGACGGGTAGAAAAATATAGAGAAAGGAGGAGAGACCTTCACATGGTGTTCATTGACCTTGAAAAGGCCTATGACAAGATGCGAGGAATGTCCTCGGGAGGTGCTTGGAGGCTAGAGGTGTACCGATGATTTATATTAGGGCGATAAAAGACATGTACGGTGGAGCCAAGACTCGGGTTAGAACGGTTGGAGGAGACTCGGAACATTTCCCAGTTGAGATGGGGCTGCACCAGGGATCTGTTCTTAGCCCTTTTCTATTTGCTTTGGTGATGGATGAGTTGACGTGGTCTATTCAGGAGGAGGTCCCATGGTGTATGTTATTTGCGGATGACATAGTACTGATTGATGAAACGCGGGATAAAGTTAATGCGAGGTTGGAGGTGTGGAGACAAGCGTTGGAGTCCAAAGGGTTCAGGTTGAGTAGGACCAAAACAGAATATTTGAGGTGCAAATTCAGTGATGTGGTGGAAGAGGTAGATGTGGAAGTGAGACTTGCCACACAGATCATTCCTAAGAGAGAAAGTTTTAAGTATCTTGGATCTGTAATTCAAGGAAGTGGTGATATCGATGAGGATGTCACACATCGCATTGGAGTTGCTTGGATGAAATGGAGGCTTACCTCTGGAGTCTTATGTGACAAGAAAATCCCATCTAGACTTAAAGGTAAGTTCTACAGAGTGGTAGTTAGACCGGCCTTGTTGTATGAAGCGGAGTGTTGGCCAGTCAAGAACGTACATGTCCAAAAAATGCATGTCGCGGAGATGAGGATGTTGAGATGGATGTGTGGGCACACTAGGAGCGATAAGATTAGGAACGAGGTTATTCGGGAGAAGGTGGGAGTGGCCTCTGTGGTGGACAAGTTGAGGGAAGCGAGACTGAGATGGTTTGGACATGTGAAGAGACGGGGCGCAGACGCCCCAGTGAGGAGGTGCGAGGGGTTGGTTGTAGAGGGTATGCAGAGGGGTAGAGGTAGGCCTAAGAAGTATTGAGGAGAGGTGATTCGACAGGACTTGGCTCAGCTTCGCATTACCGAGGACATGACTCTAGATAGGAAGGAGTGGAGGTCGCGTATTAAGGTTGAAGGTTAGTAGGGTTAGCGGGTTGTTTTTCCTTGCGAGGGTTTAGGCTGATAGAGTGTGTAGTAGTCCTAGGCTTGCACGTGTGGTTCTTGTCTGTGATACCTATAGCCTTATGTTGTTTACCGAGCTTCCCACAATATTCCACTAATGTTATTATCTCCTTGGTTGATTTTTCACTATCTCTCCTATTGGATGTTATGTTTTATACACTGTTCCCCTCCCCTTCTACTTGGATGTGATTGTACTCGAGCTGAGGGTCTCTCGGAAACAGCCTCTCTACCTCCACGAGGTAGTGGTAAGGTCTGCGTACACTATACCCTCCCCATACCCCACCTAGTGGGATTTCACTGGGTATGTTGTTGTTGTTGTTGTTGTCTTTCTAACAAGTGATAGTCCACCTTTGTGCATGTTTTCTCATTTGATCCGAGTGTTTTTTCTATAAATTGATTGCGGGGCTAGTAAAAGGACTGATTGATGATCTGATGAGGGCCAGTATGGTGAATTGAATTGAGTGAATGGCCTGGGAGGTTGTCTTTATAAGTGGACTTATTCCAGATGGTTTATGAGCCTCTGTGAATATTGTGAAACAGTGCGCAAGTTCATGCTATGACAAAATAAACGGGAATAGAGTTAGGTGGATCATGGATGTATGTACACTCTTCATTGGACATTTTCTTGTAACGGTGGTGATACTGTTCTAAGTGAAGTTTCTTGTGTTTTAAGTATTTTTAGTGGGGATACATTTTCAGGTATAAAGATGCAATCGATTTGCTTAAGCTGCTGTTAGTTAAATTTAAATCTGATCGAAGAAGGGGATATTGGACTCTGAGGCTCTCAATTGATTTGGAGCATGTTGGGTGCCTTGATGAGAGTCTTGAAGTAGCTGAAAAGGGGTTGCTAGATTCTTGGGTTCGCGCTGGCTGTATAGCGGCTCTACAGAGGCGGGTTTTGCGGTTGGGTAAGCCCCCTAGACGTTGGAAAACTCCCAGTTTTTCAAATTCCATCAATAGGAAGATAGTTGAGGTATTTCATTTCATCTCTGATTTGACCATGTTGCACTTCGCCCTTTTTCTTAAGATATGAATATCATACTACAGTTTCAGATTCATCCTCCATAATTTTTTAGGTTCAGGTTCAGGGCAGACCAGTTAGCTGCAAAACAGGGGTGAAGAATGTCTTTTATGGTGAGGATGGAGAACGTTGTGGAGTAGAAGAGCTTGCTCTCGAGTATTATGCTGGAGAAGGAGGATGCTGGCAGGGTGTTCACACTGAGAGTGGGATTTGGTTGACTATTTTCGGGCTTCTAATGTGGGACATTGTATTTGCTGACGTACCAAATGTATTCCGTACCAAATTTCAGGTATTTTCTGCTTGATGTTTTCCATAGACTCTGGTATGGGTGGCCTTGCTATTGTCAGAACTTCCATGCTAAATGGTTGTGCTGATAAGTGATAACTCTGTTGATAATTCAGTTACACAACATGAAGCTATTGTCTTAGCAGATAAACACTAGCTTTGTTTAAGCAATGTGAAAGTTGATGATTATGATTTTCATGGTCTGCCCATTTGTACTAGGTTAATTAAAAGTTCTGCTCAACAGTCATAATAGCATTTGAAAATAGGATCCAACGTGTTCTCGGAAGACACTAATTTTCCTTGTTCATCATATCCCCTTTATTGGCTGATGGTTGTTTACTTTTGTTTTCTTTAATAAACAATTATTTTAGGGGGTATTGCAAAACTAGAAAGCAACAAAAGCAAGGTAGTATGATATCTTGGATCTACAATCACTGTTCAAGCTACTTCAGACAGATCTACAACCATTTACTTGTTTTTCTGTTTGACATTCATGGTGTGCTATTCAGTTTTTTGATCTGCAAGAATTCTTGAGAAATGAAGTCTTTTTCATTTTGCAGACTGCACCTTTGGATCTTGAAACCGATAGCTTTTATGAAGTCAGAAGGGGTCTTATAGAAGGTCTTCTAGATAAAATTGAGCATGGCATGGCGGAAGAGTTGCTTATCATGTCATGGGAATCACATGTGGGAACAGTCTGTAGGGGAGTTAAGTGGGACAAGCATTCTCTGTCTGAGCTCCGAGCAGCAGTTACATGCATCGGAGGTCCTTGTCTTGCATCAATCTGTCGGAATTTGGCTCAAGATTACAGGAGCTGGTCTAGTGGAATGCCCGACTTATTGCTGTGGCGCTTCCATGATAACTACAGAGGTGAAGCGAAACTCGTTGAAGTGAAAGGCCCGAGAGACAGACTTTCTGAACAACAACGTGCATGGTTACTCTTTTTAATGGACTGTGGCTTCAATGTTGAGGTATGCAAAGTGAGTCATTCCCCAATATAGGTAGGGGTGGAATTTGCATGGCAAGCCATCCATCCAATAAGTAGAGTTTGTCAACCATTTACGACACTCCAAGTAGAGATGATACAAGTTAACCTAGATTGAGTGGCATGTAAAGATGGGTACCTCCCATGCCACAATAATTAAATTTGTTAGAGCTTTCATCTTTCTTGTGCCATGGAAAACACAGGTCCCTTATAATGCTTGGCTAAAAATGAATAAGGAATGTTATTGATATTATTATTCATTCCCAGCCTTGACTTATGTTTGTCAAATCTTCTTTGGCTTTGTTTACTATCATTGTTAGCTGTAAAAATCTGTTAATCGCAGAACAAAAACTATTTGTTTAAGGGGCAAAAACAAATGCAAAACTAACAATTGTCTTTTGCACCATGAAAACAATATGCAAAGTGAAATTAAAATGTATAGATGAATAATCACTTTGTGTTGCAGGCTCTCAAACAAGAGGCCACCAATTGCAAATATTAGGTAAGAGCTATGGATAAATATTGTCCATAATTTGACAGTCTTCATCTTTCTACACTGATGTCAAGAAAACCATTAGCATAATACCAATCAAACTAACATAAAAGCTGAGGTTTACAGAATGATGTTGGCTGGTACAGTATATTCATTTTGTGTGACAAAACAAGTTTAATATATATAAAACATAAAGTCTAGCTATATCCATGTAAAAAACCCTTTCATGTTTTAAAATATTTAATTACGCAAGCAAGGAGAATTTTTCATTTTATGTTTTTCCTAAAACAAATGAAGTAGTATATATGTATTCTATTTGGATATGATTCTTTGAGCATCATTTTGGTTAAGTCATCCAAGATATATTTTAAAATAGGAAAAATGAAACCTAAGAAAATTATCATGGAGAATAAGATGATATAAAATCAGATTCTTCTGCAACCATTAGTATATTAAAATTCTTTTTTTCATGACATTGCTTAAACGAGGAAGCTAATGGTACAACATAACTATTTACAACTTTAATAGAGAAAAAACTTATATCATTAACAAAGTAATAATATCTATATGTGAGAGTGCATACACATTGATATCATCGATATATAGAAGAAATAAACATCGTGAGTACCTTTATCCTGTAGGTAACAGACTGTTTTTAATAAATAAATAAAGAAAGAATAATATTTGGTTAATTGAATTTAGTTGTGATAATGGTATAGCACATAAGATGATGAAATTTTGCTTTAGTTAACTTTGATTAATCCCAATTCCTAGTAGGGAATATAATATAAGGTCATGTTAGGCTGCATATGTCACAGAATCAGCTTTTGCAATTCCAATTGGAAAAATTTTCTTCATCCACTACAATCCAATAAATGCACAAATTAAAGGTAAAAAAAAATATCCGCACCTAGTGTTTATTCAAATCGATAAATTCATAAATATATATCTTCATTAAATCAATATTCATACCTAGTTTTATTTAAATCTATAAATGCATAAGTATAGATAATTTATATTTTCACTTAAATCACACGTAATCATGATAAGTTGAATTCATGATTTAATACAGACACTCTATATGCGCAAGTATTAATCAAAATTAAATACCACAAATCTACAAGCGGAACTAACTTGGGATAATAGGGGTTCATTATCCGAATCCTCTTTGCCCGAAACTCACACTTTATATCAAAGCAAAATTATAAATGTCGAATTTTGTGAAACCCATGAGCTCTGCCCACCCACCCACAAGAATCTTCCCACATTTTTGGGAGAATCATCTTATGTCATAGAATCCACTTTGAGAGGATCAAATCAACATGTTTCTTGATTCAATTTTAATTTATTTACTTGTAATACTTTACATAATAACATATATCTCTACGTTACATATATCTCTATGTTACATTATATATATTACAAATAAAGAATATATATATGTTCATCGATAAATGAAAATTCATCAAAGTCAGCTAGAGAAAAGGTATATATAACATACATATATTAGCTAGATTCTCTCTTAGCAACATGCATGCATATTAATTAATTAATTAATTTAAAAAACAGTGAGAGAAATTAAAGTAGATTCTCACAAATAGGAGTTAAAATGAGTTAGCTAGCTTCTACAACTTAACTCTAAATTAAAATCTATAAATATGAGTTGAACTTTGCATGCATATCAATACTCACCATTCTAAGAAGATATACACAATGTGTAACAAGAGTTGCAAGTCCAATGGAAAACAATTATGCCTTGATTCAACTTGTTGTTTGCCTCATCAAGTGACAAGTGAAAATAGCTCCAACAATATTGGAGGAGAAAGCTCCAAGGATTTGGAGAGTTTGGCTTATCATCAACATGTGAAATCCAACACCTCTTTTCTTCATGCTGTTATCAATATGATTGGAATGCTTATAGGTCAGTTGTTTCCTCTCACCTTTTATAATACCTCAAATAGACCATCGTCTAACATTTTCTCATAAGATTTTTAATTTGCTCAAAGAACAGTCTGAAAAAGGTTCATAAATAGCGAGAAAAATAAAAAAAGGTATTTGGCTATTGCTATAACTTCACTAACAAAATTGTTTGCTTTTTTTCTTCTTATATATATAGGTCTTGGACAACTATCAACTCCATATGCTTTAGAAAATGGAGGGTGGATGTCTTCAATAATTCTTATAGGACTTGGAATAATATGTGCTTATACTTCCCATCTTCTTGGAAAATGTCTACAAAAAATTCCCAAATCAAAAGACTATAAAGATATTGGACACCAAGCATTTGGAACAAAAGGGAGAATCATAGTCACATCTTTTATATACTTAGAAATTTTCATGGCCCTTGTTTCTTACACAATTTCTCTACATGACAACTTGTCCATTGTGTTCATAAACACAAATTTAAAATTAAAAGGGATTTTATTTCACTTATCTACTTCACAAATATTAACAACAATTGCTATTCTTATAGCTATTCCTACCCTTTGGTTAAGAAATTTTTCTTCTATTTCTTTTCTTTCAAGTGGGGGAATTTTTATGTCACTTTTAATATTTGTTACTGTGGCATGTACTGCTATTTTTGGTGGTATAAAAGCTAATCATCAAATACCATTTCTTCATTTACAAAATATTCCTTCAATATCTGGACTTTATATTTTCAGCTATGCTGGACATATTGTTTTTCCTAATATCTACACAGCAATGAAAGACCCTTCAAAATTCACCAAGGTATGTAGTATTTATTTTTTTGAACAAGTAGTTGGCTTTCGTTTTCATGCATGATAGTTTTCCCATCTGTCCTGTTGAGAGGTGACACGTGTTCCGTGGAATTAGTTGGGGTGTACGAAAGCTGGCTTGGACACCACCATCATAAAAAAAAAAAAATAATGACTAATTAACCATCGATCATTTTCTCTTTTTGTGTGGCATCACAATTACTTTAAAAAGAAGTTATCAGAATATTTAAACTTATATATATATATATATACTGCCTAATTCTGTTGTACTAATTATTTTTTATTTTTATTGTGTTTGAAGGTATCAATTGTGAGCTTTTCATTAGTGACAACACTATATATATCCTTAGGTTTTATGGGAGCAAAACTCTTTGGTCCACAAGTGAGTTCACAAATAACTCTAAGTATGCCCCATGACCAAATCATCACAAAAATTGCATTATGGGCAACAATACTCACACCAATGACAAAATATGCACTGGAATTTGCACCAATTGCTATTGAGTTAGAAGAAAATTTGCCATCTTCAATGAAATCTAAAGTCAAGATGATGATAAGAGGAATTGTTGGATCAATTTTGTTACTAGTAATCTTGATTTTGGCCCTTAGTGTGCCATATTTTGAACATGTTCTTAGTCTCACTGGCTCATTAGTTGGTGTTGGGATATGTGTCATTTTCCCTTGTGCTTTTTACACTAAGATATTTTGGGGAGAAATTTCGAGGATGAGTTTGATTCTTAACGTTGTTCTCATCGTTATTGGTGGGCTTTTAGGAGTTGTTGGAACTATTTCTTCTTCTAAGTTGTTGGCGAAAAGTCTGAAGAGGGCTCATGACTCGACTTAGAACAATTGTGAAATAAGCTCTTGCTCACGAATATAAGTTCTAGCTAATCAGACTACGTTATCTTCAAGAAATGATTGTATTATAATATCAAGTTGAGGAATCAAAGGAATGTTATTTTGATAAAACAGTGTAATGAATAAGGTATATATTAAGAATCTTATTGATATAACAACTTTCTACTATGTTTCTCGATTGGACTTAAGTTGACATAATACATGGATAGACTTCTTAATTTAGCCTTAACTGACAATTGAACATTCTAACTTTAAAGATGCACATTTAGATATGTCCTCAACGCATTTTTATTGTGTCCGTTCAACAATCATACTTATAAAATAATCATTTAAATACCTTCAAAATTCATGTGTCACCCATTCTCAAAGTTTGACATTTAAGTTATATACATTAGCTATGTAATTTCTTGGTCATACAAATGCAATTTTATACATTAGCCAAGCAGAATATTTTATTTTAAAAGAGAATTTTGTGCATACGTACACGTCAAACCGCGTTGTATTATGTGATTCATATGACTTAGTCAATGGCTGACTTTTAATATTTTATTATTTTATTTTTCTAAAAAGAAATGGTTTATTCATCCTCATTAAGAAATATATAAGAAGAGAAATTTATATAATAGCCATCCCTCAAAATAACAGTCAGAAAATGTATATTTTTATATATTAATATGTGATAAACATATTAAATATATAATATAGAATATATTTAGCTAGTGAATATAACTATTTTAGACGAAGACCAAATGTGTAACTTGCCATTATAAGAAGCTATTTTGTCTATACACAAACCTCAACAGGCATCTCATACATATTATTTTCTGGTTCTTTGCCTTAATTTAGCCTCTGCACCTCTTTGGATTTATCTAAGGTACTCTCACTTTTCTTTTTGATCTTCCAATATAAATTACAATAATCGGATTCATTGATATTCTTGATATTGTACATGTTATAACTTGTAACACATATAGTAATTATACTTGGTTCGATGTGGTAGAGCGGATCCTTGATAATTATGTTGTTGTGGTTGGAATGTGAGGTCTTTCATTGTTCTTTTATTTAGGTACAAAAATATATACAAAGGATGCAGATATTTGTCAAATCACTCACAGGCCAGACCATGACACTAGATGTGGAAACCTTTGACACCATTGATAGTGTGAAAGACAAAATCTATGAAAAAGCAGGGATAAAAGCAGAACATCAGAGGCTAATATTTGGTGGCAAGCAACTAGAAAATGGTACTGTGAAGGATTATGACATCAAAAAAGAGTCCACTCTTCATCTTGTTCTTCGCTTGCTTGGTGCAGCTACATCTTGAATTTTCTTACAGAAAACACTATGATTTTTGTACTTTTTGTTTAAGCTTTTAAGTTGACTCAGAAATGAGTTAGTAATAATTAAGCAGATGAATAAATTACTTGGATATGTATTTGCTTCATCATTGTGTTTACTACTACTTGTCTTCAAATAGTGGTGTGTTAAACAAGTGATATGGTCAAGGATAATTTAATGCTATAAGTATTTTTCTTTAAGGGGTGTGAAAAATCTTAAAAGACAGATAATACGAGCAAAACGAAACATGTCCAAGAGGGAAAGAGGAATAAGGTACATGTTGAAAATCAAGTTATAAGCAAGATTGTTTATCTTTTACAACATTTCCAGAATCTGAGGAATCGAGTGCTTTAACATACTATGGGGGAGTCATCCCATTTTAGAAAGCAAAACTACAAATCGTCAGTCTAAGCTATCTAAGCTAGAACTTAGGGGGAAACCATCTAACAAAAATATTCATATACTCTCACTCATCCACGAATTTTACTACTATGAAAGTGGTTCATGTTCTCGAATAAAAGCTTCATCAAAAGGTACATCTCTGCTAGGGGACCATCGCCCATCACCACCGTATGAGTGCTTAGTATGTGGTCTATGATGTTCTTCCTGATATTTAAGTGTCACCAAATGGATCATCTGTTCTTGGCAACCATCTGTCGTCTCCATGAGACCGTGCTGTGTGTGACTGACGACGTTCTTCTCTGTACATTGAAGTTTCATCAGATGAATGATCAAGACTGGGAGATTTCATGTCATGCCTGTCTCTGCTACTCTTTTGGCGCTTGCGAGAATGTCTGCTTCTGTCCATTGAACTCCTATTTGATGAATGATCATGGCTGGGGGACCTTCTATCACCTCTTTTCCTTCCATGTGTTCTCTGTCTATGAGAGAAATCTTCCTTGTCCATGGACCTCTCCTGTCTTCCAGATGAGCGCTCTCGACTTATTGACCTGTCCTGTCGATGAGAATGGTTGCTTCTTTTATCATGCTTGTGAGAAGAGTCTCTAGCATCCTCCAAGCTTCTTGTTCGCCTGGGTGGTGATGGAGCCTACATGGGGTTAATTCAATTCATCAGAATCACTAAACAGATAAATTTAATTTACGTCCTGTATACCATCATTATCCATACTCCACTTTCGCATTTTAACTTAACCAGTCCTTTCTCCTGAGGATTAAAAGTCACTTGTGTATCAAATAATTTCAGTCAGAAAACTTGACAGCCATGGATAATGGTAAGAGCAAAACTAGAGGAGAGGAAACTATCATAAGCTACAGAAATTAGCTTCAGTTACTGTAAAAGTGTAGAGTGAACATGAACAATACGGTTTTCAAGAGATCACCTATGTTCTTCCCAAAAGGCCAAAACCAAATGTCCAAGAACTGGATTACCTGAAATCGTGACATGTATCTTCCCTCAGGAGGTGGTGGTATACCAAGCCTCTTTAAATCATCCCACGGAATTGGCCGTCTGTTTCCAGAAGAATCCTGAAGTTAGCGAAAAATGCATATACAAAATAGTAGCATGGAAAATAGTGCAATAGGAGAATGTTTTCAAGACAATGCCCTGTAGCAAGCTAAGGCCTTAAGCACTGTTCAGACCTACGGAATGTTCCATCTTTTTATTTATTTTTTCCTCAACAAAACTGTGTTCCCTTCTGTTGAGGCACAACATAATCTTCACAGTCGGAATACCAGTACTTAACGACAGATCAATAAAAAAAAACCAAAAACAACAAAAAAAAATGATAGGAAACAAATTGAGAGACATTGGGATTAATATCTAGGTTTGGTTACTTCATACAAGCAAATAGAAAAGAATAAGCTGGAATATTTTAGTAACATTGACAAGATTTTATTTGAAAAATAAACAAGAGAGTCATCTTTCAAAATCAACTGTGGGCAATTATACTACAAGAGCAATCATGGTTCTATCAACGAATCTGCAAAGTACAGAAAGACAACCTCAAGTAAAGTAATGAAACAAACAATCTCATAACCATAGCAGTCTTTTGACAGGATGAGGGGTTCCAGCCTTCAGGTGAGGAGTAAGAGTTTACTAGTGATGGGCAAAACAAGGAAACAGAATAAAGATGAAGGACCTATGCCCAACTTCATTCCTCCTATTTTCACATGAGGGGAAACAGTAAAAAATTTTGCAAGCTTACCCGTTGAGATTGTAATCCTTTTCCCATTCTCCTTTCCCCACACCCCTCCAAAAAATGGAAGAGAAAGGCCAGCTAAGTTAGTTGATCTGGTATTAGAAGACAGCATTAATCCAGTTTGACATAAAAAAAGCTACCTGTGGGGGATAAATTTATCCTGCCTAATCTAATCCAGTATCCAGCAACAGCCAATCATAAGAATCAGTAGCCAGATAGCGGATTTTATTAGGTTATAAGAAATTTATCCTACATTTGGTAACATTTAAATATCAAACTGGATTATTTGCCAGATACACTACCTGAGAAGGGCTATTGTTTATTTGGGATTACAATCTCACCAGATAAGCTCCCCAAAAAATCCTTTGTTCATCCTCAAGTACAGTGGAGGTAAGAGCAAAAACCTACTCATTACTCTCTTACATCTTTTGTTATATTTTTCCTTTTGAATAGATTCATTACTCTCTTCTGTCTTTCCTCACCTGCTCCCCCTTTTATACTTCCTCTTCTTTAGGACAGGTCACCGGTGAACTGTCACTGAAGCAGGATAAAGTCATAAATCTATTCAAGCCTTCCACATTTCTATCCAGGTTTGGAGGGATAAGATTCCTGAGATATCCCATTTTGTTTTTATATATGTAGGATATCCCCTTTATACCCATCCCTGAGTCCATTATCCAAGGCCCATGGAAGAAAGACATGCAATTATGCTCAACAAAGTGACCTTTACTGACTGTCCACTCAATTACTTGGAGCAATGTTATATGCTTAACGCCTTAACCAGTAAGCCCAAACTAGCAAAGAGTAAAGTCCAAGTCTTTATTAGAAGACTAACTTAACTTCCTCAAAGACCTTATAAAAGCTTTTTCACACAATCCTCCAACTTCATTATTAGGTATGACATTCTTTTCAACAGCCCAAAAGGCATGTTAGTCTATGTGAAACAAGATTAAAGGTTTTTATCTAACCAAATTTTTTGAAGGACTTGGGCAAGACAAGTGGGAAAGGATTCTGACGGAAATCATATCCTTGACCTATTAACTGTATAATGCTTGTAAAAGTGATTTTATTTTCTTTAGCAACTGAGAAATCCCCGAGGGCAAGTGATGCACAGCTCAAACTCAGTGGATAATGGGCCTATCCCTCTAGCATTCTCCACATAATGCTTATTAAACTAAATTAACACCCTTTAACTTCATAAACATGCTTAGCTTTCACAAGTAAAAAGAATCTAATGGATGAAAATGCAAGGACGACTTTAGAGCGTGTAAGAATGTGAGACAATTCTCCAGTTCTCTTTTATCTTAACATGAAGTAAGAATACTTACAGTGGAGCACGAAATGGTCTTTCACGACCTCCAAAACGAAGTTGCCCTGATTCCTTCTTTCCGCCAAGACCACCTCCTGTCAAATAGAATAATCTTGATAATAGGTTTAATAGCAAATCGAAACTTCAAGAAGAAGGATATCAGACTAAAGAAACTAACCTAATCTTCTTGGAATCCAGCCTGACATTAACCTTTGCCTGTTGTAGTCCACTATTATTTCAGAATCATCAATAACCTTATGATGAGCATCCTGCAGTACGTGAATAACAAAAAGAACAAGATAGGCAATGAGTTTGGTAAATGAGAAATTGAACATAGATTAATTTAATTATTTGTGCATTTAAAGGACAATGACTCGTCTTCCTTGTATAAACAGTTGGTATTTAAACAACTGTTAAATCATCGTATCCACACAAATTAGTTAGACATAACAAATCACAGTCTTCAATAACCAGTTCCCAATCCTAGCAACCTCTTTCTCGTGATCAGGAAGGAGTCGAGCTCCAGCAAACCACATTAGATACAGTAGCCAAGCACATTTCCATCCCTTTGGGTATTTCAGCAATTCAGAAGGGAGCATAGAGCTGTTTAGTCTTAAAAATCTTGCACATGTCACACTAAAGAAGGGTTAGCCATAAGTATTTAATGCTGCTATGTCACATAACAGAGCTAACAGCTAGTTCTGAAAGGCTTTTTGATCCTTCATTTTGATACTTAAAATTTCTCTATAGGTTTCTCTAGTACAATTTCTCTACTTATTTTCCCAAGTATCCCCTGTATAGTCCATTAAAACAATGTACAAGCATCACACTATCTCCTGGTTGTGATATGCAGAAAAGATTGGGTAGCACCTAAAAAGATTCACAAAATGAGGAAATAGGTGTCACTATTTTAGTGAGAACATATTACCGTGTATGCTCGTCGCATGTCTCTATCAGTTTCAAATTCAACAAATGCATAACCGCGTGAAGCACCTGTTACTGCAAAAGCAAACAGAATATGAGAGAATTTTACCTCCAAGTTGCTGCCATATCATATGCTCTCAAATCTTCAAAAAGTAATCTTTTCTTTTTGTAATAAGTGTCTATACCAGCATAATGTCAATGATTTCCAATATCCACTAAACCTCACAACACAAAATCTGAAACACCACATAAACAAGTAATTTTGGAAGAAATAGTCATTACCAATGTGTCTAACAATTCTTAAGTTCTTCACCCTTCCATACTTGTTCATTTCCTGCAAATAAACACAACCCAAAATATACATCAAATCAACAACACCAATTAGACAATAAGCAAACAACAAGAACAGCACAAGAGTAACAAAGAAAGGCAAAAAAAAAAAAAAGATACAACCTTTAAACCCAAACTAATACGGAAAAAAACCCAGATAAGTTAACAGCTTCTCAAGTTAAAAAAAAAACAAAGAAAAACACAGAAAATGTTACCTTTTGAAGAGTCTGTTCAGTGGTAAACTGAGACAAATGACCAACAAAGAGAGTAGAATAAGGATCACCAATAGCCTTTGGGTCACCAAAAGGGTCATCTGAAAAATGGGAAAAGAGGTTAAATTGGGAAGAATTAGGGGTGAAAAAACAGAAGGGTTAAAGGTATGAAATCACTAACACAAGCCGGCATTAGAGCAAAGAAGAGCTCTGTAAATGGCGTTATCATGGGGGAGAATGTCAGTGCCATCGATGCTTCCAGCTTGAATTGGATGGTATGATTCTGCATAAAATACTGAATTCAGATTGGCAGTAGACCTCCTTTCCTTCTGCTCTTCTCCAACCATTTTGATGAAACTTCGGCAACCAAATTGACACACAATTGCACTTTTGGGGGATATTTGGAAATTTCAAATAGTTGGTGACTTAATAGTCCACATTGAATTTATCCAATTTTGTCCTCCTCTTTTCCATAATCTCAACTCAAATTTATTTTATTTTATAATATTTTTTTTATATTATAAATAAGTCTTTCCTTTTTTATGTGGTGCATAAAGGATTATGATATATGTAGACAACATAAGGTTATTAAAAAACATAATACATAAATGTGTCATTTGATTTGTCTTATATTATCTAACTTTGGGTGTTCATAAGTAAATATTTAAACTTATTTAAACTTGAACAAATAGGCATATGTGTCCTATGTGATATAATACACGTAAGACGTGAATTGTCATGCAAGATGTCATGTATGACTATGTGTCTACTTATTTAATTTTATGTAAGTTTAAGTATCTACTTCTACACTTCTAAAATTGAAGAACATAAATGTCAATTAATCGAAACCAAATTAAATAGTTATATATTATGTATTATGCAAAAAGAGACTTGAACTCAATAACTAATTTAGAGTTTATTTGAGTTATAAGATGTGATCGAAATATTTAAGGGAAAATTGTGCATTATAGTAAATTATTAATTCAAAATAAATGTTGTAGCTATAGTTTTATTTAATTCCAATTCGTAGCAAACACATTGTCATTCTCACCTCTCTCCCCTAAATCTTGCTCGCTACTCTCAATTCTCTCTCTCGCATCTCTTACTTTTATACAAATGCAAATGTATAAATTGTGTTTGTGTTTGTATAAAGCTAGATGACTATATGTACAAATACAAATACATATCTCTCCGTCCTATACACTTATAATTATACTAATACAAATCTTCCCCTACCTAGTTCTCTTTTGCCTTTCTCTCTCTCGCTTTATATAAACACAAATTATACAAATACGATGTACAATTTGTGTTGGTATAAAACGAGAGAGATTAGATCTACAAATACAAATGTTTTAACTCGATTCAATTATATACAAATTCAAATTTTATGCAGATATACAAACACAATCATTGATACATATATATATTAGTTATATATATATACAATTATCTAACCGATATACATATACAATAACCTCTCTGCCCTCTTTGACTCGCCTCTCTCCTCTCTCCTCTCTCTCCTAATCTTGCTCGCCACTCTAGCCTAACACAAAGAACATATACATACATATACAAACACAATTTTCATAGACACAATCACCCGATTTATACAAATCACCACGATTTTATACAAATTAGATGTTTCATAGCTATAGAGTGCTAATATAATTTTAATGTTTGCTATTCCTAAAATTCACTTATTTTAAATCTTAGAGAGCTTAAAGGGATAAGTCAAAGCATTAATGATGAACTAGTGATGGACTTAATCTATATCTCTTTGTACCGCGAGATATACATGTCTTAAATCAATAAAATAAAAAAATAGAAGAATTTGTTTCAATTGTACTTTTATTCAAAGGAAAACTACATAAGTAATCCCAAAACTAAGGTTGTATTTTTAGTTAAACACCTTATTTTTTCAACTAAGGTTGTATTTTCGATCACTGAGTATTTCATTTGAAATACTCATATAAGGGGAAAAAATTATCATTATTTTAATTTATTTAATCTTTTTCATCTCATTTAAATTTCAAACTCGATACTGAACAGGTAAATAAAAAAAATTCACATTATTCAGAAAAAAACATCAAAACTTTCAAGATTACACACAATCTTAATGCCATTAGGGATCTAACCCCAAAGGCAAAAGTAGTGAAAAAAACATACAACAAAAAAAAACATATATGTATAAGCATCCATATTATTCATACATAAACTCTCATATCTAATCTATAATATTATATTACATTATTATTAACTATATATATGTGAATGCTTTTTTTCTTTTCCTTGCAACATATAGTCTTTGAAAATCTCTAAGGCTGAATTTCATTTTGATGATAGGCTTTTGCTTCTGCAGCTGAGTAACAACATTGGTAGCAATTTCCATATCTATGACCACAACAACCATATTGGCACCCACCGCCCCACCTGCCTCCACCACCACCCCAACCACCACGTCCACCCCAACCGAAGCCAAAACCACCACGTCCTCCTCCCCAGCCGTAACCATCGTCATCATCCACTACAACACCTTCATCTGCAAATATATGAATTAGTTATACGTAGAGACAAACCTAGAATTTTGAATTGTTTAAGTAAAATGATATTTTCTAATGGACACTTATTATTTGAATAATATTTTCTTTCGTACCACGTACGGAATATATGAATTGTTGACACCCAATTTTGGACCTCCACAATATAGATTAATCATTGAGCTTCTTAAATTACGAACGATTTGAAATAATTGACTATATACAATTTAAACTATTTTTCAAGTATTTTAAAATGGTTTTGTCACTTCCTTTTTTTTTTATATATAATTTTTGAAATAATGTATACTTTTGCATAATTATGTACATATTTATTACCTTTCAAAAATTGGCGAAAACCGTTAAAAAAAAAAAAAGATTTGTTCTTTAATTAAATATTTTGTTTATTATGTTAGTTGGTCAATAGTTAATTTTATTTCATTTTTTAGTTAATTAGTTTATAATTAAGTTAATTATTTTTATTTTGTTATGATTAAGAAGCTCATTAATTAATTTATATTAACTCATCTTATTTAAATTTTAATCAAATTCACCAATTAAATTTAATTTGACTAAGTATTACCTTAAACCCATTTGAAACCAAACCTTGGGCCAAAATTCATTCCCAAAACTGACCCAATATCTCTTCTTCAATTTCCAACTCTAGCAGCCCACTACTTTCAACAGAAACCCGGCCCAACCCACTGTCAATACAAAAGAAACCCATCAGCATACAAAATACAACAGCCATACATACTGTACCTGTACGTTTCTTCTTCTTCTTCACGCAAAAAATCAAAATCCAGCGAGCAAATCGCGCTGCAACCCGAAAATCTCGTCCAACTTCCTCTGCAACAGCCGCCCCTTAGTCTTTTCATCCGGGTTTTAGGGGATTTCGTTTGAAATCTTGTACAAAGAACAACTTTTGCCCATCCTTAGGAAGAAAATTTTGAATTTGGGGATTCGATTGGGAATTCCTGTTCTACCCTTACCCTTTCCGTTTTCCCCCTCAAATCAACCATTTTCTTCATCTATTTAAGATCACTTTTCTCTATGTGGTCAGGGGGGAGAAAAAAAAAAGATATAAGAAGTTAGCTAAGTGTTGAGAGGAAGAAAGATATCTAAACCAAAATTTTTTGAAGTTTCTCGGAGTCGTGTTTCGGTGTGAAAATTGTTGCTCATCCCTGCTCGTTCCCGCCTCCAGTCGCTGCTCCGAAAAAAGGTAAAAGTCCTCTTGATTTTGATTCCTTGTTAGTTAATGTTGTGTTTGTGCTTGTTCTTGTTAGTTAAATTTGTTAGTTAATATTATGTTTATGCCTCGTTAGTTAATATTGTTAGGTTTAATTTAATGCAAAGAGTGATACCAAAATCCCAGTTGATTTCATGAGATTTAAGTACCCCGTGCTTAATTTGATTATTCCAGCTCACTTAACAATTTTTTACCGCTATATGAGATCACTCGGGCCATAGAGTCCTCCGTTAGATAACCTATATAATCATCTATGACCTTTATGAATTACGATCATGTCCCGTCCCCTGTAATTTTATGTCAAATAGTTGTGACTTTGTTTGAAAATTTCCTCATTTATCTTGTATTGTGGTTATTTGATTAGTATTCTACATAATGCAATCTTGGCCGTTATTTGTTTTACTTCCATGAGGTTTGTCTCGGTTCCCTTTCAAATGGTTCAAATTCGCAGAGGTTTTGTGAATGGTCACAGATCGATAAGGGCGAGTAATGTATTTTACCTAAGTTCTCTTTGTAATTGTTTATTTATTTCTTCATGTTCCAATATTTTTAAGGCAAAGACGGTTGTCTTATTCACACGGCACTTGATTAAATTGTTTAGTATATATATTAGTCTTAATATGGTCTCTCTTTAAATAATGGTTTATGGCTTTATTTTGAAGAGTTCGATTATCATCTCGGACCGTCACAAATCTAGTTCTTGTTTGTTAAAATGAAGTTCTTAGTTTCTTATTTGATGAATTTATCATTCTCTTTCTTTCATTCTTAAATTTCTAGTCGAAGGCTACGTTGGTATTTCGTTCATTTTTGTCATTAGTTCGAGTTTGGTTTATGTGTAAGGATGCTAGTTTAATTTTGGTCTTAATTTGAGCAAATCTGTAGGATAGATTGATCATCATGGGTGTTAATGTTAGTAGCTCTTTTCTTTTCTCTTGCTCAAATTTGGGTTTGCCTTTCTGTGTAAAAATGCCAAAGTTGGTTTGTTGTGAATTGTTGACTTAGAAGAGTATTGCAGTGATTTGCTAGAACTCCTCATACTCCCTTTTAAATTATTGCCTCTTCATATTCTCAATTGGTTCTTCTTATTGTTTATCCTTTTTTGTTTCTTTCTTTGTGCATGTAATCTCTCCGAATGAGTTCCATTGACTCTAGCTTCGGCCCTGCATCGCTTATCGGGCCCGTAGGCCCAAATTCTCTCCTCTAGTCAGCCATTAATTACTAGCAACGGAACCGACGAACAGGTCCTTAAAGGCAAATGTTGGCTGGAAATTGAAATATTAGCCTCCAAAGGCTCAAAAGCAGGCTGTATACACGTTATATACATTCAATGTACGCTATATGCAGCTGTACACACTCATATACAGATCAAAAACACAAAAATACAAGGCTAATACGAAGTACAGATGTTTGGAAGCAAGAGATACACAAAAAGGGCTGATATACATGCCGATATACACTGATATACATCAGCTGTATACCAAAAACGGGATTGGGTTAAAACCCAAAAAATCCTACGAATTTGGCCCAAGAGAGGCCCAAATTCATTTCTCCCTTACTCGTTAATTATTTAATTGTGATTATTTATTGTTTGTTGTTTAACTCTAACTTTATAAATTTTAATTAACTTAATTAGATTCTCCAAAAGATGAGTTATTTTCTTTGTGTTGGTTAACTTTTGATTTATTATTATTATTATTACTATTTTTAATCTATATTATTAATTAAAAATGTTGGCCAAATTATACATTTTTAAGTTTTTTTTTTTGTTCTAAAAAAAATAAATATAAATAAATAACAACAACAACATATTGTTTAATGTCTCACACTCAAATCACTTTTACTTGTTTAAAAATGATTTAAAGGTCAAAGTATTTTTTTCTCTCAAGTAAACTTGAAATAGAATATAATATATATATATATATATATATATATATATATTTTACTTGGACATTTTCTTAAAAAGGGTTAGTCAAAACTTTGCTTTTATTCTTCAATTAATGTAAAATAATTTTCATACTTTAATTTATTAAATTGGTTGAAATTACTATTGCAAATTGAATTAAAAAAATTCTAATTAATCTAGTTTTATTAATATTTCAATCACTTGTGAGTCAAATGTTCTATTTTGGATCTTTTTTCTCTAAAATATATATATATATATATATATATATATATATATATATATATATATATATATATATATATATATATATATATATATAATGTGTCATTTATTTAATTATTTTTCTTAAAGTTAATCAAATATATTGTAAGTTATTATATTTTTTTTATGCTAAATCATTATTTATTTTTATTTTCCTAAAAAATAGTCAAAAATATATTTTAGTCAAGTCACAGGTCAACCGCGTGTTAGCGGACATTTCGAATGCTTAAACCCTTCTCGAAGTGTAAATTGAACCCCGAACCCTCTTTGGTATTTTCAAATGATTTTTTTCTGTTTAAATCTTTGAAAATTATAAGTTTTCTTAATTTTTTAAAAAAATTAAGTGGCGACTCTTTCTAAGTATTTCTCAAATTGTTTTATACTTAGAACATTTCAAAAAGGTGATTTTTCTGAATACAGTAAAATTACGATGCAACATGAATTAGACAATATATGTTCAGAAATATATGCAAATGGAATAAGAATATTTTTATTAATATTATCTAGCACTTCATAAGGTATACTATAGTCTATACACACCAAGTAAAAAGCTTATAGTATAATATCATATCATGCAAATAGAATGAGTCAATTTTTACAAAGATAATTAGCACTTTATAAAAATATACATTTGTGAGTACGTATGATTTGTAATTAGCACATAATAAACGTCCAACGAGGTCATCTAATCAAGTCAAAATTATCATTACTTGGAATTTTGTATAAGTATACAGGTTTGAGCTATATATTGTGTAGTAATTATCTTATCATCAAAGAATCGTCTTTAAAACGTGGAATTTAATTATGATAAGTAATCTACCACGACACATAAAATGACTCGATGGTATAAAAATATAAAATTTTACCTTTTTTTTCATCTTGAAATGTTTCAATAGCACTTACGTAATAGGATATGATGAGAAGAAGTAAAAGCAAAGGGAGATTACAAGTCGTAATTAGCTTCATTTTTTTTTTTTGGATAAACAAAACTATGTATTGAGAAAGTTGAAATTGTGAGTAACATTTGCTATATTAACCACTTTTTATAGCAATGGAGTAGTAGTAGTAATGTTACTATATGGAGAAAGAACCAAAATTTGCAATAAATGAGTTCAATATTTTCTCTTGCATGTATACATGCCCACATATGCAAATGTTGTTGGCTGTTGAGGATTTTGTATCTTTGCCAAAAAAAATAAAAATCTTATCAAAACAAAGTTTTACTAGCCATTTAAAAAAAAAAAATTTACTAGCTTTATCTTTTTCAAACTTTTTAATTTGGTCGCAATATGCGTACATACATGGCTACTATTTCGTCTGACTTGATATGGGGTATGTTAATTGATGGTCAAACGTTAAATTTTCATTAAAAAAAAATTAAAATTTTGTACCCTTTTTAAATTTCTCTTTATAAACTTCAATGGTTTCTTGAAAAAAGATTAAGCATGATCCCTAACAACTAATTCAAAAAATATTATTTCATTATTTTGATATCCAAATTTATAAGAACATCATCAGAAATTGAGTGCTCTCTTGATATGAGAGTCTTACGTCAAAACAAAGTAAAAAAATGTTCAGTTATGAAAGTCAAACAATGAGGTATGCATAATTAATATCAACTTTGATCGACCAAATTACAAGATATGCTTCAAGGGAATTATACAGGCACAATACTTAAAAAATACCTTTCTAAATTTAACGCATTTTATTTAGATCTCTATTTTCTGGTCTTAATTATCCTTATATATTAATCACTTTTTTATAATCGTTTCTTCCTCAAATAATAACTGATCCTAATTACATCTTATATTTGACTTTTCTATAATAGTTACCCTCTCAAAATAAGAAAATGGTAATTATTAATATTACTCTTCTATTAATTATTTCATTCTCCAATTTGATCACTGTTACATGTTTTTTTTTCCTTTGCTTCAATAATCACATTAGTATTTGGTTGTTGCTATGACTCTCTTTCTTCATTATTTTTACTATATGCTTTATTTGAGCCAATGATCTATTCGAAATAATCTTGCCTCTTTATTTTTATAGAATAGGAATAAAATTGCGTACACACCATCCTCTCTAGATTCCACTTATAAAATTACACTAAATATATTCCTTCGAGAGTATTAGTATTGTTGGATCAGTGAAAAATTCTGATAAGTTTGAATCTTCTCAAAGAATACAAGAGGTTTTTCAATTAGGTAATGCACCTTACTTAAACACAAATGTCTATCAGAATAATGGTTCAAGGACAAATTCAAATGCACAATTATTTATTTGTCCAAATTATATTTCAAAAACTAAACTACAAAAATTGAGTACAAACGTCACTTTTGCTTTCTTTCCGGCTCGAATCCTAATTAAGTCAGATCTCAATATGAATATTAGATAAAAACAAAAAAACAAAACATTGTTTTATATTACTTGACATAAAGTTTAAGAAATATAAGAAGATTTTCAAAATTGATGGTATAGAACAAAGTTTAGATATTTGTGTGGCTATAAATCATTTCATCTAAAGATAAATTAATTTATTTATTTTTAATTATAAAAAATTTAGATGAATATTTTTTTGAGACGGAGTTAAAAAAAAAAGTATGTAGATGTAGTAGATAATTAAGAGGTAAACAAAAGGAATTCACTTTATTCAAAACTTAAGAGAAAACATCAAATTTACAACATACATCACATGCAAACTTGAGTTCTCAAAGCCATTATAGGGATCTAACCCTAATTAAGGCAAAACTAGTGAAACAAAACAAACCCCCCCCCCCACCCACCCCCCCATATATATTTTATATAATAAGCTAATTATTATTATTAGCATCCGTATTATTCCCACATAAACTCTCTCATAATTACTTTATTATTACATTAACGTAACTACGTACATGTGGATGCTTCTTCTTTTCATTTCAACATACTCTTAACTATAAATTAAAACTTTTAAGGTTGAGCTTCATTTTCATTATAGGCTTTTGCTTCTGCAGCTGAGTAACAACATTGGTAGCAATTTCCATATCTACCACGATTACAACATCCATATCGGCAGCCTCCGCCATCGCCACGTCCTCCCCAACGACCACTGCCACGACCTCCCCAACCACCACCTCCACGTCCGCCCCACCCGCCACCACCACCGCCACGTCCTCCCCATCCGTAACCATAATCATCACCATCTCCAGCTTCTTCTGCAAATATATGACACAGAGTCAAAGTTAGAATTTTGAATTTATGAAAAGACAGTTTATTATGTTCTGTATAAATTATTTATGAAAAGAGTATTTGAGAGTTTTTTTTTTTTTTAATCTAGAGAGCTAGTGAAGAATATTTCATCGAAGAGATATATATTTATTAATTAAAGACTAATAATTAATATTGGCAAACTAGATAGTTACGTTGATTTTAAAAAAATAACTTCTTTACATGAAAATATATTAATTACTTCCTTCATTTTAATTTATAATATGTTTGAATTTCGATAATTAAAAAGTTCGAATTAATTACGAGGGGTGCAACATTTCTGGCAACCACGTTTGCTATAACCGCCGCAGCAGCCATAATGACAATGTTCTCCGCCTCCCCAGCCGCCTCGGCCTCCGTGTCCGCCTCCGTTGTACTGGTTGCTGGCTTCTTTCACTTCATTAGCTGCAACAAATTAGATTAAAGAGTAATTAACTTTTTATTTTTTAATTAGCCTACTAATTTATATGTGAACATGAAAT
This sequence comes from Solanum commersonii, assembly GCA_029007595.1. Lineage (NCBI taxonomy): Eukaryota > Viridiplantae > Streptophyta > Magnoliopsida > Solanales > Solanaceae > Solanum > Solanum commersonii. The sequence goes on along the minus strand of JAJTWQ010000128.1, from coordinate 283,939 downwards.
AATAACATTCAAAAGTATTACTATATATTATGCTAATAGAATGAAAATTAAGATTAGCACTTCATAATTAAGGTATACTAAATATATATAGTGAGTATAAGAATTGTTAATGATCACATAATAAATGTCCATCGAGGTATTTTTACCTAGCCATCAATTTAATTAAATATGAGTTTTAGTGATATACATTATTGGCATATATAAAAGATCACTAAAGAATATAGTATATATACATTAATAAGAGTTCTTAAAAAATATGTGAAATTTGTCATTTGTGTCTTGTAAAATAATCATGATAAGTAATATGTTATAACACATAAAATGACTTGATGGTATATGAGAATATAAAGTTAATTCTTACCTTTTTTTTCATCTTGAGATGTTTCAGTAGCAGTTACATAATAGGATATGAGAAGAAGTAAAAGCAAAGGGAGAATATAAGTCCTAAGCTTCATTTTTGGGGTTTAAACAAACAGTAATATGTATTGAGAAAGTTGGAATTGTGAGTAACATTTGCTATGTTAGCCTCTTTTTATAGTAAAACAATAGTAGTACGTAGTAAAGGGTATTATAATGGAGTTATGGAGAGAGGACCAAATATTGTAATAAATGTTTTCAATAATTTCTCTTGTATGCCCACATATGCAAATGTTGTTGGCTGTTGAGGATTTTATGTTGTATCCTTTCTAAAAAATATTTCAAAATATTATCAAAGCTAATTAAATTTTACCATCTCCATCTTGTTCAATCCTTATCAATTTGGTTGCAATATGTGCATGCATATCAATTTTTTTTTTTTTTTTTTTTTTTTTTGGTTTGGTCTGATGACTTGATTTGGGGCTATCACAACTGGGGTAGTTCAATGAAATTAACTGGTGACATGTAAGGGGCGTGATCTAGCGATTAATAAAGCAAACTTGGAACGGCGTCACAAGTTAAAATGTTAGCTAAAACAAACACATTAAGTGATTTCTATTTATTTATTAAAGCATTGACAAGTCCCTCGTGAAATTAATCGATAGAGGTGTGTTCATGTTGATCCAAACACCACGATTGTGAAAAAATAATGATATAAAGCTAAATTTTAATTTATCAAATTATATTTAAAACTTATATTTTTATTCGTAATTTAATTTATTAACTTTTAAAGATTTTGTACCTTTTTTTACTCTACAAACTTCGATGTTTTCTTGAAAAAGATTAAGCCATAGAACTTAACTACTTACAAGGAGTAACAATATATATTGGACCAAGTGCAAAAATTATTTGTTTTCAGAACCCCTATGTAAAGTATAACAATTACAAAGTTTAGTCATCTTACAATTATTTTGCGAGATATATGGGGTGAAGTTAAAATTATAGGTCTGAGCTTTAAATAATAGTTCTTTAAAAATAAATATATTTTAAATAGAGTGAAGACCGAGCAATATCCAATAACTCAATCCTTATGATTTACACTTAAGTCGTTTAAATAGCCCTTAAGAAATCGATTTGGGGTGAAATTCAATATAGATCCAATTTTCATTTCTACATATAATAATCGGGCCCTCAAATTTATAGATATACTAGCTTGGGTCTTCAACTCTCCTATTTTCACAAAAATTACATTCGCCGATCACTTTTTCATAATATAATAGTTATTATCACGAAAATTTAATTTTTACATGTTAATTTTAACTAATTACATAAGCTGAAAAATAAGTCAATATATAAGAAACTCTCACATGAAATGAAGAAAAAAAAATGTTCAGTTATAGCTGATCTCATCTCACTATAAGTCAACTAATGAGGTATGCATATTATCAAAATTTGGCTGACAAAATCAAGGATATGCTTCAAGGGAATTATTATATGCTAAAAATAAATCAGGATAAGAAAAAAAAGGAAATTGAAGATAAAAATATTTCAGTCCAAAAATAATTTCTCCTTAAATTTTAATTTATTTATCTAATTTTAACTTAACACAAAATAAATAAATAAAAACCTTTAAATTTGGTGATCTTGAAGTGAGAAGACGTAGGAATATATCAAAATACTCCTATTAATTTTGAGTACTATTAGGCTACAGTCCAAAACTGAGACGTGGCAGTTACCAGAATTCAACAACGCATACTAGTGAAATTAATTCAAACATATGAAATTCATATATGTTTAACAAGAAATTGATTTGGACAAAATGAAACGGAAGAAGATCATTAACCATCAATTTCTATGATAAAATTTATCTACAATAACACATGAGAATACATGCAATACTATATAACAATTAATCTTGACGTAAATGATAAAGTTGTGTCATGTTACTTATAGCCTGAAAGTCGCGAGTGTGAGCTGTGAAAACAGTTTAACAGAAAAGCAGAATAAGGTTGCATACAATAGACCCTTGTGGTCTGATGTGTTCCCTAGAGCAGCTTAGTGCACCAGGCTGACGATAATATATGCAAGCCGCAACATCTAGATTGCAATTAGTCTAGAAGACAAACTAGACTTGTGTTTTTTTGGTAGAGGGGCGGATCCATTATCCAAGAAGTTATGAACCATACATCAATATACTATTGGGGATTTTTGTTTATAAAAGGAAAGTGAAATATTTTTGTTAAAATATAACAGAGTTAACTAGTGAGAAAACCGAAGTAAACTAGCTTTGGAAGAAAAGAAGCATCACAACCAACAAAACATATAAAAGTTAAAATGGTACTTAATAAGATGATATTAGCAAAGGATTTTAAAGATAAGACAAGAAGAAGTTCAAAATTAAGGATGAAACAAACAAGAAAATATTTTATCCTTATTGATCATAACAAATTAAAAACGGGTTACTCAATGCTAATTAATATAATTATCTTAACTTTGTAATTCCCTCCTTTCACTAAGCCATCAATTGTGGCAAGTCATTTTCTTAGCCTCAACCTTATAATTCCCTTGCAAATCATTCAATTTTTTTGGGAGACATATGACAAGTCCCCAATAAGTCAATAAGTTTTGTGCACTGACAACGTAAAATTACTTGACTATGGGACATGTTGTGGACATAGGGAAGCCGGTGAATTACACAGGGGGGCTCGAGTTCTCGAGCCTAACATACAGAGTGACAAAAAAGATCAAAGATGAAAATGGGAAATGGTTAAGTCAAGAAGTTGACTTGTTGCACCAGATAACAGGTTATGCACCAAAAGGTTGCATTACTGCAGTTATGGGCCCAAGTGGTGCTGGAAAGTCTACACTTTTAGATGGATTGGCTGGAAGAATTGCTAGTGGAAGCCTTAGGGGTAAAGTGTCAATGGGTGGGCTTGATATGAGCCCAAGTTTGATCAAAGGAAGTTCAGCTTACATAATGCAAGATGATAGACTTTTTCCAATGCTTACTGTTTATGAGACATTCATGTTTGCTGCTGATTTTAGATTAGGATCACTCTCTAGGACCGAAAAACAGGAGACGGTTGAGAGGCTGATCGAGCAACTTGGATTGTCTGTAAGTCGACTACAACTCATTCCCTGATTTTATACAATCAAACCTCTTTACAACAGCGATGTTTGTGTGCTGCTATAGCAAAATGCTGTTATGCAGAACATATAACATAATATGAAAAAGTCGATTTCAAAGGAAACTTGGCTGTTATAAGTGAAATGTTGTTATAGAAATGTTTAACTGTATATTCGTCATGTTTCTTGAGAACCAAATATAGCTAAATCTTAATGTATAGATTTATTTAATTTGATCATCGTTCTTGAGGACTCTGGAATTTCTTATGTCTAAACCGTTGTATAGTTATGGTCGTTTATTTGAATGCAGTCGACTAGGAACACTTACATAGGTGATGAAGGGACTCGAGGAGTATCTGGAGGTGAACGTCGTAGGGTGTCAATTGGAGTGGACATTATACATGGACCTTCATTGTTGTTCTTGGATGAGCCTACTTCAGGTCTTGATTCAACTAGTGCTCATAGTGTAATTGAGAAGGTGCACGATATAGCCCGATCTGGAAGCACTGTGATTCTAACAATTCATCAGCCTTCACACCGTATTCAATTGCTTCTTGATCATCTAATCATCCTGGCTCGTGGACAACTCATGTACCAAGGAGCACCGAATGATGTGTCTCATCATCTTGTTAGGATGGGACGAAAAGTGCCAAAGAACGAAAGCTCGATAGAACACCTGATTGATGTAATTCAGCAATATGATCAATCTGAACTTGGAGTAGAAGCAGTAGCTGCATTTGCACTTACTGGTATGAAACCTCCACCAATCGGTGCAGCAGCACACGAGATGTCAGCTTCCACTGTGCTTCCATCACCTGCCCGTCCATCACACCGTGCTAAACATCAGGTCGTGGAGGCACAAGGTCGTGACAAGTCAAGCAAACGTCTTCGTTTGCAAACCCATGCACAAGATGACACAGGATTCGATCACAGTGTTAGGAGTCCCTGGAATACATCTAAGTCCTGGAGTGCCAGCCGTAGTGGTGTCCTACAATCTATAGGCTTTTCACCAGCTAGGCGCAATGATCATAGAAGTCCAAGTGTTATGGGGTAAATACATTCACTTCACTTCTATTAGAGATTAGAATCAAAACTTTTACACACTGATAATCCAAAATGGCACTAATAACATATGAAAATAAGACTGATAACTTACTACAACATGTTAAAATGCTATGATATTGTAAAACAAATTATACTGTCAGTATATATAAGTTAAATCTAACGAACAATATTTGGGATGTTTGTGCAGTTCCTCTCCAGGATGCTATGCCTACTCTACAGAGATCGTTCAAAGTACTCCAACTCCGCATAGTAGTGACTACACTGTTAATGAAAATGACTATTTGACACCCAATGATTTTTCTCATGACATCAATCATTCTTTCCATGATCTTGGGCCAAAGTTTGCGAATTCTTTCTTCTCAGAGACATGGATATTGATGAGACGAAACTTTATAAACATCATGCGTACCCCTGAACTTTTCCTCTCTAGGCTTGTAGTACTATCAGCCATGGGAATTATGATGGCCACTATGTTCCTGCATCCCAAAGAAAACCTTCAAGGGATCACAAATCGCCTCAGTTTCTTCATCTTCACTTGCACCCTCTTTTTCTTTTCGTCCAATGATGCTGTTCCTGCTTTCATTCAAGAACGATTTGTCTTCATCCGCGAGACCTCTCACAATAAGTATAGAGCCTCTTCTTACACAATTGCAGGTCTGATTACTTTTCTTGAACTTATTACTCCATTTTAGCAAGTCTAGTAAACGTCCTCTTAGTAAGTCTTGTGTATATAATTATGTTGCAAGTCTAGTTACTTTTCTTGAACATATTATCCATCAAAAAGTACATATCTTTTGGAATAACTCTACTAGTAAACGTCGTTCTAATAAGTCTTGTGTACATAATAATGTTGCAGGTCTAGTTACTTACCTTCCATTCCTAGCTCTTCAGGCTGCAGTTTATGCAGTGATTGTTTGGTTTGCACTATCACTTAGAGGGCCATTCATCTATTTCTTGGTAATTCTGTTCATGTCACTACTCTCCACAAATTCATTCGTTATATTCGTGAGCTCAGTGGTGCCAAACTACATACTAGGATATGCAGCTGTGATTGCTTTCACTGCGCTGTTTTTCTTGTTCTGTGGCTATTTCTTGAACAGCAATGACATGCCAAATTACTGGAAATGGATGAATTATGTTTCAACAATGACTTATCCATATGAAGGACTTTTGATGAATCAGTATCAAACAAATGAATCATTTGGAAAAGACCCCCTTGGAAGAGATGTTACTGGTTTTGGAATCTTGAAATCACTTAATATTTCACTTGATCCAACCAAGAAGTGGGAAAAAGTATATATTATGTTGGGATGGGCTGTTTTTTACAGAATTCTGTTTTATATTGCGCTTAGATTATTTTCAAATAATCAGAGGAAATGAAATCTGCATGGAGTGCTTCCCCCTAATAGGGTCCTGGCGCGAATCTGAAAAAGTCGGGTTCCAATGCGACTGGAAAAACAAAAAAACAAAAAAAAAGAATCTGTTATGCTAACATACAAACTTCAATTGTATGATTAATAGTATTAATGTATCATCTCTTGTCAAAATATTTTTACAAAGATTCTTTTTGTTTGATATGTTGTCTATATAGTCATACTATAAAAAAAATAAAATTACGTAATTAAACAGAAAATAAAGAACGAAACTAAAACTTGGAAGAATTGGGAGACTCGAACTCATTATTTCATCTCAAGTAAACTAATGTGCTTATTTATTAACTTGATCAATTTTATTCCGTTCAAATTCAGGCAAACCCGGCCCATTATATAAGACTCCTACATAGACTAATGTCCTTCAAAATATGGGAACAATTAATCAACTTGAGAAGAGCTTAACTAATTTTTATTTTTTTTACCCTTCCTAGGAGCTCCCACCCCCTTTTGCTCCCTTGGTGACTCGAACTCACAACCTTCGGGTTGGAAGTGAGGGGTGCTTACCATCCGAGCAACTCCCTCTCGTCAGAGCTTAACTAATTGATTTCCTATAGAACATTTTCCTACAATAGAGCAACTTTCACGTATAGCAAACATAAAAATCATGTTTGTATGTTATAGCTATAATTTGCATAATTGCGCGTCATAGCAAATTTTATGTTTGCTATGGAGTTTTTTATTTGTATAATTCGCTACAAACATCTAATTTTATATAAATTGTTCAGTAAATTCATTTATATATTATAATTTGTATAATAAGATCGTCATTTGTATAATTATAAGTGTATAGGACGAAATATATGTATTTGTATTTGCATATATACTTTTTTCTCGCTTTATACAAATACAAACGCATTTTATACATTTTATACCAAAATGTATAAAATGACTAATTGTATATCGAAAATGGCTAATTGTATACCGAATCAAATGGAAAAAAAATGAATGTTTGCTACGAATTACAATTAAAATAAACTATGGCTATAACATTTAATTTGAATTAATAGTTTGCTTTTCATACAATTTTTCCCTAAAATAAAACTTAATCACAACTCTTTGACTATGGAATTAATCATTTTATTTTGTGGTCTAATTGCATTATACTCCACTAATCTTTTTGTTTAATGATCTAAAACCGTTACAGTTTTAATGATGTCATAGTCTATGTCAGATTGTCATAATTAAACACTTAGTTGACTATAGAAATGATAAGTAATAATTACAAACATACAAATCAAGGAGTTACTAACCATAAAACTACAAACTTTTTCTTACTTTCCATAATATTCGGCATGGACAAACCATCTTTTATTCAATCACAATAATCAGTTCTTTGACCAAGATTTTTTTTTCTCTTCAAATTAAGTATCTTTTGGTAGAGTATATCAAAAAATAAATAAAATGTATGTACTAATTTTGTACATTATTTATCTATAGTACTAGTCATACAAAAGATTTCAACATTAGATCGATTAATGATTAATCACATAACTATCCCTCAAATCTTTGATCATTGAATAAATTTTTTGTTTGAGAGTTAATACAAACATTAGTAATACACTTTATTCATATTATTCTTATATACTCTATCGAACGATCCGATACGACCAAACACATGATAATAATGAGTGTAATGCATAGCGCAAAGAGAAAGTGTTGTGTTTAAAAGGGTGATGTCAGGTAATGGAGCAAAGAACGTAACCGTCCTTCTCAGAGTCCCTATTTTGGATGCATATCATATCAGTTCAGTCTCACGCTTTTTACACCACCTTGCCTGCCTGGCCCCTTCCTTCACACACCATTCATGAGTAGTAGTAGTAGTACTAGTACTGCAAAAAAGAATCAAATTTTCTGATACTACAGATTTCATTTTCAGTTTTCTGCTTCTTTTTTTCTTCAGTCTTGGTGTTTTCAGAAACAGCTCAACTCTGAAAACCCCATCATCAAACAGACCAGCTGCTGCTTCTTCTGAAAAGGTAGTTTTTTTTTTTTTTTTGGTTTCTAAGAACTCCATGTTTTAGTTAGTTTTTGTGGTTATAATTTTTTTGGGGTTGTGTTTTTGCTGCTGATTCTTTCATTACGTCCTTGCCTACATTGTGATTCTGTTTGTTTGTGTAGGTGGGATTTGTTGTTATCTGATTAGTTTCAATGTTGGTTCTTTTTTTGTGTTTTTCTTGAGTGTAAATGATGAGTGTGTGAGTTTTAAGAAATACCCACAAAGTGAATGGAACAGTATATCACACCATTGATGAGTAGTAGTAGATTATTACAAAAGAATCAAATTTTCTGAACTCCTGGTTTCAGATTACAGATTTCATTGTCAGTTTCAGAGTTTTTGGTTTTATGCTCTTTTCTTTTGAGTTTTCAGTTTTCAAAAAGAGACCCCATTAATTGTACGGAACAACAGCTGCTGTTTTTTCTGAAAAGGTAGCGTTTTTTTTATTTCCAAGAACTCCATGTTTTACCTCAGTTTTTGTGTTTTTAATTTTTTTGGAGTGAAAGCAAGCAAAAAAAAAAAAAATTAATAATTCTTGGAGTGATTTTCTGCTAATGCCTATTTGTTCTTTTAGCTCATTTGTGTAGCTGGGTTCTGTTGTATTTGATCAGTTTCAGTGTTTTTGTTATGCTTTTCATGAGTGAATGATGAGTTTGTGAGTTTTCAAAAACACCCATTGACAGCATCTTCTTCTTCTCCTGAAAGGTGGCTTTTTGATTTCAATGTACTCCATTTTTACTACCTTCTCTGTATTTTTAGCTCATTTTTGTTCATGGGTTGTATCTTTTTTTCTTTCCTTTTTTGATTATATGCTGCTGCTTTTCAAAAACTTTCTGATTTGCATTGCCATCTTTTATTGGTTCTTAGTTCATTTTTTGTTAAGTGGTTCTTTTTCTGTTGTACTTTCTTTTTTCTCCTTTTCCATTTATGTGGTTTCTTTCCTTTCTTTTTAGCTTGTAGCTAGGTTGAGAGTAATTTTATATATGTTGAAGAAAGTGATGTTTTTAATTAAGTATTTGCTTTAATTTGGAAAGAAAAAAGAAAGACATAAAGAAGTGTTATGGGGGAGAGTCATTTTTAATCATTTTAGTCACACATAGCGTGTAGATTTACAAAAGTTTTCCTTTTTTTTTCTCTTTTTTTTTTTGTATGGAACCCATTTTTCTGTTTTCCAGTTTTTGCTATTTTTAGCTAAATTTATGCGTGTGAGAATTGTTTTAGGATTTATGACCTTATTAAATTGGGAATATAACGTGCATATCAAATGTTCTTCAGATCTTTCTTGAGCCCAATGCCTAGTTATCTAATACTATACAGTTATCTGGAGGGTCTATTTTTACTCCACAGTTTTGCAAGCATAGATTCCTATTTTCACTGTTGTCTTTTTGTGACTTGTTGATTTAAGAGTAATAGTAACTGATAACCTTATTTTGGCATTTTTGTTGGAATGGAGGGTTTGGTTTGACCATGAATATTGTGAGTATTTGAACTTTTTGTTTTCAAAATGAAAAATAGTATTTGAAAATTGAAATTATATTTGGTCGTGTATACAAATTGGAGTTTTATTTTATTTTAATTTTTGTGAGTAATTTGGAGTGAAAAAAAGTACCATCTTTGCTTAACTCCGGAAAAAAGTTTTTAAAAATCATTGGCCAAATGCACACTTAGCTTTAGTTCTGCTGAAAAATGACAATTTTTTACAGTATAGTAGTTGTTTGTACTTTTTATGACGCATTAATAATAATTTAATTACTGGCTTTAACTAAAGGTTAAACAGGGTAATATATTACAGAAGATCAAACATTACCATGTTTGTGATGGATAAATATTATGGTTAAACACAATATAATGATGTCTTTCAGCCTGCTTTTTTGTACTTTCCAGGCACTGTGAGTACACTGGTCTTGGATATTTACTTCTCATAAATCAATTCTTGACACCATTTCATAATCTCTTAAGAGAATATCTAATAATTTGTTCTATTGTATGACACAAATAGATTTGAAATTTATTCAGTTTTTTTTTTTTTTTGCTTTATTATAGGAGAGTTTCGTGCGGGTGTCTTTGAGTTTAGCAAGTTTCTTGGGTGATTGAGTTGGTACATTTAACTTGTGCACACTGCATTTCATGTAAAAATTAATTAAAGAATGTATTTTCTTCCAGCTTCTTCATGAACTTCAGTCTGTCAAATCTGCATTTTTTTTTTGTTTGCTGATTGTTGTTGATCGAAGAAGCTATTTCCCTGCTATCATGGCTTTACTAAACAAATGAATTAAGGTGTATGTTTGTGTGTAGATTTTTGTTCATCTTGGTATGATGCATATTTGATTTCACTTTATAGCTTTGTTTTTCATCTTATTCATGGAATACCTTGCAGGTCATTGTTTGAAACTACAGTGAACCAGCATAATGACGAACAAAGCTTCAACATGGGAGGCTTGTGTACTAATGATCATTCTTCTCTGCTTTACACAACAACCAGTAGTCACAACTGGCTATTTGGTCAATGACATGGAGTTATTGAAGGCTCTACGAAATTCTCTTGTCCTGAAAAGGGATGTTATTCCCAGTTGGTTTGATACAAAGACTACTCCATGCAATTGGACCGGCATAAAGTGTGAAGGTGAACGTGTCATCCAGATTGACTTTCCATGTACAGGATCACCGCTAAATGTACCATTTCCTGGAAATATTGGAAAATTTAGGTCCCTCAAGCACCTGAACCTCAGCCATTGTGCCCTCACTGGTACTATACCTACAGATGTTTGGAGTCTGGAGAAAATGGAGACACTAGACTTGACTGACAACAGGTTAACTGGCGAGCTGCCTCCAACTATATCTAACCTGAGAAACCTGAGATATCTTGTACTCGACGATAATGGTTTCTCAGGCAGTTTACCATTAACAATTTGTGAGCTAAAGGAGCTCAGGGAACTATCAGTTCATGCGAACTCTTTTACTGGCAATCTCCCTGGTGAGATTGGAAACATGGAGAAGTTGCAGTCTCTTGATTTCAGTTCAAATTTCTTCTCTGGTAATCTACCTTCCAGCCTAGGTAATTTGATGGAGCTTCTATTTGTTGATGCCAGTCAAAACAACTTGACTGGATTGATATTTCCAGAAATTGGAAAACTAGGGATGCTTAGAATTCTCTCTCTCTCATCCAACATGTTGTCTGGATCTATACCTGCAACAATTAGCCATCTGAAGCAGCTGGAGGTACTTGATCTCCAAAACTGCAAATTCACTGGAAGTATTCCTGAAGAGATTTCTGAATTGAGTAATTTGAATTACTTGAATGTAGCACAGAATGAATTTGACGGAGAGCTTCCCTCAAGCATTGGAAAGCTAGAAAATTTACTTTACCTTATTGCTTCAAATGCCGGATTGTCTGGAACAATCCCTTCAGAGTTAGGGAACTGCAAAAGGCTCAAATCAATAAATTTGTCCTTTAACTCATTTTCAGGGGCATTACCTGATGAACTTTCTGAGTTGGATTCACTTAAATCACTTGTGCTCGATTCAAACCGCTTATCAGGCCCCCTGCCTATGTGGATTTCCAACTGGACGCAAGTAGAGTCAATAATGGTGTCAAAGAATTTCCTAAGTGGACCTCTCCCACCACTGTATCTCTCTTTGCTATCTGTTCTTGATGTCAGTGCTAACAGTCTATCTGGTGAGTTGTCTTCAGAGATATGTGGTGCCAAATCATTGAGCGTGCTGGTGTTGTCAGATAACAATTTCACTGGTGACATCCAAAGTACTTTCACGAACTGTTCATGCCTCACAGACTTGGTGTTGTCTGGAAACAATCTCTCAGGTAAACTGCCTTCTTATCTAGGGGAGCTTCAGCTCATTACTCTTGAGCTATCGAAAAACCAATTCTCTGGGATGGTACCAGATGAACTATGGGAGTCAAAAACATTAATGGGGATCTCACTCGGCAACAATATGCTTGAAGGTCCAATTCCAGCGACTATTGCAAAACTTTCAACCCTCCAGAGATTGCAACTTGATAATAATCAGTTTGAAGGAAGCATACCGCGTACCATTGGTAACTTGAAGAACCTTACCAATCTCTCTCTTCATGGTAACAAGTTAACTGGAGGTATTCCATTGGAGCTTTTTGAATGTACAAAGTTGGTATCTCTTGATCTTGGTGCAAACAGTCTTTCAGGTGAAATTCCAAGATCAATAGCTAAGCTGAAATTGCTAGACAATTTGGTTCTGTCTAACAATCAGTTTTCTGGCCCTATACCTGAGGAAATTTGTTCTGGGTTCCAGAATATGCCTTTACCAGACTCTGAGTTCACCCAGCATTATGGCATGCTTGATTTGTCCAACAATGAACTAGCTGGGTCCATCCCACACTCAATTAAGGATTGCATAGTTGTGACAGAACTACTTCTACAGGGAAATAAGCTCACGGGAAGTATTCCTCCTGAAATTTCTCAGCTCGGTAATTTAGCAATGCTTGATCTATCTTTCAATTCCTTGACAGGTCCAGTGTTTCCTCAGTTGTTTCCAATGTCAAGCCTCCAAGGTCTCATACTTTCTCATAACCAGATAAGTGGATCTATTCCTGATAATCTCGACTCTATGATGCCAAGTTTAGTCAAGCTAGACCTTTCAAATAACTGGTTGAGTGGCTCATTGCCGCCTTCTGCATTTAGGCTCAAAAGTTTGACTTACCTGGACATCAGCATGAATTCTTTCTCAGGCTCTCTGTCTTTTAACGTTGGAACCTCCTGCTCTTTGTTGGTCTTAAATGCTAGCAACAACCAACTCTCTGGTGCTCTTGATGATTCTCTCTCTAATCTCACATCCTTGTCCAAGCTAGATCTCCATAACAACTCAATCACAGACAACTTGCCACCATCACTTTCAGCTCTTGCTTCCCTGATATATCTTGACTTATCCAGCAACAGTTTTCAAAAGTCCTTTCCTTGTAGTATTTGTGACATAGAAGGCCTTGTTTTTTCCAATTTCTCTGGCAACAAATTCATTGGCCTATCCCCTGATGCGTGCACTAAGGCTAGGAAATGCATACCAAGTGAACCTGTTCTACCTCCCAGGGAAAACTATCCATCTGCACCAGTTCTAAGCCATGCATCTGTCTTGGGCATTGCCTTGGGTGCATCGATCCTTTCTCTTGTGGTGCTAATTGTAGTTCTCAGATGGAGAATGCTGAGACAAGAAGCTGTACTTGTTGACAGAGGTAAAGGTAAGCAAGGAAAGAAAACTGACCCCACATCTACTGATGAGCTTTTGATTAAGAAGCCAAAGGAGCATCTGAGTATCAACATTGCAACCTTTGAGCAGTCTTTGTTACGGATTAACCCTACAGCTATTCTCTCAGCCACTGAGAACTTCAGCAAGAGTTACATCATTGGTGATGGTGGTTTTGGTACTGTATACAAAGCCAAACTTCCTAAGGGCCAGACCATTGCTGTCAAGAGGCTGAACGGAGGCCACATGCATGGTGATCGCGAGTTCTTTGCTGAAATGGAAACAATTGGTAAAGTAAAACATGAAAATCTGGTGCCATTGCTTGGTTATTGTGTCTTTGCAGATGAGAGGTTCTTGATATATGAATACATGGAGAATGGAAGCCTTGATTTCTGGTTGAGAAACCAAGCAGATGCAGTAGAAGTACTTGACTGGCCAACTCGTTTCAAGATTTGTCTAGGGTCAGCTGTCGGACTTTCCTTTCTACACCATGGTTTTGTTCCACACATCATCCACAGAGACATCAAGTCAAGCAACATACTCCTAGACAAGAACTTTGAACCGCGAGTCTCTGACTTTGGCCTGGCTCGAATAATTAGTGCTTGTGAGAGCCATGTTAGCACAATCCTTGCTGGCACATTCGGGTACATACCTCCCGAGTATGGACAAACCATGACGGCCACAACAAAGGGTGACATCTACAGCTTTGGAGTGGTGATGTTGGAACTGGTAACAGGAAGGGCACCAACAGGACAGGCTGATGTTGAAGGAGGCAATCTTGTTGGCTGGGTGAGATGGATGACTTCAAATGGCAGGGAGATTGAAACATTGGATCCATTTATTTCTGGTTCAGGATTATTGAAGGATCAAATGCTGCGCATTCTTGCCATTGCAAGGTTATGCACCAGCGATGAGCCATGGAAGCGACCATCAATGCTTGAAGTGGTGAAACTGTTGAAGGAGGCAAAGAACAATGGTGCTTGTGGAGTGTGATTGAACATCAAACACATAAACATGACTAGTTTATTACAAGTCACAATGAAAGGAAGGTGTAATAGGATTATAGTACTTCTCTTATGTTATGCAGCTATCTGTTTTATGAGTTTATACAGGTCAGACAGATGTAAGTTATGTTGGAAACAAACTATGTTGTTCCCTTTAATTTGAGATATAGAAGTTTATGCATGTGACTTGTAGATCATAAGCTTTCACTTGGAAGGATTATAGTTTTAATTTCCTCATACAGATGACAAAGCAAGGAAATCATACTCCCTTGATTGCTAATCCCGAAATTAAAAACTCAACAATATAATCCTACATTGCATGTTATGTTTATTTCTTATCCCATAAACCAAATGATGGGTCTAACAATTAATTAATCAATTTTTAGGTTATATTTTTCATATTTTTTATTAATCAATTACTCATTTTTGGGATTTATCGAAATTTTTTTATTAAAATTGTTGAATTTAAGGTTACTTTATTTATTTGTGAATTTTTGGCGTTAATTTTTTTTTATATATATATTTTTCCTATTTTTTATTAGTCAATTACTCATTTTCGAGATTTACTGAATTTTTTTTGTTTAAAACGGGTCGGGTAGTTTATTTAAAAGGGAGGTATATCTAGACCTTTTCGAATAGTTTAGGGGTATATTTGACCTTTTTCCCTTTAATATAAATGTCACATGGTAATGCAAAAATGACGTGGCAATTCCATTTGGCATTTAACGCACATAAGGGCATATCTAGACGAAAAGTTAGACGACGAGGACACGAGTGAGCCAAACTTTAAACGGGAAGTATATTTAGACCTTTTCGAATAGTTTAGGGGCATATTTGACCCTTTTCCCATTAATCAATAGCATAATAATAATAATAATAATAATAATAATAATAATAATAATAATAATAATAATAAAATAAAAATAAAATGGATGTCTCTTGAGATCTTCATACAAGACAAAATGGAGCGTGTTCACGAGATTAGAGTTGGTTTAATTTGTGGGGTCTGCTTAATTATTTGGACAAGTAATCAGCCAAAATTAGGCACCTAACCACTACTACTCTAACCGAAGGAGTACATATAAGAACAATCGTATCATATACTATTGTAAGTGGAAAGCTTCAAAGTAAAAAGTTGAATTATTATTTTGTTCTTATGTTAAATTAAATTTTGATTAATTATTTAATTAAATATAAATATTTTAATTACATAATGGTGTATATATATATATATATATATATATATATATATATATCAAATTATACTATATCCTTCTGTTTAATTTTCTAAAGTATTTAAAGTTAGGGAGAAAGTTTTAATTTATGTAGTCAATGTCTTTCAATTACGTAAGGCAAATGATCAGATTTTTTAAAGTCTGTCTATTACTCCTATTTATTCATGCATCACTTAATTACTGAAGTTGAAAGGTTTTTTCAGTTTTAAATTTTGAATACACTACTTAACTTACATTCAATTACAATGAATATGGTAAATGAAAAGATCACTTTTTTGAACTTTCATATGTCACTTCAACCTTTCTAATTAACTTGAATTACTTTCATCTTCCACATATTATTGAAATGTATAGATATTTAAGACATGTAGCTAGAAAGAAAATAACAACACAAATCAAGAGCACTCAAAAGTACAAGAATTCATATTCCAACCCTTTTTTCTTGGAATGAAAATTTTCTTGGTCTTCTCTATTGCATGAAACTATATGATGGCACACAAAGATTCTAATACATTTGAAAGTGTTATTTTGACATTTAGATGGATGTACAATAAATTCATTGAAAGAGTAAATCACAATTTAGCTATCAATTTTTTCCTTGTTCTTTTCCGTTTTAGTTTTGTTAATTATATAATTATTCCTTCTATATTTAATGACTTGTTTGTTATATTTAGATAATATGTTGGTATATTAATAGAAAAAAAGTAAGGTGGACTACAATTTTGGGATATGTTGTTCATAATATTTTTTATATTTCTTTGATTGTTTGTCATTGTATAAAATTAATTTCATTGTGTATGTTCTTTTTGGCTATATATGATACGATCCTAATGCATAATTTTTCTTTCTGATATGGTGTCCTCTCTTCAATCTTTTTATGTTATATTACATTGTGTGATAAGTTTTCATTGTATTTGTCCATTTTTTTTTCCTACGAAGGTTGTTTTTGGTTGAAGGGTAAAAAAGATTTAAACAACAGAGTATAAAGTTGGATTATCACTTTATCTCTATGTTAAATCAAAATATTATAAAACATTTACTTAATTAAATTTTAAATAGTAATCATTCTATATGCTACACTAAATATTAAAAATCTGAAAATGTTAAGTCAAAAAGTTGAAAGACAAAATATTCATAAAAAAATATTAGGCATTTCTACCCTTTTAAAGACTAAAATAGTTTCATTTTTTAAAATACTTTTCATTATACTAAAAAGTAAATTATTTTATTATGAGACCATTGAGTTAAATCAATAAATAAAGATCATAATGCCCACTAAAGATTAAATGATTATTTTAATCTCTAAGTGTAAATTATTCCTTCATTTTATTGAAGGAATGTTGATTGAAAAGATGGAGGATCTTGCAATGTTTCATTGATAATAATTTAGACAAATTACTTGGTGCAACTTTAATTGCTACTATTATTTGAATAACAATTGCAGTTATTGTATTCTTTCTTTTCATTGTGACAAGGAATAATATATTCATCTTCATAACTTACACTATCTAATTACCCTATTTTTATCCATATAAATTCATCTTTATTTGTTTCATGAGTACTCTAACTAAGGTTATTCTTTTCATTCTATAGTTTAAATAGTGTACCGCTTATATCATTATTGTTCTATTTGATTCATACTTTAACTAAATGAAGAAGACTCTTGAATTATAATTGCTTATGAGAGAAGTGTCAGCAAAAACTCAAAAAAATATATAATGATTTTGTATTTCTTTTTTCATATACATATTGTTATGATTAAAGTCTTAAAAAGGATGTGTATGTTGTTGCATATTTTTTTGTGTTTATTTTTTGTATGTGTTGTCTCTCTATTAAACTTCTTTAATTTGATTTTCTATAAATTTCTGATTGTTCTAAGTGTATTTTTATTTAGGCTAAAATTAATCTTTTGTGACTATATATAATGCAAATTGGCTAATTACTATCTAAAGTTCTAAATTTACAGTTTGTTGATAAATTTTAAACATTAAAATAAGATTCCTCATTTGATGCTTCTTGTCACAATTTTAAAATTTTATTTGAAATTGTTGCATTTTATTATTCGTTAGATGCATGTACATGTAGTTGTTCTAATGAATATATAAAGGCCTAATCCATCGGTGACTCCTTAAAGTTGGCACGAAATTTCATTAAGATACCTTAACTGGACGATGTTCATTTTAAACACCTTATGTTGGCTCCTATTGTGTCATTTTGACATTGTTTGCTTACATGGCTTAGCAAGTGTAATACACTCGTTGACCGCACGTGAAAACCCTATTTAGTCAATTTTTTAATTTTTTCTTCTTCTTTATTTTAAGCCATCATTTTTGCAAACTTAAACATCCAACAATGGTTAATAAATATAGTTACAATAAGATGATGAAAAATATTTTAGAAATTTAAGAATAAACCCATTTCGAGATTTAAGTATTAAATTATTCATGGACAGTGTGTAAGTGCGTGTGTGCCCAGATGTTATGCAAAAAAAGGGATTTGGACAAAAAAAATCAGGGGAGGAACGGGGGTGTCTGCAAGTGGGTAGGTATTTGGAGAAGACAGTGTGGAGTGGGGGCTGGGGGCACGGGGTATTTTTCTGCAAATGGGTAGCAGGGGTGTTTCTGCAAGGTAGGGAGAAATCGTGGGGAACGAGGGGGGGAGGGGGGAGGTATGAGTGGATTTTATTTTATTTTTTGGGGTAAAATTCTATATGTTATTCATTCATTGGTCACTTTTTATTTTTATTCAAAATTCATTATTTAAGAATTGCTTTTGACACAAATGACAAGTGTTGTCATTTAATTTGTCACATTACAGCGAGTGTAACACATACCTCATATAAT
The DNA here is from genome assembly GCA_029007595.1 of Solanum commersonii. Lineage (NCBI taxonomy): Eukaryota > Viridiplantae > Streptophyta > Magnoliopsida > Solanales > Solanaceae > Solanum > Solanum commersonii. The sequence continues at coordinate 265,651 of JAJTWQ010000128.1, read as the reverse complement.
TTTATTGATTGACAAAAAAGTATCAAAATAACACAATTGAACTCTACATGAGGTGTCTAGAATGACCATCGTCCAGTTGAGATGTCCAAGTGAAACTTTGTACCAACTTTAAGGGGTCACCGATGAATTAGGCCTTTTTTTAACATACACGCTATGTCTATAATCTATATATTGGAGGGATCGGAGGAGTTGAACATATTAAATTAAAGTAAACATAATTAACTCCCCTTAAACAAAAATAACTTCGTGCCAAACCAAACCAAACCAAATCATGCCACGACATCAATCGTTCATGCAAGACAAATAGACAAGGCACGTTTTCACGAGCGGAATAGTAGTAGTTGGACCACACAAGAAAGGTGGTTATGTAGAGTTGGTCTGTGGGCTCAACTTGTTTTACTTAGAGAAATGGACACCTAATCAGCCAAAATTAGGCACCACTACTTGCAACTGTTTAACAACCTAACTACTATTCTAACCCACCTATTATTCTCTTCAATTTATTCTAAATTACTAATTAATATAATACTAATAGAGTTACTTGTAATCAGTATGACTCTGTGCATAAAACTTAAACTCTATTCTTATTAATGTGTCTCAATATCTTTTTCTATACATTCAAAATCATTCTATCTTCTTTATAAAGCCATTTGGTCTCTACTTCTAGGCATGAAGGAGAGATCCATGGAGAAGTTTGTTGTGTTTCCATTCTCTTTAGGATGTGTTTCTGAATCAAGTGTTCCAGTGGTCAATACCAACAAAAGCCACAACACAAACAATTCTCAATTAAATCACCTTCCAACAAGTATGTTTTACTTCATTATATTTTGTTTCGTCTTTAATAAAAATTCTGACTCTTCGATTTCTGTGATTTTGTGAAGAAAGACAAGTAGGAGATCAGAGTCCATCAAAAGTGAAAATAAATGGAGTTTTGGTGAGACAACGAATTTCTCAAGGAGTAGACACATTCAAAAGGAATTTCAAAGGTTTCTATCAATTATTTGGTAAGTATTATAGTTTTGTGTACTCATATGTATCATCATATTAGGTAATTTTTGAGTAATTTCTTGATATTTTTTGTTTTGTTGCAGTGTACAAAGAAGAGATTGAAGAAATGGAGATGGAAATAGGGTATCCAACAGATGTGAAGCATGTAACACATATAGGATGGGATGGATCTACAAAAATTAAAAACTGGGATAATTCAAAGGAATCTGATTTACTTTCATTTCCCTCTATTTCTATTCAACAATTTGAACTTGCTATGGCTGGTGGATCCTCTAGGTTTTAGTAGTAGCAACTAATTTTTTATGTAACTTTCTTTTTGTTTTTCGTTTGATGTTGATAAGTAACTTCTGTTCGAAATTTTTATATTGGACAATAAAATGCTCTCTAACAAATCGATTTCATATTTAGAGCTCTCCATTGTCATTTTATCTTTTGTTTTTGTTGTTGTTTTCATGAGTGTATGGAGAAAACATTTGTATTGTATTGATGTGTGGAAATTAAATGTATATAATGTCAAAATTAGTAGGGAAGTTGTCACTTTCCCCCCCTCTCTATTTCCTTAATGCAATTCAAATTCATTATCGTTGAAAACTAGCTAATTCAAAGTTTCAAAATTTATATATGTACGAAAAAAGAATTGTAGTTAAAATAAATATTGGAAAGCAATTGATAATTGATTGAGTATTATTTAAGTTAAAACTTTAGTCTCTTGAAGGGGGTGGGGTGGAGTATTTGAGTTTCCAAGATAGAGATCTTATGGTTGGAGGATTTGGAAAAAATAATATTGTTGTTGCTTGAACAACGGCTTCTAGTTTTTAAAATTCATAGTAAATTTGAATCATTTCACACAATTTAAGAAAAGTTAGGTTTTTTTACTTTTAACAAAAGACTTATTGTTAGTATTATTAATGAAAAACAAATTATTTAGACTAATTACATTACAAGTAGTATATTTGAACGTAATTATTGACATAAAGTAAATTTAAATATTTTGCAAACTTTTAGAATATACTTTTGACATTTTTCCTATATAAAAAACGAAGAAATATTTCCATCTATTTTTACCCTATATACTTTTATTGGATAGTTTGATTAATTTTTTTTACTATGTATAAATATCAAATATGTACTTCTACTTTTACTTACGCATTTGGTTAGTTAAATTAAATTTTTACTACGTACCATATAAAAAAAATCAAGCACTTCGAGCAAAAATTAAAATATCAAATATTTTCAAAATACTTTAATTTCTAAATCTAAAAAAATACCAGTATTACATTATTTTTCAGATCACCGTTTGTGCTTCTCCTTCATCATCCCTAATTCCCTATTATTACAATTTTGTTTCTGAAAACCCATTTATAGAACTCAATAATCTGAAATTCTGCATAAAATCAGATTTGGTAATAATATTTTATTTATTTTTCTAGTTATCTTGTTAGTATATTATATATATTTTGTCCTAAATAACCAATTTTGAAATTATAATGTTGTTGCAGAATTTGTGAGATTGGAAGGAAATGGGGTTCGCGGTGACAAGTTTAATTTTTGTTGTGGTCGGAGTTATTGCATCCTTCGGTGCCGGAATCTGCTGCAACAGAGGACCTTCAACTAATTTGTATGTGAAAATTTCTTCAGATTCTGTTTGGGGTTATTGTTGTTCATTATTATGGGAATTGTTTGATTTAACTAGCTTTATAATCAGAATTAGTGTTTGTTGGTGTATTAGAAAGTTATAATTTGGTAAAGTAACTTTTTGTTTCAATTAGGTGCCTGCATTGGACGGTCTGAGACGTCTGGTTAAAGGTGGAGCCAATATAACTCATGTTGGTCTTTTACATGCTTTTTGATATTGCATAAGTTGTCTATTTGTTTTGTGCTTAGACTTTGTTATGTCTTTCTTAGATTGATTAGAGAAGTCTATCAAAAATTGTTTTTTTTTAGCTTTGAATAAAGGTGGTGTTGAGCCAGCTTGATTGTTCCGTCGAGTACTTGCATCTTTTTACCAATGTTGGTACCAGATAACTCTACCAACCAAGGCTTTGGTAGATTGGAAAAGATCACCTTTTTAGTCTATATCCATCTTTGTGCATGATTTGAGCACAAGTTTGTTGAACGATTTATGCTGCTATTTCTTTGATCCTCTGATCATCTATGGTTCGGAGTAGTATGGGAATTCTTGAATAGGGATTGAGATAACAAACAACCGGGATGTATTTATGAGAGAAAATGCCAGAGTATCGACTTCATTTACCCTTTTCTGAATATTGTGACATTGAATAAACCTTTGAGACTGAACTTTCATGAGATAGCAGGGTTTTGACAGTGCAAGTCTGCAATGTTCACTCTTAAGATTTCCCACCTTGATATTCCTAAATTTGAGGTCCCTTCCGTTTATGTTCTAAATTAGTTGAATTTAACAAAATGCTATGTGATGTGCTTCCTCAGTTTTGGTGTACTTATAATTTGCTTGACTATTAGTAAGTGAATGATCAATTTAATTGTTTAAACATTCCCATTATAATCACTTCTCAGCTCCTTCATAATGTTAAGATTGCAATTTAAACAAAAGAAAAACACTAAAAGCAGTAAAGATTAGTCTTGGTAGAGTTAAATATTTGAAATCATTTGAGAACAAATCGTAAAATCAAAGGGGTTTCAAATTCATCTACCCTCACTTTGTGGTTTGAGTATCTGTATAGTCCTTGTAGAGTTGAACATAGACTTGACTTATGCTGGATTTCATTATTTGGACAATTTAGATAACTTAGAGAACCAAACACGTTTTAGCAAACAGAACTGATGCAATTATGAATTTTTTGTTTGGTTTTTCTTATTCCATGAATTGTCTTTATACATTTACTGCCATCTTCCAAGCTTTGTGGGAACTGAAACTTTGAGCTCTGTTGCGACATCTCTAACTAAACTTTGGTGATGCAGGTTACACCTGACATTGATTATCACTGCTACAGTGTGCTGTTGGATGATGTGAGTCTCTCTCTCTCTCTATCACACACACACACACGTACACCCAAAAAAAGGAAAAAAGAAAAAGAAAAATACACTTTTAGCATGCACAGGGTCAATTAAAGAGCAAGACATGGTACATACTGCCATATTCCTTGAATGTTGACGTATCAGTTCACATTTTTGACCTGAAACGAGAAACTAGTTAAGTCTTAATCTGAATTTTCTACATTGCGTTGTGTGGCTTAAATCTTTTGATGTTCAAAGGGGTCGCATGGTTAATCACTCCTTCATTGTATGTGTTATGTAGACTACTCTTTCAGGCTTTCAGCTTAGTGCATATTTTGGTTTACTAGTTGTTTAATATATTGTCTACACTCTCCAAATTGCCTGAGTGTGCATAAAATATGCAGAGGGTTGTTAGATTTATCTGCTTTTGGATATTGGGATGCTGCTGCAATGAAGAACATATAGTCATTTGAGGAGTTGGCTGGACACGTAGTTGAGCCATGTACTCATAGTTCTAGGATAGATGACTGCTGACGGTTGGCGCTGTGAGAGGATTTACATGATGATTTTCTTTCTAGGATTCACTTTGAATTTCTTCATTTTAGAGAGAGATGCTGTGGAGTTCATAACTTCAGTTTCTATAGCTCCATTATAGCTGTTATCCTTCTGTTCTGCAATATTAAAGAACCCTCCTATGAAAAAAAGTTAAAGAAGGACCTCGTGTAATTTTTTTTCAGTTTTCTGCATAACCCACCGAAATTATACTCCTGCCGGGAGTCTATGTAGCTAGATCTGGCTGTTCTATAGCAGGAGAGAATACTACTTCTTAGTTTGTCTTTGTTATGCTTTGCTACCCTTGCATATAATTCCATTTACAATAGAAACTTCTAAACTTATTTGAATATTGCTGCTTTACCTTTTCATCAAAATATTAGTTTAGTTGTTGCTACTCTGTCTGGTTGGACCAATGTTGAACCATGATTTCTTTTCCTTTGCCCATTTGTACTGGCGTTTGGATGGAACAAGCAAGAGCTTTGAGTAAACAAACTCAACCAACATGAATGAAATATGTTTGAAATTTTAACTAAATCTAATGATCAGTAGATTACTCAGAAAAAAATTCATTCTTTTTATGTTTTTTATGGATAGGTGGGCAATTGTGTACCTTGCGCAGTTGAAACCGCTCATCGTACCAATCTTGAGTGAAGGAGAGTGAGATGCTCATGGAAGATTTGATGAGGGAAGGAGTATTTTGAGGCATGTAGTAGCTGAAGATACTGTTGTATCAAAATTTCTGTGTTCTTATATATAGTAGTAACAATTTCGAGTCAATTTATAGATTCATAGTACTATGTTTTCCAGTTCGAAATCCTTTTGGGAAACCTTTCTGAGCTTTGAACTAATGGCAATAAGAACAGTGGATGATGTAACTGGTAGCTCTTACTCTTTTTTTTTTTTTCTGAAATAAAATCATTATCCACTGCATTTGTTACATTTTTTCTTTTATCATGTATATTCTCAGTAAACTTTCTAGTTCTTTACTACTAATTTTTTCTATACAAGTCTTATAACTTGAAAATAAAGGTATGGTTTTAAAAATTCTTCACTAGTGATGACTATGATGACCACATTGAAAGTGTTACGAGATAGTAATAGTCTTGGTGGATAAATTTATCGTGTGCTTACGATGATGAAAAGTAACAAGCAGCTTGAGGTGCGCGTAATTTGATCTGAATATGATAATTATGAAAAGTAGTACATTAAGTCAATGATAGTCCGCCTTTTGAATTTGTCAAATAATATACTATCACATACAAAATATTTTGAGGTTGCTATTACTAAATTCAATTGGTAAAAGTAATTATCAAGTACTCCATAAGACTAAAAAATTATGTCCGAAAGACATTACTTGTTGTAATAAAAGTTGAGAAATGCAATTATACATAATAAATTTTTTTAAAACCTTAAAGAGGGTATTGTTCCAAATAGTCACATTCAGATTATAGTGCTGAAAAATAATGTGTAATGACTAATAATTTCAAGGAAACTATATAAAAAGAAAAGGATCACATTTGAAATTCTTATTTTATAGAGTACATCATAAAATATAAACCAAAAATTTCCAATAATTAATAAATATATTCGTTTTTTATTAAGAAAAATGAGATTTGTGTCATTTTGTTTGTTGTTGTAGGAGGCATATATCTGTCTCCTAAACGACGATTGTTAGGTCGAAAAAGATGATCGGAAACTTGTAAAATGTGGAATTCATTCATCTGTTAATTGATGTCTCCTCTTCTTCCTCTTTTACCCAATTTGAGGAACCGTTCAAAGGGATTTGGATTGGGTTTGACATTTCCCAATTCATTCCGCAAAATGGTGCCTTTACCGGCACCGGAATTGAAGAGGTTAAGGAGGTCGGCTGTGGTGTTGGGTGTTTCCAATGCCCTTATCATTATCATGGGAATTCTTATTGTTATCGTCGCTCATTCTACATGTGGGGAAAACGACGGTACTGCGCCTGTTATTCTTATGATTATGGTTTCTATTATTAGGATTGGTGCTATGATCGGAACTGGTATTGCTCAGCAACATACAGCTTCCAGTATTTTAACTTCTCAGACCGATTTACCTGATTCTCAGGTTGCTGTTCGACAACAAAGACGGGTAATTCATTTTCTTTTTCATTCTGCGCTAGCGTTGATTATGTGCACAATGGAACTTTTTTTATATTATACTAGGATATATGGAGGTGTTTGATAGGATGAAAAAAATTGACTTTAGCTACAACTGAAGACAATATTAAAGTAGTTATTGAGAAGTGAGTTTGATGGTGAACATTAAGTCAACAACAGCATACCTAGTGAAATCCCACAAGTAGGGTGTGAGGAGGGTAGAGTGTAAGCAGACCAAACCCCTACCTCGTGGAGGTAAGGCGACTGGTTTTGGAGGACCCTCGGCTCGAGTATAACATATCAGAATAATGAAAAAGGAAAAACAACATTAGAGAAACAAAATAACTTATGAGGAAATAGTAACAATCACAAAATAATGTGATAACCTAAACACAATCAACATTCAACAATAAGTGATGGTGGAAGCAAAAACAAGATACTATAAGAAAATGGCTAAACCCCTCAAAAATCAAGACAACGCTCCATAATTACAACCTTCTATCCTAAAATGCGACCTCCACACCCTCCTATCTAATGTCATGTCCTCGGTAATCTTGAGCTGCGCCATGTCCTGTCTAATCACCTCTCCCCAAAAGTTCAAAAATTTATGTTAAATGAATTTGAGCTCTTGCTAAATTGTTTAGAAAAATATGTAGTTCAAATGGTGTAACATGAAAATAGTGCTATATAAATTGAAACAAAAGGAGTTTTTATTTTCTTTTGTCATGATGTAAAGGGATGTATGGTACTAGCTAATATTTTTGTTCTTTTGTTAGTTAGTTTAGGTTCTCCTTGAATGCTGGTTTTTGTTAATCTTGTGATGCTAAGGTACATCATCGTTTAAAATTTAAATAGTTAAATGAATTGAAGTCCTTGAAAGTGGTGCAAGTTGTCTAGTAATATATTAGTTAGCTTGAATGGTGTAAAATGAAAAGAATGTTATCTTTTATTGAAACATAATGAGTGTTATTTTCTTTTGTCACGAGGTAGGAGTATGTGTGCTACTAGATATTTTTCCATTCATTTATTATCCATCTTAGATTCTCCTAGAGTAGTGATATTTATTAATCTTGTGATGCTAGGTTCTATGTATTACATTGCTTTTCATGCTTCAAGGACAAGAGTAATTGGCTGACTTTTGTTAAATTTGGATTGATATAAGTATCAAATAAGATGCAGAACATAGTTTAAGAAAACATAAAGTTAACCTTGGACATAAGTACTTGTTACCAAGGTTAGCGGGAGTAACAAGTACCTGATGGATTAGTCGAGGTGCATCCAAGATAGTCCAGACATTATCTTTATGAAAAAATATACCCAGAATTAACATTGCTGCTACTAACCAACCACTCACTAGATACGTTAGAAGTCCCATTTTAACAAGGTAATATAATTAAGTTATGATAGTAAAAGTTATCCACATCATCAATAATTATACCAATATTCCCCATATAATGGCAAATGCAAATGGGAGATACAATTTTATTGTTAATTTACTTATTAGGGAAATAATTGAAGAGCTTGTGGAAATCATGAAGGAGATCTTGACATTTCATGAAAACAGAGATAAAAAGGAAATCTTAAGATTTTATGAAATATAGTATTCGTAGGAAGAAGAGATGGTTGCACCTATTCTAGAAAAATAAAAATAAAAAGAATGAGAGATGGTTGGCATCTCCTTCGACAAGGATGGGAAACAAAATTGAGACTTCATTCAAATGACAAGAAAGAGTAATGCCATTGGTGGAGCAAAATGAATGGTATTGGGGATAATTTACTGAGGATGAAGTGTAGGCAGTTTTAAAAGTAATGCAGGTAAAAAGCGAGGAAATGATCTTCTATGGCCACTTATAATTCAACAGAAGAAAATGATCATTTCAGATCTCTTACACAAGGTGGTGTCTGCCTAAAAGTTTACTTGAATAAACTCATATTTTGCACACACAGCTGGATTAAGCACGTCCTAGTTTTTATTTTCCAGAAGTCATAATTAGCCTTTTAGACGGAGCTGATGTTGTTTATCTCCTCTGGTTTTTGCATTCACATGTGTATTTATAGTATGTTTACGTATGCAGTTTTTGGTTATATTTATGATTTAAACAGAATATGATGGCAGCGTGCTGCTTTAGATATATTAATACTTCATTTTGGCAAGATATGTTCATTTGCTGTGATGGGCGTGTGATAAAATTATTCTCCTCTATGCTTAAATTTTAAAATCATTAGAGCTCTCTGAATGACATTTCTTATTTGTGACTTACTTTTGAGTTTTATCCTGATTACAGAGGAAATATAGGAGACTGTTATTGTGGACTCGAATTGCCTCAGTAATTACAATGCTGCAACTTCTTGGGGCTGTTTTTCTTTTGTTCGCTGTCACCAATCTTTTGCATCGTGATACAGCATCAAGCAACTGTCTGAGAGGTAATATTAAATTGTATGCATGCCTTCTTGAAAATCTATCTTTCATGGGCATATTATTTAAGATTTTACATGCTTTATTGTCTATGATGAGTACCTGGTGGATAATCCTTTGTTTTGATGTTTCCATAATATGTGTCCTCTCTTCTCCTATTTTCTTTTTGGTGCTATGAACACGACCATCATTTTCATGGATTCAACTTTTCTTCAAATGTCAAAGATTGTTAATGGGTGGACTGGTAGATGGTTGATACTGTGAATAATTAGGCATTAAGGGGAGCAACATAAATATTACTTTTTGAATTTTGATCACATTACAATATTTTACCGTTGAAGTTGCATGTAACAAATTGTTTCAAAAGCCTAATTCAGCTTTTAGAATCCTGTCTTTGCCTGTCTCAAATACTAGGTTTTAGGAAGCAACAATAAACAATTTCTATAACTAAGCAAAAGAAGAAAAAATGAAAAACCTGTATGTTAGGGGTCTGCTGCGAACCTTGGTGTATGTTGTATGTTGTGTTAAGACTTCTTTTTTGTTAAGTAAAAAGGTTGACTTTTTTTTTAATCAAGTAATATTTTATTAACAACGGGAAAAGTAGAAAAGTTGCCTTCTATATGTGTGATTTGTAGATTGGCTTTGTGCTTCACTAGTTAATAGAAGATATAAAAACACTACATGGATAAGTCCATTTATAATCATAACACTTGTGGCATACTTGCATTTAAAAACTAACCACCTTTCCTTTTTTTAGCCCCCCCCTCCCTTTCACTGATTGCAAATAACACAATTAACCAACATTTTTTTGTTTCAGTCATCAAACTGAAAGTACTTGTGAACTATATCTTGCAGGGATTCTCTCAAATGGTTCGAAGTGGCAACGCAACATGCTTATTCTTTTTATGGTTATCATATCTTATGTGTCTCCAGTACAATGTATTGCTGGGGCTGACGTCTTGAGATGGAGGTCTTTCTATGCAACCGAAGATAATGCTTGGAGGGCACATTATAGGGAGGTATTTGATCATGGCATTCGTGAAGCTTTGTGCTGTCTGGGACGGGTCAAATACTTGTAGGCCTCTCTGCATATGTTGACCACAGGATTTGAATTGTCATTCAGATTGCTTAACCAGCTTTCTTTGTATACTCTTTTTTCTGCATAGGACTGTGCTAGAGGAAGATGAAGTTTGTTCTGTGGCACAGTTACTTGGTGATCTCGTCACTTACCGTGCATCTGGAACAGGTCATTTGGAGCTCTTGGCAGGTGCGTGCTGATATATAGGGGGTCTGTGTACTTTACTTTTACTTATGGGATAAGGCACTAGTACCCCCCTAGACTATGACCGAAATTCCAGAAATACACCTTAACTAAATTAAGGTCCTATTACCCCCCTGAACTTATTTTTTTTGTAATTTTGTACACCTTTTTGGCCTACGTGGCCTCCAAACATCTCCCACGTGCTCACTTAAGTGGAGTCACGGAGTGTACCACGTAAGCCAAAAGGTGTATAAAATTACACAAAAAATGAGTTTAGGGGGGTAATAGGACCTTAGATTAGTTAAGGAGTGTATCTGGAATTTCGGTGGTCATAGTGTACCCTTTACTTATTCTGTTCCAAAATCATGCTGGTTGTACATGCATCTGGAGAAGCGTATGCCACATTTCTTAACTCATGAGGGTACCTCCTTAGTTTGTTAGGTGTATAGAGTGTAAGCATATCTGACAGTAGGGATGATATAGAAACAGAAATAACCTTTGTTCACCCCCAAAAAGAACGGACATAGGGTTATCCACACTTACCACAACTAGTTTAGGATATTTGGATGATGCAGTTCTTTTTAGAAATAGATATTGAGATGTTCAAGAGTGATTTCTATAAGGAAAAGGTGGTATTGATTTTGAAATAGTTATATAAGAAGTCACAAAGTTTTATGTTGAAAACAAAATGGAAAAGAATACAAAGTTCATTTGAAAAACTTAGAGATTTTAACTGCAAGGGGAACTAAGAGGATAATACTTGTTCAATTGACATGATCAAGGTTTTCTGTATTGTTTTGCCATCACTTTGTTAGTATAGTTCTAATCCAACATTACAGTCAAAATGATAGTTATGAAGGCTAGAGGTGCTTTAAGTATTGGATTTGTTTTCTATTTCCTCGATTTGGAAGTATTCACTTTGAAAACAATCTTATCTCTTTCTATCAGTAAGGTAAAAGAAAATGATCTCTTCTTGATATTCAGGACTAGCTTTATTGCAGAATCCTTCTTCGTTCTCTAAATCGTATGAAGAGTCAAGGGTTGTACCCATTGAAAGGATGCACAAGGCTGCTTTCTACCATCCATTTGCTGAAGCAGCCTACACGGTATGACAACAAGGCATTTCAATTTGACTTGATTAGAATTCTTCTTATTTTGATGTGGAATGGTCAATTGCAGGGTCTATTACTTGATATAGGAAGAAATCCTGTACTTTTTTCTTGTTCATGGCTCTATAGGCAAGGCATTCTTGCTCCCTGGCATTGGAACAGGTCAGACACCCACTGGTTTATCTTAGTTGTAGATTACTTGGATTTTTAGAGCATGTAATGACATTTACTTTTTTTAAGTTAAAAAGAAAGTGTTTCAGTGGTAAACCATAGACGTGTATCTGGCTGCAGAATAAATGAACTCCTATGTGAGTTGACAGGATGTAATAACTGGAATATGGCACAGAAGATTCTCTAACTTTATGAGCAAAAGGATCGGCATATCAGACAAGTTGCCAAAAAATGTGATTGTAATGTTTTATGGTAAAGTTGCCTCCATGTGACCAGGAGATCACAGGTTCGATCTGTGGAAACAACCTCTTGTAGAAATGCAGGATAAGACTGCGTACAATAGAACCTTGTGGTCCAGCCCTTCCCTAGACCCCGTGCATAGCAGGAGCTTAGTGCACCAGGAAGCCTTTTTTTGGGAGGAGAGTCTAGCTTTGTCGTATGTGAATGAAATAAACAAATGATTATTCCCTTAAATAGACCATATACAGGTTCCAATTCTTGCTAGTAAAAGAAGTAATCTTCTTCTGATCACCTCTAAGAGCTTTGGCTTAAAGGAACTCTCTACTTAGCCCTCTTAAATCTGAAAGATCTTGAGAAAAGTTAAGATGCTCATCACCCTTAAGTATCCAAGAAGCTAGTTAGAGTATCATACTTTCATAAACGGTACAACCCGTGGTTCATGATAACTGCTTGCTCCACTCAGGGGACTTCAAATGCAAGTCTACTCTAGTACTGGTGGCAGGAACTGATTTTAGACATGAAAGGATGAAATGGAATTACCTTGGTTCTTGTAGCTTTCTTGATTTATATTCAAATACCTAATAATTTAAGACCCAGCACAATCAAATGAAGATTCCTGCTAAGGATTATTGACTTCTTTAAATCTGTTTTCCTTAGAGAAATTCCGAACCCTTATTTCTACGACACTTTGTCCTTTTCAAACTGTTGTTTGATTGTTCACATAGTGGCTTGATTCTTCTTTTCCTTTTGGAATCAAAATGTATTGATGTAGGCGACCTTTACTAGAGGGTGACAACTGGTGGCGAGGTCATGCAGCAGCCTTCTTGAAACATGTTCATTTGTCAGCACATATGCTCAGAAAAGGGCGTGTTAATCAAGTAAGTCTAGCTTTAGATCTCTAGGCTATTTTTGGCCGCAAATGTTTTGTGATGACATTCCTAAGTTCTGATCTGTGATCACCTAACTGTAAATCGTGACCTTGTTTCCGGTTATTTATTTGGTTCTATGTTTGTAAGGACATATTGGAACACTGTGATGTCCTATCCCGTGAACTACATTTTTGATGTCTTAAGTTATTTATAAACCATGTGAAGTTTGAACTGTCAGAATGTCATTAAGGCCTGTAATTTCACAAGTTTAAATTGGTTTGAGACTTCGATTCTAGTTCTGAAAAGCGACCGCTTCATTGCGTGAGGCGATGCAAGGTGAGGGGTGATCGTGCTGGGGGTAACAGTGCAACTTCACTGAAGTGCATGCTTAGATAAGAGAAACTCAATGCTTGAGATAGACAAACATTTTTGGTCAATATAGGAATGGCAATGGGGGGGGGGGGGATGTAGGGTGGGGTGGGTTTTACCTTATGCGGGGCGGAGCGGGTTTGGCTTTATGCAGGGGCAGGTACAAATTTATTTTTGGAAAAAATTGTGCGGGGCAGGGCGGGTACGGGGGTTGGGTTTTGGTGAGGAAGAGAACCCGTCCAGCAACTGTCCATAAGAAGTGTTTTTAAGAGTGATTTTGAGAACTTAAATCGTCTTTAGTTGATTTCCCCATTAAATAAATTCTATTTAACAAATGTATAGTTCTGCAATGTGAATTCTATTTTTAATGTGAATTTGTTTGGTAACACTTTATGTTATTGAATTTGTAAGCCTAGATTTTGTTCATGCTTTTTTACTCTTTTCTTAAAAAAAATTAACCTCAAAACAAATTGTTGTTTATAATAATTAATGAGCCTCAATATGATTTGATTATATAGGCAAAGTTATCATTGATTCTGACCAAGAGTGCTACTGTAATTAAAATGTTTATTTTATTGCTTATGCTCTACCACGTTTACATATTAAAACAGCAACAAAAGTTTTTTTTTTAAATTTTACATTTATATCTTCAGTTGTAAGTTTGTCATGAAGAGTTGATGTTGTTAGAAGCAGAAAAATGAGGTTTATGCGGGGCGGGTTCATGGGGGGCGGAGTGGAGCGGGGCAAAAACAAAAAATTATACAATGCAGGGTGGAGCGGGGCGGGGTAAAATCCTTGCGGGTTTGCCCCGCATCACCCCATTGCCATCCCTAGGTCTATAGTAAAGCCCATCTCATCATAAAAAGTGTGGATAGATGTTTTGGCAGTAAAACCATCAGATTACAAACACCGATAATTAGAGAAATTAAGACTTTGAACTGGCATGTGTGACACTGCAACTCCAGTCCACTTGATTGCAGATACTCTTATGCAACTTTTCTCCGGTCTTTGATACTTTCCTTCTTCTTCTTGCCCTTCGACTAGATTTGTCTTTTAGTTACTATCTTAGCTCTACTATGTTATTGAATTCTAGGCAACAAGTCCTTGACATCCCTCAAAAGTTTGCAATGTCCTTTTATATATATATTGAATCAAGTGAAACCATGAGCACTTTACTTGTCTTATTTTGGATTTCTTTTTCTTTTTGGGCAGAAATAAGTTTTGAACTGTTGTGCTTATTGTATTTTAGGTTCCATCTTAGCTCTTCTATGTTATTGATATTCAGGCAACAAGTCCTCATCCCTCAAAATTTGCAATGTCTTTTTTCCGTTCTATATATATATTTTGAATCAAGTGAAACTGTGAGTACCTCACATGCCTTATTTTGGATTTTTTTTTTTTGGGGGGTCGGGGGGATAGGTTTTGAACCCTTGTGCTTATTGTCTTTATTTTTCTTATCCAAAAAAGAAATAGTGTCTTCCATTTTAAAAAAATAACAACTTCCATATCTCTTTTTCAGGGGAAGTGTAAAGCAGCATACTTTATTGTGGTTTTGCATAATGTGAAATCTGTTGTAATTGCTGTGAGGGGAACTGAGACCCCCGAAGACCTCATAACTGATGGTTTAGGCAGGGAATGCTGCCTTACTGAAGAAGAATTAGATAGCCTGCTAAAGTAACATCTCTTTCTCTCTCTATTTTATTTTTCTATCTCCTCTACATACTCATTTCATTCTTGTTACATATGAACTTCTGCTTCTGGCATCCTTTGATTGCCTTCTTTGTTGACATTACATCTCTGCATTTATCTTTGGAATTCCAGCTGTGCTTCTTAAGTACTTCTTGATTAGGTACTTGTGACCATTAAAAATACCTTGCAAGTTCCCAATTGCTAGGACTTCTGGATAAATGTTTTTGGATTACCACCTCTCAACAGTTGCCCTTTTTCTCATGTCCAATTTTTAGGTTTTCGCAGATCATGGACACTTGGACTTGAAAAATAAAAAACCATACCATCTTTTTCTTTTTTTGACAAGGAAACAAATCTGTATATGAATCACCAATCCAGAAGTGTTAACAACAATAACATACCCAGTGTAGTTACACAAGTGGCGTCTGGAGAGGGTAGAGCAGTGTTCTTAAAGGCGAGCGCCTCTCGCCTTTGGCGACGAGGCGAGGGGTTTGTGCCTATTTCAGGCAAGGCGTGGCGAGATCAAAAAGGCGAGCCAAGGCGAGGGGTGACGTGGAATTGGCGATGCAATAGGCGTCGCTTTTTTTTTTTAAGTCTGAATTTTAATAATTTAAAAGCCAAATAATCAAATTAGGGTTTTTTTGGGTATTTTTTCAAACTTATGTCGCGATTGCTCCTTCTCATTTCGCGATTGGAAACTTGAAGTCGACTGTCGCGACTGCTGCTGCTGCGATTGGAAACTTGAAGTCGACTGTCGCGACTGCTGCTGCTGCTCAGGTATTGCTTGAAGTCGACAAGAATCTCTCTTCTCTTCTTTTCTCGAATCAATCTATCTTCTCTTCTTTTGCTCTGTTTTTAGCACTCTCTCAGTCCCTCTGTTTTTTATTGTGAAGACTGAAGTCTGACTTCTGAATAAGAACTGAACTACTAAAGCCACTGCCCGCTGCCCGCTGCCCGCTGCCCGCTGCCCGCTGCCCGCTGCCCGCTGCCTACATTTTTAAAAAAAAAATTCTTCTATAATTATTTCGGTTAATTGTAACTTTTGTGGGAGTATTTTTAATGGATATTTATATATGTTATGTTATTGCTATTGAGATTTTGGATATTTATATATGTAATTAAATATTTTTAATTTTTGTTATTAATTGGCGCCTCGATTCAAAAAGGCGAGCGGCGAGCCTCATGGCGAGGCAGGCCCTTGTCGCCTCTCGCCGTCCAAAACACTGGGGTAGAGTGTACGCAAACCTTAATCCTACCTTGGGAGGTAGAGAGGTTGTTTCTGATAGACCCTCAGCTCAAGGAAAAACATTTCAAAGCAGATCGCAAAATAGCGGGGAGTGATGAAGCCATGCATAAATACAACACATAAGTGTTGGCAACCAAAAATTTACGTCAGTGTGAATCCACAACCAAAAGAGTAAAGCAGTAGACTATCACTAAAATAGAAACTGGATCATTTATATTCTCTGAGTTGCACCAATAGTAAAACCTAAGGATGCAATTCATTTTAATCCTTTGCATAGAACTACTAGTGTCTTCAAACACCTAGAATTCATTTCTTTTCAAATTGTCCACCATATTACTGCAGAGACAACTCTCCATCTGTCATTGTTTGTTTTGCCATCCTCCTCAGCATTCCAGCTTGTTAGCACATCTGATGTTCTTCCTGGCATAGTCCATCTTATACCTCTGAAGATGATAAACAGGTCCCGTCCCGTAATAGACTGACAACTTTACAATGAAGGAACATATGGCTAATTGTCTCTGCATTTTGTCTACATAAATAGCATCTTTCATAATTGGATTCACCTTTTCCTGAGATTCTCATGAGTTAGGACAGATTCTTTTGAACCAGTCAAGTAAAGATAGATAGTGGCTTTCTATGGAATTTTGACTTTCCAAATTAGTTTCCCAGGAAAAAACCTGGTCTTTGAGCGCATCTGATTCATGTTTTTGTAGGCAGAACTTACAGTATAGAGCCCTCTACTGTGATTGTTCTATCTTAAAGTGTCTTCCTTTCCTGCTGTCCCTTGCAGTGTTATCAAAAGCAAAAAGCGCAAAAAAATTCTAAGGTCCATTGGGGCTTTAAGCGCAAATAAAACGCAGACTTTAATTGAGAAAGGCACAAAGGGATAAAAGATACAAATATATATATATATATATATATATATGTTTAGTCCAAGTCTAATAATTATAAGCATGAGTGTCAAATATATGAACAAATAAATGGGGAGAGCTGGGGGCAGTGAGGGGTCTATTTAATGGACCTTGGGTGGTGGCTGGGGACTTTAATGTAGTGAGATTCCCTTCTGAGAAGAAAAACTGCAACAGATTCAACAAGGAGATGGAAGAATTTTCGAATTTATAGAGGGCATGGAATTGCAAGACTTACCTCTTGTAGGTGGCAGATTCACATGGAGGAAAGGGGATGGATATGATATCGCAGCAAGATTAGATAGATTCCTGATATCTGAGGAATGGGAAGTAGCTTTTAGAAAGATCAAACAATCAATCTTACCTAGAGTAACTTCCGACCACAATCCATTGTTGCTAGAATGTGGTAATTGGGAGAGATCAACCTCTAATTTTAAGTTTGAGAACTGGTGGCTGCAAACTAAAAACTTTACAGAAAGAGTTAAAGAATGGTGGAACTCCGCAATTTTTGTGGGAAAACCAGATTATATTTTAGCTTGCAAGCTAAAGTTACTGAAAGTCAAGTTGAAAGATTGGAGTAAAACAGTACACGACAACCTAGGTATGCAAAAACAGAGCATCCTTAACCAGCTGGCTGAACTGGACCAGATACAAGATCGTAGAATCCTATCGATGATGAGTCCTATTTAAGAGCAAGATTGACAAATGGAGTTTGAAGAAAATGCCAAGAGAGAGGATGTGGCTTGGAGGCAAAGATCTAGGGCATTGTGGCTCAAAGAAGGGGACATGAATACAAAATTCTTCCATAGAACTGCTAATTGTCACAAGAGGTATAACAACATTGATAAACTGATCATAAATGGGTCCAGTGTGACGGAACCAAATTGAGATCGAGATGAAGTTACAACCTTCTACCAAAAACTTTACAAAGAGACAATTCTAGAGACCTCGGTTCAACCCCGGAGGTCGCTAGGATAGATGAAGAAGATAATGCGGCTCCGCAAGCCCAATTTGAAGAGCGGAAATTAAAACCGTGTGTTCTCATGTGCGGGGATAAGGCACCGGCCCCGATGGTTTCACAATGGCCTTTTTCAAACAAGTCTTTGGGAAGAGATAAAACAAGAAGTGGTAGCTGCCATTCAGAACTTTCATGACTAGGGCTACTTTGAAAAAAATTTCAATGCCACTTTCATAGCCCTGATCCCCAAGAAGTTTGGAGCATCTGAATTGAAAGATTTTAGGCCAATTAGCTTGATTGGGAGTATCTACAAAATCATATCAAAGATTTTAACAGAGAGACTCAAGAAAGTTATGTCAAAACTAGTGGATGAACAACAAATGGCATTCATAAAGGGCAGGCAAATTATGGATGCAATATTGGTGGCTAATGAATGTGTGGACATGAGATACAGATCCAAAGCTCCAAAGAATTCTATGCAAGCTAGACATAGAAAAAGCTTATGATCATTTGAATTGGGAACATATGTGGAGAACATTAAAGAGGATGGGGTTTGGCAACACATGGATAAAATGGATGAGGTTCTGCATAACTACAGTGAAGTTTTCAGTTTTGATAAATGGCTCTCCAATTGGTTTCTTCTCCTTTGAGAGAGGGTTGAGACAAGGAGACCCCCTGTCTCCTTTTCTTTTCATTTTGGCCATAGAAGGT
Organism: Solanum commersonii; assembly: GCA_029007595.1. NCBI lineage: Eukaryota > Viridiplantae > Streptophyta > Magnoliopsida > Solanales > Solanaceae > Solanum > Solanum commersonii. The sequence goes on along the minus strand of JAJTWQ010000128.1, from coordinate 247,045 downwards.
TTAAGTGACATGCTGAAGAGTGCCCAGGAGAATAACAGAATCAGGGGTTTCACTGTGAATGAAGGAAACTCCCTGGGAGTGTCTATTTTCCATTTACAATATGCTGATGACACCTTGGTTTTTTGTGAAGCAGAGAAGGAACAACTAAAACACCTAAGGGTTATCTTCATCCTATTTGAAGCAGTTTCTGGACTTCATATAAATTGGGAAAAGAGTTTTATCTATCCTGTGAACGAAGTTCCAGAAATCAGTACTTTGGCAAACATTTTAGGTGGTAAGATAGGAGAGCTTCCCACCACCTATATTGGAATGCCATTGGGAGCTAAGAGTAAGTCCATGAACATATGGAACTCTGTGGTGGAAAGGTGTGAAACGAAGCTAGTTAATTGGAGAAGTCAATATTTATCTTTGGGTGGCAGAGTCACACTGATCAATAGTGTTCTTGATGCCATGCCAACTTACATGATGTCCCTTTTCCCCATTCATGGGAAGATAATCAAAAAGTTGGATGCTATCAGGAGAAACTTTCTTTGGCAAGGTAATGGTGAAGGGGAAAAGAAGCACCATTTGGTTAAGTGGGAGGTTGTCATAACATCCAGAAAAGAGGGAGGTTTAGGAATTAAGAATCTAAAAGCACAAAACAAGAGCCTTCTGTTAAAATGGCTATGGAGACTGGCGACGATGAAAGCGGGGCCTATGGAAGAAAATCATCATTGCAAGATATGGTAGGGAAGGGCCATGGACTACTCAAGCGCTTAAAACCCCTTATGAAAGGGGACTATGGAGGACTATCAGAAATCAGTGGCCAAAAATGTGGGGTAATTCTGTGATCAAAGTGGGTAATGGCAGAAAGACCATGTTATATGGGTGGGGCAAACACCTCTGAGGCAACAGTGTCCAGACATTTACAATCTCAATCAACAGAAGCTAGCCACTATCTCAGAGGTCAAAAATGCACAAGGTTGGAATCTATTCTTCAGAAGACTCCTCAATGACTGGGAAGTGGAGAGAATGATTCAGTTCTACAATACCTTGGAACAAGCTAAGAGTCTAAATTTTGAGGAAGACAAACTATTATGGAGTTTGGACTAAGGTGGCAAGTTCAGGGTGAAAGCGGCCTACAAGATGCCGAATATCTCAACGAAACCAAGGAATGATGGCCATGGAAGATGATCTGAAAGGGAAGATACCTCATAAAGTGGCCTGTTTTACTTGGCTAGTTGCAAGTCAAGCGGCTTCGACCCGGGACAACCTTATGAAAAGGGGCAGGCAGTTATGCTCTAGATGTTTTTTTTGTGAAGCTGAAATAGAGACAAGAAATCATCTTTTTTTGCGGTGTAAAGTGACTGGAAAATTATGGCAATGGTTCATCAATCGGGGGTATTGGATGGGCCATGCCAAGGCATACTTCGTAAGTACTAGATCTTTGGAATAGAGATGGAAATCGACGAACACAAGGAGAGATGGAAGATTGTCCCTTCTTGCATCCGGTGGACAATCTGGAAGGAGAGAAACCAGAGATATTTTGAGAACAAGAACATTCCCTTCCAAAGTATAAAGATGAACCGTTTAGCAACATTTTACTTTTGGTGTATACATTCTCGTACCTAAGGATATAGGGGAAATTAACCTATTTCTAGACAGGTTTATAAGGAATATAGGAGATAGATTTTGTTTTGGGTTGTCCTTTCATACTTTTGATGTAACTATGTAGGAGCACACTATTGGTGTACTCCTTTTGTTTATAATACCAGTTAACTTTCTCAAAAAAAAAAAACTATAAAGTGAAATATCAATGGTTTAGTATCACCTCTTCAGAAGAGGCTCATTGGCATGGAAAAACATGCCTTAGAACCTTGATGATGACATAGATGTTCACATTAAGCCCACACCCACGTCGTGTAGACACGGGTGCAGCACCAAAAGTGAAGAGTCACTGGCACCGTTGTACTAGTCATACAAATGTTGAACTTGTCTTCTTGTGTCTCTGCGTGTTGTTCCTCACCCTCGTATATCATTGTGTTCTTCACGATTTGAGTTGTCACAGATGACTAAATGTGCGATGTTGTTCTTCTTTCTCTAAGGGTGTTTGCTTGGATTTCAATTGTGACTGGGTCTTTAGAGTGGGCTTCATCCTCAGAGAAATTGGGAATCTTTGAATTAATGGGTCTGTTTTTGTTGGACTTAAAATTGGGCCCAAGTTCTGCAGTTGAGTAAAAGGTCCGAGAATACGTTTAAAAGCCCCATTTTTGTTACATGCAGCACATTTGCCTTTGACCTATACTTTCCCCCATCGTGACATGTCCTGTTGATTTTACCCAGTTGTTAGCCCTCACGTCTCTATCAAAGAAAGTTGATATTGTACTATTATCTAGCGGATAATTCAAAGGCTCCTCACTTCTTCTTCCTTCTGATTTCACTGTGATTGGAGCTTCCACCCACACCGAAATTGTATAGATGAGACTTTCAATTTCCACTTCAACCTCTTTAGGGATCTCCTTTCTGCCCCCCTTCACTTCGATTCGAGCTCAATGAAGATCTCCTGTCAAGCTATATGGCCAAGAATATATTTCCAATCCCCAACCAAGAAAAAAAAGAGAAGACCAACAACCACAAAAAATCACCATAACTCTCCCTCCTACTACAATTGCAACAATTAATGTGTCTCAACATGAAAAATTTGAAGAGAAAGAAACTCCAACAGCTAAAAAAATAAAAGAAAAAGAAAACTTAGATCCAGAAGAGATGAAGAACCGATTATCAATCTCTCAGAGGCCTAGATGTATAAAAAATATATAAGTAGTGTACATATAATGTATAATGATTTATAAAGGTGTACATACACCTCTATACATAATTATGCAACATATATACATTGTATAGTGTATAAGCAACATATATATAATGTATAAAGGTGTGTATACACATCTTTTACATTGTTAAACAACGTATATGTTAGAATAGAATAGTATATACAATCCTACTTAGAATAGAAATAGAAATAGGAATATGAAGAGGAATAATATATAGAATCCTACTTGGAAAAGGATTATAATGTGTAGTGCCCTAGTTGAGAAAGGAGTCTATATAGGGTTTCAATGTAATAATGTAGAGACATAATTCAATAATATTTTTCTCCAATATTTCTCACATGGTATCAGAGCCTCTACGATGTTGGTAGAGAATCAATGAATTTCTGCTGCCGGCAGGCGGCTATTACCCATATATGCCGCCTGTCTGGCCAACGATAAAAAACCATAGAAAGTAAGGAAAAATGATCCATACTCACATAAGTGATTTCTTGGGTTAGATTAAGGAATCAAGAAGAGATTGAACATTTGTTGTAGCAATATTTGTGATTTTCTTTTTGCTCCCATTACTGCCTAAATTTTCTGTACTTGGTTTCTGCATGGCATATAAGCACCACTATTTGACTATTCTCCATTTGGTTTTTGTTTCTTAATACATCATTCTCTTTCAGTGGCAATCATTGTGACCCATGCATTCATCAAAGAGTGGTTTCATCCACTCCACACTATGCACACTCTGGAGTAGTGGAGGCTGCACGTGATCTTTACACGCAAGTAGATGAAAATTGTGGAGATGGTATAGTGCATTGCCTTCTGTATTATTTATTGATTTCCTGTTTTTCTATAGAAAAATTTTGGAGATTCAATTTTGTACTGTTTTTTCATTCTTACGAGCACTCTCTTGCAGTTTGGTGGAAGCACTGGCTTATGCTTGTACTTGTTTATTTATGACCGGAAATCAGTCATAGCATCAATTTAGATGCTGAGATTAGTTACTAGTGCTAGAATTGCAGGTTGATATGTTTGATATGAAGAAGTATGTGTAGAAAAAGGCCCTTATATAGGTTACTTTCCTCATGAGTCCATTTGGATTCCGTGAGCTCTGAGGAAGTTTTTTTTTGTATAGTTAGTGCTAGGGGTGCGATCTTAACTACGGAGAATCTGAGAAAGAGGAGGATTATCTATGTTAGTTGGAGCTTTATGTGTAAGAGTGCAGGCAAAAATGTAGATCATCTTCTTTGCATTGTAGGTGGCTAGTTGGTAATGGAGGACGGTCCTCAATTTGTTTGGAATGCAATGGTTGATTCCGGATACAATGAAGGAAGCTTTGCATAGTTGGACTCATAGAAGGGGCAAGAGAAACTCGAGGTCATGGTGTGTTGCCCCTTTAACATATATGTGGGTCATTTGGGAAGACAGGAATAGGAGGGCATTTGAAGGGGTAGAACATGATTTTGTAAAAATGCAAAGTAGTGTTTTGTCTCTAGTTTCTTTTTGGTGTACTTACGAGGTCCCTATTTGTATAGAGGATTGAATCTCTTTTGTTAAGAACCATATTTTTGTCTAGGTTCTCCTCTTTTGGTATATGGCTTGTATATGGGGTTTCCCTCAATTGTTAATAAATCATTTGGTATATGGCTTGTATACGGGGTTTCTCTTTCTCCTTTGAATTAAACCTACACATTTCTATGATACTTTTGTAAAAATATGTGTTCTTCGTCTATATCAGGTGGATTTCTCTCCTCATTGCTGGGAGTAGGATGTGAGTGTGAGGGATATGGTGTGCGAATAGTGGGACATTCCCTTGGAGGGGCGATTGCTGCAGTACTGGGAATGAAGGTATTCATTTTTCTGATAAAATGCATTCCTGGAACTTTCCTTCATCATGTTTGGGCGCTCTTTGTACAGGACATGCATCGCCGTCCCCCCCCTCCCCACACACACACCCAAAAAAACACTTTTTCTTCATTAAGCATCTGGATGATTGAATGAAATTCACTCATTTGTTTATCTGGTTAAGATCACATTATGCTGTCAATAGATTTCATCAGTTATCTGTGGGGTATGATCTGAACTGGAGTACATATCTTCAATATATATATACTTGAATGTGCAAGACCATTTAATAGAAAATACAGTTCCTTTAATTGGTAACTGAATTGGTGATTAATGCACCCTGATTTTACGAATAGACTCATTTTGTGTTAATAATGGCAGATTAGTTCAAGCACAGAACCAGGAGTTTTATTGTTATATCTGGATTGAAACCCTAGTAAATATATTGAATCTTCTAATGATCACTTGGATCTTCCAAGGTGCCTATATATCTCCATGTATTACCAATCAGTTCTTCTCTAAATAATATATACTTCTGGAGTTAGTACATGTAGTTTATTTATAAATCAAATTACTATATTGTGTTGAGCAGCTACGCAAACAGTACCCAGATTTACACGTCTACACATATGGTGCTCTCCCATGTGTGAGTCTGGTGGTAGCAGATGCTTGTTCAGAATTCATTACCAGGTATTGCCAGTGTGTGATTATCCGTGACACAATTAAGTGTTGCTGCTCATATGCTATAAAATTAACTTCCGTTCTTGTTAACATCTTTTCAGCATTGTAAACAATGATGAATTTTCAGCGCGCCTTTCAGTAGCATCAATTATGAGACTTCAAGCAGCTGCACTTAAGGCACTATCAGAAGATGGCACTATTGATATTACAACAATTCTTAAACTTGCTCACCACTTTACTTCATTGACTGTCTGTCAGAGAAGCATGAATGATGGAGAATCGTCAGTGAATTCTTTGACAGCAATGCCAAGTTGTACAAACCAAATCAACCATAGCCAACTTGAAAATGGTACTACTGAACTTTTTGAATTTTCCATATGAATACATGCCTCATTTAATCATGTTGTGTCTGGCTAACTGTATTTGTCTGCAACTTCTTCTAGTTATAACTATTTCATGCAAAGGTTCTACTGCTATTTCTGCAGGATCAGCAAAGCGTGAAGCAGAATCCTCTGTTTTGCATGACATAGATACAGATTTTAGCTGTGATGATGAAATCGTTTCAACTGAATCATCAAATCATTTCAGCAGTCCATTCAATTGCTCCACTTCTGATTCCAGTCCATTTAGTGATCCTTTAACCGAATTTATGGAGGCTGTTCCATCTTCTGAAAATAAGTCATCATTGAGTATCCCAGAGTTGTATTTACCTGGTCTTGTTATCCATATTGTGCCACAGAAGGATGGTCGTCATAAACCATTGTGGAAGCGCTGGAAAAGTTGGGAGAGAAGATGCAGGTTTAGGGCGTATGTAGCGAAAAGAGAAGCATTCAATGATATAATAGTATCACCATACATGTTCCTGGACCATCTACCTTGGAGGTATTTGAATTAGCATATTTTATTTAATTTTTTCAAAATAGATTTTCCGTAGACATAATACTAACATCTATTTCTTCAGATGTCAGAATGCACTGGAAAACATACTGAAGGCTGGACAACTTAAAACGCCAGATGATGCATCCGAAATTGTGTGATTGCTAGTGGCTTTAGGCCCCAAAACTTCAGTTACGAAAACATAAGGAGATATACATACATAAAAGAGACAACCACATCTGATGAAGGCATTGTAAAATGACATGCCTTATATGACATATACTTTAAGTTATACATACCCTCGAGGTATAATTGGTTGATAGATGGATATCTATTTACATATGTATAGGAGTACTACTATGACTTTTCAGTTTTAATATTGTATGCCCGATGTGTCATAGGTTTCAGATTGATTATTGTTGTTATCTTTCATATGCTTGCTTGATGTTAGGCAAAAAATTGCATATAGTTAGTTGTTATAAAGACCTCATATGTGTTATTTTGTTATTACTCGATCGTTATTAGAATCATTATGTGCTTATTATGAGTGGTTTTTTGCATAATAGATTTGTCAGAGTTAGTAGGCATGTTTGGAGCGACAATAGACTTGCTATGGAGACCCAAAGTATGAGTAAAAACCTATCATGAATGTTCAAAATATGTGAAAAAATGGTGAGGCTTCACATATTTGCTTAAATGGACTATGAAAAGGTGAGATTGTACGTAATGTGAAAAATGCATATTTGCAAAGAAATCATCTGGAAAGCATATCACCAAAACATTCATCGGTTAACTTACTCGAAAAATTGAGAAAATGACTTAATTCCAATAAAAATGACCCTAAATGGACTCTGAAAATGGTGAGATTGTACATAGTGCTCCATCATCTTTTTACGGAGGGTTCCACAAAGAAATTGTTCGGAAATCATATCACCAAAATATTCATGGTCTAAACCATACAAAAAACCAAGAAAGTCGCGTAATTCCTAATAGTTGGCTCGTAAATGCGAAAATATGCCTTAATATTGGTGGGACTATACGTCATGCTTCCCTAACTTATTACGGAGGTCTTCATAAAAAAATTTCAAAAAAAATAATTGAGTGCTCAAGGCGCTAGATCCATGAGCTAGTACACACGAAAAATCGAGAAAGTCGGTTAATTCCTAAAAGTTGGCTCGTATATGAGAAAATATGTCTTAAAAATACGCAATGCTAATCCACTCATTACACAGGTCTTCATAAAGTTTTTTCAAAGAAAAAAATTGGGTGCTCCAAGGTGCCACCAGATCTATGGGCTAATACACACGAAAAACCATGAAAGTCGGCTAATTCCTATGTTGGCTCATAAATGCAAAAATATGTCTTAAAATGGTGAAACTATACGCAATTCTTCCCAACTCATACCGAAGGTCCTCATAAAGTTTTTTCAAAATTATTTTTGGGTGCTCGAAGGCTCTAGATCCATGGGCTTATATACACGAAAAATCAAGAAAGTAGGCTAATTCATAAAAATTGGCTCGTTAATGTGAAAATATGCTTTAAAATGGTGGGATTATACACAATGCTTCCCTAACTCATTAAAAAAAATTTAGGTGCTCCAAGGCGCAAGATCCATGGACTAATACACACGAAAAATCGAGATAGTCGGCTAATTCTAAAAGTTGGCTCGTAAATGCAAAAATATGCCTTAAAAATTGTGGGACTATACACAAATCTTCCCCAACTCATACGGCGATCCTCATAAAGTTTTTTCAGAATTTTTTTTTTGGTGCTCTAAGGATCCATAGGCTAATACACACGAGAAATCAAGAAAGTTGGCTAATTCTTAAAAGTTGTCTCGTAAATGCGAAATATGTCTTAAAATGGTGGGACTATACGCAATATTTCCCCAACTCATTCCAGAGGTACTCATAAAGTTTTCAAAAAACTTTTTTGGGTTCTTCAATGCGCCAGATCCATGGGCTAATACACACGAAAAATTGAGAAAGTCGTTTAATTTTTAAAAGTTAGTTCGTAAATGCAAAAATATATCTTAAAATGATGAAACTATACATAATGCTTCTCCAACTCATTACAGAGGTCTTGATAGAGTTTTTTTCAGGAAAAAAAATAGGTGCTCCAAGGAGCCAGTTCTATGGGCAAATACACATGAAAAACCAAGAAAGCCACATAATTTCTAAAAGTTGGCTCATAAATGCGAAAATATGCCTTAAAATGATGGGACTATTTGCAATTTTCCCCAACTCACCACGGAGCTCCTCAAAAAGTTGTGGGTGCTCCAAGGCGCTAGATCCATTGTCTAATACACACAAAAAATTAAAAAAATTGTCTAATTCCTATAAAATAGATCCCTAAAGTAAAAAATATGTGCAAAAAAATGATGAAGCTTCACTATTGCTCCTCCAACTCCCTATGGAGGTTCTGTAAAGGTTTTGCAAAAAAAAATCACTTAGAAGTCATATCATCAAAATATTTGTAGGCAATCACACACGAAAAATTGAGACAATCACCTAATTCCTGATAAATATCTCCTAAATTTTGGAAAAATGGTGAGACTTCGCATATTGCTCCCCTAACTCCCTACGTTGAGTTCGTCAAAGTTTAAAGAAAAATCGTTTGAAAGTCATATCAGTAAAATATTCATTGGCTAACACACACAAAATTGAGAAAATCACTTTATTCTGTAAAATGGATCCTAAATTTCCAAAATATGTGTAAAAAATCGTGAGATTTCACATACTTCTCCCCAACTCCTACGGAGGGTTCCATAAAGGTTTTTGCAAAAAAAAATTGTCTGTAAATTATATCACCAAAATATTCATGAGCTAACACACATAATAAACTGAGAAATTGTCTAATAAATGCCCAAAATTTGGGTAAAAAATAGTGAGCCATCACGTACTACTCCCCTAACTCCATATAGAGAGTTCCGTAAAGGCTTTGCGAATAAATTGCCAGGAAGCCATATCACCAAAATATTCATGAGCTAATACACACGAAAAACTGAAAAACTGAGAAAACCGCCTAATTTCAATAAAATGGCTCCTAAATACCCAAAATATGTGCAAAAAATTGTGAGGCTTCACATACTACTTCCCCAACTTCCTATGGAGGTTTCCGTAAAGCTTTTACAAAAGAATCATCTGCAAGTAATATCACCAAATTATTCATAGCCTAACACACGAAAAATGAGAAAATTGTCTGATTCCTTTAAAATGGATCCTAAATTTCCAAAATATGTACACAAAAGGGTGAGGCTTCACATACTGCTCCCTTAACTCCTTATAGGGGGTTTCGTAAAGATTTTGCAAAAAAATTATTCAAAAGCAAATATCACCAAAATATTTATGATCTAACACATACAAGAAAAATTGAGAAAATTACCTAATTCCTGTAAAAATGGGCTCCTAAATGCCTAATATGTGTGCAAAAAATAGTGAGGTTTTACGTATTCTTCCGCCAACTCCCTACGAAGGGGTTCGTAAAGGTTTTGCGAAAAAATCGTTTGTAAGTCATATTACCAAAATCTTCATGGTCTAAAACCCACGAAAAATTGAGAAAATTGCATAATTCCTGTAAAATGGATCCTAAATGCCCAAAATATGTGCAAAAAATGGTGAGACTTCACTTAATGCTCCTCCAACTCCCTACAAAGAGTTTTGTAAAGGTTTTGCCAAAAAATCGTCTGAAAGCCTCACTAAAATATTCACGGGCTAACACACAATTCTAGTAAAATGGCTCATAAATGCCTAAAATATATGCAAAAAATGGTGAGGTTTCACGTACTGCTTTCCCAACTCCCCATGATGTATTTCGTAAAGGTTTTGCTAAAAAATTATCTGAAAGTCATATCACTAAAATATTTATGATCTAATATACATGAAAAACTAATAAAATCACTTAATTCCTCTAAATGGCTCCTAAATGTCCATAGTATATGAAAAAATGGTGAGGTTTCTTGAGTCATTATAATATGTGGTGTTGTATTACCGTAAGGTAGATTGAATTCCATTAACAATAAATGTCTTCTAATTAAATTTGCAAGCTTCATTTTAAATTTACTTATTGCCTTTTTTATAACATTCTTATTTGAATTATTGAGTTCTTTCTCGATAAGAGAAATTTTATTTCTCCATGTGTATATTTTCTTTAATTAGATCAGGATGAATGAACTAATTTTTTATCAAGTCAAAAAGAAATTCACCTTTCTCTACATTAATTAAAAATGATGTTCACATATGGCTAGCTTATAATAGCATCATAGACTATAGGCTTTTGTTGTTTTCCAATTATGTTAAATGGGATTGGACCCCTTTGTTGACTCTTCTCCCTACACAAACGAGAAAAGGAATGCATACATTAGTTATAAAAAACATTTTTATGTCTCTTTTGGACTAGACAATAAACAAAAACAAACAAACAAAAATGTTGGTCGGTGTTCAAATTGTAACACGTAAGAAATTAACAAGAGTGGACAAAATTGGAGATAACATATGTTAGTTTACTTAGTAGTTTTTCTTTGATCAGTTTTAATTGTGCACCTCTATATTAAACAAAAATCTTCTATGGTATGTTTTTTTTTTTTTTCTATTAAACCAGACATCAAACTGTATAATTTGCATATTTAGTACTATTTCTTCGGATTTCGTCCTTTTTAGTTATTATGTTTACATTTTGTATATATCATATATAAAGTTTGTGGCCAAAAGCTAAAATGAATAGTTAAAATGACACTATCTACATAAATATATATATCAGAGAAAAGATAGTTAAGTTGGTCTATGTTTACGTTCAAATCGAAGAAGGAAAATTGACCAATCAAATCAGAGTAGTTAACTTTCTTTTTCATTTAAATTTCAACAAAATTTTCATTATATTTGGTAAAATAATTCTCTAGACCGGGACCAATCCAATAATTGTGTTGTTTAATCCCTTTGTAATTGCTAATAGCAACTTTTACTCTAAATTTTAGATTTTGTCTCTACTCTCTATTGGTGCTTTGTCTGATGTACTATCTTTCCGTTCGGTGTCTATACTCGCTTTGAGGCCCAGACTTATTAATTTAAATTTGTGCTACATATATAAAAGTAATTATAAATAGAGAACACTTTTTTTTTTTTTGTACTCACAGATTAAATCTAAAATCTTATTAAGAACGAAAGAATGTTATTCGTCCAATGCAACTCTTATTGGTCTGTTGTGCTAATTACATCTCAAATAGTATAGTATACTGTTGTGATGGCAGAAAGAGCCAACTGATCATATATACCAGAGTCCAGAGGTAGACAAGTGTGTTTATGATGTATGATATGGGGAACCCTTTAATTTGTTAACTAGAATATAATGAGCATTACGTGTTTATTTTATTAATTCACATCTTAATTATTTTATCGAGTATCTGATAGCTATTTTTCATCAATATAAATATTGAGTAATTTTATCTTTCAACTAACTTATGTAAATAAGAAAAAATCACCTACACATAATACATAATATATTAAGCTAAATATGAGGTTAGAAGTATTTGAAACAAATCAAATACTTCTAATTTGAATGGCCCTAAAATCAATTTTTTTCTAAATCGTGTGACACGGCAAAGTATAAATATATTCTTCACTGAAGTCGGATTATTCTACCAACTTTTGTCACTTTCAAGTTCCAAATGATAGAGAAGCCCAGTGTCTGATTAATTAATTCATGGGCAATTATAGGACTATATATAACTATATGATAATTTTGCAGCATTATATTATATTAGATATTGCATTTTTATACCGATAGAACAGAAAATTTACATGAGCCAATCGAAGAGCTACTATATTCAATTATATATGTTTAAGAAAAATGTATACTATCATAAATTTCTAATAACTTTGATGGTAGTAGTAGTATATACACTCCCCATGCTATAAACATTATTTTAGTACTTCCACATCCACACAACTATTGTAACCTCGAAAAGTTTTCAAATTAAATAATCACCGAAGACCTCCGGCTGGATTTGAAATGGATCAGGTAGGGCATCCGTTTACGACGTGGGTGGAATTAGCAGTTTTCTCTATTTTCTTCAATGGTAGGAAATAGGCATCAGCGGGGGTATATGGGAGGAAACCAGTCTGCAGGATCACACACTTCAATATTGATATTAGTGCATGTATAAAGAGGCTTGGAACTAGCTTTATAATGACGGAGTCAAGATTTTTATTAAAGGAGTTTAAAATATAAAGAAGTAAATACATAAAGAAGTCAAAAGGGGTTCAACATTACTGTATATACATTTAAAAAAAAAAAACATATATAAATAATAATTTTTTGTCCAAGAAAATTCGAATGAACCCCTCGATCCTTCCTAACTACACCCTTGTCGGTTCGAGTCTTTATCTCCATGTTTGCCAATCACTATATATAAAACAAATTTCGATATGTTTGGTTCATTATTTAGAGAATTAAATAAGAAACAAATAATTAAGTAAACAAAAATATGACAATTTTAAATTTAGATGAGACTCTCTAGCTATAACCTCAATATCATGATGAGGTACAAGCTACATCAGCATATTATATAATTTCGGCAGTAGATATTTTCATAGCATTCTTATTTGGGGAAATTAGTTTAGACATTCATTTTGTCATTTAATTTATTCTACTTCTTCTGGAGGTCTCTATTGTCAAATATAAAAAAGACAGTCTAATATACTCTCAAATTAAACGTAAGCGGCTTAGTCTGCCCATGTTAATCAAGTGTGACTAAATTATTTCATTAGCGATTCTACTTCAATGATATTCTCGTAATACACGTAAATTCTCTCTATTCTATAGAAATTACTGTCGTAGTACCAATTGATAAAGATTTTTATTCAACAACAAAAAAAAAAAGGGACAAGCATCTAAAGACATGAATTATTATCAAAGAGAGGCCTCAACAAATACTAATTAAGTCAAAGAGCAAGAAAGAGGTGATGATGTATTCCTTATGTATATGTATCTGCGTCGTTTGGCAAGAATACCTATTAATCAGTTGACCTATCTCTAAATGACTCATGCAATAAGAAGTGAGTGTATGAGCCAAGTGCATTTAGTATTGACATTTGATACTATTGGACTTACCGTTGGGCTAACGTCTCACAAGTCTGAAATTTGAAATTGCACCATGATACAAAAATCTGAAACAACTACTATAATATTGGAAAATTTTGAATTTTGATTTTGTCCAAATTATGTTCACCCCTAATTATAGTAATTAATTTGGATCTATCACTAAAAACCTATTGGATATATATAGGGGTGTACAAAACTGAACCGAAAATCGAACCAAATCGTAAACTGAGTCAACCTGGGAAAAAACTCCGACTAGTGGTTTGGTTTGACTTGGTTTGGTATTGAAAAAAAAAAACCTGACTATATTTGGGTTGGTTTGGTTTTAACTAAAAAACCCAACCCGAGACCAAACCAACCCGACATTATATATATAATTTTAAAATTTTATTTTATACATAAATATATTTACGTTGATATAATTTTTAAATATTTCTTATACTTTTTCATAGTTTTTATCTTTTTAATATATTATTTCAAGTTTGAAACTTAGAATTATGAATGGTCCAATAAAGATTATAGTCCACAAATGTTGGTAATTATAATAAAGCTCACATCAAAATCAAATTAATACTAATGCAAAAAGAAAATCAATTCAACACTAAGAATGACAATAATATTGAGTATTTCTTCTTTAATTTTACATTGGTTTAGACAATTAAAATACATAATCTAATTTTAATTTCCTTTAATATTTAGTCATGTAACTAAATACTTATTAAACTTATTTTAGCATGATTTAGTACTTTTAAATTATGATCATTTTCACTATGACTTGTTAATTTGCAATATTTGTTTTACGCGATTTCATTATTATTATTTTTGTTGGATATTTTAGTGTCATTAATCATATCATATTGTGTTTTTTTTTTAAGAAACACCTTAGATAGTTGTATTTTGGTAGGACTAAAGAAATATTTGAAGTACAAGTAAATTATATGTTTGTATGAATACTTTACCGGAAAAACCCGAGGTTGAAAAACCCGAGTTTTATTGGTTTGGTTTGGTTTATAAATTTAAAAATCCGACACAAATGATTTGGTTTGATAGTTGAAAAATCCGAACCAATCCGGCCATGTACACCCCTAGATATATATATAAAATCTTAAAGCCTAATAATTTGTTACCTTTCCATATTATAATTCTAGCTTGCAAACTTGAAAGTCCAGTTCCTTGTACCTAGTCTGCAACGTAACATGCATGTGTAAATTCTTATAAATGATACCAACGTTAGACCAAAGTCCATTTCGTTTAACTAAAGGTCGAATACGTTCAATCAAACACTAGAGATCAATCAGAGATTGTATCAATTTTAAAGTTTTAAGTTCGATAGTTGAAAATTTTATTTAATGTATAGATAATCCATTCAAAATCAATAAAAAAAAAAAAGTGATTTAAAATCCAAGCTAAAATTTCTGATTCCGCTACTATACAGGATATGTTCTTCTTTTTTTTTTTTAGGTAAAATTTGCTAGCAATTATTATTGGGTTGGTCATTTTTCATTTGTAAAGAAAGTACAAGTTAAAAAAATATGATGGGTACATCTAAAACTCGTGTTTGGGTGAAGAAAATGTATGGATTCATGTCACTCAAATCTCAATCTTGGAAGAATAATAAAATATAGAGCTTTTTTTTTATAGATACATGAATATACTAGGTTTCTTTTTTACCCCAAAAAGGGAACTAATAATTTTAGTGAAAAGGTTGGGCCATACGTATTGACTTTCTTACGAGTAAACTCCTATAGAGAAGAATTATCGCGTTGACCATCTTGATTTTTTTTTATTAGTATTATTTTACAACTTACTATAAATATAATGTGTGAAGACAAAACTCATGGGAAGTTAAATTTAATAAAGCTAAATCGTCATCCACGAAGCAAGATTAATATTTCGTATAATTGAATCAATAATTAGAAAAATTAAGAATACCACTAAGCAGTGTATTGCTTATATTGGTATGCATTAGCCTCTACTACACAACGATACCTTCATGACTACGCAACTAGTCATTACAAAGGACGTTAGGATTTAGAATTTTGAGTTTAAAATTTATATTGGCTCATCGCCCTCAATTTCCAACACATGACTTGTCACATGCAATTCATCACTTATGTCCACCATCTTACTACCATCATCACCAACCTCCATATTTTATAATTATGAACATTAATAAATATTACTACCTCGTAACTATCATTGATGACCACCATCATCATCAATCACTTTTAGTGCGTGGTTCATTAAAAAAAACCATTTATATATGTATATAACAGTACCATGTGGATTAATATTTTTTTCCCTAACTTTTATAAATGTAATAGTAGTAATATATTTAAATTATACATTTATCAAGTTTAAATATAGCTAATATACGTTCAGATGCTAAAAAAAACAATTTTAATTATTATGTGTTTAAATCTAAATATAATATCTCAATATATATTCAAACATGTATTCATATTTAGACATCCAAAAATAAACAAACAATTAAATTTTAACCACACCAAATATTAGATATCTTAGGTTTTCATCATCAAAATCAATTTAGTGCATAACTAACTTAATATTCAACAAGCGTATGAGGAGAAAAATAATTATATTAGAGACCATTTTTTTCATTTATCAATTGTGGAATTGGTCCTACATTAATTAGATTGTGCTATAAATGGTGAAACTTTCCTTTTTAGGACATATATTTTTTCATACTAAGATACACTATAAAAAAGAATAAGAAAAATTGAGGGAAGAAGAAAGAAAAAAAATATAACACGCTAAAAATCTTCCACATAGCAAACGCACCTTTGAAGTCAACCACTTGAAAAGAAATTAGGAAAACTGTATTTTTATATTATGTTTTTTGGCTTTATTTTATTTGTAGCCGCAAAAATTAAACAAATAATTTGAGCCCAAACCGACCACTTAATTTAATACATTTATTGGAATTTTTCCTTGCTCAGTCAAATTACTCGCCAAACATGCCTTTATTTTCTTCATTTTTTCCCCTATACACCCCACGCCCTCTCTCTCCACACCCACCTCAACAACACCTTTTTCAATTCTCACCATACAGTCCATGACAAATAAACAAAATATATAAATAAGTAAATAACCCTTGATATATATAATTCATCTAGAGCTCTCACTCCCTCTCTAGTTCTTCCTAGCTCTTAAATATTAATTAGTACTATCTTTTGAATTCATACAATGCTTAGGTTACCAAATATTCCAAATCTAAACTTTCCTACATTTTATGAAGAGTTTTTGCCTAAGCCATGTATGGTAAAACCAAATGAAGGTATCTCAATTGCACCTGCACCACCTTTGACATTACAACAACTATGTCTCAGTCCCAAACTATCACCTGTGATATCCACTAAGGAAATATCGAAGAACATTGCTCATAGTGTTACTACTAGTACTGATAATATTGCAATGGATCGTCGTTGTTGTAGTAATAGTAGTAGTAGTAGTAATACTGGGAGATTGTCTTCCATGTGGAGAGAAGTTCAAGGGTCAAAAAACTGGGAAAATCTAGTAGATCCATTGGACTCTCTCCTCCGATCAGAGATTATTCGATATGGAGAGTTTGTGGCTGCTTGTTATGATGCATTTGATCTTGATCCAAATTCAAAAAGATACTTAAATTGCAAGTATGGGAAGAGGAGGATGTTGAGTGAAGTAGGGTTAGGTGAATCAGGTTATCAAGTGACAAAATACATATATGCTACTCCAGACATAGTAAATGTCTTCCCAAATAATATTAGTATTGGCTCATCATGTGGAAAATGGATTGGTTATATTGCAGTATCAAATGATGAAGAAACAAAGAGACTTGGGAGGAGAGATGTGGTTGTTACTTTTCGTGGAACGGTCACTATCCCTGAATGGATAGCCAATTTGATGAGCTCATTGACTCCTGCTAGTCTTGATCCTCATAATCCAAGACCTCAGGTTAAGGTTGAAGCTGGATTCTTGAGTTTGTACACTTCCAATGAGGACAAGAAGTTTGGCCTTGGAAGTTGTCGCGAGCAATTACTATCTGAGATAGGGAGAGTAGTAAATAAGTATAAAGGAGAGGATATGAGCATCACTTTAGCTGGACATAGCATGGGGAGTGCATTAGCCATCTTACTAGCTTATGACATTGCAGAGTTAGGGTTGAATACTCATGATGATCACACAGTACCTGTAACCGTTTTTTCCTTTGGAGGGCCAAGAGTTGGAAACTCAGGCTTCAAAGAGAGGTGTGAAGAATTAGGTGTAAAAGTGTTGAGAATAACAAATGTAAATGACCCCATAACAAAACTTCCTGGGGTTTTTCTAAATGAGAATTTTAGGGTTTTGGGTGGAAAATATGAGGTACCATGGAGTTGCTCATGTTATGCACATGTTGGAGTTGAAATCTTGTTAGATTTTTTCAAGATGCATAATCCTTCTTGTGTACATGACTTGGGTACTTATCTTAGTTTGCTCAAATGTCCAAAGAGGTTGCATGTTCAAAAAGAAGACGACATTGATTTTATCAATAAAGCAAAGGAGTTTGTCATTTCTGGATTAACCTTGCAATGGAAAAATGCTGCTATGAATATGGTGAACATGGTTCAATCCCAAAGGACTTAGAAACATCATGGTCTAGAGTGATGTTTTTGAACCAAAAAATAGATAGTTTTTTGGTTCAATTATATATAGATTATTTTTCATCCCTCTAGAAATTAAGATCATGAGGTTTATAGTTTGCAATACATATATTGTACAATATAATGATTATAAATAATGCAAGAGAAATAAACTCTAAATCACAATCTACATTGTTTAATTATTATTTTGCAATCGTTTGATTTAGGTACATATCTAAGGAGTTACAACTCTAGCTTGACTACTTATTATCAAAGACAAATTCAAAATTTGAATTTAATGATTTCTAAATAAATTTTTATTATTAAAACTACTTCAAATGCTATTAAATGGATTTTAAATGAATACAACACAATATATGTATACGTATTTAATAAAATTTATAACACAAATATAAGATTTGGGACAAATTAAACCTAGTGGGTTCAATTTATAAGTTAGGCTTCTAGCTCCTCCTCGGTTAGATCAAAGGGGGATCGGATCATATGGTGTATATCATGATGATTATGATATGATATTTGCTAGTGAGTAATAGATTCTTAGACCAGGTCAATATACAAGATCGATGAAATAAAAAAATAACTCAAACCATATCTTAACGGTTATTCCTCCGTCCAAAACTTCTGTTCCTATTTCTCTCAACCTATTTAGATTATGACTATATATATATACGCTGAGAACATACTAACTTGTACATATTATATATGTCAGCACACCAATAATTACGAATACATTTGAGATATTGCTAGTTGAATTAAAATGTTATTAGCAAAATCTATTATTTTGATATGAGTTTAAGTTATATACATTGATGTCCGTGATAAAAATAAAATTGAATCACTTAGGCGATCAAAGATACTCAATGCAAGGGGGTTGACTCTAAGATGTAACATTATTTTGAAGATGACAAAGATGGTTACGAATATTTAGAAAGAAGAAAAATAGTGTGGGGGGGGGGGGGGATCAAGAAAATGATGAAAAACAAGAATCAATATTTTTCAAAGATCTTAAATTTAGATATGTCTGTGGAAAATTAGACAAAGGAATTCCAAATAGGATGTCGAAGAATAGATAGGTTTAAGAGAAGAAATTATTGCATTCATCAACAACTCTAGCTAGAATTTGAAACTTCTTGACATTCTATATATTCTTATATTTTTCAAGTCACCTTGATGTCACAACTAAAAAAAAATATATAGAATTTACCGTGAACTAATTTATCGCTAAATTAATTGTTCTTTACGACTGTTATTGTAATTTGAAGTCATTGCTCTGTTTTGAGTGAACTGGTTGAAACTCTGTGAGAGAGGTTGTGGTTTTTTCCTCCCTTGATCAACAATGTTTCCATGTAAAATTCTCGTGTCTATTTTACTTTGAGTTATTTACTTTCCACACTTTTATTCTATCAAGGGACCTGATCCATTGACTGTTAGTGGACGCATACATTCTATCAACAACTAACTAGAATTTTGTGATAATATATCATTAATTCATAATTAAATAAAATTAGCAAAAACAAATTTTGTTGTTTATCTTAAATTGATTCGTCACTGGCTAATTCCTATTTATCTTAGTGGTGAGCAAATAAAAAAAATAAAAAAAGGAAGGCCGTACATTTTTCTTCCTTCTGCCTAATCATCCCTTCGACTTTCTATCTACATATGCTTTTAAACAAGTTTAAATAATCTGGAAGCTTTGATTTTTTTATTTTACGGAAACACATGACTATCGCCGATTTAATTAAAATACATATGAAAATAACCACTGAATATCTTTTAGTGAGCAATTTAAATAGAAAAATAGTGATTCTTTTAGTAGCGAATATAAATGATATATTTGAATTAATTTACTGAAAAATCATTTTTATATTAGTGGACTTTTGTGAATTGTCGTCGTTGAAGTTACATATATATGAATTATAATGTAAACATCGAATTTCAAAAAGGAGAAAACGATAAACTCCAGGAAAAGGTGGTTTACCAAAATTTGGTTGAATTAATGAATAGTAAGTTGTTGTGTTCTATTCACACAAGCATTATATTGGTCAAGTTGTTTGTAGTCATGATATTGTTCAATGTTTAAATAGCAAGACACCTAGCTATAGCTACCTTCTCCGACCAAAATAAAATAAAATTGACCATTGGGATTGGCAACAAGAAAAATAAAAGAAATGTATATTTTCTTTCGTCTCATATCAAAGTATTTGTTGTGTTTCTCTCTTTTTTAAAGAAACATTAATTACTATTTTATCATCATTTATGTTTTAAGATGTAATTTCTCAATATTAAATATTTACTCTATTAAGATATTTGTAATGTTCTAAATAATTACTAAGGAAACAATAATTAATTTTATCTTATATTTCTAAAATAATAAATAATTATTTTTAAAATCACGATAAATAATTTAAGACGGAAAAACACAGTAGGACATATTTGGGATCCCACAAAAAGAATTTGCAAGTGTACGTAAATTATTGTACGGCTGTCAATTGTCATGCTCATGCATGGGTGACAATATATATGGCGATCGCATATATAGTAGTCTCTTTTTTTTTTTTTTTTTTTTATTAAAGTATTACATAAGGGGTAGTGTAAACATTTTAAAGTATTTTATATTTTCTCATTCTCTTTTATGGAAGAATTAAGATGTACAAATCGTATTATACTGGAATAATATTAAAGTACGTGGTCTTAGTATATAATTCACTGAGTCTCTAATTCTGTGTTTTCATTCAGTTTGTCCTCAATTAGCTGCGCTATTTTCTCTTATCAATTTCTAAAATGAAAAAATAAAAATAAAAATTAGTGCTATTGAACCACATTTACTCTAAACAATATTCAATATTTTCAAAGTTTCATATTTGTATCTACAATATAATACCGTTATCATGTAGAAATTACTGAATCTAGTTGTATGTCAAATATTTTTGTTGAAATTAAAGTATACCAGCCAGGTGGCGAATACAAAATTTTCAATAAATTGGATCTAACATTTAAAGCAAACTAATGAACACTTGGTTGTAGTTGAAGTATTGTATTCAAAAGACAGTACCGTCTAAACTATATTATTAGTAACAAAACATAATAATTTAAGTATATTACTATTTGCAATGAAGTTTAAAGTGGTGAAAAATAAATTGAAATCACAAATAAAATAAAATATAATAAAACGAAGATTTGATTATGCTCTCCTAATAAATATTCATCATGATTAGTGGACCGTTAATTTATAGCGTATTTCTTGAATATAAGATGATATGAATCTATTTTTGATAAATTTGATTGTCAAGAATATCAAACATCATCCAAGATTTTATGGAATATTTGAGATATCTTTTTGTGAATATTCAAGATTTTATGGGATATTTGAAATCTAGATTTATTTATATATATGAAAGCTTAATAGTTTATGGGATATTCAAAATATCAATTTATTTATGAATATCCAAAATTTTATGAGATATTCGAGATACCTCTCAAGGGAATGTGTGTCTATTTTTACAAGTATGAATTGTAGAATTTAAGGTAAAGTAGCGTCCGGAAATCTTAACAGAGCTAATTAGTGACCAAGATGTATTGAATTTTCCTAGTAGAATTCTATTTTAATTTAAATATGGTAAAATTTTAATGTCTACAATTACAAACAAATCTTTTGTTAAAGCTATTTTTAAAAATTTTTGGAGTAAGGCCTGGTGTTATTTTTCTTTTTTGAGTTGTACTTTGCCACTTTGATAATAAAATGTTTTAGTTACCCAAGAAAATGTTATTCATGATAATCTCACTAGAGGTGCTTCTAAATAAATAATTAAAAAATTCAAGACACTAAAATGAGCTTCGGCATATAGTAATTTTACTGTTAAGTGTAAGTAGATTAGGATTTGACTATCCTATGGATCGTGGTGGAATGGTTCCTTCATCCTTAATAAAAAATATTGGGTTAATTATAACCTTCGAAAATAGAAAAATCTTATTGAGAGAGTCGTCCCCAAAAGTAGGTCTTGCGCAATGTGCGAATACAAATTTAGTCAAATTTCAATACGAGTACCAGATGTCAAACGGAAAAAAAAGGAGTAGGATTCGATTTCTATTGACAAAAAATTTGAGACATCCAACCCTTGATCATGATTAAGAGACGATGCATCAAATTGGCCTATAATTATAATTAGGGGTGTACAAAATCGAACCGAGAACCGAACCAAACCGCAAACCGAGTCAACCCGGAAAAAAAATCCGACTAGTGGTTTGGTTTGGCTTGGTTTGGTTTTGAAAAAAAAAACCCGACTATATTTGGGTTGGTTTGGTTTTAACTAAAAAAAACAATCCGAGACCAAACCAACCCGAATTTATATATATAATTTTAAAATTTTATTTTACACATAAAAATATTTACTTTCATATAATTTTTAAATATTTCTTATACTTTTCCATAGTTTTTATCTTTTAATATATTATTTCAAGTTTGAAACTTAGAATTATGAATGGGCCAATAAAGATTATAGTCCACAGATGTTGGTAATTATAATAAAGCTTAAATCAAAATCAAATTAATACTAATGCAAAAAGAAATTAATTCAACACTAAGAATGACAATAATATTGAATATTTGTTCTTTAGTTTTACATTGGTTTAGACAATTAAAATACATAATCTAATTTTAATTTTCTTTAATATTTAGTCATGTAACTAATACTTATTAAACTTAATTTTAGCATGATTTAGTACTTTTAAATTATGATCATTTTCATTCTGACTTGTTAATTTGCAATATTTGTTTTACGCGATTTCATTATTATTATTTTTGTTGAATATTTTAGTGTCATTAATCATATCATATTGTGTTATATTTTTAAGAAACATCTTAGATAGTTGTATTTTGGTAGGACTAAAGAAATATTTGAAGTACAAGTAAATTATATGTTGTGTATGAATACTTTACCGGAAAAACCCGAAAAAACCCGAGGTTGAAAAACCCGAGTTTTATTGGTTTGGTTTGGTTTATAAATTTAAAAATCAGATACAAATGGTTTGGTTTGATATTTGAAAAACCCGAACCAACCCGGCCATGTACACTCCTAATTATAATATTCTGTTGCAGCAATTTGTACAGTAATTTAGCATTACAGATCTGATTAGGGACATAATCGTAGACTTATTAATTAATTAGGCTGTTTTTAGCATTATTAAATAAAAGTTGTCTGGAGATTAATTATATGCAAAGATGACGATGCTAATGGAAGTCATGGTCAACGACTTCAATATAAATGATTAACTCGAAAATATGCATGATCACCTTAATTATGGAGATCCTAAACAACACAAAGGTACCAAATCAAGAATAATTAACTTATTTGTCCTATGTTAGTACACCTCCAGGCTCCAATCATTTTTATTTGTCCAGTTTGAAAAATCAAGAAATATTGGGTTATTAATTTTTAATTTTCTCTTATTATTAACTATAGTTATTTTTTTAATTATATTTTTTAAAATATTGGATTAGTATATTCAGAGGGGTGATATAGTAAATTTTTTTATTTTATTAATTACTTCTTAAATGATGTGTCAATTAATCAAACATGAACAAATAAAAATGAACAAAAGAAATGTATTTTTTTCTAATCATCTAGGACTTTTAATTTATTGACCAATCAACTTATTCACCTCACACTTTCTAGCAATTAAATGGGTACGAGGGGGGCAATACACATACGTATACATATACCCCATTTTTTAAGTCAAATGCAAAAGCGGATCAAAAATTTAAACTTCAGGAGTACTGAAGGACAACGACCTCAAGTATTAGTATGTTGAATATTTAAATTTTGTATATACTTTATGGATTTTTAAAGTTATTGAGTTCTATCGAGCACATATATTAAATTCAATACACATACATATATTATATAAGGTTAGTTTTATTCCCAAATGCGAGCTAGTGACATCCGTTGTGATAATTATATATTGTTGTTGGTAAAGGAAAAGCTAAGTTTGTACTAAAACTGTTGAGGAATACATGTTTTATTCCTTTAAATGATTACCACAGTCTGAAAAAGATATAGAGAAGTTGAATTTATTTACAAGCAAAGGTCAACTAACACATATTCATATGGCCGAACACATACTATTTTTCTTCTTTTGTGATTGAATTATAATATAATACTATATATTATATAGTAGCTAGCGTATTACAAGTATAAGAAAGAAGAAAACACAAGGGAAAGGATATTTTTCACTTTATTTTAGTAATTTACTGATTAAAAACTTTAATGCATGCATAGAGATTGTGCTAATTAATTGATGAACCATATGGCATGTGCATGCATCTTAATTTAGTCGTAGTTTGACTATATGATATATATTTGAATACAGATTTCATATGATTTGTTTCATATATAGGAGAATATTATCATGTTAAGAGATACGACATCACTAATATACATAAAACATGAAAAATGATTATTTCCTTCTCTCGTAACCCTAGGCTAGAGCCGATGCAATATTACTTTTATTTGAATTATATATTATGATATATATATATATTTTTAAAAGATGTATCTATATGATGACTTCACACGTATAGTTCACAAAAAAAGAAGAAGACTTCACATGTATTTTCAATTTCAAAATTATGAATTACTTTTTGCTGAGGTATATGAGAGGACAAGAATGGATGTTGGTTATATCGGCATATTGCAAGTCAAAAAGAAAAAAAGAATTTGCCAATGAATTGAATTTTGAAAGTGAAAACTAATATACGACCGACAAATAAGAAAATGTTTTTGATGAAAAATATTAGAAAATATTTTTTAAGAAAATAAATGGGTTATTACTTTTTTATTTTATTTCGTATGTAAGCGAAAAATATGATTTTAAAGCATTTGTATATAATCTACACTAATACAATAGGAGGTGGAGGTGGAGGTGGAGATGAAGGCAGGGACAACTCAATGTCTTTATAAATGAGGCGTTCGTTTACGCCCCCAAATTTGAGGGCCCCAATATCTAGTAATAATAGAATAATTATAAATATTTTTCAACAAAAATAAATAAATTATATTGTGTCGTTCTTTTAGTTCGTTTCGAAACATTAAAGAATGTTTTTTCTTTTTTGTTAATTTTTAAATTTAACTTTCACATGACATGTTTAAGATCATAAGATTAAAAAATATTTTGTTATTATATCTTTAGTTTAAGACCATAGAAAAAAGGGGGAAAAGGTCAATATGGCCCTAAACTATGCAAAAATGTCTAGATATACCCCGTTTGAAGTTTGGCTCATCCGTACCCTCGCCATCCAACTTTTCACATATATATGCCCTTGTAGACGTTAGTTGTTTTGCTGGAAATAAGCAACTCATTTTTCCTTTCTTTAAATAACAAATGGAATTGTCACATTTTCTTTTAATTACCACATGTCATTTATTTATATTAAATAATGAATACACATCTTTTAAATAGAATATTCGACCTGTAAATTCTATCCGATCCAAATTTCCTTGGTGGATATTTCACATAAGCCAACAAATCATATCCGACCAAATTTGTTTGGTCGGAGAAATGTCATCTTCAACCAAATCCATCACTTTCTCCTAAAAGAAAAACACCATTAAAAGTGAGCTTCGAGCTCTAACCATGAGGAAACAACATAGCTCCAATGAGCTCACTGATTCGCATAACCTCGGACAAATAGCCACCAAATAGCTCCGACCACCACGAGCTCCAAAACACCACCCCAAGGTAGTCGACAAAACCCCAACCCCCACACCTTACTGGTCTGGCAAACCAACCAGCAAACGACACCAAAATAGTTGCGTTTCAGATGTCAAATGTCATCTCATTTTAGATCTTGTCGGAGGGATTCAAATTCCGGCCACCTTGGGTCGGATATGATTTACAGGTCTAATTCTCTTTAAAAGAGGTATATTCATTTTTTAATATAATAAATGACATGTGGTAATTCCATTTGTTATTTAAAGAAAGAGAAAATGAGTTGGTTATTTCCAGCAAAGCAACTAACGTCTACAGGGGCATATATATACGAAAAGTTGGACGGCGAGGACATAGATGAGCCAAACTTCAAACAGGGTATATCTAGACATTTTCACATTTTCATCAAAGAGAAGAAATAACTTTGAATTTTTTTAAAAAAACGAAGCTAAGCCTCCAATTTGTTTTTTCTTTAGGCCAAAAATTAGCTTGAGGCGCCACTGCGATGGAGGTAGGGGTGTGGAGTGGGGTAAAGTGTTGAAAAGTGGGTAACACACATATCATTTATGAAATTTGTTTTACCTACTTTTATTAGAATAATCATTTTCGTCATTCTTCGAAACAAAATATTTTTGAAAAAAATTGATCAATCGAGTTCACATACACATGTGCGGAACTCACCCTATTGTTTTTGAGTCAATTCTCTAACTGGTCATCCAAGTTTAGGGAATTTCCATGAAATATCATTTATGTTTCATTTAGGACCAAAATATCACTCAACTATCACTATTTTCCTCAAAATATACTTGACACTTCAAAAAGTCTTACTCTCTCCTAGTTGGCATGGCATGTCATTAAAGTCTTTTTTTTTTAATAATAGACTAGTTTGATTCATTAAACTCATTTAACTAAAATAATGATCATATTATTTATTTATATATATATATATATAGTAGTTTATTAAGAGTAAATCTTCATACTTAAAGAATCTTTTATTATAATTAAACTTTTTAATTTTTTTATGTTATGAAGAATATGTTTTTAAAACATACTATAATATCATCAATTTTGAATACTTATAAACATATACATTAAAAAAATCGATATACAAATCACTCATTAATGCTAACTTACATCAATTAATCATAATTTTTTTTATAATGAATCAATAATATTAAATGTCAATTAACTATTACAATAGAATCAATTGTGTATTTTGAAATTCATGCTTACAATATTTTTTTCTTGAAAAAAAATAGAAAGTGAATAATATTATTACTATTTTTTATCTTAAAATAAATAAATATTAAATATCTCAAAAGTCTCCTTCTATTCTAGTTGATATATCATGTTATTAAATCATCATTTGAAAAAATAATAGACCTATTAGTTCTAATACCATGAGACTAATCTAGGTAAAGACAAAAATACCCCCTCAAATCTTTTTAATCATTTTATTTATTTTCTTTATTTTAAGTTTTATATTTATACTAATAAATTTATTTAAATAAATTAGCTTACAAATTTTATTATTTAGATATAATTTTTTGTTTCTAAAATATGAGTTATTTAATCTATTTATTATTAATATAAAATATTATAATCTGACTAATATGCTAATGTTGATGTATGAATTTAAGAACAATTCTTAAGTCAAATATTGCCTCTTAACGGAAGTCCATTAAACATTACACAAGTAGTCTAAAACAGGAGCATATATATATATATATATATAACATCTCGAGTATAAAAATAGTTTAATTTATTTTGCTATATATATATTTTTTTAATTTTATGATAAAGAGTTTTTTTTTAATTTATTGGTACAAAACAAAGTTCAATAAATTTTCTCTATAAATTATTATTGTTGTGTGACCTTTTGAGATATTCACTCCAATTTATTAAGATGACAATTATTTACTCTCAAATAATATAAGTGAGAAAATAGTGAACATGACAATAAAATTTTTATTCTCCTAGCTAGTTAAAATGCTATAAAAAATAATATTATCCATCAATTATCTACCTTGACCCAATTACATGAAATAGAAAATCCCATAATAACTCAAGGGTATAATTAGAAAGAATTTATTTTGTAGAGTTTTAGACCACACACAAAACTAGGTAAGAAACAATGAACCAAACACTTGATAAAAATAATTCCTGCTACAAGGTATAGGTGCTCTTTATTTGTACTGATTTTTTTATGGTATGGTAATCTTTTACTGTTGTTACCAAAAAGAAAAAAAATCCCTGCATTACTAATCCATGCATTACCAATCCCTGCATTACTAATCCCTGCATTATTGATCTTTGTACCAAATGACCCCTTAAAGATTAATATTGAACGGAATTACCAAAATAGCTATCGATGAGTTTTAGTCAATTTTGAACTTCCCTAATTAATTTCTTAGAGCTCATCTGTCACGCCCCGAGCCTACACCCTGGGCGGGACTGGCACCCGGAGACCATTTCTGGCCCCAAGCGAACCCTTGGCCTGACTTTCTTAACTCAGCGGAAACCTAACCCAACCAAATAACTCAATGCAATGCAATATTACAAAACAACTTAACTTATAAAATATGGCCATAAAGGCAACTCGAATCTCAAAATAGAATATTTACATAGATGAGAGACTCAAAACTAACTGACTGACTGTCTGACTGTCTGTCTATGAAGCCTCTAAAATACTGAGATGGATGTTGGGACAGACCCCGCAACATCCTAATAAAACAAAAAAAACTAAGAACACAAAATAATTGAGTCCTCCGGAATACAAGGAGGCTCACCACTGACTCTGGAGTGCTCAGCTGGATCAACGACGTGCAGGATGCTGATCCGGGGTGGCATCAGTACATGGAATGTACGAGTATGCGAGTTGGAAAACTAAGCAACATAGGCTAGAAGGAAATTTGGAAGAAACTGAAAAGTTTACCTTGCTCAACTCGACCCTACCTGACTGACTTCTCTCAATATAAGGCAATTTAAAACAAGTGCGATATAAAGAAAGACTATTTAAAACATGTTATAAACTCTGTGTGTATACAATGATACAATAAACCTGAGATGTATATAGAAATACAATGAACTGATGTTTATAAAAATACAATAATCTATGTGTATGAAAATACAATAACTGCTGTGGGAGTTTCTCTAACCGACAACCATCACATAAGAGCTATAGTGATGATACAGCGATCGACCTCACGCTGCCAGAGCATCTTATACCCGGCCAAAGGTATAAGACCTGAACTGCCTAATGGATCCACTAGTCTAATCTGAAAAGGATTCATCTAAAAGTATGAACCTTTTCTACCCATGGTGGCTAACATGGTTCTATGGGGGCTGTGGGTTCTTTGAACGCTCCCCCAATTCGGTGCTCGATACTACTCCCAAAAATGTACTGGCTCTTATGTTTTTAAAACATATTTATTCCTGCTGATATGAGATAATTACTCAAAAACTAGCCCGAAGGCTTTTTGGAAATCTTAGTTTCCAACCTTGTTTAAATGTAAAGACATTTCTTTTAAAACTTCTTTGGGAATACATAGTTCCCTAATAACCTTGAGAAATGAACTCAACTTTAAACTCTTTACTTTACTTGAACTCTTGGCTTGATGTGAAACTCTTAACTTAACATGAAACTCTTAACTTTTGACTTGACTTGAAACTCAATACTTAACTTGAATTGGAAACTAACTTCACTTGACTTCTAACTTTACTCTCCTTAAATTGGAATTATGAATTCAAGGGTAATGATTTGTGTTTGGAAGGACCCCATGATGTTTAGGAAATAATTTAGGACAACTAAACTTAAGAAGAATTACAAATTTAAATTCTGAAACAGGGCAGATTTTGTTCGCAGAGGGAACACAGCCGCAACGCGTACTTGTTTCCCCTGAGCAGACCTGCCTTTTCTCCTTCATGTTGCCAACTCTAACCCTCTTAACTTCAAAGGTTCTTTTCCCAAACACTTGGGGTTATAAACCCCTCAACATACAGTGGATTCCACTAAAAACGCACCGAGATCCTGTCCCAAATCAGCAAGACTTCAACAACACAACCAACAACTTCAACAACCAAAATAAGTCTTTTCTTGGAATTTAAAAACGAGTTGGTGTGTGGGGGTATGAACCAACCAACACTAAAGATCATAAAATCCCTCAATATACAATAAACTTCAGCCCAAGAACACAACCAAATCATGTCCCACAACCAACAATAACTTCAACAACACAACTAACAACATCAACAACAACTAACAACTTCAACAACTTCCACAACAAATCCAATATTTTCTCAAATCATAAAAATGAGCTTGGTGTGTGGGGGAAAGGATCAACCCACACTAAAGAACTCACATACCTTGATAGGGATCACCCCCGACGAAATTCCACGACGGAAACTTGTTGATCTCCTCTTTCTCCTCTTCTTCTCCTCTTCTTCTCTTCTTCACTCTCAAGAACCCTAACTTCCTCTCTTTAAAAAATGAGACAAACTGATATAAAATCAGTCTAACACTTTAATATAACCAAAACAATTGATTTGTGAAAAGACCAAAATGCCCTTAAAATTTCCGGACGGATTCCCTGCCAACTGCCCAACTTTCAAAGGGCATAACTCGCTCATACGAACTCGGAATCGAGTAAACTCGGTGGCGTTGGAAAGATCATTCCACAAGCTTCACAACCATAACTGGAACTACTCCTAACTCATCTTGAGCTAGGAGTTACGACTGCTCAAAGTTGGCCAAAAATCACTGATTTCCCACACTTAGCCAAATTTTCCAGATTCTAAATTTTATTTTTTTTCCAAAAATGACTACTTTCAAATTTCAAGCTTCTTCATATTCATTTTAAATTGTCGTATGTTACATCATCATATCCATTATATGAAAAAAATATATATATAAATTATTGGAACCACATATTATAAGTACTAAATAACATCCTATCCCTTCTAGTTTTTTATTTACCAAAAATCCCTTAAAAATGATGTTTGTGGGATACATAGCGTTGTGCACAGGATACATTAGGTTTGATACATTCCACATAGTGGGATACATAGCGTTGTGCACGGGATACATTAGGTTTGATACATTCCACATAGTGGGATACATAGCGTTGTGCACGGGATACATGCGGGATACATAGCGTTGTGCACGGGATACATAACGTTTGATACATTCCACATAGCGGGATACATAGCGTTGTGCACGGGATACATGCGGGATACATAGGTAAAATAAGGGATTTTTGAAATTTTTGAAATAAGTAGGGATAAATGGATATTAGGGTTGTTGACACCTAATTTTGACCCTCCCCGATAATAACTAATTTCGAGCTTCTTAATTTTCAAATGATTTAAAGTAATTAATTTTAGAAATTTTGAAAAAAATATAATAGAATAATTTGCGAGTTATTTCAAAAAGTTTGTCACTTGTTATAATTTTTAAATAATAATATGTCTTTTATATAATTATGTATATAATTAGTGCATTTTATAAATATTGGAAAATCGTCTCAAAAGATTTGGTTTAATTAGATATTTGGTTAGTTTGTTTAGTTATCTAATAGTTTACA
This sequence comes from Solanum commersonii, assembly GCA_029007595.1. Lineage (NCBI taxonomy): Eukaryota > Viridiplantae > Streptophyta > Magnoliopsida > Solanales > Solanaceae > Solanum > Solanum commersonii. The sequence continues at coordinate 215,821 of JAJTWQ010000128.1, read as the reverse complement.
ATTTTGAGTTAATTAGTTAGTTTATAATTAAGTTAATTATTATATAATTATGTGTCTAATTAGTATATTTTGCGAATGTTTGAAAATTGTCTCGAAAGGATTTTAGCTTTATTTAAATAATTGGTTATTTAGTCGTTTATATTGTTAAAGTAAGTAGTTTATAATTAAGTTAATTATTTTATTTCGTTAAGATTAAGAAGCTCATAAATTAATTATATTAATACGTGTTATTTTGTTAGCCGAATTCGCCAATTTAGTTCAATTCGGCTAAATTTTTCAACTTGAATTCGATTACAATTGTAATTCAATAGTATTGGGTAATTGAAAATATAACCAATACTCATCATAGCCTCCAATTCTTTTAAGACCCAAATCCGGGCCATTTTGCCAATCCGAATTTGTACCCGGTAGCCCACAATCCCATGTTCTTTGCCAATTTTCCAAAGAACACAAAGAACATACATATAATACATAAGCCTAACCAATTCTCTCGGACCTCGGCTCAGTGACCTCTTTTATCTATTCCCAGCCCATTCCCTTTTTCCCTTTTCAAAAATATTTCCAAATTTCACCACCAAAACAAATTCCAAAGAGGCCCAAAGAACCGACCCGACCCCACCTCGTTTTCTTCTTCCTCGCGTGACCGCACGCGAAACCCGAAGCGTACGGTTCCCAAGAATCGGATCAAGCAAGAAGAAATCGCATCGCTCTCAGCCAGATTGTTCCCGATGCCGTTTCCGCCAAGAACTGTCCTCAGTTGCGAGATCGATCCACATCGTCGCTCCAAGGACGTTAAACAAATCCCAGCCCTTCATCTCACCCTTTCCTCTTCGGGAATAGGTTGAAATTTCGGAAAAAGGGTGTCTCCCCGATTTGTGAAAGGATTTTGAATTTTAAATGGCCTCTTGTCCTATCCGGATTTTGGGATCTTTTTTCCCCATTTTGCCAAACGGAAATTTCCCTCCTATATATGGTCGTGTATTATTCACTAAGGGGGGGATTTTTTTTTTTCTGCACTGATACAAGGACAGAGAGAACCATAGTTTATAAAAAACAAAGATTTTGTAAGGTTGCAGAGAGAGAGTTAACATTTGGGCAAAAAGCATTGTCAAATAGCATCCAAAAGGACTTGAGTTTTATTCTAGTTCTGTTTCTTCTTTCACGCATCGCCGGAGCTCGCCGGAGTTCTCAGAATCTCGTTGTGGTCCTGGAAAGCTGCTTCTCTGCTATTGTTCTCCGTTCGCTGCCCGTAAAGAGGTAAATCCTTTCTTGGTTTTGTTTAATTCCCGGTTCTTCTATATTGTTCTGTTTATGATGTCTTCTTGGCTGTATTTGTGTTCTGTTCATGTGTTATCCTTGTTTTGGTCTCCATATGTTAGGATTTGGTTAATGAGTATTAGCTAGTAATATCTTTTCTTTTTATATGTGCTATCTGTGTATACATTATGTTTTTGGAGTAGTTTAGTATTAGTTGTTACCATATTAGATCTCACTCTTGCTCGACCATAAACTCTTCATGGTTCATTTTCTTATCCCAATCTTAGCCGAGCCGAGTCCAAACGGATTATCTAGTTGTTTATAGTCATTAGTTTTGGTATTTCTCCATCGCTTTCTCGATTCAAAGTTTAGTAGAAAATTACTCTTATTTGCCTATATCTTTCGTTCTTTCAACTTCCTTTTCTCTCTTGCACTCACTTACTTTAATTTTATCTTAATACATGATATACAATTTCTGTGTATGCTTTCGTGTGCTTTATTTCTTCCAGCCGAGGACCTGTTTTAATGAGAAATAGTTTATCTTTGGGACTGTTCTTTAGCATCTCTCAAAGAGCCAGGCTCGGATGAGTGAAAACTCTTAACTCTTATGCATCCTATTTCTTTAACTCATAGGTATTTGTTGCCAGTTCTTAATCGGTTTGTTGCTCGCTGTTTTAGGCTCTTCCGAAATTCGCGTTGTTAGACCTGTCTATGTCACTTCTCTGTTGCTTGATAATTATGGAAATGCATATTTTATTATATTTTGTCAGTTCAAGTTAAGTTACCATGGAGTCGAGTCTTGCAAAGATAAGTTGTTTTCTTTTTTTTTTGTTAAAGCAAGTTTTTACCTTGTTCTCCATTAGTTTCATGACCCTAATATGGCCATATCTTGTCATGTTTATGATCCAAATAGTTTGGTTAATGTTGAGTTTCAATAGTCAATCTGCTAGGATGCCAAAAAATACAATGTTCCTCTCTCATCAGTAGACATATTACTTCAGTTCTAAATAGAGTGGCAAGTGAATATAGTCATATACATATTTTGCTAAGCCTTAAATCGATTGATTGTTATGGAGAGCTAGCGGCTAGTTTGCTTCTTTATTGATGCTTCCATAGTTCCACTGATACTTTGGTGTGAATAATGGTCTTAATTCCTCCAATCCATGGTTGTGTATCCTTTAGAGCATTTCATAGCCATGCACTTTTCCATATTTTTAACTCTTTACTTTCTTTATGTTACTGGTTGTTTTCCCTTTTGTCGGATTTTGATTTTACTTCCTTAGGTTAGGCATATGGTTTTAATATTGGATACTATTCTAGTAGTAATATCTATCGAGGTCTACCTTCTTCTTTCTAGTTGTTTGCGATACTTCCCATGGTTAGTCTTAATTTAAATGATATCAATTCGCATTAATAATTGGGTTTTAGATCCTTATATGATATATTTGTTAGCTTACATCTTTAGTTGATCCGGATGTGGTTAAGCATGCAGTAGTTTGGTGGAAACAAGCTTATTATTTTAAATTGTGGTGAAAGAAAAATACAAAAATAAAATAAAATAAATAAATGTCAAAGTGTGTGGCCTGGTTGCTCTCTAATTATTCTAATCAGTATTTGTGTCCTTTTTAAGTGTATTGAAGGAGTTTATTTCATTCGCTAATTTGTTTCTTCTTTTCCTTTGTTGTGACATGCCGACGGAGTCCACCCGGACTCAAGTCTTTCCCCAGCATTTCGGATGGGGCCATAAAGGCCCCAAATCCCTTTTTTTCCTTTTGAGTCAGCCCTCGTACCAAGCTGCGAAACCGGCGTACAGGTGGAAGTCAATAAATGAAGGCTGGAATTAAATTTTGCAGGTCTTAAGAGGCCCCCACAGGGGCTGATATACCTGCTGTATACACTTGTATACAGCCAGAAATATGGCTTACAGGTTGCAAAAATACAAGGGTGCGAGTCTGATGATAAGACATAAGTCAATAGCTATTTTTCAAGGAAAAACGCAGAAATATGGACCCCAAACATGGTCCATATACAGTGATATACGTAAAGGGTATACGCAGATTTTCCAAAAGCAAAACAGGCCCAAAGGCCTTAGACAATTTCAGCAAAGTCCAAGATGTGGGAAATTTGGTCCAAAGGCCCAAATTTGATTTACTAACTTTATTTATTTTATGGTTTTAATTTAATTAAATTCCTCAAGATAGCCATTTTTTTTACTATTTATTTTATATATATATATATATATAAATATATATGTAAATTAAAGTATTTTTGTTTTATACTTAGCTTTAATTTTATTTGTCTTGTCACTTAAGTTATTTCCCCTTTTGAAAATTCCCCTTTAGCTCATTCCCCCCAAATAAAGTATAGTTGATGTAAATGAATCCTTCTTACCTAGTTAAAATTTCAGAAAAAAAAAAAAGTTGGTTTAAATAGATGAGTTTTTTTTTTTTACTTGGTTAGAATCTCAATAATTAGTTAAAATAAATGAATTCTTTTACTTAAGTTAAAATTTCAAAATTAGTCAGAATCATTTTGGTCAAATCGCCGGTCAACCGCGAGTTAGCGGGCATTCCGAGGGCCTAACACCTTCTCGGAATGTACATTGAACTTCGAACCCTTTTATTTTCAATTGATTTTATCTGTTTAAATCTTTTGGAAATCTTATAGTTTTTTCTTGATTTTTACTAAAAATTAAGTGGCGACTCTGTCCTTTTGGAAACCCGATTTCTCTTAAACCATAGGTTTAATCGGTTTTTCGAAAACTCAGTCATTTTTCCCTTTCTATATATTTTTAAATAAAACAGAAATGGCGACTCTGCTGGGGACTTAATTAGGTTCTAACCATAAGATTTGACTTATTTGATTAATTATTATTAATTGTTGAAATTGTTTATTTGTGCTTAACGTGTTTTAACTGTTATAACTGTCATTGCATTCATGACATCTTCCTATTATATGTATAGTATATTAAGGACGATTTCTACATAATCGCAGTCGGACTTTTTATACTCAACCCTTTTTCGGAAGGATCGGCAATTTATTGGTACGTCATGCGTCCAATGGTTGTCGTGAATTTCAGCCTAAGTTGTCCACTTGGGTTCCCGGTCTTTCAAAGCCACTCTTAGTCAACTAGCGTAGAGCGAAGCCAAATCCCAAATTTAGCGCATTTCGAACTAGGTCGACCCAACACCCAAGGCGTGTTGGGCCCATTAGAAGCCCACCTTGGTGTTTTTCTTGTAGGATGAATCCGACATATAAGCCGTTGAGGACCCGAATGGTGACCATACCTGATCCTTACCTCCAAGTTTGGTGGAAATTCATGAACAAGGAAGATAAAAAGATAGTTCAAAGACACATAGGCCATCTCCCGTCATTAATGGAAATGGTGGCTTACCCCGATTTAATCGGCACAATGGTGAGATTTTGGGACAAAGGATAACATGGTATTTCGGTTTGGAGAAGTAGAGTTGACTCCGACTATAGATGAAGTTCTTGCCGATTCTGAGTGTTGGCATGTGCAACAAAAGGAAACGTCAACCCGATACTGATCTTCTTTTTCCCAAGATATGGGATTTTACCGAAATCAAAGAAAAGTTATCACTTGTCAAAGCTGAATGGATGGATAGGCTTCCTGGGTCAACTATTCCACTTCGAAAGTTGTATTATCGATTTGGATGCGCGAGAGCTTACGAGAAATTCAAAGAAGAGTTTGTATCAGAAGAAAATGGAAGGAAACACGCCCCCTCGCTTTTGCGATATGCCTACTTGGGACAATGGTGTTTCCCCAAGGACCAAACTACACCATTCATTCAAGTGTAGTAATGGTCACTCATGCTATTTTTTACGGAATAGACTACGGATCTGCAAGAAAATACTACAGTTTGGCTCCTATGATCCTTGCTGACATTTATAGGGCATTGGACAGATGTAAGTTGAGAGGAACTCGGCCATCTGCTCCTTCTCGAGTACTTAGACAGCTAGGAGGGAAACAAGAGCTTCCTCAGATCGAAGACATGACAAGATTTGTGACGAATCATGAAAATGGCGAAGTCGCTTTTACTAAGAAGATGCTTCAATTATGGAAGACTAGAAGGGTATTGGGTGAGCCGGTACCAAATAGATTTCGTCCCGAATGTTCTAAAGATTACAAAGAATGGTTAAAGAAGAGCCTCGCCGGAACTATCGAACCCGGTCCAAACGTGCCCCATATTATTGCGTATGTTGGAGCCAAGCATCAAATTCGACTTCATCAACTCCAAGAGAAGTTTGATAGGAATGAGTTAGAGCATCAACGTCGACACTCGAAGATGCCGGGGTCATAGCTCGGTTGAAGCAAGAGTTACAAAGGACCGTGGCAATGCATGTCAGAATTAGATGATAACATGGAGCAGCAGATTCAGTTGGTCGAAAGGTTCAAACACCAAGAAGGAGCTCGGTTGGCTAGAGATCACCTATGGGCGAACAGATATGCTATGTGGGAAGAGGTCAGCATAGCCAAGAAGAGCAGACTTGGTGAAGCATCAGGATGAGCCTAAAGTTTGTTATCATCCCCTGCGAGGGATTGCTTTATTTGTACTTTGCTTTGTAATTTACTTTTCGAACTCGTTTCCCAAATTTTTATGTCTGTCAAACATTTTGAATGCTATTAATGAAATATTTTGGGGATAATGAATTGGCTTAAAAAGACATATACATCCTTCAATTCGCTAGGCCTACCCTTGGCTCAAAAGGGTCACATGCATGTTTAGGACGCGATATTTGTCTGTTTACTTGTGTGCTTTAACTGTTTATGTGGTACGTTGCTTTGAATGAGGACATACTTAGCCCACTCCTTTTCAAAACTTCCAAAAAAATTCTTACAATATCAAATACAAGTCACTATCAAAATGTTCGACCAAAATTCCATGAGTCTTGAGTTTCTCGGCCAGAAAATAAAATCCCGATACCAGATTCTAAAATATTACTCTATCATCTCAGGAAAGGTGAAATTGCCGCTAAGATGGAAAAAGGCAAAGACATCGACATAGAGCTCACTGAGGAGGATTTGAGGATGAAATTGCAGCGGCTCAAACAGGAGATCCAAGAAACCAGAGAAAGGAGAATGGAAGTAGAGTTTGCCACTGCGGTTGCCCGAGTAGCAAATGCGGCACTAGACGCAGAGTTGGCAGCAAAAATGACAAAATGTGTTGTTATGGATGAAGAGATAACTATTGTGCAAAAGAAACGCGATGCCCTAAAAAATATGACCCCAACGCTTCGAAAGCCACATGGAAAATACTATTTCTTTAACCAAGAGACCACCAACAATGGTCTCGAAGACACTCACATTGGAGCTGCCGAAGAAGATACTGGGGAGAGAAATTGTCTATAGGCCTCCTCTACAGGGGACGATGGAAGGAAGGGAATGAGAAAACCACCTTCGAAGCATATGAATTTGGCCCCCGTGATTAACGTTGCAATCAGAAGAAGAATGACTTGGGTGGAGACACATTTTATCTTTTAGGAGCTTTATTGTCTATTTTTTATTTCCCTCGTAACCTTCAAGAAATGAATGAAAATGAGACTTCCTCTGTATTCGAACTACGTAGGGCCTGAATTCTCCTTGGGGAGATACGTAGGCAGCCTTTGAAGGCCCGGCCCCTATCTTTTTCAAATTTTCTTTCCCCACTCTTTCATTCTCGTGAGGAAACATTGAGTTCAGATCAACAAATGCCAAAAGATGCAACAAGAAGACCTTAGCTCAACGCAATTTAGCCTTACTGAGTCACTAGCCCCAAAATAAAGCGAGCAAATTCCTGCCTGTTCAAAAAAAAAAAAAAAAAAAAAAAAAAAAAAACAGTCCTTATTACTCGTGGGTTAACGTGTCCTCAAACAAAGCAACTTTACGTGTTTATCTGCTTTCTATGTGATATCTTGCATTATTCAACCAGACCTAATACGACAGATCGCCTTTTGAGTTGTTTTTCTCTGAGTAGTTAGAACTGATCTGTGTTGATATACTGGCCGATCATCCTTATTTCACCAGATCTAAAGGTCCTGCAGATTCCTTCCCTGGTCAAAGTTCACAAAAGGGAAAAACAACAATGGGCGATAACAACGAAGAAACCAGTCTCACTGATGTCGTGGTAGCTCAGCCCGCCCTTGCTGATCAGAATGAACTGATCCTACAGTTGATGCAACAAATTGCTGAGATGAGGGTCGAGATGCAGAGAAAACAAGATTTGCCTCCTCCGATTTTTGCTATTAACACTCAACCAGACGGAAGGCCTCCAGCTCAAATTCCTCCTTCTAACGCGGAACAAGCTCGAACCCGCCCTCGCCTCCCGCTCATAATCCCTCCATCATTGACCTTACCACCCAAAACCCTCATTACGCGTCGGCCTCTTATCAAACACCACCCCTTCCTCCAAATACCAACCTCCAAGCGCCACTCCTCCCCTAATGCAAACCACCAAACCGGCCTACCCCCACAAATCAAAACGCCAATAATCCACGCACTTCCCTCCTTCATCAAAACCAAGACACCAACCCCCGGACTTTCCCCCAAACTACCACGCCCTTTAAATGGCCAAAGTCCCTCCATTGCTCCACCCCTACCTCAGAAAGCCACTTTCCAAATCCCGATTCACAACGAGCATGATGTCCATGGTTCTGAGCTCGACCATTATGAGGAGCGAGAGAGAGAGTGGAGGTCAAAGGAAGAGGCCGCCAAGTTGGATATGAAGGAAGAGATTCGAAAAGCCATGAAAGAGTTGCAGTGTATTCCTGAAGTTGCTGGTCTGAGTTACGAGGATCTATGTATTCATCCGAATTTGGACCTTTCGGAAGGGTTCAAGGTGCCAAAGTTCGACGTCTTCGGAGGAATAGGGAACCCCCTAGCGCACCTGAGGGCCTACTGTGACCAACTAGTAGGAGTTGGAAGAGATGAAGCTTTACTAATGCGGCTTTTTAGCCGAAGTCTGAGCGGAGAGGCTCTGGAATGGTTTACATCTCATGAAACGAGACAGTGGCCTAGCTGGAATGCTCTGGCTAAGGACTTTATAGCACGATTCGCCTATAATGTGGAGATTGTTCCTGATCGTTATTCCCTAGAAAAGATGAAGCAGAAATCAAATGAGAATTATAGAGAGTTTGCATACGAGATGGAGAAAGGAGGCGGCTAGAGTTAGACCTCCCATGTCGAAAAGGAAATTGTCGAAGTGTTTGTGCGGGTGCAAGAGCCCGTATATTACGACTGAATCATGTTGCTCGTTGGAGCAAAATTTGCTGAGATAGTCAAGGTAGGTGAGACTATCGAAGATGGATTGAGAACCGGGAAGATTGCCCGTGTTGCTGCCTCGCCCGGATCTTCGGGCATGTTGAAGAAGAAAAGAGAGGATGTGTCCTCTATCTCTTACGAGGGGAAGAAGACCCCAAGGAAATCCTTATCATACCAAGGTCGTTCTCGACCTTCGCAGAGTTCATTCCCAGCTTGTTATGCACAGGCTGATTACAAAGATACACCTCATCCCAATTACCAAAATACCCTCCTCCCGCTTACCAAATTCCCCTACTATCTACCAAACTCCCCTCCAGTTTACCGTACTCCCCTCATCACTACCGAAACGTCGCCCCCAACTGTGCCAACGTTCAGACGAATTACCAAACTCCTCCCCCAATGTACCAAACCCCAGCTCCACTTTACCAAAATATCCCCTCGAACTACCAAGCTCCACAACCAAACTACCAAACCAACTCATATCCCAGATATCAAGCCCCCCATCCGAACTCTCCAAATTATCGTCAGATGCCTCCCCCTCAGCAAGGTAATTACGATCCCCCCCGTCCTAGATTTGAGAAGAAGTCTGCCAGAATTTTTACTCCGCTTATTGAAAGCCGAACAAAGCTGTTCGAGCGATTAACTGCGGAAGGATATATTCATCCAGTGGGTCCTGCTTCGGTTGAGAACGTGGTCTCTCTTCAGACGGTCGCGCCCAATGTCAATAGTAATCCTTTGCCAAATCATGTAGGCGCTACTATCAATATGATAGAGACAGATGATGACTGGTGTGTGACCAAGACAATAGTTCCAATTGTTTCTGATGAGTTGGAAAAGGCTGTGGCCTCGTTGAGCATTAGGGAGAAGAAAGAGTTTGTGATTCTGACACCCGAGAAGGCTGTTGCCTTGGTGCCGAGAGAAACTCTTGCCCGACCAAAGTTTGTGATTGAAACGGCTGTAACTCAAGGCATGACCAGATCTGGCAGGTGCTACACACCGGAAGAATTAGCCCAAGGGGGGCAGAAAAAAGATCAGACTAAAAGGCCGATTGGTGAAGCTGAAGCCGAAGAGTTCTGGAGGAAAATGCAGCCGAAAGATTATTCAATTGTGAAGCATTTGGAGAAGACACCGGCTCAGATCTCTGTGTGGGCCTTATTGATGAGTTCGCAGTTACATAGGCGTGCTCGATGAGGGCTTTGGATGATACTTACGTGCTGTGGGTACTAACGGCGACAATTTAGCAGCCATGATAAACCAGTCATCCGAGGACACCGAATCGGTTTTGTGACGAAGAGTTGCCTTTTGAAGGGAGGATGCACAACAAAGCTCTGCACGTCACCTGTATGTGCCGAGACAAGATAATTAATCGCGTCTTGGTCGATGACGGATCCGGTCTTAATATTTGTCCACTTTCGACTTTGAGGCAGTTGAAATTCGACTTGGGAAAGCTTCACCAGAACCAAGTCATTGTGAGGGCCTTTGATGGAGTGCAAAGAGACACATTGGGTGCATTAAACTTGGACATTCAGGTGGGTCCCGCGGCTTTTAATGTGGAGTTCCAGGTGTTAGATATCAACACCAGTTATAACTTGCTTCTTGGAAGACCGTTTATTCATATGGCTAGGGCTGTGTCTTCTACTCTTCACCAACTAATGAAATTTGTTTGGAAGGACCAGGAATTGGTCATTTACGGTGAAGGAGCCATTCCAACGGGTATGCACCGATCGTTGATGATGTCTCTCGAGGTTGTGATTTTTACACGGTGGAGCTGGTAAATGCCACCGGTGATGATTTGACTCTGCAACCTCCTATGCCCTCAGTGTACAAGATGATTGCTACTGTCATGCTCCAGAATGGGTTCGAACCAGGTTTTGGGTTGGGGAAGCACTTTCAAAGAATCGTCGAGCCTATCCAAATTCCCGCCAAAGGAGCAAAGTTTGGTTTGGGATATGTCCCAACGGATGACGAAGCAGAGATGAAGAGCAAGAGTGTTGATCAAGCATTGGCCAGGCCAATTCCTCATTTGTACCCAGTCATTTCCGGACGAGAAAATGTTAACGATGGTGGTCTCGGGGAAGGAATCTCGGGACCTTTTTGAGAGATTGATGCGGTTATTGAGGAAGAGGCGGGACATCGTGCATCCGTGATGCGTAACCCGAGGAGCGATTGCGGGCCGGACCTCCACACCACTCCCGATTTCCCGCTCATCTCGGGTAGAAAGGATATGCATTTTATTTGTTTTTAAAATCGGTGGTAGTCCGGAAGAGGCCCGAGACCCACCCTTTATGCAGTTTTATTTGTTTGAAGTTTTTAAATTTTCCTGTGATGTTAAAAAGGCAAAATGGCTCTAGGCCATGGCCAAAAGTTTGCACTCATTTTACAATTTGAAGGAAAGCCTCTTTTTATCAAAATTAGTTATTTACTTATCGTTTATTTTACTAACTTTGCTCGTTTATGATTTCAGTAATATTAATTTAAAACCTGCCGATGTCATGTCATGTCATGAGCTGAACGAACAAAATGAGGCAGATGATGATGAATGCGATGTGTATGAAGATGAAAATGAGGTATCCAAATATGTTGTCGAAGAGTTTCGACAATTTGAGAATCAACACAAGCCAAATTTGGAAGAAACTGAAATTGTGAATCTCGGAGATGAAGAATGTGTTAAGGAAGTAAGAATCAGCGTCCATCTGACTGAAGCTCAAAGAAGAGACTTGGTTCATTTGCTTAGAGAATACATCGATATATTTGCCTGGTCTTATGAAGATATGCCAGGGCTGAGCACGAATATGGTGTCCCACAAGTTGCCAATTAATCCAGAATTCAGTCCAATAAAACAAAAGACTCGAAAGTTTAAGCCTGAGTTGAGTTTGAAGATTAAGGAGGAGATTACCAAACAGATCGAGTCTCAAGTGGTAGAAGTGACGCAATATCCCACTTGGCTAGCTAATGTTGTCCCAGTGGCCAAAAAAGATGGGAAGATCGGGAATTTGTGTCGATTACAGAGATCTCAATAAAGCTAGCCCGAAAGATAATTTTCCATTGCCAAACATTCACATTCTCATTGATAACCGTGCTAAGCATGAGATGCGCTCATTCGTGGATTGTTATGCGGGTTATCACCAGATCCTGATGGATGAAGAAGATGCAGAAAAGACAGCTTTCATCACGCCCTGGGGTGTATATCATTATCGGGTGATGCCTTTTGGTCTCAAGAATGCCGGTGCTACTTATATGAGGGCCATGACAACCATTTTTCATGATATGATTCATAAGGAGATCGAGGTGTATATAGATGATGTTATAATCAAGTCCCGCGAGAGTTCAGATCACTTGACTCACTTGAAGAAGTTCTTTGATCGCTTGCGCCGATACAATCTGAAGCTAAACCCCGCCAAGTGTGCTTTTGGAGTGCCAGCTGGCAGGTTGTTGGGATTTGTAGTCGGCGGGAGGGGGCATTGAGCTCGACCCTTCTAAGATCAAGACGATTCAAGAATTACCTCCTCCAAAGACCAAGAAAGAGGTGATGAGTTTTTAGGAAGGTTAAACTACATCGGTCGGTTTATAGCTCAATCCACCGTGGTGTGTGAGCCTATCTTTAAGTTATTGAAAAAGATGCTTTGACCAAGTGGACCGGAGAATGTCAAACCGCTTTTGATGCCATCAAAAATTATTTGTCCAATCCACTGGTGTTGGTCCCTCCGCGAGAGGGAGTCCGTTATTGCTATATTTGTCCTGTCTCGGATAATGCATTGGGATGCGTACTTGGTCAACATGACGAAACCGGGAAGAAAGAGCGAGCCATTTATTACTTGAGCAAAAAGTTCACTCCATATGAGGCTCGCTACACTCTTTTGTAGAGAACATGCTGCGCTTTGACTTGGATCGCTCAAAAGTTGAGACATTATTTATCTTCTTACACCACATACCTTATTTCCAGGATGGACCCGTTGAAGTATATTTTCCAGAAAGCGATGCCGACCGGGAAGTTGGCTAAATGGCAAATGCTTTTGAGTGAGTTTGACATTGTGTACGTGACTCAGAAGGCGATAAAGGCACAAGCATTGGCTGATCATCTTGCAGAGAATCCAGTTGATGAAGAGTATGAACCTCTCAAGACTTATTTTCCTGATGAAGAAATAGCATTTGTGGGTGAGGATATTTCTGAAGCGTACCCTGGTTGGAGAGTGTTCTTTGATGGAGCGGCGAATTATCAAGGGAAAGGAATCGGAGCGGTCTTAGTGTCGAAACCGGTCAACACTATCCTATGGCGGCTAAACTCCGATTTGAATGCACAAACAACATGGCTGAGTATGAAGCTTGCATCCTCGGTCTGAAGATGGCAATTGATATGAATGTTCACGAATTGCTGGTTATTGGAGATTCAGATTTGTTGATTCATCAGGTTCAAGGAGAATGGGCCGTAAAGAACCCAAAGATCACACCGTACGTCCAGTATGTACAGAAGTTGTGCAAAAGATTTCGCAAGATTGACTTTAGACACACTCCCAGGACGCAGAATGAGTTAGCTGATGCTCTTGCCACCATTGCCTCGATGATTAAACATCCATACATTGATCCAGTGGACATAGAGGTAAAAGAGCAGCCTGTCCATTGTTCGCATGTTGAAGCGGAACCAGATGGTTTACCTTGGTATGTTGACATCAAGAATTATTTAGAGGACGGGACTTATCCTGAGAATGCAACGTTCAGCCAGAAGAAATCGATACGCCGTATGGCCCTCAATTTCTTTGCAAGTGGGGAAATCCTTTACAGGAGGACTCCAGATTTAGGTCTTCTCAGATGCGTTGATGCTAATGAAGCCGCAAAGCTTCTGAAGATCCTTCGAGTCGGTTATTTTTGGATGACTATGGAGCATGATTGTTGCAAGTTTGTGCAGAAGTGTCATAAATGTCAGGTGCATGGAGATTTGATTCGAGTGCCACCTCACGAACTTAATGCTATGAGTTCACCGTGGCCATTTGTAGCTTGGGGCATGGATGTCATTGGTCCAATAGAGTCAGCCGCCTCTAACGCACACAGATTCATTTTGGTTGCCATTGACTACTTCACCAAGTGGGTGGAAGCAGCTTCGTACAAGTCGGTAACCAAGAAAGTGGTAGCTGATTTCGTTCGCAACAATTTGATATGTAGGTTTGGAGTACCAGAATCCATCATTACTGATAATGGAGCGAATCTCAATAGTCACTTGATGAGAGAGATATGTGAACAATTTAAGATCACTCATCGAAACTCAACTGCCTATCGTCCCCAAATGAACGGAGCTGTAGAAGCCGCCAACAAGAACATCAAGAAGATTTTGAGGAAGATGATTGACAATCGCAGAGGTTGGCACGAGATGTTGCCATATGCTTTGTTGGGTTACCGAACGACCGTCGAACATCACGGAGCTACTCCATATTTGCTAGTGTATGGAATGTAAGCGATTATACCGCGAAGTTGAAATACCTTCATTGAGAATGATCCAAGAATCTGAATTGAGTGACGCTGAATGGGTTCGCAAACGGATTGATCAGTTAACATTGATTGATGAGAAGAGAATGGTTGCTGTGTGTCATGGGCAATTATATCGACAGAGAATGATTCGTGCTTTTCACAAGAAAGTAAGACCCAGAATGTTTGAAGTTGGTCAGTTGGTTCTCAAACGTATTTTCCCTCACCAGGAGGAATATAAAGGGAAATTTGCACCAAATTGGCAAGGACCCTACATGGTTCGCAAAGTGTTATCTGGAGGTGCTTTAGTCCTGTCGGAGATGGATGGCATCGAATGGCCGAAACCGATCAACTCAGATGCTGTCAAGAGATACTATGCGTGAAGTTCAGTTTGTATTTTCTGTCATATTCTTGTAATCGTTCTATTTGCTTGTAATCGCTTTGTTTAAAATCTATCCCTATGTAATGAACTACGTCTGACCTGAATTCTCAAGAATGAGATACGTAGGCGGCCTATGTCGGCCTCGGTCACCCCTTTATCCCCTTTAAATATTTCTTTGTATCTTGAACTACGTTCGACCTGAATTCTCAAGAATGAGATACGTAGGCGGCCTATGTCGGCCTCGGTCGGTTTCTTTGTAAATTTATTATTTTTGTTAATCCTTAAAGAGGAACTACGTTTGACCTGATTCCTGCTCAACGGGATACGTAGGCGCCACAAGGGCTCGGTCATATTTCCCGTAAGGATTTCTATTCTTCTTCACAATAGAAACTGGGACAGAATTTTTGAGAGGGACTCAAAAATTCTCGAGGAAAAGATCTTTCCAACAAAGTCAAGACTAAAGTCACTTTGAGATTTGCAAATCGGGACAGAATTTTTGAGAATATCTCAAAATTCCGATTTGCTCACCAACGACCGAAGATAAACCAAGACAAGTTACTGGGACGAAATTTTGAGATGGCCTCAAAATTTCAATCGGGTCTGTCGGGAGTTTAAAACAACTTTGAATTTTTCCCAACAAGTAATCGATAGATCCCAAAACATCAACTCCAAATGGCGTCCACTAAGCTTGGCGTGACATGACACTTGGCTGTGACATTTTCCAAATGCTACTTTTTAAAAATCTATGTTTTCTTAAAACTTTTCCTACATGTTTCAATTATTTTTACATAAAAATGCTTTGTCTTATCTATCAAGAAGCGGGAGATCGAGAAATCAACCGGAGATAGCAAGACAAGGAGCGGACAACCGAAGAGATCAACACAGATCGTTCATCTTGTAAAAAACAAACAATTTTTCTGTGGATGCAGGTCTACAGGTTTGCCTCAAGATCGGCATATTCTTCCATTCAACAAATATGGAAAAGTCAAAAGGGCGAAGAGCTCCCCGAATTGACAATTTGTCTGTGGATGCAGGAAATATTTCATGCTTCCTATATTAAGAATTGGGAATATGAGTAGCATTAATTTATTCAAATTTTCAGCAAGACAAGGTTCATAACGAACATGCAATTATGTTCGGAGATGGGACAAATGAAAACCTTGAAGAGAGAAATATTATTATTAACTAAGGATACCTGGAAGATATTTATCTGAGATATGATAATATTCTTACCCTGAAGGTTATTTATATTGTATTGTCGAATGAGACGATACCACTACCCGGAGGGTCATTTTTATTTATATTGTCGACTGAGACAATATCACTACCTGAAGAGTCATTTATATCGTATTGTCAAATGAGATGATACCACTACTCCGAGGGTCATTTTTATTTGTATTGTCGATTGAGACGATACCGCTGTTCCAAAAGATACCCAGAAGATCATATATGTTGCTCGGTGAAGCATTATCTTCATTTGGTATCAGGGAGGCGTCATCAAAAGAAATCATGCATCCGGAAAAAGTCATGCATCGCGAGAAAGAGATTAATGCATCGTGGGAAAAAGATTCATGCATCGCAAAAGAAGGAATTCATGCATTGCAAGAGAAAAAAAAAAAAAAAAAAAAAAAAAAAAAAAAAGATTCATGCATCGCGGGAAAATATTCACGCATCACGAGAAAAATATTCATGCATTGCAAGAGGACAAATATTCATGCATTGCAAGAGGAAAAAGATTCATGCATCGCGGGAAAATACTCATGCATCGCGAGAAAAGAGATTCATACATTACAAGAGGAAAAAGATTCATGCATTGCGAGAAAAAGATTCATGCATTGCGGGAAAAAGATTCATGCATCGCGAGAAAAAAGATTCATGCATTGCAAGAGGAAAAAGATTCATGCATTGCAAGAGAAAAAAAAAAAGATTCATGCATCGCGGGAAAATATTCACGCATCACGAGAAAAATATTCATGCATTGCAAGAGGACAAATATTCATGCATTGCAAGAGGGAAAAGATTCATGCATCGCGGGAAAATACTCATGCATCGCGAGAAAAGAGATTCATACATTACAAGAGAAAAAAGATTCATGCATTGCAAGAAAAAGATTCATGCATTGCGGGAAAAAGATTCATGCATCGCGAGAAAAAAGATTCATGCATTGCAAGAGGAAAAAGATTCATACATTGCAAGAGGAAAAAAGATTCATGCATCACGGGAAAATATTCACGCATCACGAGAAAATATTCATACATTGCAAGAGGACAAATATTCATGCATTGCAAGAGGAAAAAGATTCATGCATCGCGGGAAAATATTCACGCATCGCGAGAAAATAGATTCATACATTGCAAGAGGAAAAAGATCCATGCATAGCAAGAGAGGATTCATGCGTCGCGGGAAAAGGATTCATGCATTGCAAGAGAAGATTCATACATCACAAAAAGAGATTCATACATCGCGGGAAAAAGATTCACTAAGATTCGCATATCAAAGAAGATTGACATCGGATGCCTCATTTTTCTTTGCAACAACGACGTCAAGAGAAACTATCAACATATTATATCAGCCTACTTTACTGCTTCGACATCAAAGGAAGAGTGCATTGAAGATTAGATTACCAATATAATCTACAAGCTTTATTTGCTTCGCGTCAAACCCGATAGAGTTGACGTCAACTGTTCAAGGAGAATAATTTAGTGTCAATACGGTAAAAGACACTATTCTCCATTTGAATTGCATTTTTATGCTAATGGGTTTTATCTCAATCTTTGTCGGGAGCATCCAAGAGGATGAATTCTCAAAACAAACCACAAAAGCGGACGACATCAATTAGGATGCAAAGACAACGTGGAACTTTTTCTTAGCAGCGAACTGGGACATAGTCCAAAGAGGAGTGTCAAACTCTTAGGACGCGAGCAGAGGAGCGACTTCCATCACAATCAAACCACACCCCTATCATAAGGCATGTGGGTTTTTCTTAGGTCTGTCGATTTCAGTTTCACTTCCAGAAATTTTTGGTCTCTACCGGAAGCGGCTTTCCAACCTGAGTGACAATGCACCAAGAGCTTTGGAAATTATGTCTGTGTAAGTTCTTAATTATGGGTGTGAGGTGCACCACACTCATGGCTAAGAGGTTGCAAGCCTCCTTTTCATACTCGACTTACTTGTCTGTATTCCAACATTCGCTCTTAAATCTTATTTTCGAGCATTCTGATTTCTTCATAATTCGATGTCGGATTGCTTTTGAATTCTTTCAAAATTGTGCGTTAAATCAAGCGTATCGAACTACAAGTGGCCTGAATTCTCATATAGCCTGAGATATGTAGGAAACCCACTTTCGGGGTTCGGTCATAATTCTTAAAGTCCGTACCAAATTCCCTCTCCGAAAGATGAAGACGTGGTCGGTCAAAATTGGGTTAGTCAATTTCATTTTCCTCGAATCTCTTGCATCAATCCAAGTAAAATGAGGGACAGTTGTTGACACCTAATTTTGACCCTCCCCGATAATAACTAATTTCGAGCTTCTTAATTTTCAAATGATTTAAAGTAATTAATTTTAGAAATTTTGAAAAAAATATAATAGAATAATTTGCGAGTTATTTCAAAAAGTTTGTCACTTGTTATAATTTTTAAATAATAATATGTCTTTTATATAATTATGTATATAATTAGTGCATTTTATAAATATTGGAAAATCGTCTCAAAAAGATTTGGTTTAATTAGATATTTGGTTAGTTTGTTTAGTTATCTAATAGTTTACAATTTTGAGTTAATTAGTTAGTTTATAATTAAGTTAATTATTATATAATTATGTGTCTAATTAGTATATTTTGCGAATGTTTGAAAATTGTCTCGAAAGGATTTTAGCTTTATTTAAATAATTGGTTATTTAGTCGTTTATATTGTTAAAGTAAGTAGTTTATAATTAAGTTAATTATTTTATTTCGTTAAGATTAAGAAGCTCATAAATTAATTATATTAATACGTGTTATTTTGTTAGCCGAATTCGCCAATTTAGTTCAATTCGGCTAAATTTTTCAACTTGAATTCGATTACAATTGTAATTCAATAGTATTGGGTAATTGAAAATATAACCAATACTCATCATAGCCTCCAATTCTTTTAAGACCCAAATCGGGCCATTTTGCCAATCCGAATTTGTACCCAAAGCCCACAATCCCATGTTCTTTGCCAATTTTCCAAAGAACACAAAGAACATGCATATAATACATAAGCCTAACCAATTCTCTCAGACCTCAGCTCAGCCGACCTCTTTTATCTATTCCCAGCCCATTCCCTTTTTCCCTTTTCAAAAAATATTTCCAGCCCACCACCAAAACAAATTCCAGCAGCCCCAAAGAACTGACCCGACCCCACCTCGTTTTCTTCTTCCTCGCGTGACCAGACGCGAAACCCAGAAGCGTACACTTCCCAAAGAATCGGATCAAGCAAAGAAGA
Source organism: Solanum commersonii (assembly GCA_029007595.1). Taxonomy (NCBI): domain Eukaryota; kingdom Viridiplantae; phylum Streptophyta; class Magnoliopsida; order Solanales; family Solanaceae; genus Solanum; species Solanum commersonii. Next base: position 197,003 of record JAJTWQ010000128.1, on the reverse strand, counting down.
AATCAAGACGCTCCAAAGAAGATCGCTCAGCGATGCCGTTTCCGCCCAAGAACTGTCCTTACGCTTGCGAGATCGATCCACATCGTCGCTCCAAGGACGTTAAACAAATCCCAGCCCTTCATCTCACCCTTTCCTCTTCGGGAATAGGTTGAAATTTCAGAAAAAGGGTGTCTCCCCTGATTTGTGAAAGGATTTTGAATTTTAAATGGCCTCTTGTCCTATCCGGATTTTGGGATCTTTTTTCCCCCATTTTGCCAAACGGAAATTTCCCTCCTATATATGGTCGTGTATTATTCACTAAGGGGGGGGATTTTTTTTTTTCTGCACTGATACAAGGACAGAGAGAACCATAGTTTATAAAAAACAAAGATTTTGTAAGGTTGCAGAGAGAGAGTTAACATTTGGGCAAAAAGCATTGTCAAATAGCATCCAAAAGGACTTGAGTTTTATTCTAGTTCTGTTTCTTCTTTCACGCATCGCCGGAGCTCGCCGGAGTTCTCAGAATCTCGTTGTGGTCCTGGAAAGCTGCTTCTCTGCTATTGTTCTCCGTTCGCTGCCCGTAAAGAGGTAAATCCTTTCTTGGTTTTGTTTAATTCCCGGTTCTTCTATATTGTTCTGTTTATGATGTCTTCTTGGCTGTATTTGTGTTCTGTTCATGTGTTATCCTTGTTTTGGTCTCCATATGTTAGGATTTGGTTAATGAGTATTAGCTAGTAATATCTTTTCTTTTTATATGTGCTATCTGTGTATACATTATGTTTTTGGAGTAGTTTAGTATTAGTTGTTACCATATTAGATCTCACTCTTGCTCGACCATAAACTCTTCATGGTTCATTTTCTTATCCCAATCTTAGCTGAGCTGAGTCCAAACGGATTATCTAGTTGTTTATAGTCATTAGTTTTGGTATTTCTCCATCGCTTTCTCTGATTCAAAGTTTAGTAGAAAATTACTCTTATTTGCCTATATCTTTCGTTCTTTCAACTTCCTTTTCTCTCTTGCACTCACTTACTTTAATTTTATCTTAATACATGATATACAATTTCTGTGTATGCTTTCGTGTGCTTTATTTCTTCCAAAGAGGACTGTTTTAATGAGAAATAGTTTATCTTTGGGACTGTTCTTTAGCATCTCTCAAAGAGCCAGGCTCGGATGAGTGAAAACTCTTAACTCTTATGCATCCTATTTCTTTAACTCATAGGTATTTGTTGCCAGTTCTTAATCGGTTTGTTGCTCGCTGTTTTAGGCTCTTCCGAAATTCGCGTTGTTAGACTGTCTATGTCACTTCTCTGTTGCTTGATAATTATGGAAATGCATATTTTATTATATTTTGTCAGTTCAAGTTAAGTTACCATGGAGTCGAGTCTTGCAGCATAAGTTGTTTTCTTTTTTTGTTAAAGCAAGTTTTTACCTTGTTCTCCATTAGTTTCATGACCCTAATATGGCCATATCTTGTCATGTTTATGATCCAAATAGTTTGGTTAATGTTGAGTTTCAATAGTCAATCTGCTAGGATGCCAAAAAATACAATGTTCCTCTCTCATCGGTAGACATATTACTTCGTTCTAAATAGAGTGGCAAGTGAATATAGTCATATACATATTTTGCTAAGCCTTAAATCGATTGATTGTTATGGAGAGCTAGCGGCTAGTTTGCTTCTTTATTGATGCTTCCATAGTTCCACTGATACTTTGGTGTGAATAATGGTCTTAATTCCTCCAATCCATGGTTGTGTATCCTTTAGAGCATTTCATAGCCATGCACTTTTCCATATTTTTAACTCTTTACTTTCTTTATGTTACTGGTTGTTTTCCCTTTTGTCGGATTTTGATTTTACTTCCTTAGGTTAGGCATATGGTTTTAATATTGGATACTATTCTAGTAGTAATATCTATCGAGGTCTACCTTCTTCTTTCTAGTTGTTTGCGATACTTCCCATGGTTAGTCTTAATTTAAATGATATCAATTCGCATTAATAATTGGGTTTTAGATCCTTATATGATATATTTGTTAGCTTACATCTTTAGTTGATCCGGATGTGGTTAAGCATGCGTAGTTTGGTGGAAACAAGCTTATTATTTTAAATTGTGGTGAAAGAAAAATACAAAAATAAAATAAAATAAATAAATGTCAAAGTGTGTGGCCTGGTTGCTCTCTAATTATTCTAATCAGTATTTGTGTCCTTTTTAAGTGTATTGAAGGAGTTTATTTCATTCGCTAATTTGTTTCTTCTTTTCCTTTGTTGTGACATGCCGACGGAGTCCACGGACTCAAGTCTTTCCCCTTGCATTTCGGATGGGGCCATAAAGGCCCCAAATCCCTTTTTTTCCTTTTGAGTCAGCCCTCGTACCAAGCTGCGAAACCGGCGTACAGGTGGAAGTCAATAAATGAAGGCTGGAATTAAATTTTGCAGGTCTTAAGAGGCCCCCCACAGGGCTGATATACCTGCTGTATACACTTGTATACAGCCAGAAATATGGCTTACAGGTTGCAAAAATACAAGGGTGCGAGTCTGATGATAAGACATAAGTCAATAGCTATTTTTCAAGGAAAAACGCAGAAATATGGACCCCAAACATGGTCCATATACAGTGATATACGTAAAGGGTATACGCAGATTTTCCAAAAGCAAAACAGGCCCAAAGGCCTTAGACAATTTCAGCAAAGTCCAAGATGTGGGAAATTTGGTCCAAAGGCCCAAATTTGATTATTTCCTTTCCCTCCCTTATTATTTATATTATGTTTGACTAACTTTATTTATTTTATGGTTTTAATTTAATTAAATTCCTCAAGATAGCCATTTTTTTTACTATTTATTTTATATATATATATATATATAAATATATATGTAAATTAAAGTATTTTTGTTTTATACTTAGCTTTAATTTTATTTGTCTTGTCACTTAAGTTATTTCCCCTTTTGAAAATTCCCCTTTAGCTCATTCCCCCTTTAAATAAATAAAGTGATGAAAATAATAATAGTAATAAATAAATAAGTTAAAATAAATTAGTTTTCTTACTAAGTTAAAATTTCAAAATAAATTAGTTTTCTTACTGAGTCAAAATTCCAAATAAAGTATAGTTGATGTAAATGAATCCTTCTTACCTAGTTAAAATTTCAGAAAAAAAAAAAGTTGGTTTAAATAGATGAGTTTTTTTTTTTTACTTGGTTAGAATCTCAATAATTAGTTAAAATAAATGAATTCTTTTACTTAAGTTAAAATTTCAAAATTAGTCAGAATCATTTTGGTCAAATCGCCGGTCAACCGCGAGTTAGCGGGCATTCCGAGGGCCTAACACCTTCTCGGAATGTACATTGAACTTCGAACCCTTTTATTTTCAATTGATTTTATCTGTTTAAATCTTTTGGAAATCTTATAGTTTTTTCTTGATTTTTACTAAAAATTAAGTGGCGACTCTGTCCTTTTGGAAACCCGATTTCTCTTAAACCATAGGTTTAATCGGTTTTTCGAAAACTCAGTCATTTTTCCCTTTCTATATATTTTTAAATAAAACAAGGGTAAGTAAAGGAGTGTAGTTAAGTAATTTGTCCAAAAAAAAATCCCACTTTGGCTAAATATAATCTCCTTTAGGTAATTAACTAATTATATATGGACACTACATTTAATTTTTTTACATTTTTTCCCTGCACAAAAAGAAGAATATAAAATATATTTGACAATCTTAAATACTTCTATATATAGTAAATATATAATTATAATCAGATTTGCTTAATACATACACTTTTAATCCAAAGTATATAAAACCTTCATGATGGTAGCATAGGCAAGAATTGTTAGCAAAATTCAACCTCTAGACTCTTGGTGAATCAAGTACTAGTGGTTCGTAATTTATTCAATTTCATAATTTTTTTAATTAATTTTTAATAAATGTATGCATCTAACATTTCATTTTATCAATATAATTGTGTTCCGTGTATTAATTTATAGTGTTTGCGTGAACTTTCTTATATAGATGGAAAAATTGGTGATGAATCGAAGGACTATACAACATTTTTTGCTTCTACTCTTTCTATGTTTGATGAACTATGAGGGGGTTCGAGGCACAAAAATCCTTAATAAACCTCCAATGAAAACGATTAAGGTATGTCGCTTGCTACGATTTTAATTTGATGTATATATAAATTAAACAATTAATATTTTGTTGAAAATTTTACAGACTGAATATGGTGATGTATATGATTGTGTGGATTTTTACGATCAACCTGCATTTCATCATCCTTTATTGAAGAATCACAATTATCATCATCAGGTATATATATGTCACCGATACATCCTCTTACCATCAATTTTTATAATGAAAATCAATGATCATTGAAAAAATTTGGATGAACAGATGAAACCCTCTTTGTTAACGAAAGAGAGTATTCCAACTGCATCGAGAAGTGCTACGTTGCAGCCAATGGGATTATCTGATGACGGAGGTTGTCCTGTTGGAACAGTTCCTATTAGAAGATACACTAAAGAAGATGTTATTAGACAAAAGCTTTTGCCACCACCAGAAGACACTGTTCACGTTGTCGATCCTCCACTTACTAATGTAAGATTTTTGTTGTTTCAATTGATATTTAGTTTTTCCAATTAATAATAACAGAATACACAAACTGTCTATTTTCCAGTATATATATAACATCTCTTGTAACATTAAAATCTTACTTTTGCACAGAGGGACAACTTCAATGATTCCAAAACTAGAAGGATTAAACCTTTGAAAGGGTACAAGGTAAGTAAATATTACTTATAAAATATATAGATTTATTTATCCTCTTTGGCATTTTTATTTGGAGTAGGACATCATATGTGATCCTCTTTTTCAATAATGCAAATCACAAAATTGAAGAATAATTCATAATTTACAATTAACTCATATCCTCTTTTTCAGCTAGCTATTGTTTCAACAGATGACAATCCAAATAACAAGTTTGGTGGAGCTTCGATGATAGCTGCTATATATAATCCTCGTAGTACAGGTCAACAACATAGTGCATGTCGCTTGAAACTTATTAAAGGAAAAAATATTATACAAACGGGTTGGAGAGTAAGTCAAATCAATTATACATTCATATTTTCCTTGGTGCATATATATATGTCATTATTTTTTCATTTTGCTTTGTTAGGTTGACCCTACTCTATATGGCGATAATAGAACTAGAGTATTCATACATTTCCATGTAAGTCTCCAACTAGTAATATTGTTTAACTTGTCCCTCAAATTATACATATATATTAATCCTTTTAAAAATATATTTTTCAGGATGGTACAAATTCTTGTTTCGATTTGTTATGTCCTAGCTTTGTAATTGTAAGTCAAAATATCACTTTGGGTCAAGCATTTCCTCACACCTCCACCATTCATGGGAAACTCTATGACATGGCATTTCAGATTAAATGGGTAACTTTTCTGCCTTTATTTATATATATAAAAAAAAAACTTTCATTATTAGTATTTTGTTCCTTTAATTATTGATATGTCCCAATTTTAGTTCATATCATATGTCATTTATAAGTATATTAAACATTAAACTTGGGTTTTGGCTGTATATGTTGCTCACATCCTCTCAAAATATCATTATGGTCATATCGAATCCTTAAAAAAAAAAATTATCTTGTTGAAGGATCCGACACACATCATCATGTGAAGGATCTGACAGTGATACTTTTGAAGGATCCGACACGAATCATCAGGGCAACACTCATCTTGAAGGATCCGAGGAAGATATATAGGTCTCAAGTAGAAGCACCAATTAATATTACATACTAAGCATATTGCACGAATATATATATGTTTGTTAACCATGTTTTATTTTTTGAAAAAAAAAAATATACATATAGGATCAAGAGAAAGGGAATTGGTGGCTATTCCTTGACAATGTAGCAATTGGTTTTTGGCCAAAAGAAGTGTTTGATGATTTTGGGAATTTTGCAACAAAAGTTGAATGGGGTGGAGTTGTGTATAGTCCAGCTGGGGTACTTGAACCACCAATGGGTTCAGGGCTTTACCCTCTTATGAGAAGTACAACAGTTAATGCATATTGTAGAGTTATTACACTCTTAAATGACAAGGGTCTAAACATTGATCTATTAAGTTCTAAGTTGCCAACATTTTCAACAACTCCTATGTTGTATACTGTAATTGATGTTCCTAATTATCCAGGTCTTGATTATAATCATACCATCCTTTATGGTGGACCTGGTGAGATCTAATTCAATACAATATCCTATTTAAATTTCTTTATGTAGGACATCTTCTTTTTTTGTTTTTACTTTTTCTTAGTTATTAAAAATGTTCTTTGAGTAATTTGCAGCACTACATATATGATTGATTAATTTCGTATGTGTTGTCAAGATCCTCTTTCAGCGTGTGAGTATCTTATTAAATTATTAAGAAAAGAAGGTAGGGGATAAGAATCCAATTGAATCGAATCGAATCAAATAGAACTCGCCAATAATGTGAATGTTCAGGTAGTCAATCAGAGCTACTTAGATTTCCAATATGTGAGCTAATAATATAAGAGATACAAATAATAAACTAACTACGTACAAATGTACTATATTAATTGATTATAATTAAGGATAATACAAATTATAATATCTTCGAAATCATGAGCACAAAAATGGAAATATTAAATTGTTAATGGACATTTGATACAAAATTGCATGTAGATTTATCATTATCTTACTAATTAGAAGTTAAAATTTCTACAAGGAATTGTCGTACAGAACCGTATCAATTTTAATATTGATGATAGTTTAACAGAAAAGCCATGTATAAACATCAAATACGACGCAATCTAGCTAACTATAGAATTTCAACAAATAAATTAATCTCTATTTAAATAGATTAATTAATGTGACAAAACTTCATTTTAAAATGATACACAGCAGAGGGACACTAAAGCGTTTCATTATTATTAAGAGAAGCAATTGATAAAAGGGCCTCCGTTTTACCATAATTATAAGCATTTTACCACTTTATTACTTTAATATTATGCTAAATTTGTAATGGTAGATCATCTTTGATGGTAATTGTTGTGTCGTAATTTGACTATCTCTAGAAAAATCACGTTTTTGAAATGTTCTAAGTATAAAACAATTCAAGAAAAATACTTAGAAAAGAGTCGCCACTTAATTTTTTAAAGAAATTAAGAAAAACTTATAATTTTCAAAGATTTAAACAGAAAACAAATCATTTGAAAATATCAAAAAGGGTTCGGGGTTCAATTTACACTTCAAGAAGGGTTTAAGCATTCGAAGTGTCCGCTAACATGCGATTGACCTGCGACTTGACTAAAATATATATTTTTGACTAATTTTTAGAAAAGGTAATTTAACATAAGAAGAGTAATTTACAATATTTGATTAATTTTAAGAAAATAATTAAATAAATGACACATTTTGCATTTATTTTTTTTAGAGAAAGGGACCCAAACATAAAACATTTGACTCGAAATACAAGTGATTAGAATATTTATAAAACTAGATTAATTAGAATTTATTTAATTCATTTTGAAATAATGATTTAAACCAATTTAATGAATTAAAGCATGAAAGTCATTTTATATTAATTGACTAACCTTTTTGAGAAAACGACTAAGTATATATATATATATATATATATATATATATACACACATTTATTTAATTAATTGAAAAGGTTTTGACTAACCTTTTTAAAGTTTGTTTGAGAAAATACTTTTAACTTAAATAAAAAAAAAATTTCAAAATGAGCATAATATGATTAAGTGAAAAGGCGTCAAAACATATCTCTCAAGAACAAAGGGTTTAACTTAATTAGAAAGTATAATTTGATCAACATATTAGATCAATAAAATAAATATTAAAAGTTAACCAACACAAAGAAAATAACTTATCTTTTGGGAAATCTAATTAAGTTAATTAAAAATTATAAAGTTAGAGTTAAACAACAAATAATAAATAATCACAATTAAATGATTAAAGAGTGAGGGAGAAATGAATTTGGGCCTCTTTTTGGGCCAATTTCGTTGGAAATTTGGTCTTTCAACCAATCCCGTTTTTGGTATACAGATGATGTATATCAGTGTATATCGGCATGTATATCAGCTCTTTTCATGTATTTCTTGCTTCCAAACATCTGTACTTCGTCTTAGCCTTGCATTCCTGCGTTTTTGACCTATAATTCCTGTATAATGAGTGTATATCGTGGTATACAATATGTATACAGCCCATTTCTTAAGCTTTTGGCCTAATTTCCAGCAGTATATTGGAGCTCTGGAACCTGTAACAGCTTCCGAATATAATGGGGCTGACTTGATCAATAGGGAAAGCAAAGATCAAGCCTTTATGGCTCAAATCGGAAATGCAAGGATTAGAGTCAAATAGACTCGGCCAATGTCACATGTAAACAAAGTAAAGGAGAAGAATTAGACTGAATATACTTGACCACATATAACATTTATGTAGCTATTGATTTCTAACAAAGCATAAAAACATAAGCCGCAATATGCACACCAATCCAAACATAAAAGCTAGCAAATCATGATCCTAATATTCAAAGCATGAAATAACATATCATAATATTCAAAGCATGAAATAGCATAGTAGAGGAGAGTGATGACGAGAGAGGTGACAAGATCTTATGCCAAGGTTAGACAAAAACTTTAAAGTAAATAATTGAACATTCAAGTAGGCAAATAAAGAATTAATATAGTTAAGTACACTAACATGCTCACTGATTTTTCATTTTTAAAAAGAAACCAACTAGAGCTAAAGACGTCTTCTTATGAAATGGACAATAATTATGCTTTGCTGTAATAACTTACGGATAAAAGATAAAAGACAGATTACTAAACACATCGAGAACCAAGAGTTTAATTTATCTATGTGTTCGACAAGCCGAGCTAAAACAAATAGCAATACCAAAATTCATACGAGCAGCACATAATACTTAATATTTATTCTAGCAAGTGAGAAAGACACCTTACCATGCTATAAAGGTGTAACAGACACTATCATCTTGTAATATCAAATCATATGTATACAATAATCTTTGATCATTTTAATATCAAGTCACAGATTCAAGACTGTATGAGAATAAAATAGAAAGTACGAGCATTTCAACTAGCATTCGGATAGAATTCATGCTCATCAGACAGACCTATATGATGGCTAAGTCAAAAGAAGCATGAAAAGATCATGCCGAAAAACACACTGTTAACTCAAACCAAAATGAGAATAGATTCACATGATACCATCATGTGTCTCAAATTATGAAAAAAAAGCATATTAACATGAAAATGGATACTTAAAAGAAGAACAATTGCGATATTGAATAAAATTTCAGATTTTGGCTAGTGACTAACAAAAAAAAAGGAACAAAACAGAGCTACACTTAAAAAAAGGAAAGACAACGATCAACTTTTATGCAACCCCATTTCGAAGACAAAATGTGAAAGGCAAGACACATATTTAGGAAAAGACCAACTTCGAGCATATGAACCAAGTTAAAGCTCGACTCAAGTGAATTACAAATATGACATATGAACTGAAACATAAAAGCACATGGATGATGTTCAAGTCGAGCGGGGACATAGATAGATGCTACGAGATTAGGCTAGCATTAGTGAGGGTCTACAACGATGAATCAACATCCGAACGGAAAACTAAAACAACTAGTAAACAATAAGGAAAAAGAAAACTATAAAACTAACACATTCGGAATTTAAATCAGATGAACCACAGATCAAATCAAACAAAATGAGGCAAAGACTTGGCCGACTAGGCACATACAACATCAAGCAAACTGCTCCATCTACACAATGGCGAGGAAAATTCAGTTGACGAGAAACATATTGAAGCCCGGAAATTTGCAGAAAGGGCAACACTAACTAAAACACTAAAATGAATAAATATATTTTAACAGCTAAGAAATTCGAAGTAACTGTCTCAATCCAATTTTCAAAACTTTTTTCTTTTCTTTCTTCTTGAAATTATTTATAGGGGAAGTTAGGGCCATTTTGAGGGGGAAATCCGTTAGAGAAATTCAAACAAAAATTTGAATTTCTTTTCCCCTTTCCAAGATCAACAGTGGAAGAGATTTGAAGATCTCTGAAAGGGAACAACGATTTGATCGATTAGGTTGCTAGGGTTATGGGTATTGTAAGGTAGTTTCTTGTCATTCTTTTCTTGCGTGAAGAAGAAGAAGACGAGTATGGGCAGTGGGGTCGGGGTACTGTTGGATGCGACTTCTTGCTGGGAAGAAGACGTTCGCGTGAAGAAGAAGAAGGAGAAAACATCTAGGGTTGGGTCGGGTTTGGCAGGGAATTATTTGGTGTTTGCTGGAATTGAATTGGAATTCTTTTGGTATTGTGTTAATGGGTTGGGTTCTTTAAGTATTGGACTTGCAGGGAATTTATTGTTGGGCTGCTGAAAAATGGGCCCAAAACTTGGTCTCTTAAGGGGTTAGGGATAGGATAAGCAATTGGCTAAAAATTGCAACAAGACAAATTTTCATAAATTAATTAACGAGCTTCTTAATCTTAACGATATAAAATAATTAAATCGATATTAAAATAATTAATTTAATTACAAACTAGTTAACTCGAAATTATAACTATAACTTAGACTAAAGTAAATTAATAAGATATTAACTAAGATGTAAAATCTTTTGTGATGATTTTTAAATATTTATAAAATGACGTGATTGCAAAAATATACATATTTATTATTAAAAATGATAAAATTACTTTAAAATAACTTGAAAGTATTTTGCATTTCATAAAACACATTAATTCACAATTATAACCATCCCTAATATTTAAAATATAACATCTTCTTTTTCTTCTTTTTTTTGAGACGATTTTCGAATAATCATAAAATATACTAATTATATACATAATTATGTAAAACGTATATATCATCTAAAAATTACGAAAAGTGACAAAACTATTTTAAAATTTTGCAAACTATATTATTATTTTTTTTGGAAATTTTATAAAACTAATTATTTTAAATCATTTGAAAATTGTAGAAGCTCGAAATGATCAATTTGTGGAGGGTCAAAATTGGGTGTCAACAGTAATAACATTTTATAAAGAGTAAATTTTAGGTTTAGCAATCATAAAAATCATATTTGTATGTTATAGCTATAATTTGCATAATTGCGCTCCATAATAAACATAGTTTGCTAGCATCAGATTTGTATAAATCGCAGGCAGACATCTCGTTTGTAGAAAAGCACAACGATTGTATATGTATATCTGCTAGATAATTGTATATATGTAACTACTATGTATATGTATCAATTATTGTGCTTGTATAACTGCATAAAATTTAAATTTGTATACAATTGAATTGAAATAAAACATTTGTTTATCAAATCTCTCACTCGCTTTATACAACACAAACTATACATTGTAATTTGTATAATTTGTTTTTGTATAAAGCAAGAAAGAGAGAAAGGCAAAGGAGAACTGGTAGGGAAGATCTGTATTTGTATAATTATAAGCATATAGGACAAAAATATATGTATTCGTATTTATATATACAGTTTTCTCTCGTTTTATACAAACACAAATGCAATTTATATATTTGTGTTTGTATAAAGTGAGAGAGGCGAGGGAGAATGGCGAGCGAGATTTCTTGGGAGAGAGGCGAATGACAAGTGTTTGCTACGGATTAGAATTAAATGAAACTGTGGTTATAGTATTTATTTTGAATCAATAATTTATTATTTTATACAATTTTCCCTTTTATAAATGGTCCAATATAACATATTTTTCACATACAGGACAAAATCACACATTTTAATTGTTTAAAAATTAAACATACTTAAGTCATGGGAATTCGTGTCTTGCGGTTGTTACCCTAATTTGGATGGTGTTAATTTGGGGGTTAAAAAAATTGTCCTTTTGGTTCTAAAATCAATTTTGTTGATCTTTTGAAATATTTGACAATTTTTCTTACCCTTTTGGCTCCAAACTCAAATATTATTGAACATCCCAAAATAGTATATCTAGTGGACAACTATTGTTGATGGAGGGAGTATATCTCTTATATTATTACCTCACATTTGCACAAAGGGAAAACTCATCAATCAATCCCAAAATAATAAAAAAAAAACTAAATAAGACAACCATTTAATGACTAAATAATAAATTATCATACTCATTGATGTGTTTTTAATTCAAAATTGATTTCATGAACTTTTCTTTTCTAGAGGTCAATCAATTAATATCCAATTAAACAGAAAACAAATCTTCAAAAATGAAATAATTTGTTCACTTTAATTAAATAATTAATCTCCTTATGACAATAATATCATTAAATTTGTTCACACTTTTTCCTCCACAAAAAGTAAGAATATAAAAACAGAAAAGTATTTGATAATCTTTTTAATAAATAAAACATATCCTATATGGTGAATCTCCTCTATGAATTAATTTCTATATAAATCTAATCCAATTAAGTATAAAATCAGTAGTCTAAGCAAGCGTTGCTAAAAAATTCAACCTCAAGAAATTTGGTGAATCAAGTAAGTGATATATGGTCAATTTTCATACTTATATATATATATATATATATATATAATCTTATGATATTTTTTTTAGTCTTTGGATGAATTTGTTTTTTGTTAAATATGTAGAAAATGATAATGAATCAAAGGATCATAGATCATTTTTTGTTAATGGTCTTTCTATGTTTGAGTTGTGATGGGGTACGAGGAACAAAGTTGTCCAAACAAAAAGATTTAGAGTTGGAGAATCAACTAAAAGTCCTAAATAAACCTCCAATTAAAACCATTAAGGTATGAATATTGTGTCTCAATAGCCAATTTTTTCTAATACTCTTTGTCTTTCTTATATAACGTTAATCAGTTATATTTTATTTTATTTATTAACAGACTAAATATAGTGATATATATGATTGTGTGAATTTCTACGAGCAACCTGCATTTGACCATCCTTTATTGAAGAATCATAATTACCATCCTCAGGTTTGCCTCTAAAATATATCCTCTTACAATTAATTTTTATTTTCAAATCTTAAAATGAGTAGTGATTTTTATGAAAAGAAATTTTGGATGAGCAGATGAAACCATCTTTTTCTATGAAAGAGAGTGTTTCAACTATATCAACAAGTAATTACAAGTCGTCAAGAATCGGATTACCCGATAGAGGATGTCCAGTTGGAACTGTTCCTATCAGAAGAACCACCAAAGAAGATCTCATTAGACATAAACTTATGCCGCTATCTGAAGATGTCATGTTCAACAATTCACTCAATCGCGTAAGATAGTATATATTTATTTTTTTGAAGTTGAAAAAAATGATTTTGAAGAGTCATATTTCACTATTAATCATTGCTACTTTATAACTTAAAAACAAAACACTAAAAATTCATTGTCATCACAAATTAAATTTAGCATTTTACATTATAATATATCTTATATTATTACCTTACTTTTGCAGAGAAAAAAACCTTTAAAAGGGTACAAGGTACATATCATAATTTACTATCTAAATTTTTAAATTTGAAATATGTTAACTTAATCCTATATGTTTGGGAAGAATTCTCAAATTTAACTAATGGTTATATATATATATTTACTATCTTCAGCTTGCAATCGTTCATACTGAAGACTTTCCAGGTAGCAAATTTGGTGGAGCTGGGGTAATAACTAATGTTTATAATCCTCGTGTCGAAGGTGAACAGCATAGTGCATGTCGATTAAAAATGATTAAGGAAAAAAATATTATACAAGTCGGTTGGAGAGTAAGTAGAAAACTTTTTCAATATTGTATAGAAGTGAGCCACATCCATATTTTCACCTACGCTTATTGTTATTTGCTTTCTGTTTTAGGTTGACCCTGCCTTGTATGGTGACAATTTAACTAGGTTATTCATACATTTCACGGTTAGCATTTTATATATTTCATAATTTCAATTGCTCAATTCTTCAATCATATAATTCTTTTGATATTTAATTTCAGGATGGTAAAACTAGTAGTTGTTTCAATTTGTTATGTCCTGGATTTGTTCTTCTAAACACACAAATACCTATAGATGGAGTATTTGAACCCGTTTCACAACGTGGAGGGAATATATCTGATATAGGACTATCGATAAATTGGGTATTTTTTCTTTCTTTATTCAAATCAAACGTAATTATATATTTATCGACCCTTATTTGCCAACCATATATTATTATTGATGAATGAAAATGTGTAGGATCTAGAAGAAGGAAATTGGTGGTTGCTCTCTACGGAGTCAAACACACCATTTGATTTTTGGCCTCGAGAAGTGTTTGATGACGACTTTGCATATTATGTAACGAGAGTTGAATGGGGTGGAGTGGTATATAGTCCACCAGGAATACTCGAACTTCCCATGGGTTCAAGTTTTTTCCCTATTGAAAACAATAATTATGATGCATTTTGTAAAAATATGACACTTTTAAGTGATAGAGGTGGACGACTCTACACAGTTGAGAGTCAATTGTCTACATTTTTATCCAATAGTGATTTGTATAATGTCTCGACTATTCCTGGTTTAATGTATTATGGTGGACCTGGTGAAAAGTAGGTATTAGTAATATTTATGGCTATTCTAATTTATCAATATAATAATAATGCAAGAAAGTATGTGCAATATATTTTATCTATATGTCTTCTTATAATTTTTGTAATAAGAAGGAAGCATGTTTAACTTTTAACTAATTGAGAGGTGTGTTTTTAGTCTTTTTATGTCGAAAATATGTTATATTTGATTTATTTTTTTAGAAATTAAATGTAGAGTAACTTTCACGTATAGAAAACATAAAAATTATATTTGTATGTTATAGTTATAGTTTGCATAATTGCGCTCCATAACAAATTTTATGTTTGCTATGGAGCTTTTAATTTGTATTATTCGCTACAAACATTCAATTTTATACAAATTGTTCAGTTTTGTATAAATTCATTTATACATTGTAATTTGTATAATAAGATCTGTATTTGTATAATTATATGTGTATAGGACGAAAAATATATGTATTTGTATTTGTATATACATTTTTCTCTCGCTTTATACAAACACAAACACAAACACATTTTATACATTTTATATCGAAATGAATAAAATGGCTAATTGTATATCGAAAATGACTAATTGTATACCAAATCAAATGATAAAAAAAGGGGATGTTTGTTGCGAATTACAATTAAAATAAATTATGACTATAGTATTTAATTTGAATTAATAGTTTGTTATTTCATACAATTTTCCCTTAAATGTATTATAGTCAAACATATATAATAATATGTTATTGATGAATACTAGTGGAACAGTAGATAATCATGATAAATTTGTGAATATTGTTCACAAATAAAAAAATTAAAAGATGCACATTTTGACTAATTGAAAGTTAAATATATTTCATCAAATATGGCCAAATTAGAATTATTAACCTACAATTCAATGACCAAAAATGCTACAATGAGCAACAATATAGAGATTCAAAATTACTATGTATCATCTTGAGCTATTAATTAGCTAGGGGTGACAAATGAGTTGGGTCAAGATGGATTATGTGCCTATTTGAATTGATTTATATTAGATGTTTTTAAACAGTTTTAAATGTTCGGATAAAATTAAAAAGATAAATGAGAACTCTAATGATTGAGCATAGTTTTCAAGTGTTCAGGTTAAATTAAAAGATAAATGAGAACTCTAATGATTGAGCATAGTTTTGAAGTGTTCAGGTTAAATTAAAAGATAAATGAGAACTCTAATGATTAAGAATAGAAGCAGAAGGAGAAATTCAATTTAATAACTCCTCAGAAGTCGCATGATTTTAATCAAATAGGCTATTTGCAATAACCTAATAATAAAAGGGAAAGTTGTGTGGTGAATCCAACTTATATTGCTTAATGGCCAAACTCATAAACAGATCCCTAAACTTGTTGGGTTTTTTTCCTCAGGCACCTTAACTACGTCCTTTTCCTATTGAATCATTGAACCACCCATAATTTGTTCCTTTTAAACACCATTGGCTTATGTGGAACCAAACGTGATCTCACGTCGTTTGAGCGCGTGAAGACGCTTTAAAGTCGCTGATGTGGATCCTGAACCACCCACCAACGATTTTCTTCCCCCTTTTAACCCTAATCTCTCCCCTTCTTCTCTTATTAGCTCACTAGAATATATATCTTCTTCATTGATTTCTTCTTAATCATCAAGTTTCAATGTCGAAGTTATCTTCTTCATCGATTTCTTCTTCTTCAACTGCAAATGTGTTATGTCAATGTGGGGTCGTTGTGGAAATGAAGACCTCATGGAGCAATCCAACCCTGGGCGTAGGTTCCTTTGTTGCAAAACTTCAAAGGTAATTCATTTTTATTGTCCAATATAGTAAAGAATCACCTTATTTGTAATTCATTTCTTTAATTTTGTAGGCAAGAGGTGGATGTGGATATTTCCGATGGTATGATGATGAAATGCCAACTCAAGATAAGAGGGTGATATGGGGTTTGTTGAAAAGAGTCAAAACATATGAATTGGAAAGGAATCGATCAAGAAAAGTATGGATGATATGCATTGTCGTAGGGGTGATATTGGCAACTTGGATTTATGTAACAAAATGATCTTAGTTGGTTCATTTGTCTTCTACTAGATTCATTTATAAAAGTATGTATGGTAGATTGTAGTGTTCTCTATGAGGGCAATTTTGATCGGCTTTTTTTATTGTAAATGTCTTCAATTCTATTCTTATTGTAATGATTTTGATTGAAGGAATAAAGACAAACTGTGTTAGTCTCATTTGTTTTCTAATGTGTTCAAATGACTTGAAGTAAAACACAATTATTCTCGAAAATTTTCACTATCAATTGGACTAATGAGTTTTGGAACAACATAAACTAACACAGTAAAAACTGATCATTCATACCATTAATTTGCTCTAGTGTGCTCCAATCAAACATACCAATCCATGACAACTAATTAAAAACAGCACCACAAATAAGTTAATGTACTTAAAAGACACCAAAAGACATTTCAAAGGAGTCAATACAAGCTTTTGCTGTTGATTACACATCCAAAAAGTGACATTTCTGCTGAAATTAGGCATTTCTTGGTGCACTAGATGTTTCACGTTTGTTTTCCTTGACTGAATGATACGTTGGAATTGTGAAGCTGTAACAGCATCTCCACCATTCCACTTGAGTCCTCGAGGCTTATAACCAATATCAATATTTGTTGAAGCTGCATCCTTGTAAGCTCCCGGAGTGATAACTCTTTCTCTTGAAGTACCAGGCTGCATAAAAATATCTTAAAATGAGACTTTATATAGTAAAGTAAGAAATGAACAAAATTATGTATACATTTACATTAAAGGTTTGACTACCACATGCATTTGTATATATGTCAACTCCTACAGTCTTGGTCATCTTTTGTCTTCTTGTTGATATTGAATCTCTCATAGCCCTTGGTTGATCAGGTTGCTGACTTGATACACCTCCAGTGCCTCTACCAATGCCTCTGACAGTGCCTCTACCAGTGCCTTTGCTTATGCCTCTACCCGTGCCTCTACTTTTAGCAGGTTGTTGCTCTCTTCTAACAGCTGAAGAATCAAAACACATAGAACTGCCTTGATGACGGAATACTGGTGACTGACTTGAGCTTAATGGTCTGCTAAAAAGTGGTGGCCCGCTTGATCTTGATGGTTGCCTAAACAGTGGTGGCTGGCTTGAGCTTGATGGTTGGCTAAACATTGGTGGCTAGCTTGAGCTTGGTTGCCTACTTGGGTAGCCTCCAGGTTGTCCCATCCCAGCCTATTAATACAGTAATAATGATTGATAACTCTAAATAATTGAAGCTAATTGTAGATGAATTAGAAGAGAATAATAACTTACCATGGTTGGACAAGCTTTTTTATTGTGGCCTACTTAATGACACAAGGAGCAAGTCATTTTTACTACTCTTTTGGATAACTTCTTTCCTAGGCTCATTCTTTGCCTTTCTTCTGAACTTTGGTGGCCTACCAGGCATGACTTTTGGTTCAAAAGGTTCAATCACTACACCACTAGTGTGAGGCCACATTTTCATGTTTGGTATTGGCTGTAGAAAGTGGTTATAAGCCTTCAAGAAAGTTTCTTTTCTATACCAATGTACCACTTCATGTTCAGGCTCCATGCCTTTGTGTTGATATGCAAGCACGACATGTTGACATGGTATGCCCCTCAATTACCATGTTCTACATGTACATGTCTTCTTTCTTATATCAACATTATGCATATACTGACCATCTAAGATTTCATACCCACTGTCATTATTGAACCTAACTTCACAAAGTCTAGCAAGATCTTTGTTCTCTTCAAGTACTAGTCTAGCCATAGGAGAGATATCTGAGATCCATGTTTCAGCAAATTGCCTCATTGCAATATTTCTGTCCATTATCTTGTGCCTAATCTCCTCTAGCATAGTTATGATAGCCTTATGTCTAGTAGCTAGTAACCAAGAATTAAAAGTTTCACACATATTGTTTTCAACAATGTCACACTTAGAATGCTTCTTAAAATATGCTTTGCACCAAGTAGTTTTTCATAATGCAACAAGTCCTCACAAATTTTATTACCTAATTTGTTGAGTTTATCCATCTAATCTTCAAATTTCACTTTAAAACTTGACTTAGCGCATCTCCAGAACTGATTCCTTCTTTTTTCACTATTTCATATTTGATGCCAGTTGGATCAGATATATCTAGCACACCTTCTCTGCTCATTATCTGGTAGCAACTCACATAAAGTTGGTACGGGACCCTATGTAAACAGTTCTAGCACAAGAATTAAAAAGTATTAACAACAGAAGAAATTAAAAAAAATAAGAGATTAAGCTACAATACAATAACTATCTAACCTTCTGCATATCTGACATAACAGACAGTCCATGTCTTGTGCCTAAGTTTAGATCTTCTATCAAGTAGTTGAGGAAAAAACTCCAATTGTGTTTTGTCTCTGTGTCAACAATAGCCCATGCAATTGGAAACATCTTTTGATTTCCATTTCTACCAACAGCAACCAACAATTCACCCTTGCAAGGACCCTTTAGAAAGCATCCATTAAAGCCAATAATTTTTCTGCATCCTTCCAACTAGCCTCTCTTCAATGCATCAAAGCAAACAAGAAGTAAACAAACAAAATTTTTCCTGGCTGAGACTCTCTATCTGTCCTCATCCAACATGAAGTACCAGGATTAGTATGTTTAATCATGTCTACATAATCACACAATCTTGAACATTCCATCTTCCAATCACCTAAGAAGTCCTTGATAACCCTCTTTTTTGCCCTATGACAAACAGTTCTTCCAACATACAACCTAAATTTTTTTCTCACCAATTTCTAAATTTCCCACAATCTTATATATGGTTGATAGGTAATTTCATCCTTGAACTTTTCTGCAACAAACTTAGATGTACACAACTTGTTCTTGGTTGATTGAGGACATACATGCACAGAATAATAATTTTTGACAATAAAATCACTAGAATCCTTATATATACTAGCAAACAACAACCATTTACATTTCTTGTCCTCACACTTAACTCTAACCTTTTTTTTGTCATTAGGCTTCAACTTTAAACTAATTTTATACTCACAAGAATAGTCTGCAATAGTTTTTCTAAATTGTTCAGCACTTTCAAATACCATACCAAGCTCAAAAATAGCTAGAACACAATCAGGATCAAATCTTACCTTTTTACTTTTTCTTCTTGCTAGTAAATCAACACCCTTTACAAAAGTAATTCGATTATTGAGAAGTGGTCCTTGTCGATATTAATATATTCCACCTCATTTTCCCTTTTATAAGTAATTCCATTTTTGTCCAGAATAAACTTATCACCATGATGAAAACGAGTTATAATAATGGTGTCCATAAGATTCCCTGAAACAAGGCGAAAATCCCAAAATTTTCTGACATGTTATAAACAATAAGAACCAAAAAAAACCCTAATTTTTTCCAGATATTAACAACACACCGTCACATTAATACTAAAATGCAGTATATATCACGTTACAACAATAAAAATTACATAGAAATTAGGGAATAAACTTACCTCACACCCATCAACTCGAAAATCGTGATTGAACTCTAAATCGTCTGCAATCTTCGATGATTCCTTCAACAAAACACTCGAAATCACTTCAAAATCTGAGAATTTTAGTTGTAAATGTCACTGAAAGAAGAACAATTGTTAGGGTTTTCTCGTCTAACATTGGGTTAAAAGTGTTTTGGGGGGAAATGAAGGGGCTTTAGTTTTTGGGTTTGAGGATTAAATATGTGGTGCTGATTTGTAATTGGGTTGAAGTATGATTGGTTGGAATTTCCACGTGGGGAAGGTTGATCTCACGCGCACAATCACCAACAAATATTTGTTGAAGTGTCGTTCCACATCAGCCAACATTGTTTAAAAGGAACAAATTATGGGTGGTTCAATGATTATTCAATATGAAAATAGCATAGTTGAGATACCTGAGGGGGAAAACCCAACAATTTTAGGGATCTATGTATGTATTTGGCCTTGCTTAATTAATCATCATAGCTATAGTTTGCTATAATTAACACTCGCGACTAACTTTAAGCGTTAATTATCTGAGTTGGGTTGCAGTTTGTATAATTCGCCACGTTTGTATAATTCACAACTAACAATTCTTCGTTTGATTTGTATTTGTATATGACAGGGATTTCCTTTGGTTTTTCAGTTTTATCACCAGATACATTCAATCTCTTTTGTATAACTTTTTAAAGTTTGTATAAACGTGTAGTTTTTGGATTTTATATAATATAACTTGTATAATGTAATTTGTATAATTGTTTAAAGTTCAGATGTTTATGTTTGTATAAATTTGTTATTACGAGTTTTAACATATTTGTATAATTCCGAAATTTGTATTACTCAATTATACAAATACACATGAATTATACAAACGTACCCGCAAATTATACAAACAAGATGTGAATTATACAAATTATTGTCATCTCTTGCTCGACTCTCTCCTCCCTCTCCCATTCTCGCTCACCTTTCTCCTCCCTCTCCCAATCTCTCTTGCCTCTCTCCTCCTCTAACATGTAGCTACGAATTGTAATTAGCAAACTATAACTATAAACCCTAATTAAGTTATTTTGAGTGGCTATATGCGAAAATTGCCCTAATAAAAGGGTCAAGGCCCATTAGAGACTAGATGACCAAGCACAAATCCATTTTTCTTTTAGTCATCATTTACTTTTTGAAAATTATATATATATATATATATATAGCTCTTGAAATATTATTTTTTTATAATGTTAAATTTGGATCTAATATTTTCTTATATATTATCAACCTTATAATAAATAGATAATACTCATTTCGTCTCAATTTGTATGATATAATTCGAATTTTAAAGGTTAAATTTCTTTGAGTTGATCATGTTTTTGGATATACTATCTAGTGCAAGTGAGGTTTTAATAACTCTTTACGTCTAAAGAAAGTGTAAATGACCATGTACTACATTTTAAAGCAATTCCCTTTTGCTTTATCCGCGTTATAGGGCAAGAAAGACTTATAAATTGAGGAGCGGCCATGTCTGGTTCAATTATATCGGAAGTTTGGAACAAAGTTACCTAAGGCTGCAACCCGAATACGTAGCTAATATATGTCATTTTAAGAGTACTATATCATGGTCAAATTTCTCCAAGATTCAAATTGTATATTTCTAACTTGGATCATGTTTAAAGGTTATTTTGACTAAATGAATCTCTCCTACAAAATGAGTAATAACAATTAAGCAAGGGTTGATTTGAAAAATTAATAATTAATGCATTCTCATTTTGAACCAAATTTGTTTTGCTAAAATGACATTTTGAACACGGATCCGAGGTAGTGCTAGTACTCTTAAAATTAAATACTAATTTTACGATTGTCGAGCTAGCACGCAAGATAAACTTAAATTGATGTGAATTTTTGCAATTGAAGAGTATCCAACTAGGTTTGCAGGCTATAACTGCAAGTACTTGTTCACATACCAATAAATGAGGTGTTGTAGTAGATAATATATACTCCCTCTCTCTTTAATGAATTAAATTCGTATATAGATATTGCAGTCTCCCAACTTCTCATTAATTGCAAATGAAGATTTCATAGAGAAGAAGTTAATACATCTACTCACAAATTAATGGAAACGCAATGGTTATTCACGTAGGTGAATTTAGAATTTAAAATTTATAAATTCTTAATAATCTCAAATTATAAAGAAATAGAGAGACCAAACAAAATGTAGTGTGACTTCTTGTAAAGAAAAAATAAATAAGAAGCAAATTTGTTTTATATATCTAATGAATTCTCAATAAAATCCAAACTTCATAACTTGAATTCACCCTTGGCTATCGATAGGGAGTACTTACTATAATGAATCCATACCTTTCTAGTGGAGGCCTTCAATTAACCCCCTCCATTTATTTTCAGCACTATACATTGCATAAAACTTAACTTTTTTCATTCAAGTTATCTTTTGGTTTTCTATTATTTTAATCTCATGAACATATAAATGAGTTTGGGATACAGAAAATTTCCCTTTTAATAATTGAAGTCATTAATTGTAGTGAGTTAATGAATGAACTATATGTGAGATAAAGGTGGTAGTTAAACTAAGGACTTTTGAATTAGATACTCCCTTCGTTCCTATTTACATGTTGTCCTTACTAAAAAAATTAATATTTGTCATTTCACAAAACCAATACATAAATGATATTATTCTTCATATTTTACCCTTCAGAGATATTAGCCTTGAAAGTATTAATTTGGCCAACATAGGAAAACTAAATGATTAATTCATGTTCATTAGTTAATTTAATTAATCAAAATAAATTAATTTATGTTCATTTATTGAAATATTGACTTCAAGATAACGCTAAATAAAGGTACAATAGTAAACTTACATAGTTTTTAAAAAAAATGTGAAATCTAAAATTATGACATATAAATAAAAACAAAGAGAGTGAAAAATTTAATTTATACTCACTTATCCCTCCATATTTATTTGTCAATGTTTGATACTTTGATTTGACATACTACTTAAGACGATAAGCATCCAGCCCTTCCAACTAAAAGATTGTGAAGGGAACAAAAGGGCGAAAACTCTAGGGAACGTAATTTTTTTAACCTAATTAGTACTACAAGTCATCTCACTCATTGGAAATGAATATGAAACAATTTGTACTCACTCCGTCCCCAAATACGTATAACTTTAGCAAAAAAATAAATTGTCACAAAATAAGTCACTTTAGAAATATACTTTCCAACTATAGCATTACTATCCATCTTCTTGATAGTTTTCAATTCACAAAAAAAACATTTATTAAAGAGGTAAAACTTAGTAAACAATATACTGTATATATTGATTTCTTAATAAACATGATTTTTACTAATGTGATCACACTTATATATTTTGGGACGAAGGGAGTACTTAATAATAAGAGTAAAATGAGTAAAAAATGGTAAATTAAATCTTTGTTTTCCATACTAGACAAGTACTCCCTCCGTCCAACAATAGTTGTCCACTATACTATTTTCGGATATATAACAATACTTGTTAACTTTATGAAATCAATGGATAATTTTACACTTCCTAATTTACCCTTATCATTAATTATAGTCATTTTCCTATTATATTTTCAAGACATTGTATTTATTATATCAAAGGGTGATGCAGTAAAATTACCCCTCTATTTATAGTTTCTTAAGAAATGTACAAAGTCATGAATAACGGACAACTATTATTGGACAAAGAGAGTATAAATGAACATCTATTTTTAATACGGTGGGCAAGTGAAGTTAAGCTTGGCTAGGAAAATAATAAATGTTTCTTTTGGCAAAGGGTGTGAATTAAAGGAAATAGTTGAAATGGAAACAGCACAATAAATTGAGGTTTTAATGTTTCATCTGTAGATGGAGGGATTTTAAATGCCAATATGAGAGAGTAGTAGTAGTAGGATTTTGGGGCATTAAAGTGATATATCTACTTGTTTCATTAAATGTTTGGCCTGACCCCTCCCCTCCTCTAAATGTGTTTGATGAAAGCCAATTTAAGTAGACTCACCTTCTTGCATGACCCTCTCTGCCAACAAAAATATATTTCAACTTTAACTATAGGAATTTACTTTAAATTTTCCATGTCCTATAAGTAATTTCCCTTCATATATAAAACACAACAATTGTCTACTTGTGATCAAAAGTTTTGGTTATAGTCATGGAATTCCCTGAACTTTCATTGGCACCTTCTCATCTTTCCAATTATGAATCTCATCAAATCAATCTTCCAATGAAGAGAAAGGAAGAAATGATTCAAGCTAGTGTTGATCTTCAACTTAAAGATCCTCTTCCTTTGGATTGGGAGCAATGTCTTGATCTTGAAGTATACCCTTTCTTTCACTTCAAATCTAATATCTTTTTCTATTAAACAGAGTTTAAGTTATATGCACCGACATATAAATCTTTTATCAGTCAATAGCAAACCTAAAGTGTATAGTATACACAAATTAAAGTCAAGTCCTTTCTTATAGTATATGTTGCTACTATATATATATATAGGGTCAAGAACATGAATTCAGTACTTTTACTCTTCTTTTTTGTTTAACTAATGATGTTTATTTTGCAACAAATTACTTGCAGTCAGGAAGAATGTATTACCTAAATAGGAAAACACTGAGGAAGACATGGGATTGGCCAAAGGACCAAAAGCTAGACCTTGAACTAAACATATCATCAAGGTCAATTCAAATGGATGATGATCATGATCATGATCATGACTACTACTCAAAGAAACAGGACAAAAGCAACAGTACTAGTGGGAGCAACAATATGATAGCATTGCCATGTTCAAATTGTCATCTATTAGTGATAGTGTCACAGTCATCACCATGTTGTCCTAATTGCAAGTATGTCCACTCTCTACTTTCCAACAAAAACAATGCCACCACAAAGTGTTATGACACTTTGAGCCTCTTGAACTAGCTAGCTAGCTACTACTACCTCTTTGTTGCTTGGGAAAAAAATGTGGTGGTTAATAAGCCTCCAAGTGCAAACATGTAGTGTTTCTCTTTTTATTCTTTCTTCCTTTGTGTACTTGAAATAGTAAATAACTTTCAAACATCACTTACTGCATCTAATCTTCATCAATTTCTATTTAACGGGAGAGACGTCCATTCATGTCAAACTCGTTGGGATAATACATACACTTGTCCTAATTTTTCCATTATGACATTAATTTTGCTAATGTTCTAGTACTCTACTAACCGATATAAAATGGAGTATTACTATTCACTTTCTCCACAAACGTACCCCAATATTTTTAAAAGGCTGCATTTATGACGCGCCAATCATGTGGTGCCACATATTTAAAAAAAATCAGTACTAGACTGAATTTTGAACCAAACTATCCGACGCTTTATTTATTACATAGTAATGTTTTACTCAAAAAGCCAAAACAGATGATGCTGTAATATACGAGAAGAACTAACAACTTTATACTCTATAATTAATTGCACGTCATGAATTGTTAGTTTTATCACATTAATAGTAACAGAGGATACCTATTATATTGCTCTATTATTGCATTTCATTTAAGTAATAACTTATACAATGAGAACCAAAGGTGGTTTCAACATGAGTTATCTACTTACAAAATTGAAGCTTCTAATTTATTGTTCGATTAATTAATGGTAAGTTTATCAAAAACTGTCTTTTATATACTTAATGATCAAACTATCAAATGTCATTTCTCTCAATTTAAAATAAGGTTAGTCTCTACTCACGGTGCAATAAAATTATAGACAAGATTACTCCGATTCCAATATTAAAATATATAGCCTCTTCACAACTCTAAGAAACTAAGGACAATTGATAAAAGTTCAAACATTAGTAAAAAGTGTAAAATCGTCAATGAATTTATAAATTTTAGTAACCATATCATGAAAAGTAGTTGTTGTAGACCATGGAAATTTTCTTAGTCCATTGAAAGGACATAATTCAAATTGTAAGCCCTCTCAAATGTCCTTTGCTCATATTGTATATAATAATAATAATAATAATAAAATAAATAATAGAGATTATTATATAAATAAATTTAATACATAAACTAACCTGAACATCAAAATTATAATTGTCCCATCCATGTGTATGTATATTGATAGGCATAGGCTACGTGCAAGAGTCTCTTTTGATTGAAGTTACATCTCTCCTTCTCTCACAAAAATAAAAAAATAAAAAAATTAATTTGTAGCTCTTTCCCCATTCATTATCTCTTTCTTTTGTTGTATTGGGAGGAGGGTGGGTGTATCGAATTGCATAAGGTTCTTTTTAAATGATTTTTACATCTCTTTATTTGGCTTTTCATTCATCTGTCATTAATTTGAGTATTACCAGTTTTCAATTTGTGTTCATTTTGTTATGTAATTTTTAATTTTCAAAAACTAATTTATAATGCTTCATTTTATTAATTAATGTATTGGTGATCAGCAATGGTGAGATAAGAAAATAAATGTTTACGAACAGGGAATATGGTTAAAGGAAGTGGAATGTACCAACTTTTTATGGTATTTTATTGTTAAAGATGTTCTCTATGCTGCAAGAATTGTGGGAAACAAAATATAGGATAGGATAACAATGTCGTCTTATATGTAATGTACATGCTGATTGCCTCGATCTGTGTATTGAAGAGATGACTTTCAACTATAGAAAATAATTGCAAATGTTGGACGACAATATAAATGACTTTCTTCCTTCTGTCTCATCAGGTGAATTGGCCATACACCAAAATGAAAAAGGCCTTGGGTCAAACTGTGAGGGACCTGTAAGTTTAATTACTTGTCATTTCTCTATCTATGTCAAAATTTGCTCATTCTTTCCCTCTTATTGCAGCAAGCGAGGGGTGAACAAAAATGTTCTAAAGGTCCCTTCCATGGAGCAAAAAGTAAGTCTTCTCTGCATGCAACTACAAAACTAGATGCATATGATATGCCCTTGTGGTTGAGGTTTATCTCTCTAATAAAGTACTAATATCTCTTCATAACAACATTTGTCATAGATAAGCCTTTGAATTGTTTGGTATTTTAAGGTGCTTGATGCAACTAGCAATGAGCCCTGGGGTGCTCATGGATCACTTCTTGCAGATATTGCTCAAGCTTCAAGAAACTAGTAAGCTTGTCATCTTTATTTAATTGTCCTTTTCTCCTAATTAAGAGTTCAACTCAAAATTTTCAGTCATGACTACCAAATGATTATGGCTTTAATTTGGAAGCGTGTCAATGATACTGGAAAAAATTGGCGGCATGTTTACAAGGTTTGTGATTTTATTTGGCTCCTCTCGCATTAGAACATCTCTGGAAAATTTTCAGATTGGTGTGATACCTCCTGAATGTGCCATTTTCTATGTTACAAAATCTTTACATTATTGATTTGTTATATGTTGTCTAATAAAGTTAATTTCAGGCTTTAGTTGTTTTGGATTACTTAGTAGCCAGTGGATCGGAGTGTGTCATAGATGAAATAAGGGAACATTCATATCAAATATCTGTAAGTGTCTTCTTTGTTTTGATATACAAGTATGATGACATAATCTGCAATTTTAGTATCTTCTTTGGTGTTTATCACAGATGTTATCTGATTTTCAATTCATCGACTCTAGTGGAAAAGATCAGGGAAGCCATGTTAGAAAGAAATCTCAGAGTCTTGTTGTTCTTGTCAATGATAAGGAGAGGATACAAGAAGTCCGCCGAAAGGCAGCTACCAACAGGGACAAGTAAGTCTTCTTCAATTTGCACCACATTCATACCCCCTTCTCCACACACGCGTACACATAAAAAAAAAAGAGAAGAATTAAAGAAATTGATTGCTACCATTATGTCTCTATATTTAGTCATTGTTCTGTATTCTTGTGTCCACTAATATCTACATTTTCTGCAATCTAATCTTAGTAAAATGTGATGTGAATATAAGTTTTTTGAGATAAAATGTGATTAAAGCATAAGCTTTTCTCTAACCTGTCATTTTGCGGATGAAAATTATTAATCTACATTTTGTGAATACCTGAACTTTTTTTTGGTTGTCAATAAAAAATTCAAGTGAGACATAGTCTGAACTCTAAAAGATTTTTCTAAAAAGAAAATATTAACAGTGGTTTCAGGATAAAGCTCACCTCAACTCCGAAAGATTGTTAACTGTGTTGTAGTACTTCCATCAAATTTTAATATATACTTTTCAAGAATTAAGTGATTCTGATGTGTTAGTGAAAGTTATTTATATTAGAATTGCTTCAGAGCAATTTCAATAATACTTCTTTCACAAAATATGAACTTGCCTCTTCTAGACTGACTTAGTCACCACTGGACTATTTCACTTGCACCAACTTCTTTGTTGTATGGAAAGAAAACAATCTATTGATCAGTTTGTTTCTTTCTTCATAACAAAACATATATTTTGTCTTTCCGTACTAGTTTATAGTTTTGATATGTAATCTGATGATGATCAACATGGATAGATTCAACACTACTAGTAAAATGCAAAACACGAAGATGGAAAGTACAAACATCAGTTAATTATAGAGCTTGTTTTCTTGTATACTTGACTCTTAGATCTTTTCTGATCCATTTGATATATGTTTAGTTGAATAGCAGCTTTTCTCATTGAAGAAATATAATCTTTTTTATTAATTTGGAGACGGGAAAGAAAATTTAACTAATGGTGAGACAACATTCTGATGGACAATTTATAACTGAAATGAATGATAAGATTTAAGTTAAAGGTATGATACCATTCATAAAAGGCAAGTTTTGCCAAATTTGTGTTGTTTTTTGTTGGTCGTCCTTACAATGGCAAGACATCTTAAATTTTTTTCATCATCTTGATAGATTCCACAACTCATCAAGGGGTGATATGCATCGACCTGGTTCATATTCAAGTTCAGGAGGGTATGGTGACAGATATGAAGAGGAACGTTATAGAGGCAGAGATGAAGAGAGAAATGGATATGGGAGAGAAAAAGAATGGGGTTATAGAGATGAGGACAAATATGGTAGGTATGGTAATTCATACAGTCATGATGGGGATCGCTATGGTAGAGGTTATGATGACCGTAGCCAAGATGAAAACAGAGATGATGATCATCGTCAGAGTGTAGATGACTACAGTAATGACTCAAGAAGTACAAGCTATGACAACAGGGATCGTGCTTATGATGATGATGGTGGTCAATACTCTCCTAGGTTTGTCTTTTCGTATTATCTTTGAAGGCATAGTTTGTTATGACGTAGTGTAAGTTTCAAATTCTGATAGAAAACTGAATAGGTTCTTTTCAAGCACCCTATTTTATTCCTGTCATTATTCTGAAATATGATTTGTAGTTTGCATCAATTCAATAATGTTCTGATCTTCTTCAGTAGTACTAATGAATGCGTTACTTTAATCGTTATGGTTGACTATTACCTTTGACTAATAGAGAAAGCAGTTCAAGGGCTGAGGATCGCTCTCAAGATGGAAGGTGATATTATTGACTCTTTTTAGTTTTTTCTTAAGTTCTGTTATATGATTTTTCTCCTGTATGAAGTAAACCTTATAGATAAAATAATGTGTATGTGTAGCATTAGATGATATGTACACGCACATATACAACACTAGACTAATTAGGGAATTTTTTTCCTTTATGAAGAAATTTACATGTTCAATTTCAGTGTTAACGGTATGCAACATGAGAGAAGGTTTTCTGAACAAAACCTCGATCTACCTCCCAGTTATGAGGAATCTATTGATGCATCACAAAGGCCCACACATAGTGAGAGGTAATAGTTGTGTGAGAAGATTCTTAGCCCAACTTTCTTTTCCTGTAAATTTTATGTTGATCTTTATTTTTCGTTGTAAAAGGAATGTGGAAACAACTTCAACATCTGCTCCTAAAGTTTCCTCACCTCATGCGATTGAAAGTCCAAACAAGGAAGCCACCCCTGCCGTTGCACCAGTTGCTGCTTCATTGTCCACTCCACTTTCAGCTACTACTCCACCAGAGAACAAGGATATTGAGAGCTTTGATGAATTTGATCCTCGAGCTTCTTTTTCAGGTAAGTGGACCTACTTTAACAATCAACAGGCTCAAATATATTTATAACCTATTTACTAACCAAATCATTCCTAAATGATTTAGTCAAACACAGATTGCAATCTCAAAGCATTCCTAATAAGAAGTGCATCTCAAAATAAGTTGATTTCTGCAGCTTGGCCAAACATGCTATTAATGCTCAAGTATAGCAGTGTTGTCAAACACTTTGGACAGGTGTTTTCTGGTAATGAAGACCTACTAGTTTGTTGTTATCTTCACTTGCCAGGACCTTCATAGTGTAAACCATAGTTGTGTCGGTTATCTACTTATCTCTGTCAATGAAAGGTGTTACTCAAGCGTGTCGCACAATTAAGGTTATTTTACTATGATTGTGGTTGATGATAAGAACCTGATTCCTTGAAGTTTTATCGTTTCGTCACTAGTGGTAGAAACTGTTGAATGTAAAATATACGTTTGCACATGTTAGGTAAAGTTGGAAACCATTCTACTGAGGACAACTAAATTTAACAGAAAATTCTATGCAAAATATATATGCCGATATAGATATACTCCTTTGGTTTTAATAAGCATGAAAATCTTCCCCCATAGTCTTCAAAAACAATGATAAGTATCTCAAGAAGAAAAATTTTCAATTTAAGATGGCCAGTTTACCAGAAACTTTTGTGGTTCACTTCTTTTATGAATCACTTCTCACTCAAATAATTGTCTGCTCTCTTACTATAAAATTAACAGGTATTTTCTGACCCCACATTATCCCTCTTTATTCCCTTGTAATCTTTAAAAAGGTGCACTATCACATGTAGACTTCTTTGTTTGGCATTGGAATTACAAAGTATGAGGCAATTCAGAGATTTAATTAAATATGTTGAAGCTTCTATACAAAATTCGGATCTCTTCATACGTTGATTAGTCATATTTATAAGTAAATCTTCATTGGAAGATCATTTTCCGTGTCATATTGGATTATTTGATACATAAAATTGCTATATATTTCTTATTATTGCACATCTCAACACGAACACGTGTTACTTAATTTTTCTGAGCTAATAATTTCTATTATTGGCTGAGCAGTGGCCAGGGCTCAATCAAATAATCCTATTCCAATTACTTCCATTGGCACTGAAGTGGATTTACTTGGCTCCTTATCTGAGCCATTTTCTTCTAATTCATTAGTCCCTGCATCAACAACTACAACCACGTCTGAGGTTAATGCTTCCAGGACTACTGTTTATTAACAAAGAGTTGTCTTTTACTTACTGAATGCAGATTTCTTGCAGATGTTTGAGGACCCTTTTGGTGATGGTCCTTTCAAAGCTGTACCAACCTCAGACACAGTTCAAAATCAGCCGCAGAACATTTCTCCTCCATCTTTCCCTCCTAACTCAAATCTAAGTCCTGAACTGTGTGCTGAGATCCCGAGTATAACATATGCAGCACCCAATTATGCTCATCAGGAGCTGTCCACATCCAACCATGATATTGATATATTGGCTGATATTCTCCCTCCTTCTGCTCCTTCACCTTCTCTGCATCCCTCTAGTGACCATGCAATTTCAAGTGTCCCATTTACAGCGCAGACAGGTTTTCCATCTTACAGTGGGCTAGCTGTACAACCAACAGGTTATACAACTACCCATGTTCAGGATGCTTCACCAACAGGTTTTGCAGCTCAACCTGGTTTACAGTTACCACAGACTAGCTTTCCTATTCACGGGCAACCTTTATCTCAGATTGGGTTTACTGGTCAAACGAGCAATTCACCATATTTTTGTGGTTATTCAGTTCAACCTGGCCAAACACCACAGACAAGTTTTGGTCCGCAAAGTGGTCAATTTGCACCTCTTAATGGCTTCCCATTTGCATCGGGTTCATTTCAGGTAACTGCTGGTCAATCTCTGCAGACCAATGTTAACTTTGGAGGTTACAACACAGGATTGGGAGATACAAGTTCAGTTAGAATGCAAATGGGTCAAAGTCCATCTTTCCTTACGCAGGCAGCTACTGCATCCCATATGCCTTCACAAATGAATCTTCAATATTCACAAAATCAAACAAATAATGTGTCAATGCCCCCACTGTCTACCCCAATTTCAACAGCTCTCGTCATCGGCAACCAACAAGCCAAAGACAAATTTGAGACAAATCTACCGTGTGGGCGGATACACTGAGTCGTGGATTGGTCAATTTGAACATTTCTGGATGTAGGTTATCGTGCTTTTGCCTTTTCGAATGTATCTTTTATTTTTCCTTCATAGTCATAACATTGCAATATTTGGTATGTAGCTAAGACAAATCCTTTAGCTGATATTGGAGTTGATTTTGATGCTATTAACCGCAAGGAGAAGAGGATGGAGAAACCTAGTATAACCCCTGTGACATCAACTGTTACAATGGGTAAAGCTATGGGTTCTGGTTCTGGTATTGGCCGTGTTGGTGCAGGTGCTCTAAGGCCTTTGTCAAATCGAATGGCAGGGGTTGGCATGGGTATGGGTGTTGGACCTCCTGGAGTATATGGAGTAAGGCAGCCTATGGGCATGGGGATGGCTAGACCAATGCACATGGGAATGAACATGAACATGGAGCAAGGAGTACAAATGCAACAACCAACTGGTGGATCTACCATGCCAGGAGGCTACAATCCCATGATGGGCACAGGTAACTATGGCCAACAACCATTCGGTGGTGGATACCAATAAGCTTAAGCCTGTGAATTTGGGAAACTAAAGAAGATTGAGAAACTACGCGATAGAATGTATTCTAGTGAATAGTGTTGGCCTGTTACCCGTTGTAGAGTCTATATTTTTTGGATATTTCTCATAAGCATTTGTAGATAGAATTGTATCTTAATTCCATCTTTCAGGGTTGTTTTGCAGTTGCACATTTTTTAGCTGTTGTGTATTATTTTAGGATCACCTATCTCAGGTGTCCTTTTTTGCAGCTTCATCCATTTGTATACATGTAGATTTTTTGGAGTCATCATTGTTTATGTTACACTTGATTTCTGAACAAAAAGTTGATCGTTCAACTTATGCATTATCTAAAATTTCCTGCAATTAGCAAATGGTATAATATAGGAACCATTTATGCATTGATATATTTATTTTACTTTTGTTTCATTTCGATATTTCCTTCTTCTTTCAACCGAGTTTCAATTAAATATCTATAATTGAGCTGGACAAAATGTGTGTATTTCACTATAGAGTTTCACAATGTTCTTGAATTCCTACTTTTCACTGCAAAGTTTATTCGATTTTGGGATGATGTTTTTAGACGCAAGAAAAATATTTTTTAGATACTAGGTATTTTTTTTATACAGTAAAAGAAAACAGTATCACATTTTCTTCTTCAAACACCAACCAATAATTTGCTAATTGATCTAAGACTATTGTGGCTAGTGATGAGAATACAATAAAATTGACATATTTCTATGAAACGAATTATAAAAACAATAATTTAAATATTTTTATTTATTTTTTTGGATAAAGACCATTCAAGAAACATACAACAATAACGTTGGTATACATCAAATTAGAGAGGTTATTTCCAAAAAACTAAAACTAATTTAATTCCAAAAAAAAAAAAAAAGGTTGTGCTCAGAAAATAAGAAAAGCAAAAGTGACAGAGCAGTAGGAATACCATTCGGCCGGAACCGGAACTGCAAGTGTAAGCGATCTGAATTGTTGAGAGAAGCTGAATCTAAGTGGTAATTTTATCTTCTTCACCTAAATTTATTGTTTCTTAGTACCCCTTTTGTATGCAAAATCTAAAAAAATGGAACTTGGAATGTCTTGATACCCAAAAATCCATTCCCCAAAAAAAAAAAAAAATCGTTAGAGAGCTGAAAAACGCTAGATTTTTTGTTATCA
The DNA here is from genome assembly GCA_029007595.1 of Solanum commersonii. NCBI lineage: Eukaryota > Viridiplantae > Streptophyta > Magnoliopsida > Solanales > Solanaceae > Solanum > Solanum commersonii. The sequence continues at coordinate 163,018 of JAJTWQ010000128.1, read as the reverse complement.
AAATAAATTGAAATTAGGAAGAAAACAGAGAAAAAATTATGCATAAATCAAAGAATGGATTTTTAGTTTTAAAAAAGAAGATGGCATGCTAGATTTCAGTTTTATGTTTACTTTGTTTGTCAAATGAAAGTTTCACATTTGGTTAAATAAACAAGAAAGAGAATGAGGTGCTTTAATTTGGCTGATGTCTCAATACAGGTGGATGAATCTGGGTTGATTCTGTAATTCAATAGTTGCATTCGCGTTATCGTTACTACTATTACTTAAATTGAAAGTCTACTGTATTACATATACATTCTTATGCTAATCATTTTGTAGGAAGATACTGCAGCTCTGATTTTAGAAAGAGGCACAGTATCAGCGAGATGGCATATGAATTAGATGAACAAAAAAGTAAGCTATTTTCTGTATAAACTTTATCTTCAAAGAGCCATAAATGCATTCAAGATCTACACTCTATTTACTAATATAGCTTAGCATCTCACCTTGAAAATTTTATAAACCTTGCAGAGGTTGGGTTAGGTCTCATTGGATTTGGCATCTTTTTCACATTTCTTGCCATAATGTTGTTCTTCGACAGGGGTTTGCTTGCGCTGGCTAATGTAAGTAATCTGTAGTTATGTATGTTTTATATAATGTTGGGTTTATGAAACTACCAACTAATTTCTTCTTCATACCTTGTCCTAGATACTTCTGTTAGCAGGTGTAGCACTTTTGTTGGGCTTGCGTTCTACATTACAGCTCTTCAAAGTAAACTACAAGGTAGGGACATTTTTTGGATAAGTAATTGAGGAATACATCCTATTGTCCTGTTATAATTCACTCAATGCATAGTAATAGCATTTTCTGCTGCTTATATTTGCAATTTTCTGTATATAAGAGCAACCTCATATTTCTGTGGTGCAGTTTAACAGATCTAGCAGATTTATCTCTTCCATGTGATTGATTTGGTATATATCATGCTTGTTGCAATACCTAATCCTTAGGCTTTGCTAAAACTTCGATTGTTAAATTCGAACACAATGTCGCAGTGTGGCTTAAACGCGACTCTGAATTCTAGTTGCTCTCTAGCACAAGGTTATTTTGTTGTCTTTTCAGATAGATTTTTAATTTGTGTTCAGAGGTAAAGCTTTTTAAATCAGTTTTGCTTTCTATTTAAAAAAATACTGAAGAAAGAAAAATTAAGAAGTTCAGGAATAGGTCACAAAGGAGCAAACCATATAATTGTGTCTCCTAGATGCTCCAAAATTTCGCAAAAGCACCTTTTAAGGGATGAGAAGAACGCAAACTTTTAACCCATAATGTCTTAAAATATACTGAATGAAAGGCTACCAAGGCAAACCTTCTACTTCTCTGGGAAAAGATCGTTAATATAAAAATGTCTGGAGAGGCTCCATTACTCTTTTGTGAGGCAATATAAACTTCTTGTTTTAGTGAAGGAAAGAATAAAAAGGTTCAATGCTCACAATCTCCCATTGTATTGCAACAACAAGAATAACAACAAACCCAGTATCATCCCACAAGTGGGGTATGGGGAGGGTGGTGTGTACGGGGCCTTACCCCTACCTTGTGAAGATAGAAAGGTTGTTTCTGATAGACCCTCGTCTCAAGTAAAGCATATCAAAAAAGGATCAAGTATGTAAAGCAAATACAATAGCTAAGAATCTGAAGAAGAGAATAGTAGCAACAACAACTAATACGATAATTGAAGCAAAGGAAACAACAAGTAATACTAAGATCGAAGAATAAGATAGCATGAGAGTAATAATAATAAAACTGATAAGGGAACTAGACAATGCTCGACTACCTACTAACCTTCTACCCTAATCCCTTACCTCCATATCTTCCTATCTAGGGTCATATCCTTGGTAAACTGCAGTTGAACCATGTCATGTCTTATCACCTCTCCATATCTTCCATATGATATGTATTGAAATTCTGTAATTTATAAATTGCATCTTCTGCAGATGTTTCTGGTACCCACCAATGCAACTTCAGATAGTTACATATCCAACTAACAGTTTAGCTATTAATTTGATTCCAACTTCTTCTTTGCTTGATCAGTTACAAACCCCACTGAAGTATTCCTATTGCTCTATGTTAGTTCGACTTATTTCTTTTGAGCTATGTAGAATAATTTATCTTCCATCTGTAGTGTATGATATAGAGCTTGTTTAGGTGGCTTGATTTCCATTTCTCGTGGTCATGACAACTAGGCTTAAGTTAAACCACTTAGCTCTTTCTGAAAAGTAGAGAGGGAAAGCACATCACGGGTTCGAACCCTACCATAGACAATATCCTGGTATTTAAGTGGAGAAGGGTAGAAAGGTGGACTATTATGCACCTAGTTTCAAACTGTGCACCACTGGTCCTCAGGAATTTCTTGGTCATCAAAAAAAAGTAGGGAGGGGAATTACCGAGAGCTTCTCTTCTATGTGGTTCTGCATGATACTTACGTTAATGTTTCAGAAGTTAACAGCTTAGAATCTTCTGCTTTAGTACAAAACTTTCTAACCTATCTTTCAAGGGCTATTAATTCTCTAGGCAATGCATTCTCAACCGTTGCATTCATGCCTTGCTGTTTTATCCATCTTCTGTAATTTCACTGCTGGATCTAAATGCCTTGTGTTCTCATTTTTTACTGTTTTAGAATGAAGACATTAATGGTCTTCATAATGTGAGAGAGAGCTGGGGTGGAGGAGGAGGGGCTCTGACATGTGATGGTCTACCTTGCTTAAGACATAAATGTTTCTTTATTCGGTATCTTTCTTTGACTGAAACTAAACAAGTTGCATCACTTCAGTTTTCATCTTAGGTCTTTTTTCTCTTTTACTCCAGGGCACAATATCATTTATGCTTGGGCTCTTTCTCATATTTGTTCGCTGGCCAGTTGTGGGTATCATTGTGGAAATATATGGATGCATTATTCTCTTCAGGTGAGCACCTTTTGGATAGTTACCGGACAAGTTTTCTCATTTTTCTCTTCTCATTCGTATTTCCTTGTGTAACATAAGATTTTGACTTTGATCTTTTTCCTGCAGTTGTTTCTGGCCATCCATCAAGGTTTTTCTTTTCCAGATTCCTGTATTTGGATGGATTCTGCAGTATCCTGCTCTGGTGAGTTAATACTTATGTCTATCTCAAATCGGTGGCTAAATATGGCTTCATTGGAGATGGAAGGGTATTTAAAGCTTCTGCAGCTCCTTCAAGCCATTTTTCCTTTTAAAAGGCATCTAATTAAACTGATACATGGGGTTGAAGTTTTTACCCAAAACAAGGGAAGTGGGCTTTGTCCCTTGATTGGTTGTGTTAAATATTGTAGAGCCTGATTTTGATTTTGGCTACGGTCCTGTTTCTTTGATTTTTGTGCTTCTCATTGTTGGTTCTTTTGAGGTTGTTAGAATTGAAGTTATTTTGTGGTCCTTGATGGTCGTCTGAAGTTGCAATTTTGACCTCAATGCTTTGGGTTGTGCAAATCGCACTCCTATATGTTAATTTGTGCTCAAGGTTCCTGATTTTATCAGATAAATGGCCATATTTTTGAAACTCACATTTTATAATGGTTAAATGAACATTATTGCATACCATAGGGCGCCACTTTTTGGCTACGGTCAAATTTATGTCATAGTCTACTCTTTGGGAATAGAAACTTATTAAATCCATTACGTTGGTGTTATGTAGTGCCTTAAACCTTCCAGCAAACCTCACTTGTCATGGATGTAGTAGAACTCAAGAGGGGCAAAGTTTTATATATCTATAAGAACAAGAAAGGTAATGGATCTTTGATCTGGACCATAGCTGAGAAGTGGCCATTATGGTGTAACTTGGGGAAAGAAAAAGGTTTAGATGATTGACAGCAGCATTTATTTTGACAGATATATGGTTCAGTTTTTGTATCAAATGTATCATGCTAGGTTCTAACATCTTCCCCTTTGTTTTCAGCTTCTTGACCGCTTTCGTAGCTGACTGATTGATTTGTCTACTCCAGTTATCCTGTTTGATTCCTCGTCATCTTTTGATGAGTTTGTTTTTGAAAAGGAGGAAGAATATACTGAGCTAGGATGCATCAAAGTTGTTTGTCATGTAATGCAGATTGTTGTCACCTTGATATCTTCAAATGTATATTATATATGTAGATTAGGATTATGATAATCATTAGTTTTAACTAGCCATTCTTGTTCTCAAGTTTTCTTATACTGTCTCCTGTTTCCTATATATACCATTTCTAAGGAAAAACTTTTTGACATATTTGGTTGAGAAGAGGATTGCAGGTTTTTCTAATGTTGATATTTTGTCATCTTAATGAGTCAGTGAAACGATGGTGTTAGCATATGTCATACTGCCTCAATATATATAAGAGAGGATTTTACTTGGTACTACTGTTCAAGAAAAAAGATTATGAACATAATAAGTCCAAACTTGTATCTCTAACAACTGCCCTATATTCCCTTCAGACATAACCAAATATCAAAACCCATGATATCAGATCTAACCAACTATACATGATGCAATTTTGTTTTTATTATTGTTAGTTTGTCTTTGAAAGAATGCTACTTTTTATATTTAAGACTCTAAAGATTCAAAGGATATTCTCGTATTGCTATCCACATCTTTAGTTTAAAATTATAAGATTCAAAGTTTTACTTTCTTAATTTCAATATCAAGTCATACTATGATAACATGAAGCAGAGGGAGTATCTCTTCTTTTCCAAAAGAATGTTTAACTTTAAAAGTCATATTTTATCCTTTTTAGAATATTAGTCCAGCACATTATTGGTTACCTTCAATCTTGTAATCTCATCAACATTATTACCTGTGATCACAATGTTAAAGATATTTATTATGATGAGATTGACTCTCTCAACCTTTTATTACAAAAATGTGTATGATCACATCTTTGATAGTCAAACTAAAATATGAGGAGGACGATTTTGTCCTCAGATCGCTCATAATGATGGGACCTCTTTTATCTATATTGTTAAAGCCTTGAAGGGATGTTGATCTTACAACTCCATTTTCCACGGTATAATTATGATTATTCCTATTTCATCCTATGGGGGCATTAGTCACTTTGTGCATCATTAGCCCGACAACTAATCTTATATCTCACATTATTAATCAGAAAAAGATTTCAAATGAGTATCTGATGGAAACTTATAGCAACTTAGATAACAAAGGTTCGAGTTGAATGGAGATTAGTCTTCCTCCTCTCTTTTTGAATCGATGGAGATGTCCTTAGCTTATTACTATAAGCTATATTAAAATATTATATTGATCTATTTTCACTTCTTTGATTGAATAGTTTAGAGTGTGATAGTTAATCAACTCGATAGATATAATTTATAGTATTATTTAATTTGGTCCGAACATTCCTCAACAAAATATCACTTGAAGTTTTGTCTGAATTGTGGAATTTGGATGATGCATGATTACACACAACTGTCATTATAATAATTAATCTACTTCTTTTGTTCCTAATGATTATTTCTAGAACTATTCAGTCTTGTCCCCATCTTGACTAATATTTTCTTCTACCCTTTGGTACTATGTGCTTGTTGTATATTTACCACTTGTTCGGGTCGGGTCATTATAGAAGAGTGACCAGCACCCCTTTGTTTTTTTCTTTCAAATTATTAAAGATTAAAAGTGGGCCTAGATCATTATTGTTCATCTTTTGGATTGATATCTTTTGATTATAACAAACAAATGAGGTAATACAAGAAGTAGCACATTATAATTCCACTAACAGTAGAGTATCACTTATTTCTTGAATTTTATCATCAATCTTCTAATCAATCATGTATTAATTAATAATTAGTTAATTACTGTAATAAAAAGGGACTAGAAGTTGATTGGGAAAGGCCGAAAAACCATAATTATGTCTACACCTAATAATTTGGTGAGTTAAAGTAACAATTTAATTTGTATATATACATGGGGACATGCATATTATAGTGAACAGAAAGCAGTGAACAATAAAATGCTTGAGGAACAGTTACACTTCTAAACTTATCATAATCGATCACCGATACATTCTCATTCTTATAATTCCGGAACCATGCAAGCTAATATCATAGGTTCGATTGATCAATCTATCTTCAATCTCCACATGTTACCTTGTGATAGATCCAACTGTCAATTTTCCAAATTTAGAGTGATAGAAGTAGTACAGTCCAGCAGCCACAAGTGACCAAATTAAAGGAGCAGTTGAGTTAAAGTAATGGTCGAGATGCTTTGGATTATATGTAAATCAATAATATATATATAGTGAGTTGGTAGGCGGCTATTATAAAGGAAACAATGAGACAAAAAGATAAAGGGGAATGGAAACATCTAAAAAATGTTTTTATATACCAAAGAAATATCAATTGATATGTAATTTGTTTCAATCTGTATATAACTCACATGTACACAATATTATTGCTAGTCAAACCTATCACATCTTGGCATTGATGTTTGCCACCAACTTTTATATAAATATTAATATAAATATAAACTCTCATGCATTATATTCGAATTAATTAAATATTTTATTTTCATATTGATCGATTTAACCATTTAAATTAATTAGAGTTACTACGTATGACTATATTATAATTTAGAAGAGGACAACATGTAATTAGTTGTTAGTGGACACACGATCTCAAGCACATGCATACATCTTTTGCCATTCTATGATTGAGACATCCTTTAACAATTACTAATATATGACAAAAATGAATTCATTTATATGTATTAGGTCGATATAATACAAAGTAGTAAATGTTAATTAAATCTCCATGCCTTGCTGACGTAGTGTATACGTCAAAATTTCAATTTGTAAATGGATCCTTATATTAATTTTTCATGCATAAAAATAAGTATAAAAAATCCCAATTATTGAGGACAAAAAGGCTGCTACTCGTCAATTCAAAAATAAAAATCATAATGTAGGGTTATATACTTTTTCAATGTGGCATGTGATGTGTGTTTTGGCCTTTGGGTTTGGGACCAGCAACCAAAAGCAATTAGCAACCAATCCAAACAAAGCTAGCGATATACAGCGACTAACTTGAGAAAATGTTAATGCCATACGAGAACGACACCAACTAGGCATTTTCAACCTAAAAATATGATATTTAAAAAAGATAGTATTTGAAAAAAAGTAATATCAAGATGTACGCGATGTATGAGGACATTGAGCGACGTATCCAAAATCGAGATGCAATGTATCGGGACGTTGAGAGATGTATTCGAAACTGAGAAACAATACACGAGATAATTTAAGATGTATCCGGATTCCACCAAATTTAAGAAATTTTTGTAATTTGGAAAAGAGTAAGAATATGATGTAATTAGCTAATAACACTACACTATGAGATTTATGTAAAAAAAAAAAAAAAATTGCCACAAGAATTATATGTCAATAAGTGATTATCATTTCTGTAAAAGAAGAAATTAGATAAGGAAAAAAGCCTATCCTAAAAGGAAAATTAGAAACCAACTAATGTTATATGAGTTTATATTGTCTACTTCATTCACCATCTTTCCTTTCTTATATATTTATTTTTTCTGAGGTTTTTGGGAAATATATATTTTTAAAAGAATAAATTAATTATCATCACATGCTATCAAGAGGAAGAATCTATATATAATAATTATCATCACATGTAATCAAGAGGATTGTATTGATATTCTTCATTCTTTATCGATCTTTTTCAGGTAAAGAGAAAAATTAAATTAGAATGGAAAGAGTATAAAATAAAACCAAAGTGAACAAAAATCATCTCTTTATTGATTTGGTGCAGAAAAGCACAAGTAGGCACTAGGAGACGGCCAACAATAATTAAGAGCAAACGAATCAAATTACAAAGCCTATACATATAATAATAATAAATTACTATAAAGAAGCAACATATGAAATTGTACACTAGATGTATAATTACTATTTCCAACTAATTAAGCTGTCGAAGCCACTTTCCACGTACGTGAAGACACACAGAGAACAATGTGTAATAAGGAAACCAGAGAAGTAGAAGTAAAGTGGTCCAAGTCACTAGGAATCAACCTCTCAATTGCAAAGTTGAACTTCTTATTAATTGCATTTGACCATGGAACTCTTAATCTTCTCCTCAAGAACCCATCACTTATTTTGTGACTGAAACTGAAATCTGCAAAACAATATATTAATATTAATTAGCTACAGACCTTTATCTTAGGTAAAATTAACAAGGACATTTTAAAGTATAATTCAACTTACTTGAGTGGTTGTGGAAAATGCCCAAGCTTTTCGAACTGCTTAGTAGTGGACTGGTGGTGGTGGAGATCCGTAGATGTATACTGGAGGGGGAGGTGATTTTACCGGTGGGGGAGGTGAGCTGTAGTAGTATGGAGGAGGAGGAGACTTCACAGGTGGAGGTGGAGAGTGGTAGTAGTAGGGAGGTGGTGGTGATGGTGATGGTGGTGGTGGGGACTTGTAGTAGTATGGTGGAGGAGGAGACGGTGATGGTGGTGGTGGGGACTTGTAGTAGTATGGTGGAGGAGGAGATGGCGATGGTGGTGGAGGAGACTTGTAGTAGTAGGGAGGTGGAGGTGATGGGGATGGTGGTGGTGGTGATTTGTAGTAGTATGGAGGTGGGGGTGATGGCGATGGTGGTGGAGGAGACTTGTAGTAGTATGGTGGTGGGGGAGATGGGTCTGGTGGTGGTGGAGACTTGTAGTAGTATGGTGGAGGAGGAGATGGAGAGGGTGGGGGTGGTGATTTGTAGTAGTATGGTGGAGGAGGAGATGGGGATGGTGGTGGTGGGGACTTGTAGTAGTATGGTGGAGGAGGAGACGGTGATGGTGGTGGAGGAGACTTGTAGTAGTATGGTGGAGGAGGAGATGGCGATGGTGGTGGAGGAGACTTGTAGTAGTAGGGAGGTGGAGGTGATGGGGATGGTGGTGGTGGAGACTTGTAGTAGTATGGTGGAGGAGGAGATGGAGATGGAGGCGGTGGAGACTTGTAGTAGTATGGTGGAGGAGGAGATGGGGATGGTGGTGGTGGAGACTTGTAGTAGTATGGTGGAGGAGGAGATGGGGATGGGGGTGGTGGGGACTTGTAGTAGTATGGTGGAGGAGGAGATGGGGAAGGTGGTGGTGGGGATTTGTAGTAGTATGGTGGAGGAGGAGATGGTGATGGTGGTGGAGGAGACTTGTAGTAGTAGGGAGGTGGAGGTGATGGTGATGGTGGTGGAGGAGATTTGTAGTAGTATGGTGGAGGAGGAGATGGTGATGGTGGTGGTGGGGACTTGTAGTAGTATGGTGGTGGAGGAGATGGAGATGGTGGTGGAGGAGACTTGTAGTAGTATGGTGGAGGAGGAGATGGTGATGGTGGAGGAGGAGACTTGTAGTAGTATGGAGGTGGGGGTGATGGAGATGGTGGTGGAGGAGACTTGTAATAGTATGGTGGAGGAGGAGATGGCGATGGTGGTGGTGGAGACTTGTAATAGTAGGGAGGTGGAGGTGATGGTGATGGTGGTGGAGGAGATTTGTAGTAGTATGGAGGTGGTGGTGATGGAGATGGTGGTGGAGGAGACTTGTAATAGTATGGTGGTGGTGGAGACTTGTATACGTACTTCGGTGATGGAGGTGGTGGGGACTTGTAGACGTATTTAGGTGATGGTGGTGGAGGAGACTTGTAATAGTATGGTGGTGGTGGTGGAGACCTGTAGACGTACTTCGGTGATGGAGGTGGTGGAGACTTGTATACGTACTTCGGTGATGGAGGTGGTGGGGACTTGTAGACGTATTTAGGTGATGGTGGTGGTGGGGACTTGTACACGTACTTAGGTGAGGGAGGTGGTGGGGACTTGTAGACGTACTTAGGTGAGGGAGGTGGTGGAGACTTGTACACATATTTAGGTGATGGGGGAGGTGGTGACTTGTATACGTACTTCGGTGATGGAGGTGGTGGGGACTTGTAGACGTATTTAGGTGATGGAGGAGGTGGTGACTTGTACACGTACTTTGGTGATGGAGGTGGTGGTGACTTGTACACGTATTTAGGTGATGGAGGTGGTGGTGACTTGTACACGTACTTTGGTGATGGAGGTGGTGGTGACTTGTACACATACTTTGGTGATGGCGGTGGAGGAGATTTGTAGTAGTAAGGAGTTGGTGTTGGCTTAGGCTTCATGCATTCTTCATATGGAGTTTTTGGAGCATAAGCAAATGGTTTAGCAGAGAGCACAACTTCATAATGATTCTTTGACTTCACTTTGAGGTTAGCACCCTTGATGCCCCAATGAAGATCTGTGGAGATGTTACATTTTGAATCCTTTGGTGCTTTGTGGAGTTTAGCCTTGCATGCATCTGCTCCATATTTGGCATAATCAAATCCTTCAACAGTGATGCTATACTTTCCATTAATCTTAGTGGTACCATAGCTCTGGATTTTCTTGTCACCAACCTTGCATGTTACCTCAACAACAGCACCTATACCAAGTGTGAAAATTAGTTAGTATTACTTAATAATTGAGTCATATAGACATGTGTTAAGCTTATTTTGCCCACTAGCTACAATAACCAACTTTGTGTTCCATCACATGATTAAAAGTTCATTATCCACTGATTCATGTTTTTTTCCTATTTATCTAATAAGTAATTCAAAAGTCAAGAATCTATCCATCTGTCTTCAATTACTTCTTTATGTGAGCCAATGAAGACTCTGTTTGGCACCACTCTGTTTTTTAACCTTTTTTTTTATTTCCACGAAATTTTATTATTATTATTATTATTGTACCACAAATAATTGCTCAATCATGTTAAAGAAAATCATAGTATATGATGCCACAAATAATTGCACAATCAATGAATATATATCTCAGGTTTGCTTTTTTTATGGCAAGCATAATTAAGTGACAATGTTTTCTTACTTATACTTTTGATGTTTTCTCATGATATATTCGGTTGCAAAAAACTCCTCCAATGGTTTTAAAGTATTGTTTAACAAATATATTTAGTGCATTCATCAACTTTCTTTTCTTTCTCATCTTTATGCAGGGGAATATAATTAATATAACAAAGAGTTTTCATATTTTGAGCTAATTCTTTAAAGTAAGGAGAACCACATACTTAGGATAAATATACTAAGTAGTATAATTTAAGAACTCAACCTTATAATTAACTCTCTATACAAGATTTTGCTTAAATATCACTCTCATTTTGAGGAACAAGTATTAATAGTCCTTCACTTTCACAATAAATATAGAAGAGTGTTGGTTGAAACATGTGAAATAAAATTTAAGTCTCTAAAGGCATTTCATGAATGAATAAGGCGGTGCCTTCAAATTCAAGCATGTATCATGTATGGTATATTATTAAGCAGGGGAGGTCCCAAGATCAGCAAGACACATTAATTTCGAGCAAAGAGAATAATTAATACATACACAAATAAAGATCTTACTGAATATAGTTATTTATGAACAAAAGATAATGTAATTAGAGAAAATGTGTGTTAGAGGTGAGTAGTAATACCTTTGAGGTGCTTCTTGTCATGGGATTTCTTTGGGTATTTCCAGTCATAACATCTGTAGCAATAGACTTTTCCGACAACCTTAACGATCAAGGGATGATGAGGAGGATAGTAAGAAGTAGGTGGTGGAGGGGAAGTGTAGTAGTATGGTGAAGGAGGTGACTTAACTGGTGGTGGAGGGGAAGAGTAGTAGTATGGGGGTGGTGGTGACTTAACTGGTGGTGGTGGAGAACTGTAGTAGTATGGTGGAGGAGGTGACTTCATGGGTGGTGGTGGCGAGGAGTAGTAGTATGGTGGTGGTGGTGACTTCTTGGGTGGTGGTGGTGAGGAGTAATAGTATGGTGGAGGAGGAGACTTAACTGGTGGTGGTGGAGAGCTGTAGTAGTATGGAGGTGGTGGTGACTTCTTGGGTGGTGGAGGAGAGGAGTAGTAGTATGGTGGAGGAGGTGATTTCTTGGGTGGTGGTGGGGAAGAATAGTAGTATGGTGGTGGAGGTGATTTCTTGGGTGGTGGTGGGGAAGAATAGTAGTATGGTGGAGGAGGTGATTTCTTGGGTGGTGGTGGGGAAGAATAGTAGTATGGTGGAGGAGGTGATTTCTTGGGTGGTGGTGGGGAAGAATAGTAGTATGGTGGTGGAGGTGATTTCTTGGGTGGTGGTGGGGAAGAATAGTAGTATGGTGGTGGAGGTGATGGTGAAGGTGGTGGAGGAGACTTGTAGTAATAAGGTGGAGGTGGTGAAGGTGAAGGTGGTGGAGGAGACTTGTAGTAATAAGGTGGAGGTGGGGATGGTGAAGGTGGAGGTGGAGACTTATAGTAGTAAGGTGGTGGTGGTGAGGGATCAGGTGGTGGAGGGGACTTGTAGTAGTAAGGTGGTGGTGGTGAAGGTGATGGAGGTGGTGGGGACTTGTAGTAATATGGTGGAGGAGGTGATGGTGACGGTGGAGGAGGTGATTTATAGTAGTAAGGTGGTGGAGGAGATGGTGACGGAGGTGGTGGAGACTTGTAGTAGTATGGTGGTGGTGGAGATGGTGATGGAGGTGGCGGTGATTTGTACACATATGGTGGTGGAGGAGATGGTGAAGGAGGTGGCGGGGACTTGTACACATATGGTGGTGGTGGTGAGGGTGATGGAGGTGGTGGGGACTTGTACACGTATGGTGGTGGAGGAGAGGGAGAAGGAGGTGGTGGGGACTTGTACACGTATGGTGGTGGAGGAGAGGGAGAAGGAGGTGGTGGCGACTTGTACTCATAAGGTGGAGGTGGAGAAGCATATATGTAAGGGTCAGCAGAAACAATATCAACAACAGCCAAAATGGCCACCAATGCCACTAAGATATGTGGCAAATAATGACGACCCCGGCCGGGGCCGCCAGCGAGAAGCCTCATTGCTAGCAGAGAAATTGCACCACCAGCTCCTCAAATGTGGCTATAGATGAATGTACAAGAAGACTCTTTGGAAGAGCCAGAAAGGAGGAGGAGGAAGAGAAGTAGTGGTTTAGTTAGACCAGTGATGGCTAAATGAGAAGCAATGGGCAAAATATTTATAGTAACACTACCAGTCGTTAATGTGGAGCTGTCAATTGCCACCAATTCAATTTGTCTGATTGTGAGAATAAAGACTTTTCAAAAAATGAACTCTATACAGCTGGACTTGCTCAATTTTTATTTTTTTAAAAAAATCCATCACTATGAATTTTCCATTGTCTAACAAGTGGCTACCTGCTACATAGATTTATTTACAAAAAGAATATAACACAATTAATTATTATGTAATAATGGGGAAAAAAAATCTTGTTTTAACTTTATTTTTCACTCTTCAATATATTAGAGTACGTACTTAATAATTTGTATGGGTTGCCTCTATTTACTAGTGAGATCATACAGTTTGGTCTTTATTGTTGTCTTCTATTTTCCTAGCCGCCGTGGTGGGGTTGGGGTTGGGGTATCCTATGAGATAAAGGTTGGTAGAGTTGCCTTTAATTTGGATATATTTTCCAATTTCGTGTTCAAAGGGAATAATAATGAAGCCTTACTTTTCTTTTCTTTTTTGGGTTTTCCACTCAAGTTCCGTATTAGAGTTCTGACTAAATTCGAATCTCAAATGACAGGGGCATTCGAAAGTGACTTCCTAATAGTATTTTCTCCAAACACACATCTCAAACCCGAGACATCTAAGAAGTCTCACTCTTCCACACCACAACATGGTAAAGCCTTACTTATTCATGTGACTAATTTTTTATCTTCATAGAGAAATTAAAGTTAAATTCTCTCATCAAAAGCCAATGCACAAGAATCTTCTATATAGCCAATGCACGTGCGACCGCAAATGGTTAAACGCATTAAAGTTAAAATACACCACCTTCACCTTTATATTAATGTTAAGATATGGTAAATATTGAATAAACTAAACAATAGATCTTTCAGATTTTTAGGCAATAATAACATTTGAAACTCATTGAAGTTAAGGCATAGATAATATGTGATATGCATACATTAATTCACTTTACTGATTTGCAACTTAACAGTCAAATTATTTATTTTGATGTAAACAAAAATAAAAATATTTTCTTGAAAATAAGCCGGTGTGATATCGGAGTGTATGGTGTGTTGAATGTTGATGGCTATAGAAAATTTACTTGTTTGCCAACTGGAAATAGTCCACAAGAAACCTTTGAATAGGACATTTAGTTTGACATTAAAACATCTCAAGAATCCCAAATGGAACTCTCTCACCGATTTCCTACATATATATACATGATAAATAATAAATAAAATTAGAAAAGATTATTTATATTAATGTTTCTTCATTATTATATTAATTAGAGAAGCATTTTGTTCACTTGAGAGATAACTTAAAAAATAATATTCCCGTATATATATGTTCAATATTCAATGCAAGAAATTAAATTATTAAAACTTGTTTAAAGAGACTTGGTATGCACTACTACTAATTCAAAAATAACAATACCGCGTTTATTATGTAATCTGAAAGTTCCTTTTATTCATGTTTCTTTATTAATGCATACATAAATAAATCGTTTATTTTATTTTTCATTTTTGTATTTTGTATCAGAAAGAGAATGACTTGGTATAACCTACTTCTACTATATAATTCAAAATTTACAAGCCAGCATTATTTTAATATACTTAATTAATTACTAATTAGTTGACTTTACTTTGCTTATAAACCGTTACGCCACTTTTTTTTACAAATTGTTTAAGTGATCTGTAAACCGATGAAACTTTCCTTTCAGAAATTAAATTTCCTTCTTCTATATAAAAAAAATCTTCCTTTAATTAAAAATATATGTTTTCAACAGGGATAACACAATCTGCAGAAAAACAGACATGGTACGTTTTAATTATTATTTAAATATATGTCCTTGTAAAACTAAAATTAGTATGTATTAAAATAACGAAATAAGACAGACTTGAGTTGTAATTTGGGAGAAGTTGACTGAGTCGATAACGTACTCTTTCTCTTCCAGTAGGTAATATGTACGTTTATTTTATTTTCATGCATATTGTATAGTTCGAATTGAAAGTAATAAATTTCGTAAATCTAATTCTAGATTCACATCTATTTTCAAGGATTATCATTTTTTTTAAATCAAATTATTTAATCAAGAATTATATAGGCGCCTTTATGATCCGATCCCACTACTCCTCCACAATGGAAGAGTACTTGTTATAGTATATAGTTTTCTTTTCGTTATATATTGAGTGTAATGTAATGATATGAGTATAATTTTTGAAGGTGCATGTGATATCAATGATGAGCTAGGATCAAGTGCATGTGGATCTAAGTGTCAAAAAGCAAAGAAACACGTACATACAACAATTTATTAACACGATAGAAAGAGGTAACCAGAAGTGCATTTTATGCCTACCAATTACCATTTTGTTGTTCCATCGTTTCAAACAAAAATAAAAAATAAAATAAACTCTTAGTTTCTTACGTTCCAAATTAAAGCAAGTCCCACTCCCCACTCATATGTATATATCATTGTGAGAATTATTATTCGCAAGCAATCCTTCAATACAAAAAAATTATCAGTTTCAACGTACGTTTTGATCATTTAATCTATAATATTTAATTTTTTTCAAGATATACAAATTTTTATTTTTATTATTAAACGGACAATAAATATAAAATATTTCATATACATTGTTTATACAAAAAAACATAACTTTAATTTCGCAAACGTTTAGTGCATTAATAACGAATAACATGATTTCAAAATTATAACGAAGAGATAAACAATAATTCTACGTCTAACGGTCCAAACAATACTCTAAATTTAAGTGCATTAATTAAGCTTGAATCTACGTGCCATTTCTGACGGATGTAAGTTTGAGTTTGAGAAAGAATATTCAAATCTTGAAACTACATTTAAACATTAATTTTATCTATAAAAACAATTGAAATTTTATGAACTATACACAGATATAATATTAGTTTAATTTGTTTCTTGATCATAACAAATTATATTTTATTTGAGGTAACGGATATATACTAATTTTCACGTTCCCCAGGCAAATTGCATACTATTGTTTAACTTATTTCGATAACACAAACATATACTTTATTCATAAATCTAATATGTTTTTCATCTTTAAATCCTTAATCAAAAGTTTATATACTATTTCTCTTTGTGTTCCCACATTTACAAGAGAGCAATTTGTTCGAATCGAAATAATCATGTACAATAAAATGCAAAAAATCATAAATGGACGATATTAGTAAATTAGATAATAAAGATTTAGAAAAATAACAGTATATGACATATATATGAACAATTCACTAGTTAAAAAAATACAAAAAGATATCGAGAATCTCCAACTTGTGAACTCACAACTCGAAAGTTATGAGTTTGATTCATTAAGGGAACAAAAAGGGTGGGAATTCCTAAGAAAGGGTTATTTAGAAAAAGGTTTTTTCATAAGAGAAAAAAAAGAGGGAATTCAATTTATAAAAGTCCAAAGTTATTTCTGTTGGGATATATACTATTAACCATGTGTTAAGAAATAATATTTATTATAGAATAAATATTTGCTCAATTTTAATAGATCATATATTCGTTTATGGTGTCTATTTACTTATATAGTAGATGATTTAGTGTGTAGAGTTTTAGCTTATACACGAGGATTAAATCATCGGTTCTTATAAGTATAAAGTTTTTTGTTCACAATCTAGGATGGAAATTGGACATGCCATCGGTACGATTGTAGCACAAGATTATATGTAATTTATCTTGATTATGGGAACGGTATAGTTCCAACTTCTTGTGCTAGTGCATTTTGTATGTATTGAACGGGATCAAGTAGAGATAGTTGTTTTAGACTGACTGACAAAACATATTCTCTAAACTATTAAATGTACTTATATTCTTAATCCTGATATAACTATTATGATCTGTATATATTAATTATCGTTTTGATTTATTAAAAGGTGAGATTCTGAGATGAGTCAATATGCCTGGTAAGTTGGATGATAATAATATATATTGGTGACATAATAAGTTAGTTGATGGAATCTATGTCTCGTTATAGAGATTGATTGATATGCCTTTTTGAGAAACTTATAAGTTTTCATCGTGTCAAATCTTGTAAGTGGATTTATGAATCCGACACATGAAATAAGTTAAGTAGTGCTCTAAAGGAAATTAATCATTAAATTAAATTCGTCAGTAATTTAATTTATTGATTAGTATCTGAAATCTTAACATGGGGAATTACATAAGTGTTTAATGGGGAATTATGAAATATAAATAGAGGAGTGCAATTACGAATTTCTAGTTGAATGATTTGTAATTTATTATGGTAAAAATAATTCAAATTAATTATTTGGAATTATTTCCATAATAGGAAGCCTCAGTAATTAATTTTGTGGTCCCTCCAGTGCTCATATTTAACTAGAACTCAGAATCCTATTTTCTAGTAGAAGGAGGAAAAGTAAAGTGTATTTTCGGCCAAGGAAAAAAACGTGTTTTTTGGGGTTTTCTTGAAGAATAAGGATTTATACTTTCTTCTCCTTTTTGAACTAGGAAGACATCTCTATAAGTAGGGATTCTTCCAACCTAGAAAAGAATTCAGTATTCAGTACGATACTTGCCCACCCAAGGTGTGGCCTAGTGGCCAATGAAGTGGGTTTAGAACCATGAGGGCTCAGGTTCAAATCCCAACAGAGATAAAAAACACTAGGCCTGGTACTTGTTGATACTGGGAGGTGACAAGTATCTTGTGGAATTAGTCGAGGTGTGTGAAAGCTGACTCGGACTCCACGGTCATAAAAAAAAAAGTCTAGACTGATCAAGGATACTACCTCGTATATGTGAACATTTACTTAACTAAGTTGCATGAGATCTTCAAATTGTTACACATCTTGTAAATGTTACATGCTTACTTGAAGTTTAACATCTTAGGTATATCAGGTGCTGTGACACATTATTCAGCAACACATTTATAAGTTTTACGAAAACATGAAATTTAAGTAATTTTTCATACGGAAAGACTTGAAAAGAAAAATTACACAAATTGGACATCACTTACTTTTCCTTGACACAAATTGTAGAAGACCATAGCTATCTTGTAAATTCACTTGAAGAACTGTCTAAATTGGGGATTCGCTTGAAGGTATATGTTCACGCTTCAGGAGGTATTTATCAAATTAAATTTCAGTATGTTTATGTGTTCTAGCATGATTATGTGGTCTAGCATAAACAATATTGGTTATCTATTAATTATGTAAGCAGTAAGATTCTAGTATGCTTCCACTGTGCATATAGTTTTCCAACAATTTCCTTTAAGAAAAAAAGACAAATTATCATAAATGTTTTGCGCTTCCTTGAAGAAAAAAAAATAATGCAAATAAGGTAAGAAAATTATGAATTTTTCATCCATTGGTTCAACATTTGTATCCAAATAAAACGTTCAAATTAAAAACGTAATTAATTATATCATGCTTTGATAGTTGATTCCCTTGATTGTGATGAAATTATATATTGATATATTTTGGAGAGGGTGCTAGAATAATGCTTGGCCATATATTGCCCACCTCTTTGATTTTCAACTGAAATTTGAAAAATATAAAAAAAAATATTTGAAGTAGGATCACATGGAGGATCATGTATTATCGATTATTAATATCACATTCGTAGAAGGCAATGTCTCACGAATTATATTATGTGTTGTTCGTCAACTATCTTGTATGGTTACAAATAAATAAATAAACAAACAAGCATGATCTACATGTTTGGTGGGTAATTAATTTGGTTTTGCTCGTCAAGAAGACTTTTTCTGTAATTTCAAAATAAGAGGAAATATTAAAACTAAAATATACACACAAACGATTTAAACAATGAAAAATCAAAACAAAATAGTGTTAAGAATAACTGAAAAGGTGGAATATATATTTGAGTGCTGTAGAGCGTGTATAAGCTTTTGCTTAATATTTTGAAATTTTTCTCAATTTCAATCATGTAAATAATATCCTAGTGGATAGTGCCAACTAGCACTGTGGTGGAGAGGTATTCGTCTTTAGTTAGAAGTCTCGCGTTCAAATATATATTGAATATAAAATTGTGTTTATATGAACTTTTTTATTGGCGTGAATTCGTAATATAGATACTAGACATCGAATAAGTGAGAAAGAAAGAAAATAGGTTTACAAGTGCCTAAAAATATTAGAAGACGATTATCTTACTTTACGAAATAAAATACTCCGTTTCCCTTTGTTTCAATTTACATTTTCAAAAAATGCTTAAAAAGAATTGTACCGACATCCAAAATTTGTATCTTCAAAAAATAATTTATTTAAAAAATTTAGTCAACGTAACTGTCCAATTATTGAAATGTATATACATAATATCATATTCCATCTGATTTTGATAGAACAATGAAAGCAATATTTTTAAAAGAACCTATTATTCATACAACTAACATTAACCTACAAATTGATATCTCAATTAAAGAAAAAACTTGTCTAGAATTATCGTTGAATTAATTTTATTTTTCCATTTTCATCATGACCCCATTCTTTTGTCACATATATAAAGCATGCTTCTTCAAAAAAAAAAAAAAAAAAGAACATTTCATTTTTTTGAGCGCACCTAATCCATGTGGAAAATATTAGTGCAAATTAGTCTTTTTTCTCTCCTCCATATATATTATGGATTTGAAAATTATACACTAGTAAGAACAAAATCACATGGTGTTGTACTTTTTTTCCTCCTTTTATAACAACTCATAGCTTAAAAAAGGACTTAATTCCAAAGCTAATAATCTTGTCTAAATAAGTATTTAAGAATCCTAGCTAATAGAGGTGTCACTTAACACGGAATTGATTAGTTTTGTGGGGTATGGGGTGGATTCTTTTTCAATGCCACAAAAAAATAACGTAATTTGCAATATCTCTACATACTGTTTTGCCTTATTCCTCGACCCCATTTGTTGAACTTTATTGAATATGTTATTGTTATATTGTTTCGTTAATAGTATTACTTTTTTAAAATGTGAGATTCACGCATGTTTCGCATTATGCTCTTGGACCGAACATGGAACATGGTTATTATATATGTAAGCTTGGAAATAAAGATCAATACACATTTATCAAATTAAATGTACGAGATAGATCAAATATTGATGGTCCAATTAATCTTTCATAGCGGGTTTTATATATATATATGGATACGACTCATATTTTAAAAACATTAATTCTCCAACGCATTTTTAATTGAGTTGAACGACTTATCCATTTACTAGCTGTGATAAAACTGATAACGTACATTGAACACTTTCTATCCTGTTTGAACATTAATGTAGTACTCCATTCATTTCTGGCAAAATGGAGAGAAAAAAATTGAAAGAAGAAGAGATACATATAGTCACGTAAAGAGTATTAGATGATTAATTAATATAATGTAATTAATAAGATGAATACTAGAATACCAAATTGCTAAAAAAGAAAAAGAGGGGAAAGAGATTATATTACTACATATATATACATATAGATGGAAGTCCAAATAATTAAAGCCATCGATGAGCTTTCAATTTCCACCTAACACTCTTCCAATTGGCTTTAATTATTTATATTAGTAGAACAATGTTTCCTTTTTTTCTTTTCTTACCCTTTAATTTTGCCTTCTGATTGGTCCATGGGAAACGTTTTAAAGGACGTTAATACTACAATTACCTATATTAATATATATAGTTGATTAGACTGCTGCCTAGCTAATTGATTGTATGAGGGAATTGATCCATCTACCATCCCATAATAACTTTTTCTTGAAAATTGACATGCATGTATGCTTCTGTTTCACCAACCTAAAATATTACAATTATCAAATGACCTCGAAATTAAGCAGGATCAATGTATTCTATCACTATACCAAAAATAATCTTTTATGATAATATTTTAATTGACGATGAATATATTTATTAGAGGTAATTAGCATTCTTAGTAAATAGTAAATGTCTCTAAAGTATAGAGCTACATTGGTTTCAATATATTAACTAATGTGGATAAAGATTTTAAAACTTTTTATCAATGTACATTTTTATTGCCGCTAAAGTTATTTTTATTGTAGTGTACATATCACTACAAAAAAATTATCAAAAAACGACAGCCAAAAGCGACGGACTACGTCGCTTTTTTGGTCAAAATCGACGGAAAAGCGACGCAGTCACTTCCGTCACTTTTTAGCTTGACGCTTTTCAAAAAGCGACGGACTGCGTCGCTAAAAAGCAACGGACAACGTCATTTTTAAAAAAGTGATGGACTACGTCACTTTTAGAGACGGACTGCATCTCTTTAGCGACGGACTAAGTCGCTTTTTTACTTCTTCTTTTTTTGAATTTTTTTAAAAAAGGCAACGAACTGCGTCGCTTTATTTTAATTTTCATTTTTTTTAATATCTAAAGGGCGACGCAGTCCGTCGCTTTTTTGGAAATTTATTTTTTGAAAATCCCAGAAAAGCGAGGATCAAAGGACACTGTCCGTCGCATTTCTGGAAATTTTACTTTTAAAAACCCAAAAAAAGTGACGGACAAAACCACGCTGTCCGTCGCTTTTTCTGCAATATTTTTGACAGTAGCAGCTCGCAGCTTTTGTTGCCCACCTACAAATGCAATTCAATTCAATTCTACATTATTCAGCCCAATCAAACACACACAATTATAAACACTCTAAACAAAACATAAAATAACATTCAAAAGTATCTAAATCATAAATTAAAGACTTATAAAGTCTTTTAAAATTTCAAAAATTTCATAAATGT
This sequence comes from Solanum commersonii, assembly GCA_029007595.1. Taxonomy (NCBI): domain Eukaryota; kingdom Viridiplantae; phylum Streptophyta; class Magnoliopsida; order Solanales; family Solanaceae; genus Solanum; species Solanum commersonii. Next base: position 141,247 of record JAJTWQ010000128.1, on the reverse strand, counting down.
CCAGAGATCTAAACTAGAGAGTGAGATCTACATAATCATCCTCATCACTCTCGTCGTCGGTGCCATCGGGAGCCGAAGTAGTAGGTCGACGAGCGAGGTTCATCACTTGTTCTTTGATTTGCTGAACGGTCTCACTTATGCTTTGTTGTTGAGCTACTCTTTTTCGCTTCGACTCTGCTAGTGCCGCTGTAAGTTTAGCTATTTGATGTGACATAACAGCAATCTAAACACCATCAAGTGCCTCAGTTTGACGTGATGATTCAATACCTTCTAAGCCTGACTGAAGGCGTTTAACATCATTGCGAGAGCCTAGACCATAGCATCTACCCTTGTGTGTCCCCCCTACCACTTTTTCTTTCCAAATCTGAGTGGACAGTTCAGGTGTCAATTGAACTGAACTATCTAGATTCTCAGCGACGTACTTATGAAAGTCATTCTGCATACTAAATATAAGTGTTGACATCAATATATATACATATCATAAATATATTCACTATTGATATATATTATCCATATTAAATAACTTACAAAAGTTCGTTCGGCCCTTTCCTCCACCCACACATCCGAATTCGACTCATTTTCTTTCTTCCTGACATGAGTCTTTTTGAAAACCTCTGGTTTAATGGGAGTGCGTCCCAATTCTTTTTCCTATAAATAAAAACTGAAATTTATAACGATATATATGTATCAACTAATTATCTATTTAAAAGTTTGAATTAGAACTTACCATCTCTCGTGCAATTGTTTCAACCGTCTTTGCACTTTCGGTGTGCAACAAGCCACCTTTAAGACTGCCTCTACCCATTTTGGCTTGATCTGATATTGCCTTAAATTTGTTTGTGTTTCAATACTGACCCAATTCATCAAAAACATGAGGCAACATCCAATCGAGACGTTCACCACTATCCCGAATGCTCTTTAGACAGCTAGACAGTCTGGCGGATGCCTTCCTCTCAAATGTGGTCTCAATGACCAAATTGTACCTTGACTCCTAAGTACACATAGTTTGAAAAAAAAAATTGAATAACGTTAATTAAATCGATAGTAAAAAAAAGTAAAGTATACTAAATTTAACTAAAAAATATATACCTTAAAGTTATTAAACATCACCTGGCGTATACTATTTGGAATCTCGCTCCAAGAGTGATAAGCTTGTGTATAAAGTCTTCTAACACACTCTTTTAAAGCCCGGGCTGCATCCTTTGCAGGATGCCACCTGCAAAACACATAATAAATATGTTAGTTCATGAATAATATATTAAAGAATAAGAAATAAATAAAATAAACTAACAAATAGATAACAAAACAAACTTACGATGATCCATCCGGCTCAATCATGACTCTACCAAGTCTGTCCTTCTGGCCAGAAGCTAGAGCAGACGTCGTATCATGTGGTGTAGCACTAGGTGCAGCTGTAGACGAGGGTGATACATCAGAATGCACAAAATGTTGAGTCAATGGAGGCGTACCGGCCATAGCATCTGACTGCTCGCTACTAGAATCTCCAAGACTCATGGCAGATAACTGAGGAGATATGCATGTGGGAGATGGAGTACCTGCCGATAAGGGTTGTGCTCGACAAATAGCCTGTAAAGGTAGGTCCTCGTAGCATCGTGAAGGCAATGTCTGTGAAGTAGATGAAGCACCGACTGGTCGACGATAATTAGGATAATATTGTCGAGGATCCGTCGTACCAAACGGAACAACAAATAAATGAGTATCATGGTTGATGCGCTCTGGCGCAAAAGAAATAGATCCTGCAATATCCTCAGGATCTATCGGTCCCCTAGACTTCTTCTTCTTAGCCTGTTTAGTCTGGCTAACTCCAAGATGCTCACGATGTCTATCTCTGTCACCGCCTGATGACATCTGTATGCAAATTTACATGTATAATATATAAAAAAATCATAAATTAAATAACATTAGTAAAATACACTTATATATGTACTAGCTAGTTTTTATTCTACACTATTCCTCCTCGCTTGTTTCAATTCCATCATTCTCTCATTCTTCCTCCTCAGTTGTTTCATTTTCATTATCGTCCCATTCATCGTCATCAAATGATTCATTTTCCTCATTCTCAGATATTTCTTCCTCAACATTCAATATCTCATCATCAAAAACTTCTTCTAATATGTGTTGAGGATGTTGTAGTGTGGTTTCCAATTCAACATCAACTTGTTGTTGAACAATTGCAACATCATTTTGATACGCCACATCTAAGACATTGTCAATTTCAATTCTTCCCACATGCTTACTTTTTATAACAACCCACCAATCAGCTTTGTCTCTACGCAATGGATATGAAGCGTAATACACTTGTTTAGCATGTTGTGCAATAATAAAAGGATCATAACTTCTGTATTTCCTGGTGTGCTTAACTTCAATTATATTATATTGATGGTCCACCTTTGTGCCTCTATGTGATGGGTCAAACCACTCACACCGAAATAATACAATCTTCTTATTAGGCCAACCTGAATACGTCACTTCAATAATCTCTTGAATGTCACCATAATATTCAATAGTTTGACCAGTACCATCAACATCACCTTGTATGTAGACACCGTTATTATTTGTTTTCTTGTTCCTAGATACTTCTTCAGTTTGAAACTTAAAACCATTGACACAATACTTATTCATTGCTAGTACTTGAGATTCGGTCCAAGGGCTACTTCTTTCACTAATTGCAAATATTGTTGGACACTTGAGTATTCATCGTAAACCTACGCGATTGTTATTTCAAGTAATTTAGTATAACATGAATATATTATTAAATACTTAGTGATTGCACACTTACATAGTTCCTCAGCCATTTGGAAAATTCTATATTGATGGCTTCATTACCCCATGTATTTACAAACAAGCTGATCATTTTACATTCAAGTATTTCGTTAGTTAATGATCACTTATTAGTATGTAATTTAATAACATATTTTTAACACTTACTTGACATATGATTGAATCTCTGGACAATTAAGCAAAATATGTGTCACAGCTGATTGCATTTCCATATCAGTGAAGCCTCACTTTCTACACTTTTTAGATCCTTGACCATTTTGATTAAAAATTGATATCGGTGGAAATAAAGGATCAATATTGCCTTCATCATTGCGATTGGGCATATTTCTCCTACATGACACATCATGACCAAAGTAATAAGAATAAAAATCACATATTTCTCTCCCAATATGACCTTGAACAAATGATCCTTCGATCCTTCGCCTTTGCTTAATCGTTTGTTTTGAACTACCAATTTTTTTGCATGCATATATGAATATATATATATATATATATATATATATATGTTAATATATAAAAGACTTGGAGAATATATATAACTTAGTGAATATTTCAAATGGATACCTCTCAAATGGATACATCCATCTTGTTTGAATCGGACCTCCGAGGCTGGCCTCTTGTACAAGGTGAATTGGAAGATGCTCCATCACATCAAAAAAACCACATGGAAATATCTTCTCCAACTTAGTAGTAGTGACAAGAATATTTTCCTCCATTCTATCTAAACTACTCTCCAACAACTTTCCAGAACACAAATTTTTTAAAAAAAAGACTTATCTCTGTGATTGGTTTCCATATCCTTTCGGGTAGATGGCTAAAAGCGATAGGAATTAAAGTTTCCATGAACACATGACAATCATGACTTTTCATACCTATCAACTTTCCTTCATTCATATCTGCCCACTTTCCTAAATTCGAAGCATAGCCCTCTGGCATCCTCAAATTTTTAACCCACTCAATAATTTCACGTTTCTCATCCAATGTGAATGAAAAGTTGGCTTTGGGCTTAACTAGTTCACCCAACAGATCAACCATTGAGTCCATAGCAGCATTAGGACCATTCCAATCTGATTTAATATTCATTAATCTAACTGCAACTGACAAGACAATTTTGTCATCAATAGGATCAACTAGTGTTGGTACTTATGCTTAACAAACAATCGATGGACACAGAAATATTATCATAAAATTAAAGCTAAATATCAATACTAGATGGACACAAACACATTATTGAAAACAATTGTACTTGAACTTTAGAAATTTAGAAGCACCAACTTTATCTCCTACTTTGATAAAAGAAGCAATATAGTCTTGTATCAACTTTTTTAGATGTTGAACTTACTCAGTTGACTAGCATGAAAAGTTCTAAAATTAGTTAAATTTCAAGTTCAAGTTTTAATTTCAAGTTCAAGTTCTAATTCTAAGTTGAAGTTCAAGTTCTAAGTTCAAGATCAAATTCTAATTTCAAGTTTAAGTTCTAAGCTCAAGTTCAATTTCTAATTTCAAGTTCAAGTTCTAATTCCAAGTTCAAATTCTAATTTCAAGTTTTAAGTTCAAGTTCAATTTCTAATTTCAAGTTCAACTTTTAATTCTAAGTTCAAGTTCAAGTTCAAGTTCTAAGTTCAAGTTCTAATTTCAAGTTCAAGTTCAAGTTCAAGTTCTAAGTTCAAGTTCAAGTTCTAATTTCAAGTTCAAGTTCTAAGTTTAAGTTCAAGTTCTAAGTTCAAGTTCTAGTTCAAGTTCTAATTTTAAGTTCAAATTCTAAGTTCAAGTTAAAGTTCTAAGTTCAAGTTTTAAGTTTAACTTCAAATTCTAAGTTCAAGTTCAAGTTCATGTTCAAATTCTAAGTTCAACTTCAATAATAATTCAAACTAGTCCTAAATTCAAAATTCAAACTAGTCTTGAAATCACAAATTCAAACTAGTCCTAAAATCCCAAAATCTAACTAGTGCTAAAATCCTAAATTCAAACAACTCCTTAAATACCCTAATTCAATCTAATCTTAATATTCCAAAATCGAACTAATTAACTCAAGAAAAATCGAATTTCAAACAAATCCTAAGATACCCTAATTCAAACAAACTCCAACATTAAAATTTTCATTTCACAATCAACAAACACAAACTAACAATCAAATAATCCCTAATTTAAACTAACCATCAAAAACCCCTAAATCATTCACTTACTAACTAACAATCAATCAAACTAACAATCAATAAAAAAAAACTAATTCAATACACTAATTAACAAATTCATTACTCAAATTGAAAGAAATTAAAAATAATATTATGAAACCCTAACCTTCAATTAAAGGAGAAGGGCAGTGGATCGAGGTCGGGGTCAGTTGGCCGGAGATGTTGTTGCTCTCCTCGCCGGCTGCTAATGTTGATTGCTTGCAGCTCACTGGCTAGAGCACTTGAGGGAGAGACAGAGCAGCGAACTTTTGTTGATTGGAGAGACGAGAGAGAGGCGGCGATCTGTCTCGCCGTTCTCGCCAGTGAGAAGAGACGGAAGGGAGTAAAGAGAGAAGAGATGAGAAGAGGAGGGCGACGGGAGGAGGCTGGGCTGCTTGAGAGAGAAGAAAAGAATGAGTTTTCAAAATTAGTAAGTTTGGTCTTTTTTAGGGAAAAAAATAGGAAGGTTAGGTAGATTTAATTTGAGACATTTGATTAGTTAAGATGAGAGGCTAGGATTTGATCTAAGATTCACTTAAATGATGGACGGTTAAGATTTAAACTAATGTTTGAAGATTTGGACAAAAAGGGTTATAATTGCAATGAATGAATGGCTAAAATTGCAACTAAAATTAATATAAGAGGCTATAATTGAAAAACGAAATTGGATTGAGGTGGCTAGAATTGCAATGAATTGAATAAGGAAAAAGCTAAAATTGCAAGGAATTAGATTAGAATGGGCTAAAAATTAAATGATTTCGAGAAAAATTAAAGAAATGATATCCAATTAAAATACTACAAATATTATAACATTTTATATAATAAAAATCACTTAAATTTTAAAACATTTGAATAAAATAATTATGTCGAGTTTTACTTATAATTTTAAAAATATTTTAATAATATTTGCGATAATTTTATAAAGCATGCAAACTAAAATATATAATTTTTAGACAAAATCGATTAAAAATTTAAACTCGCAATATTTTTAAAAAAACACATATTTAACCAAATAGCACTTCCAAAAGGGTTATAGGTCTGTCAAAATTGGGTGTCAACATACCGATATCGTGAAGTCGATATTATCTAAATAAAATAATTATTTAAATATACCGACCTCTTTAGGTCGGTATTTATTAATTTATTTTAATATAAACTCACCTTTTGAGGTTGATTTTATTAATTAAAATTACATATACATACATACATACATACATACATACATACATACATACATATATATATATACTTGCCCTCATTTTTCATTTTGGCACTCCAACTTAGCTTTGTTCTATTTTAACCCTTAAGCTCCATTTTTTTCTGTACCATTTAAACACTTATACTAATTTTTATGATTTGTTTTTATTTATGTTCTTCAATTGCAATTTCTTATTTTTAAAAAAATAGATGTGTGCATGTTAATTAAAAAAATTAAACATTCGCGAACGAACATAAAAAATTTCAAACAATAATATTATTTTTTGATATTTCTCTGTATTTTTGCATGAAAATAAATTGACGAAAGTTCTTTGATTTTCTTTCTTAAACATTCAATCAAATTAAATAACACTACTTATTTATTTTTTCTTATCATCTAGGCTATCTAAATTTAACGCAAATACTCACTTTTAATTTTTAATATAAATCAATACGAAAAAGAAAACCCATCTTCGAAAAGACTCGACTGACTTAGTTAATAACACTACTAAAAAAAACTCTTGTTCATTGCTAATAACACTATTAAACAATGTTAAAACTCGACTGACTTTGTTAGGTTGTCAGTGATTTTAAAGAAAGAAAATCAACACAATTTCATCGGTTATTTTTCACACAAAAATACATAACTCTCTTAAAAAGAAATTATTATTTTTTAAAAAGAATTATTTTTTGTTAATTTTTAATTTTTTTAACTAAAATTAAATGACACATGTCGATTTAAAATAAGAAGTTGCAATTGAAGAATATATATAAAAATAAATAAATCATAAAAATAGTATTTCGTGTTAAAATGGAACATAAAAAATGTAGTTCAAGGGTTAAAATGGAACAAGGTTAAGATAAAGTACCAAAATGAAAAATGTGGACAAGTTAGAGGGGTTGTATATGTGTTTGGCCATATATATATATATAATTTAACTACACGTCAACAAAAGTTTAATCTAATAAATTTAATTTATCGATCAAGTTAATTTTATAAATTTAAATTATATACCTTCTAATTATATAAATTTAATTTTATTGATCAACAAAAGTTTATCAATATCAAATTTAATATATAAATCTCCTTGAGTTGATCATCGGTATTTCTTTAATTGATAATGTATTTCATATCTAAACCACTAGTATATAAGACTTGATTTGTCAAACTACTCGAGGAATATATATATATATATAATTAATCAACGTATTTCATACTCCGATGAAGTATCCTTTACATGTCATCATAATTAGGAGGTGATCACTACACTTGACATCCATTCAAGATCGAACGTATTTAATAATACTATCTCTCATTTCATACTGGAATGGATTATATGTTAGCTCTTCACATCTACTACATCATGACATGAGATAATAAGTTTATGATTAGACGACGGACTGACAGGATTTGTACATTACTCTATAAATATAAGTATAATTATCTCCTAATTCATATCAACGTAGTTTCATACTCTAAATATGGATTATAGATATTTTTTTATTTATTTCACGAATTCTAACATTTTATTTGTAAAAGTATACAAAATTGTTACACTTTTTGAACAATTAATCATAGGTGTAAAATGAAATTTTAATATTATGCACAATAGCAAAATTATGATTAATAGGAATATTTTAAACATACCGACCTTCGGATGTCGCTTTTATTAAAAGTAATTAGATATAATAAAAAATACCGACCTCATGAGGTCGGTATCACATTAAATTTTAAGATAAATAAAAAGCAATCATGTTAATTAAATAATATTGATACCGGGAGGTTGGCATTTTATATTAAATTATTTTTTAACTTATATAAAACCATCATTCGGAGGACGATTTATTTAAAGTTAATTGAAAATATTAATTTATTACATACTATTTACTTTTACCGACATCTGGTCGGTATTATAATTTTTTTTATTTTTTATTTTACACAATACCATTCTCCGGAAGACGATTTAAATAAAATTAAATCAAAATATTTCTCAATTTTGTTTTTCATATGGAGAAATGGGGAAAATCACGTATGCTAGTGCATATATTTTTAAAAAAGCGACGGACAACGTCTCTATGTCCGTCGCTTTTTAAAAAAAATGTTTGACCAACATTTTGACCAAAAAGCGACAGACTAAGAGACATTGTCCGTCGCTTTCTTAAAATATTTGACCAGATATTTTGACCAAGAAGCGACGGACATAAAGATGTTGTCCGTCGCTAATTTAAAAAATAATTAAACAATTAAAATTAATAAAAAGCGACGGATGGCGTGACTTTTTTTAAATTAGTAAATAATTATTTTTTATAAAATGCGATGGACTGCATCACTATCTATATAAAATAATTAATTAGCAAAAATACGCGGAAAAAAGCGACGGATTAAGCGATGACATCCATCACTTTAAAAAAAGAAAAAAAAAATTTTAATTAAAAAGCGATGTACGGCATCTCTTAGTCCGTTGCTTTTTTGGAGCGACACTGTCCGTCGCTTTTTCTTCCTTCGTTTTTTAGTAGTGTATGTACCAAGAGGAAAATTAGTTAAGCTTATAATAATGTACGTATTTAACTAGCATTGGGAAATCTTAATATAATTGGTTAACTACTTAAACTTTCATTGGTAAAGATCTAATTCCCCATCTTATAATTCCCTTTCCCTTACGCTAAAAGAAGTAGAAGAAGAAGAAAAAACTAGCATCCGAAAGTTATGACGGCCCAAACAAATTAAATGTTCATTGCAACATTTTTCTTATATACATACGTATTCATCTTAAAGATTCATGTTACCAATGACTAACCACAAGTTATTTAATTCATGTAGAAGTACAGTCTACCTCTATTTAGCTTTACTGACTTTCTTATATCTATATCAGAAATCCAAACCTACCTCTTCTGGTTGAAGTTCCGATGAACCGGATATTCCCCTTACATGCATGAATATTTTTTGACTCAAGCTATGAACTCCACCAATCAATCAATCCTTGTTGGAATTTCATGAATTGATAAAGGTTCCAACTCCATCATCAATTGTTCACGATATTTGAAATTTCAAACTTACAACATTTGATGCAATTATTCTGTGTTTTAGCTAAGAAATTTAAATTTAAATTTCAAGTGACTACAATTTGCAAATTAACACATTAAAAATGACAGCTAAATAATTTTAGACTCAAAGACTGGTCAACTATTCTTTTTGTGGGTTGACTGTATAATATTCCTCTTAGAGACTAGTACTACTGTACTAGTAGTCTTTACCGATCCATTAGGCTTATATTTGTTTACTGCTTTTTACTACCTAACATACCCTACAATTATTCTTTATTGCCAATTGATTTCAAAGTTTAAGTGAATTAAAGGTATACATAGTAACAATAAGTGAATTAAAGGCATACATAGTAACAATGAAATTGATTGAAAGTGAGTCAAAATCAATAATCTTTTAAAAGCTAGCTAGCTAGCTAGTTTTCTCAATTATAATATGTATATATTGTAACAACGAAGACTTAGATTGGCAAGATTATAGACTTTGGGATATTTTTTTCATAGAATGGTAATTGTAATTTGATCGGACCCTTTAATTAGATAAATATAAATCACCTCCTAAATTTTAGCATAAAAGTGACAAGAACCTCCCAAATAATGTTACACATTAGCTTGCTTCTACAACAGGGAATGGGATCACATTAATTTACTCATCAAAACGGTCAACGTCATTTGATTTAGTTTTGTTACAACAAAATCATGTATTTGCAATATTAAGATTTCGAAGAACAAGTTCTTTTTTTTTCTTCTCAAAATCAACCTTTTGGTTATTTTAATTTTTTCAGAAACTATGTTAGTAGTAATTTATTCTGAATTTTGAAAAGTGGTTAAAACAAACACATTCAGCTTAATTCTGTTTTAGAAAAAGTTTCACAAACCCCCTTCCTAATACCAGTTAATTGTCACAATTAATATGTGTTTATAATGTGCGCATATAACTTGTAATAATTGATTTTATTAAATAAATAATAATGTTTTTCACAATCAAAATGTTAATTCTATTGAGTAAGCTAGAAATGTTTATGAAAATATAGTTGATAAATTAAGAAGGATCATATATAGTGCATAGATGTATATAAAATAAAGTGAGGAGTAAAACATGTATATATACGAGTCGTTTTCATATTGCTTGAAATTGCGGACAAGATCTTCTTTTGCATATTTTTCTCTTCAATCTCCATCCTTGTCTACAAAATATATAATAAATCCAAAGATTATATCAATCTCATCAAAACTATTATATATAGGCTATATATATTCGGATGAATTATTAAGTAGTACTAGGGGTGTCAAATGGGCGGATTGGGTTGAAATTAGAGATATTAAAATGGGTTGAAATAGAAATTGGGTTGGGTCTTGACCCGCACAAGTTTACTTTGGGTTCAAATGGGTTGGACTCAAATGGGTTAAAAAACGGGTTGGGTCTTGACCCACTTAATCTCAATAATTTTAACATAGTGATATTTAACTTTTATAATCACAATTTGAATTTCAACTCAAGATTATTTTTATTTTTTAAAAGTAACAAATGGATAGATAAATCCTAAAAGATATTAAATAGATAAAAATTCATACATTTAATATAGGAACATATCTTAATAAAGAGTTTTAAAACGGGTTGAATTGGAGATTGAATTAGGCTCAATTGAGGATTTTCTTAAAATGGGTTAGGCTTGAATGTGTTGATATTGAACCCAATTCCAATTATTTTGAGCCCAACCCTTAAAATTCTGGACGGGTTACCTATGTTTGAGTCCATTTTTGACACCCCTAAGTAGTACTATATCTTAAGCTATAGAAATATCTACTTGATCCTTCTCAATCGTTTTCATTTTTAAAAACCATTTACACTTAAATTGTTTTCTTAAATCATGGAAAAACAAACCCAATAATATAATATCAAAAGGCACACTATACTATACTATTACTATATATACGTGGAGAAGCGTGGTAACCTTTTTTTCTTTTGGTAATCTTCTATTTAATTTAATATGAAATGATTTAATTTTATTTGTCAATTGAGAAGTTTATGTATTTAATAGTAGAATCTAGTTGGGGTTTTTTTTCTTTTCAATTTAGCTAATTGTTTTATTCAAAGTATAACTTATATAAATTTCATAGGGTAAAGAGTAAATTATATCATATCCCTGCTCTTTTTCTAATTACAATAATTCCTTAAAATTTGTACCTTCCGGTTCATAAGTCACCATCTGAATACATTAATTCTAATACAAGAAGAATTCTTTTGTTGCACTAAAAAGAGAATAAAATCTGAAAATCTAATTAAATCCCATAAATTACGCTTACGTTTCTTCTTACTCTCAATCATACAGAGGCAAATCCAAAATGAAAAAATTCAAACTTTCAAATTGCTCCTCCCCCCCCCCCCCCCCATCCCACCCCCATTCAGTGAATAAACCTTTCAAATTTGATTCAAAAACTTTTCTCAAAATTTTGGGTTAGTGAGGTGAGTTTTGAATGATACAAAAGTAATGAAATTGTTGTTAACTTTTGTCCAACGTTGGACAAACGATTTCCTTTTGAATCTTCAAGTTCATCGAAGATCCTTTCAATTTTGATTCAAGTTGTTTGAATTTGCTATGTATACCATCTGTTTTTTAGTTTTTTAATTTGTATATTGATATATAAGCCGTGATATATTATACATTACTAGTTTGATGTATATATGTAAGGTGTTTTTAGATCCTAAAATTCTTCTAGAAAAAATTCTCAATTTTTGAATCAAACTTGTTGTCAAATTGTACTGATCATACAACATGAACATGTCAATCTTGTTGAGACATTCCAGAATCTGAGAAAGTGAGGTAAGGTATGAACGATACAAAAGCGATGGAATTGTTGTTGGTCAAAATATTGATTTGTGAATCTCAAATCAGTCATTGTAACTGAATTAGAGATCGATGAGTTGAGGAAAAGTTTGGAGATCTGATACATCATTGAGGTGAAGAAACAAGAGTTTGGATTTTCAATATATCTGTTATGCATTGATACAACAAACAAAAAAAGTATGAAGAGATGCATAACTTTGATGGATCATTCATACCTTTTGTAATGTTGTGTAATCATTTTTTGAAATTTATTTCTGAAATGGATAATTGTGTATTTGTTCATACATGATGTAATATATGTATTAATGTGCTACATATTTATTGTACTAGATACATAGCTGCACGATCTTCACATTGTGCCTTAAACTAAACAAACTTTTGATAATAACATTTATGTAACACCATTTATGAATTTGATACATACTTGAGTGACACTTAAATGTTTCAGATGCATTGTTTTGTGTCAAGATCGCTATTATGTAGTCATGACATGATATTATGTATCATTTTCTTAGATGTCTATCTATAATAGAAAAAGACAGTATCAACAAATCCAAATATGAATTTTTTTTATCACACATGTTTAGCTATGAAAATAGTAAGGTTTTTGGTATTATGTGCGGATGCTTTTCTAAATTTGAATAAGGTAGAAGATACATATTCGTACCTAGATACATAATAAATGATACATTTGATAGAAGTTTTGTATCAAGTATCAAAACTAATTAAGGTTATGTATCAAAACTAATATTTGAACATGATACACTATGCATGATAAAATTATAATGTATCGTAGTTTTGAAACAAAGACATTATACATTAATTAAGAAGCAAAATTAACTAGATACATTAAAAATCTAGTTAATGTATCTCAAACTATAGCCGTAAGATAATTTAATAATTTGAACACGATACATTGTAAATGATAAAATTGTAATGTATCATAATGTTGAAACGAAGACATTATACATTAATTTAAGAAATAAAAACAACTAGATACATTAAAAATTTGAACCCATATATATCCAAAAAAAAGATGAACAAGTAAAAATAGAAAAAAATAATCTGATCTGTTTCGATTTCTCCTCCTCAACATTCACTTTAGAACTTTAGAAAACGAATGTACATCCTTTTTTTCCTTATCCTTCTCAACGTTCACTCTTGTATCTTTTTTTCACTGTTAACAATGGCGTCATCCATGGATCTCGATCCAAAATCCTTACTAGAGCCACCAGTAGATCGACTTTTTTCGCTTTTTTTAGCATTTTTCCACAATCGATTTAGAAGTCGAAGATGCTTCCTTCTCTAACTAATTGGGTAAGCCCAATATTGAAATATGGACCTTCATCCATATATATCAACGATTTTTGAAGATGAAAACTAAAAAAAGCTGAAACGTGAAGTTATGGAAAGAGATCTACCTCTTGAATAACTTTAAATCATTAATTGGAAAGAGAAAAGATTTGAATTTCAATGGATTAATGGGGTAATTATAGAGAGATTTGTGGCGTGAAAAAGATCGTGGGAATTATGTATCCGGCAGTTGTGTTGCACTAAAACAAAGGGATTTTGAAAAAATTTAGAACTAATAGGAAATAATGGAAATTATGAAGAGAAAAAAAGGTGCATATATAGGTAATTTTTCCATCTTTTTTGGTATGGAGTGGAGTAGTGGACATTGAATAGCCCAATACTGTTTCTCCCATAAGGCCCAATAAATATAGATAAATGGGCTACTCCATCCTCAACGAGGCAGCCTTATTACTCATTCTGGCCCAACTCCCCTTCCATTTCCAAATTAGATATTCAACTGGGCTTAATTTTGATCCATTTTAATCAATAGCAGATTAATTTCACATTTAAACTTATATCAAAATAAATAAAATAATAATTCACAATTATCTTTTTTTCTCTGTCGTCCCTAAGTATGATTTTTTATGTTGATAATCACATTGTTATTTCTATAAGGGTACTTTGAGTTATTGAATTTTCACAAATTACAAGATTTGAAAGATAGACACGATAATTTTATTCACTTTGCCTTTTTTGTGTATATGAGTTTTTCATTCGAGATTTGACTTCTCTCACCTCACATGAGTGACATCTTTGAGTTTTTTTAACACTTTATTGTTTTGTCCGTTCCCACTATACTAGTGTCATTTCAAATAAGGTGTCACTAGAACAATCTAGTTACAAAATTTAAAAATGATGTAAGGGTCTAAAGAATTGGATATAGATGAATTCCCCTAAAAGGCAAGAATATAGAATGTTTGTTGGTTTGAAAATGAATTGGTAAGAGCTTAGTCATATATATTGTCATGAAAGAGGAAAACTATAGTATAGTATAGTATAGTATAGTATAGTATGTGACAATAACTTCACACCAAATGAATGTGTTTTACTATGGAAGCAAAGTGATAGATAGAGAGCATCTCCCTCCTTTATTAAAAAAAAACTAAATCCATTTACAACTCCCTCCTCTCTCTCCCCCGCATCTTAAAACAACCAAACCAACACTACTCAAACTCTTTCACAATTCCCTTCCTAAATCTCCAAATTTCAACTTTTACTCCCTGCTAGTTACTCGTCTCAGCTCAACTCGGTCCGTCGGTCGGTGAGCCGGACTTATCTGGATCTGGCCGGAATATTTGTCTTCCCGCCACATATTGATTTTCCCACTTCTCTCACAGGTCAGTTCTTCTCTTTTTGGTCATGGGAAATGTTAAAATAAGTTTGATATGTAGATCTATTTCATGTTACTTTTTTTGTTGAATCAATATGGATTTGTTAAATGCTTGATCCGTTTCAAATTCAATACTATCTGGATGGGGAAGTTGTTGTCATGCAAAAAGATTTGATTTTTATCGGTTGGATAGTGAGATCTGCGCTTTCTAAATTTTGCATTTTCATCATCTCTGCTTGGAATGATAGGGAGAGGTGAAGTGAGGACTTATTCAGCTGCAGCTGCAGTAAGAATTGAAAAAGAACAAGTGCATTTGTTCAGTAAGTTACTTATTCACCACTGCCTTTTATATACTCAATATGTATGCAGATTTTAGCTTTTCTATTTACTTGCAGCCATGTTTAGTTATCTCTGTGTATCCATTATAGATGCGTGCCTATACTATTACTGATACATCAAGTTGAGTGAGCATTAAGTACCTCACACCCGTGTTACATCCATTTGACATCTAGGGAATGAATGAATGATACATGCAATGTACATAATTGTTATGCAGCAGATGTGGTTTGGGTTGATGGTAGTTTCATATCAAGGTTGAGAAAATGTAGGATCTGGTTGACTTGTGCATGTATTTCACTTGATGTGTTTAAGCTGTTTGAACTAGCTATTGGAGTGTAGCATTAAATGGTATATGAGATAGTCTTGAAAAGATACAAATGAGCTAATATAATTCTGATGCTTAAATTATATTTGACAAGTACACCGCCAGAACTTTGTCTTACTCTGTTGCCTTACTTTGATTGTTTATTTGTCTTCCCTTCTATTTTTCTGTTCTGATATATGGTTGCAATCACCATGTTTCTTGTATTTAGGTGAGTTTCTTTAGAGCTGAAATACTAAGCAGTTGACTCATGAAGAACGGTATGGCAGAATGTGCTGTCTGTCATTCCAAGCTGGTTTCTCCAACTGTAAAAACTATTTCAAGGGCATATGATCGACACAGAAGCAAGATTTCATCAAAGCAACGTGCTCTCAATGTCCTATTGGTTGTAGGAGATTGTATGCTGGTTGGTTTACAGGTAGCGGTCCTTTTCAAATGTTCTAATTGTTTATTTGTATTCTTCTCAGTTATCAGAAAAAAAGTTCTTAATTTTTGCATGCAAATGATAATATCCTACCAGTAAAGTGTACACTCACTTAAGCTTCTTGATTTTGTGTGGATTGTGCTCTTTCCATAGCAATCACCATTTGACTTTTTTTTTTAATAAAAAACTTCTGCTTTTCTATCGAATATAGTTAATTATAGCTGTCACCACATATCTTTTGCCACTTGCTTCCATCAGCAAAGCATTTAAATTTGCTGCTTAAAATGAGAAAGACATGTCTAACCCAGTATTTTATTTCCCTTTTCAGCCTGTTTTAGTATTTATGTCTAAAGTGGATGGAAAATTCAAGTTTAGTCCCGTAAGTGTCAACTTCTTGACAGAGGCAACAAAAGTCGTCTTTGCAATAATAATGCTTTTAATCCAGGTACACTGTTTTTATGTTTTTTTTGTTTTACTCCTAAGAGTTTCTTTTCGATTGCTCAATTCATGTTTCTTGTTGGAATGTTTCTGCAGGCCAGGCATCAAAAGGTTGGAGAAAAACCACTTCTTTCAATATCCACATTTGTACAGGTAAAATGTCATTGGTGTGAGTGTTGTAATTGCTCTTAGTTCTCCTGGGTGGGTTAAAACCTAGTTTATTGCTCATCATGTCCTCGTAATAGCAACATTCTTGCATATGTTCTTCATGATAATTTAAAGTTTGTAAGTGATGTAATATCTGAGGAGCCAGTCTCTCAATTGAGTCCTCTTCTTACATGATTAACCCATATCCATGTATGACACTAAGGATTTGAAAGATGCCTAGCCTGGATGACTGTCTTGGACAAGGGTATTGTTGCTTTTGGGCGCAGAAAGCTTTAAACAGCTTTCCAAATCATCAATTTAATTTCTGTGTAAGATCTTGCACAGAAGAAATATATCATGAGTTAAATCCCACCGGAGACAAAGTCATTAGGTGGTTTCTTCCCATCTGTCTGCCAAAGTTGTTACTGGTGGGAGGTGGCAGGTATCCCATTGAATTAGTCGAGGTGTGCACAAGCTGGCCCGGACACCACAATTTTAAAAAAAAAAAAATAGATTTAATGAGTTGTATAAAAGGGAAAAGTTTTACCACACCTTTTATGGTGTTTGCCAAAGCTCCAAGGTGGGGAGCCACACATACAAGAAGGAAATTTGAGCTTAATGCAAATGGATGGGTGTCAAGAAAGATAGGATATTATGGTTTAAGGGAACTGCCATCGTGAAGAGCTGCTAATGATATTATGCAGTAAAGAAATGGTGCAAGATGGATATTACACTTGCCTGGGACATTCTTTGTATAGTTGATATTGGATAAAAGAACTAAATGCTTCTCTTCACTGGGTATAGTCTGCTGAATAGAAAATTCAAGAACTACTACAATTCCTCTTGTATATCAGGACGCCTTCCTTCATTTATTCATTCCACAGAAGAGTCAATATGTTGCTGTGAGTTCTACCTTTCTTCATATCAAGATCCCAGGCTCTTAAGTATGAATATTATCTCCATAAGAGTGAAACAGGAATTAACATAAGTGGAGAATAATAGCAATCCTGCCCTCTTTTTTTCGGTTTCTGTTTGTAAAGTGCTTCATCAGCATTATTAGATGCTGATGTTTTTGGAATGAATGCAATTTACCTTATTATAAGAAAAACATAAGTCGAGAATATGATTGCATTGAGTTGATCCAAAATGTGGAGAATAAGGATGAAGACATTGAGTTGATCCAGAGACACAGAAACTTTTCTAGTATTGTCAAAGAATAGTTTTATTGGGACAAATGCAAAAGACATGCTGGACATTGAGATAATTTGGACCGACCTTGGAAATTAGAACCTTCTCATATTTCTACATACTGTTCGAACTGGAAGTTTTGTCGTGCTTGAGTTTCCTTTGATTGACCTTGGAAGTTGGACCCTCTTCATATTTCTACGTAGTGTCAAGCTGCCAAGTTTTGTTGTAGATGAGTTTTGTCTTCTCCGTATAGACAATTCAAATTTGCACTTGGCTGGAAAAGGAAAACTTCAACCTTTTTACTTAGCTTTGCTCCTTTTCTTTCAGTTGTTAGTTTGTCTGATGTGAAATAGAAACATCATTTAGGTGACTAATTGATGCTTTCAAATAACTGGTTTTCCTCTTTCTTAAGCTTCTATGCGACCTAAGGTCCATAAACAACAAGACCGTGTCAGTGAGGGGTGGAGAGGGGAAAAAAAGGAAAAAATGTAGGATATTTATTGAAAGATCTCCAGTTGATGTCACTTAGCAAAAGAAAACAATGGAGCTCCAGTTGTTGCCTTTCACAGTTGTGTATATGGTTGGCAATTTGATAAATGCCAGTAAATAGCTCCGGCTGAGTCATAGAAACAATTTATACATACTTTGACACTTGCTTGGTGTCTAGTTATGAAAAAATTGACTTATCAAAAAAGATTCTAAGACTTTTGATGCCTTGTAGATTGTTTGACTGCATGAGAACTTCACTTTTCTTTGTTGCACTGTCAGTTCCATTTTAAAATTGACTAATTCTTATCTGCATCCTGGTTAACTTTTTTGTCCTTCACCATTCTATTAAACCACCACTTCAGCTTCTTAGAGAGTTGTCAGTCGTTGTATTGATTTCAGATTCTATGTTGACTACTTGATAGCTGTTGTGTGTAACTGAAATCTTACAGTCTTGACATGCATGTGTGTGTTAGTTTCCATGTATTGTTGTGCAAACATGCTACCAAGTCATTCAACAGGCTTACTATTAATTGATAATTTACATCCATTTTTTTTCTTCAGGCTGCACGAAACAATGTGCTTCTTGCTGTACCAGCACTACTCTATGCCATAAATAACTACCTAAAGTTCATCATGCAGGTACTATTTGTTGAGCTTTTCTGTGCTTGTCGGTTCTCTGAGTAATTCCCATAGTTTTGTTATTTCATCCAGCATCGTACATTTTGCCTCTGCATTTTTACTTGTACTGTACATAGCTACAAAGTTGGAACATTGTCTTGTTTCATCCATGTTATTCATAGAGAATTACAGATGAGAAAAGTTGCTCTATAACTTTACCTGTTTGTCTCAAAACTTGGGATATTCCAGTACTACTTTCTAAGGTTACATATTGACTTCTGAGCTAGGCAGTTGGATTTATACCTCAAAATAAGAAATCTGAATGCTGCTTGAGTACATAGAGTGATGATTCCATAGAGATTGGTATTTGTTAATAACTAATAACAAACTTCTATCTCTGGCGTCAATGTACTATGCTGGTTTTGCAAGAATGCTTCTGTGCACAATATTTTCTGCTGGCTGTCACTTTGTCCTTAGCACGACTAAGAATTTAGACATGCCATATCATGGTGCTGTAGAAGACAAGTGATGTCTTGACTCTTCCCTCTCATGGCTTAGATGTAAATGAAGAACTAAATTCATTTTTTGTAACTTATGGGTTCTTTTCTATACATCCCCATTCACTTTATCAGTTATTGAGACACCTCTATAAAACTTGTTTCATGTTTGGCTTGGAGTCTACTGAGTCATGAATACATATTTGATTGACTGTTCTTCTACTATTAAGATCTTTTCACTGTCCAATATAACATTAAAGTCACAGCTTACTAGCTACTGGGCTATACACTCTGGAATTTCTTTTACCACAGTTCTCCTTTTTCTCACATTTTCCCTCAAATATTTTTGTACAGTTATATTTTAACCCAGCAACAGTGAAGATGCTAAGCAATCTGAAGGTAACTGCTATATTTGAACACTTCTACAACTTATCACCTGATTGTGTTTGCTGCTTTTGCCGATTTTCTGCTGAATTCTTCAATTACTTTATTGACTCTGGTTCTTCTTCTTTCTTTTCATCATCTGCTACATTTTGATTTTGGTGGGATAGAGTTACCTGGTCCTGTATTGGTGGGAGGTAGTAGGAACTCTGTGGAATTAGTTGAGGTGCGCTCGATCTGGCTAGACACCACATTTGTAAAAATACAATGTAGCTAAATTCAGTTAGCACAATCCAACTTCATCCCTGTATTCACCAACTCTGGATGAAACCTAAATTTGGATCAACTTCCATATGGTACGGATATCTCCCCAGATCATTTGGGATTGAAGCATTATTGTTGTTGCCATTGTTTCTTGATCCAAATCTGTCTGGATTAGATTCCACAATTTTTGGTTCACGACTGGACTGAAATTGCCCCCATCTTAATCTGTATTATGGAAACTGCCAGTGCATAGAACTATTTTCTTTTTACAATTTCAAGCAATGTGGGTTGGAAGTCCATGAAGCACTCTTTGTTAATAGCTTGCAGTCTTTAGCTGGTGCTTAATCTAATGAAGGAGTTGTTTTAGCATCTTTCTAGAATGTCCAAAGTTATCTGTTAACATCCTTCTTACTTACGGGGCAGAAAAAAAAGGACTACTCTTTTTTGTTCACTTGTCTCTCTCTGTGAATATTACCTAAAGCAAAAAAGTTTTATTAAGGTGGTTATTTCTTTTTAGGAGCCTTAGATAGATGTGCTAAGAAGATGGCCCCTTGGATAAATGGGTATATATCTTTTGGTGGGAGGCTCACTTTAATTAGTTGTGTGCTGGACGGAATTCCTACATGATAGTTGATGTTACCTTTTCCCATTCCAGGGAGTGTTGAAAAGAAGTTCAATTCCACTAGAAGCCAGTTCCTTTGGGAAGGAAATGCTAACCGGAAAAAGTTTCATTTGATCAAATGGCAGGAAAAAGACAATAAAGGTGGTGGATTGGGTGTTAAAAAATTTAAAGCATCATAACAAGAAGGAGTATTCCTTTGTGTAGTTCTTCTGTGAAATTCCCAGGAATCTGCCGAACACCTTTTTATGCATTGTAATCATGCAAAGCAGATATGAATTCTGTTCCTAACTCAGAGTGGTGTCAGGTGTGAAATGGATGATGCCAAAGAATGTGAGAGATCTATTGATTTGTTGGCAAAATCAGAAAGTCAGGAAAATGAAAAGCAAATCTGGGAAATGATACCTCTTTGCATCTTTTGTACCATTTGGTTGGAAAAGAATAAGAGATGTTTTCAGAATCGGGAGAATCATTTAGCTAGCGTTAAGAATAGTTGTCTTCTTAATCAGTACATGGATTTTATAGAAGCTTTGAGAATGTAACAGTTGCAGTTGTGCTGTAGTTTGTATGCTTTTAGTACCTTCTTGGTACTTACTTATCGGGAAAAAAATGTGGTTATTTCTTTTTCGATACCTGAGACTTTACATATCAGCTGATGATTTCTCAGTTTCAACATTATACACCAGCATAAAGGATATATTTCAGAATACTTTCTTGGATATTATGCTATGGTAGAGCTTTTCTTTAATATTTGTTTCTTTGCTGTCAAAGTGCAGGTTTTGGTTATTGCAGTGCTATTGAAATTTATCATGAAACGGCGATTTTCTGTAATTCAGGTTAGTTGTTTCAAACTAATAAAATAAGCTGGAGGTGCAATATTGATTGTAGGGGCAGGAAAGAGCAAGGCATCCTGTATAACTTCTTGCAGGATGGAAGTTGTATACTCATATAATAAGAGTTATTATGTTACAGTGGGAGGCTCTTGCTTTGTTGCTAATTGGGATAAGCATTAATCAACTTCGATCCCTTCCTGAAGACACTACTTCTTTGGCTCTTCCAGTTACCACAATTGCATACATCTATACACTGATTTTTGTAAGTGATTTAACAACCTAACAAGCTACTACCGATTCTATTTTGTTTGTTATTGGAGAAGGCCTTAGTAAATGCCTGGACATCATTTAAGACACTTGTTTATTACTGGCTAAAGGAGGGTCTTTCTTTTACACAGGTAACTGTGCCTTCTATGGCCTCAGTATTCAATGAGTATGCTTTGAAGAGTCAATATGACACTAGCATATATCTCCAGGTAAATTCACCATGGCTAATTATCATTTTCTTATTTCTGTATCATCAGAATGTTTTGTGGTTAGATTGGCTCATTATTTTCCACTGCCTTCTTTCCTGGGACAATTATTACTTTTGAATGGATGTATAATTTTTATGTTCCTATACTTGAGGTACTTATCAGTGCCAGTTTACTGCAATGTTTGATTCTTTGGAGACTTGGCGCATTTAAGAAATGTCCAAGAACATTTGTCAATGGTAAATTCTGACTTCGAATGCCTTGTACAAGGGAATAAGGAAGATGTAACACAGTAATTTAATTAAGATTCAATATGAAGAGCAGGCCTTTCTTATGATAAAAATGTAACATTGTAATTTAGTTATATTTCCATATGAGAGTACTTGGTATGATGAACATATAAAGGTTTACTTTCAGTTTCACTATTTGTGCTAGCTTTTTCCTTGCCTTATTTTCTAATCCGACTTGTACTAGGATCTTTATCCTAGAGCAGCATCTGTTGTCCAGTTATAGGACTTCAACTGATGCATGTCAGGTCTTGTCTCTGTAGCAACAGCAATTATACTAATTTCTCCATTCATAGAGGACGGGTGGGACTTCTATCAGCACTCTCTTTCTGAACCATCTGACATGTTACAATTTAATTTGCAGAACTTATTTCTTTATGGATATGGTGCTATATTCAACTTTCTAGCCATTCTTGGGATTGCTGTATTTAAAGGTAATGAGTTGATTCTGAGGGTTTTCCTATGAATCACAATTTAGTACATGACAAGGCAAATAGTAACTGACTAAATAAAACTGCACTTGACTCTACTAATTTGCTCATTTTGTCAAAAAAATAACACTGTTACTCTGCTATCTTCATATCATTATAGTTCTTAGATCCCTGCTTTCATGATTTATCTTCAGACTTCAAGTAAACTGTTACAGTTATAAATACCACATTATTACACTTGCCTGGATTAGAATGTACCACCTGGAGAAAACCTGCAAAATTGCAAGAGTGGTCATTAGGAACCTTCATGATGACATATATGTCTATGCTTGTAACCTGTGTGAAATTCCTGTCCTCGTTTTAAAAAGTTTCTCCATAGTGGTAGTTAAAGTCTATGTTGCTCAGACTCTTCAAAAAGGCCAACGGGTGCGTGTCGGATTCGCCAAAAGTAGTGTATTTTTGAAGAATCCGAGACGGGTGCGGCATCAAAAGTGAAGAGTCCGCGCAACTAAGGTTAAAGTGTCAATATATGAGATCCTGGATCAAGATGATCCTACTTCAGACTACCAATCAAAAAAATGATTTTACTTCAAAGCAAGGCCTTTGTTGGATAATATTCCTCCAGCCTCTGTAATGTTTCTTCTGAATTTTTCAGGTCCTGGTAGCTTGGATATTTTTCAGGGTCATTCGAAGGCAACCATGCTTCTAATTGTTAACAATGCAGCGCAAGGAATTCTGTCGTCCTTTTTTTTCAAATATGCTGGTGAGATTATTACTCAATTTGCTCCACCTTCTTTTTGCTCTTCATATCCTCTATTAATGGGGGTTGTTATATGTTTCTACTTGGTGCTTCTGTGTAATCCATCTCACTTTTAACTAGAATTTTTTTTCCTTTATGGTATTCTGCTGTATAACACAATTTGTTTGTACCAGATACGATTCTGAAGAAGTATTCTTCGACCGTTGCAACAATATTTACAGGCATAGCATCTGCTTTGTTGTTTGGTCATACACTAACCGTAAACTTTCTTCTTGGGATTTCTGTTGTTTTCATCTCAATGCATCAGGTATTAAAATTGAGAGAGTTGTCCCTCTTGTATTTCCCATTTTCTCTTTGGGTTGATCATTTAACTTTGATACTTCAGTTCTTTTCACCTCTTTCAAAAGTTAAAGATGACCAACAAAACGGGACAGCGGAGCTGATTGATGTCCGGGAGAACCATAGGTATTTGCTTGTTTAGTGTAAAATAAAACTATGTCTCAGCCCCAATTTATTTACTTGTTTAGTGTAAAGTAAAACTATATCTCAGCTCCAAGTTATCTTTCCTTGTCAGCTACTGGTTCTTAGGATACTGCTTTCTGTATTCTATTTTAGTTTCTTATATATGCTGAGAATGTGATGGAAAGCAGGATTCTGATGGCTTGCTCCCGGTACGTCCATTCATTGAAAATGATTGTGTCTGCCGAATAACACAATAATCCAACTATAGAGCCATCTTTTCTTGTAGCAGATGTAGTTCTGCATGTAATTCAGCTTCACAAATTTCTCTTGGCTGTGACTTTTTATCATGTCATTTTGATAGTATATCGTATCATTGGATTACTCTTGTCTTTATTTATGTATTTCGACGTATCAAGGTCCAGATAATCAGTTTAGAAAATGTGTGAATTTATTGCTTTCCTGCATAGCTGAAGGGTTGCTTCTGTTTCTTTTGTTTCTATTTATGCAAATATTACCTCGTTGCTTGATATGATGAATGCATGACCTTTCTCTTAAAATAATATTTAAAAGATAAGTTACAAGTTATTATTGGCGTAAGGTCCTTTGCTGTGCAAGATAAATACCAGTTTCACTTACTAAGACAACAAGCCATACGTAAATTTCTATTGAGTGATGATTGACATTAGCCATACTATGTACAGAAGCATTTAATAAGTTCTTTTTTGATGCTGGTAAATACTTCGTGAGACCTTAGTTGTGCAAGTTCTTTTATTCCTTGCTGTTTTCCAACTATAACATCAAATCCATTTATTGAAAAATGGATCTGAAACAAATGCTAATCTTTTTAGGTGTGTACATCACAGAGATGCATGTTCACTCTCTTCATCCCTCCTTTTGACTTCTACCCCCCCCCCCCCCCCCCCCAAGTTTAAAAAGCTGCATCTGTTAATACTTCCCTCTTGTGTTGTTTTCAGCCCTAAAGATTCATCCTTCGTAAATATGGCAGCAGGAGCAAATGAGGAGGTATGGATCTTTTCTTCAGAAATTTTTAGATACAAAGTTTTTGCTGTATTTCCTACTTAACTTGGATGGATTTCATGTTAATTTCTTTCCCAGGCAAGTCATCGAGTAGGACCTGATGAAAGACAGCCACTTCTTCCAAGATGAAGCTACTTGAACTGTAAGTCTGCTAATGTTTCTATACTTTCTGATCCAAGTTATTAACTTGGATAAAACTTTTTATGGTTTGTGGATATGTCTCTTGGTTGCAATTATTCATGGGAAACATGTGGGAGGACTAAAAAGAAGACTAGGAGAGTTTGGTTGGCACCTTGGTCATCTAATGGGATTGTATATCATGTCCTGTTTCTCTTTTTATTTTGATATGTATGAAAAGAACTAATCAACAACAACATACCTAGTGTGGTAATCCCACACAGTGGAGTCTAGGGAGGGTAGAGTGTTGCAAATGAAATGAACAGTTCTAGAATAATAAATAATTTCACCATCAACAGATGCCATTAATATTGTTTTATTTTACACTTATTAAAGAACAGTTTATATCAAGTAGTTTCCAGTCTGAGGTTAGTAGAGCAAGTTATGCTATTTTCAGTTATCAATGTTATGAGATGTTGTTATAGATACCAAGAAGCTATGCTAATGTCGTTGTCAGATTCCATCTATGTTGAATGATTTACAACTAAAATGCATCTTGTTCCACCAGATTGACGTGAGAACTATATCCTGCATGTCTTGGTATTTGTTGGTCTCTGAAACTGTCCCTGGATATGGTGCTTGTTTTTATTGTTATTGTGAAAGTTTTTCTTGTGTAAATACAAGTTTGCTTACCCGAAAATTGTTATTGTAGGTCATTTGTAGCACATTTTGTGGTGAGCATTTACAGGGAGTGTAGAATACAAGGTCATTCAGTGTAATATCGAGAACAAATAAAGGAAGAAACAGTCTTGTTGTCTGTCTCTCTTTTCTTCTCTCCAAAATGTGGTCAATCCCTCTGCTTCATGGGATTGTTTCACCTGGAGAGAAGGATATGTGGATGGAGAAGTTTTAGGTAGACAGACAACAGCAGTATAGTTGTCATGCAATACAAATACGAGCTACCTATGTTGTATAAGTTACAAAAAGACTTGTAGTGTTTACTACACGATTTTCTTGTAAACAGTTTACAGTTATCAATTCTTTCATATATTCTTGTAATCAATTGAATTTTGATGATAGACCAGTGTTGATGTTTATTTACAAGGATGTGTTAGATTATGCTATCTCGGCCTTGTGAATTTCGATTAATGTACTAAATATTCACGACTGAAGTAAACATCATTTTTTTTTTCTTTTTTTTGTAATTTCAAGCAAATTGTTGAGTGATACAATAATTCATTTCATATATCTTCTTCTTTATTTATTTCGTGCTCAAATTCCACTCGCATATAATTGGGAATCTGAAAAGAGATTTCCAACTATATGTTCGTTCGTTTCGCTCAATTTCTTTTTTGTCTCTCTCCATTCTACAATACATACAACTTTATTCTATGTATTTGTCACACAAATGCCATGAACCTCTCTCTCTATAACATCTCACTCTCACCTTCCATCCGCTTCACTTCTCCAAAACGATGCCGTCACTACCACGTCATTTCTCGGCGAATCTCCCCCTCCCTTCCCCGTCGACGCCATCTCCGCCGCCGCCTTAAAAAGTTCTCCACCGAAGACACTCCACCGTCCGATCAAAACCTCCACTTTGTCCTTACCGTCGATAATTTGCCTACCAAATCCTTCTACTCAATCAAGGACCTCCTCCACTTGAAGCTCGGAGAATTCCTCCACTCAGGCCGAGCCGCCATTGAAGACTTGCGAACTCTCATCCGTGTAGATACCGATGCCGGGAGACTTTCCTTCTCCTGCACAAGGTCCACCGTTAAATTCCTAGCAACTCTAGTAGTTTCCAGTTTCCTAGTTATTTTCACTCTTAGGGCTATTATTAACCTAGTGCGGGGGATACGACTCAACAGTGGAAACAACAACGTTGAATTAGTGTACAAGAGAGACCGTAGTTTAGGTGGAAGAGAAGTACTTGTTGCTAAAAATGAGACGCCTACGCTTGATAGGAAGAAACCAAATGTCTTAGATAGTGATGAAGGAAACAGTAATTGGGATTGGGATAGGGATAGTCCAATTAGCTTTTCCAGGAGGCGAAAGAAGAAGAGTTCTGTGGAGCAATTGCCTAAATGGTGGCCTGTTTCGACTTCTGGTTCCGATCAAGTTGGGGCAGAGAATCAAGAAGAGTATCAGAGAATGGCCAATAGATTGATTCGAGGTAATTTTATTTTCCAGGTTATTGTTAGGTATGCAGTTGTTTTTTCCTTCATAGTTGTGCAACTGTTCTTTCATGTCTGAATTATCATATTGTTTAATCCATTGAAGAATGGAAGACATGAACTCCTAGCATCCACGATGATTGTTAGTTATGCACTTCCTTTTAAATCACAGTTTACAAATTTGCTTTCCAGCCATCTTGGACAATAGAATGACGGGGAAGGACATTTTGGCGGATGATATAATTCAAGTCAGTATGTTAATGGCTTCTCAGTTTCACAATCTTTATTTTTATACAAATGTGAATTGTTTGCATAGTTTCTTAGTTTTTTTATTTTGTTTGCAGCCCCCTTTATATTTATGAGTTTATCACACAGACCATTTTAACTTCTTTTGCTCCAGGTAGCCCTTTGAGCACGTAGATTTGCAACTTTATAAACATAAATATATGGGAATGTGAGCTCCATTTCAGGAAAGGAAATTATAAGAATGACGTAATCCCAATATCACAGTTTTTATTTTTTTTTATTTTTGAGAATAGTAACTGTGTATTATATCCAAAAACTATACTTAGATAGCCTTTTTATTTTGCATGGTACCGTCTCAGTTTGTCTTTTCCTTTTCATGAAATCTGTTACTTCACTAGAGAAAAGGATTAAAGAATTGTTCGACATCATTATGATTTTTTATTTTTCAAGTTAAAAAAAAAATTATGATTTTTTATTTTCCAAGAACATAAGCTATACTCTACTTTGTGCTAACATGCTGGTCCATTTGTAGTTACGACGCATAGGGAGGATATCAAACGTGAAAGTTTCATTTGATACTGAGAATGCACGTGATACCCTTTTTCGCGTGGCAGTCAACTTTATTCTTAATTATTGTGAAAGGTAGCTCGTTTAGCTTGATGACTGATTGCTAAATGCCCTCTTTTGCATCTTTTTACCCTCTTATAGTTTCTTCTACTTTGCTCTTCTGCAGCACTGCAAGTCAGTCATCTTTTGTTCTAATTGATGGTGAAGAAGCACAAAACTTTGTTGCTGGGCTTGCTGATAATGTTGGACTTGAGAGTACTCGGGCTGCAAGAATGGTGTCTGCAGCTGTTGCAGCACGCACTAGGTCAAGGTTCTTGCAAGCTTGGGTAAGATTTTTCTACTACATTGAATTAAATTCATTTTTTGCATTTGGACTTCTTGAAGCAGGCTATGATATTAAAAACCTTAATCTATCCACAAAGAGTACTGCATTAATCTACTTCCTTTTTGAAGCTATCACTTCTTCTTTAGCATTATGGTTGGGAGAATTTGTAAGCTTAGGAGGATTATGGCAGAACCTATCACTTCTTCTTTAACAATAGACAGATGTGACCCAATTGGATTATTTAGGCCAAGTGCTTACTTGGTTCAAGGTGGCGTCAGGATTTAAAATTAATTCAAGGAAGTGTGAGATTATGCCCGTTGGGGAGGTGGAAGACATCGATCAATCTCCCAGGTTCTAAGTTGTAGGGTTGGGGCTCTCCCAACTACCTACTTGGATTACCTTTAGGTGCTTCAAGATCATTGGGTGTGGAATCCAGTTCTTCAGGGGTGGCAGGTGGCAGAAAAGATGCTTGTCCAAAGGCAGGAAGGAAGTGCTTATCAAGAGCACATTATCGAATATCCTCACTTATTTCTTTTCTTTGGTTCATGCTCTATCTTCAATCATAGAAAGTTGGAAAGGATCCAAAGAAATTTCCTTTGGGACGCGGCGGATGGGGCAAGGAAGTTCCACTTGGTGTGGTGGGAGACTGTCATGTCTCCTAAAAAATGGAGAGAGCTTGGTATTAAAGACTCAAAGGTGTTTAACAAAGCCTTGTTGGGTAATTGGGTGTGGAGATTTGGGGAGGAGGTAAATGTTTTTCTGGAGAGGGGTAATAGTCCATAAGTATGGGGCTATGGAAGGGAGTGGAAATCTAGAAATGTGTATGCATTTTGGGAGGGAAGTTAATTTTTGGGGTCATAGGTGGTGTGAGAATAATTTATTAAAAGATATTTCAAGCTTACACAGAATATCTTGCCAAAGAGGCTTGACAATACAACAATTTAGGGGGACATACGGTGGAGAAACTTTTTGGGACTTGAGATTTAGGAGACTTTCACGATTAGGAGGGACTTGACTAAGTTTCAAAGATTGTTGGTTCTACTCCATATGCAAGTTACAATTGTAGATAATATTGATGCTTTGTTGTAGGGTTTGGGGAAGAATGACATGTTCTTCATCAAGTCTTTTTAGGAGAACCTTGTGGGTGGGGACGAGGAAGTGTTTTCCCTTGTAACACAATGTGGATACCAAAGGTGCCGAGGAAGGTGTGTGTTTTCACTTGGCTAGCTACTAGATGGGTGATTTTGACGGCGGAAATCTTAGAAAGCGTAAGGTTATTTGCGTTAGCTAGTGTTAAATGTGCAAGCGGGCAGGATGTGGATTCATCTTCTTCTTCATTGTGGTTTTACCTTGAGGCTATGCGGGAATATGTTTTAGTGGTTTGGTACTTCTTGGGCTATGCTACGAACTATGAAAGAGTTGATGTTCAGTTGGAAGAGTGTGAGAAGGAGGAGAAGACTCAGGGCTTGGAACATGGTTCCACTCGCGTTAATGTGGTCGGAGAGCTTTTGAGAGGGTAGAGTTGAGCTTGGCTTAATTAAGGAGTAGCCACTGATCCTTTATATTCTTTTGGTGCACCCTTAAAGTTCCCAATTGTATAGAAGATTGGATTAAGTTTGTAGAGAATCATTTCTTTTTGTAGATTATTTACCTTTTGGTACATGGTTAGATTAAAGTCTTGTAGGGGTGCCCCCCCATTCCCCAATACCAGAGGAAAGTCCATAAATAAGGCGGCTAATTCTCCTACTACAGGTATGGCACTAGCTAAGCTTGTGATTACTGTAGAAAGATATGCGGAAGATGGGGGGGGCTTGCCTCCTCGTTTCCCTTTTACCTATGCCATGATGCTCATGGGCAGCTTATCTCTAATTGGATTTCCTTGTATACGGTTAATTGTTGCCATGTTTATGAATGAAAATACATTTACTTGATAAAAAAAACTATCAAAACCGAATTATTTAGTAAGCCCTCCTAATTAGCAATTTCATATCTTCTCATACCCGGAAATCTAAGGTATTGGTCTGTGTCTTAAGCCCTTTTCTCCTGGTCCACTACTATCCCGTAGGAGCCTTTTGCGGAAAATTACTCTAGTTTCTAGTCGCATATGCTATCGTTTGCTTATTATAAAAATCAAAAGTCAACAAAAATACATCCTAAACGGACTCGTGAAGCATCACAACAACAACAACAATCACAATCCTCTCAAAATAATTCTATACTCAAATCACAATCCTCTCAAAGAAGATTGAATTGGATCAAGTTAGGATGCGAATTGTGTGAAATTAACTTCTATGAACTGGAATATCGCACAAAATAAATGGAGGAGTGGATGTATATTGTACAGTCTCTTCAGTTTACATCTTCCCAAAGAAGCTGCTTCCACACCTCAAATTTTGTGTGAAAAGTCTCATCATAGAAATGCAAAGGAAGACCGTTGTGTTATACACTCACTCTGCCCATACTCTTTACCACGTCTGTGCATGGGTAAGCCCCTAATATAATCGATTTAGCAAGTAAAATGGAAGAGACCTAGCAAATAAACAGTTGCTAATCATTGCCATCTTCCTCTTTTACCTTAATAAAGGAATAACTTAGATCTTCCATAAAAATAAATCCCTCCAAGATAATGGGAGCTGGAGCACAAAACATGCTGCATTAGCAAGGTCCGAGGAAGTTCCACACCACAAGGGGTGTGAAATAGACAACCTACCCTAATGCAATTAGTGGCTGCTTCCACGGCTCGAATCTGTGACCTTATAGGTCATGTGGAGACAACTTTACTGTTGCTCCAGTTTCCAAGATGAGCTAATAAAACAAGTCATCAGCTCCGAAGCCCCTATAGATTAATATGCAAGAGTAAGGAAACTAAACAACTATTGTAGGTCCTTGTAATTCCAACTAATCTATCAACTGCCTCTGGTAGGCTGAATGAATCAGCCAGTGAACTTATGTATATTTCGCTATGGATTTGGTGATTGAGAGAATTACTATCTTGGAAAAGAAAAAAGCTCGTCTTCCATCTTTGGTTTCCCTCTAAAATAAACTGTTGGCATGATGAAACTAATGGATGATCAAGAATGAAATATAGTTTGCTTGTACTGATGCTACTAGGATCGTTTAATTTTCAGGCCTTGGAAATGCAAGGAAAACATTCTGAAGCTGTGGTGGAACTGTTTAAAATATGTGTCATCCACCAGATATTTCCTCCTGAAGAGTTCTCGGTTTGTATTTCCTCATTTTGCCTACTTCTGTAAAGTTTGTGTGATTTATGCTCTGATTGTGTATCTCACGGTGTGTACTGTTTTATTTCTTTTAGAAGTGCCTTAACATTGAGCCATTGATATTTAAAAAACCCAAGAAAATTAATTAACAAACTTTTTCTTGATCCAATTTCTGATGGAGTATGATTAGTATCTAAAGAAAACGGAAATCGGCTACCTATCATCCTAGATTATGGACTATTTACTCTTTGTAGTAATTTTTCGAGTTGTCACTATTTCAAGGAGCCAATGCTCTTTGCATCACAGTCTCAGACTATTTCATGCTATTTGTTGTTTTATTGGCATGTCTCTACAGCCTGAGATGGAGATGGTGGCTCGTGGACTTGAGAAACACTTAAAAGTAGACCAAAGGGAGTTCCTAATGAACAGTCTTCTACATGTGTGTGGTGATGAGACCAGGAGAAGTGTGGCTGAAGCTTTGGGTCTGGTATGCCTAGTTTATTACTACCCTTCCCTATCTAGAAGATCTGGAATTTGTTGTTCATTGTTGTTGTGCTTTTATTGAGTGACATTTCCAATTGGAAGTGGTGTCTCCTGTCAATTTCACCTGTTCTTGTGCTTTGTGAAAGAATTTTTGCCCTTCAGCTGTGTAAAATAGATCTTAACAGGCAGTGCGGAGAAGACATCAATTCTATCCTCAGTTTTGTACACTGTCTTATTGATTCCAAGAAAATTCACCTGCTCTAATTTGGGCCTCTTATCTAATAATAATTTTCCACTCTCTTCTTTCCTCTCCTAGAGCAAGAAAATGTGGAAGTTTTTCTTCCCCAGTTGTTTTTGTGTTTTGTTGCCATAACTAATAGTAGGAAAAGAGTTTGATTTTGTGTCTTGTGGCGTGGCTTGTAGGTTAAAATTTTAGTTTTATGTATAAATAATATATGTTGACTCCCCTTATTTTTTTTTTTTACGTGTCCATTTTTTCATATTTTTACATCGCTCATTAAAATTCCTGACTCCACTACTGCTGGCGGGTATTATTAACTCCGGTCTTCCTTTCAATCATCTACCTTGGTTGGTAGAGTTATTAAATCCTAGGATAATCTCCTGGAGGAAGCATTTTAGTTACTGTAATAAGAGATTGATTTGTTTAGAAGAATATCCAACTGATCTGTTAATCGCTTAATCTCATTCTATTTTCTGAGAAGAAGAATCAGCCAAATGTCAGGGTCTTAGTCTTATAAACTTCCAGAAAATATTTCTTGGGGCTAACTGTGGATTTTCTGAGATTGCAAAATTCAAAGAAAAGACTGAAATGATTTAGCAAATACTAAGAATTTTTTTGTAAGGGATAATATTATGAGTTTAAGAAATGGGAAACTAAAGGACTGAAGATTCCGTTTACACTCGAGTTAGAACTCCAAAGGTCTATGGAACCTTCAAGATTTATGAAATGACTTGGTAGTCTCATGGAAGCATCATTTCTTTTGTTACTTGCTCCCATTTCTATTTGTTCTTTCAAGCTCAACACACACAACAGAAGTTTGTTGAAGGTTCCTAAATCCTTAAATCAATACAGATTCCACCCTCACCTCTCCAACCTCTGGGGAGTTACTTTATTCTAATATCACAACTCTGGGAGTGTGAAGAAGTATCTTATTACCATGGATATTAGACAATTGTTGGATTTTCTCTTGAGAACTTGTAGACAAATCTGAGCCAAGTCTAGCTAGGGCAGGGACAGTCTGGGCTACTGATCTTGATTGTGCAATGCTTATTGCCAAGGTTATCTGCTATTGTAATTGGTGGAGTTATCCTTTAAAATATAATATGGTCTTATTACCTTTGTGGTATTAAATGAATTATTCTGACATTTATTTTCTTCACAGATGTGTGTATTGATATTGCTGTTTCTCCTTTACCCTTTATTTGTTGGTTTTTCACCATGTGCTCTTATCTGCTTCTTGTTGACTTATTTTTACTTGTTCTCTTCTGCAGATGTACATGAAGGGTGACATTGTTCGTCAACAAGAAAACAAATATACATAGATCGCTAATTTATGCGTACAGGAATTGATTTTTTAAGATAATAATGTTTTATGCTCAAAAAGACATTGGTCTACAACTAGTACTACCTGTATGCAACAACCTTCCGAAATGCTTCAAGTGGATTATTGGATGTATCATGTAAAAGGTAATGTTATCTGCTAGAAGAAAGGTCAAATGCACATCTTACATTCTAAAGGCCCGAAAAGTTATTCTCACTTAAAATTTGCGGATGAGCCCGTTATACCCATAGTCTTGTTTGGAGTGGAACTTATATCTCCTATTTATGTTGAGTGGTTGTTATACACGAGTACCTATTTTTGACCTTTCATCCTTCTTTGTTCTCTTAGTTTCATCAGCATAGCTACGAAGTCTACTTTAGTAACGATCTCAAAACAATGCAGCTTACATGCTGAGACCAGATATCTATTACATGTTTTTATCATTTTTTGTTTTAAAATGGATGAAAGTTAACATGATTCCTTCTTTTTGGATCTTTGGTTTACTTCTTTTTTAGCACAAGTATTTTGGTAGCCCTTCCGTCAAAAAGTATTTTTTGCTAAATAGAAAGGTTCACGGTTTCTAAGTGAGTTGCGTTGTGTCTTTAGCTAAAGTTACTCGTACCAAATGATTGTGGTTCGAAATATTGATTCTTCAAAAAGTGACAAAGTTGGCTTTAATTATGTTTATTTCCGCAAACCAATGATTCTTACCCACCTTGGCTAGTCTTCACCTATTTGCTATAGCTCCTAAACAACTTGTAACAAAGCGTGCAACATATGGGTAAAACATGTAACAGAGACGTTGCCTGGGGATGAAATGCAACAGGGCAATAGAATTGCAACTTTTAACAGTTTCACAAATTACAATGTAGAAGCTTCACAGTACATATATATATATATATATATAAATCAAACCATGACCGTAAAAAAAAAAAATGCAAGTCCAAAAATATTACATGGTAGACAACAAGAATGGCAACATGCTGTTACACATTTTATGATTCCCAATCTGTTCCAACGTCATACATTTCACAATATCACTTCACTTATTCTATGCTTCATTCGGGCTAACGTAGGATCTCAAGAAGCAGCAGCAGGGGCAGCGGTTGGGTTAAAAGGTTTTTGCTCCGCGCAGTTGAGTACTTCGTGAGGCCCTGCTTCCTCGCGACCAACACCCATCAAGTCAAGGTAGTACAGGTAATGGGAGACGATGTTGTTCATTGCGTCAACATCACCTTGGCCACAAACACCATCACCATAGAGAATATTCATGGTGGTACCAAAACCAGGAAGTCGTTTAGACAAAGTATCATTTTTTGTGGGCTTCCAGTTGCCAACAAAGGCATCATGAGCTGAAGGCTGACCCTTCTTCATTGGGTTCATCCACCTCCAAATTGCAGCCTGGAAAGCCATGGTAGCATTTTGTTCAATGTATTCGGGATGATCCAACAGATTAAGCTTGAGGGCGTCACCAATAGCTCCATAATTGTAGTTCCTAATTTTAAAAAACAAACAAACAAATTAATTCAAACATGAAAGCAGATGCAGATCTATCAAAGGAGATGTAGGTAGGTAGGAACCAGTAGATAGGCAAGGCACCACGACCGTAATATCTGGCTCCAGGAGTGCATGGGTAGGTTAATTTGAAGTAGTCATCACAGTAATCTTGGCTGGGACTCATTTCCTTGTTATAGCATAGACCATAAGCGAGTGGTCCGCCAGTGGCGACTCCATAACCACCTGTTAGTTAATTGAGAGAATTTATATTTGTAATGTAATACTTACTGCTCTAATAGTGATAGAGAGACTTACAAGAAGTTTTGCTACCGACATGTCCAAAGAAAGCAGCAATCTCCTTCATCTGCATTTTCTTACCACCGGTGGTACCAAATCCAAGCGGCTGGTAAAGTGCTGCAGCCCTAATGAAAGATCCATAATCCCAGAATCCAACAGCATGAGCTACGGGTGAGTTCCTCTTAGTGAAAAGGAGCTCAAATTGGTCAGTGTCGAGATAATCAGTTATTGTCAAATTACAACAAAATTTAGACAATTTGTTACACTCCCAATCCTTGACGCACATCTTGGTACCCTTCACCGTCTTCACTATTGTCGGTCGCTTCCTGAATGACTCATTCTCATCTCCATGAACACAACCAATTATCGAAATTATTACCAACAAACACAAAATCATCCTCATCCTCATCTCCATTCTTCTTCTGCAACAAAATATTATCTTACTTTACTCTCAGTAGAGAGAGATGAGAATTGGGTATGTATGTATGAATGATTTCAATTTCCTTTGGTACAAAACAACCGAGTTAGATGGGGTATCTTTTTCAATAAATGTGAGGTACGGTGGAGATTGTTTCTGATCTGTGAATTGACGGTAGAGATTGTTGGGACAACCTGGATTTGGAATCAAGCAAAGCACTGGAGGGTGAACGCTGACCTACTTAAGCTAATGCCACTCCACCGACACCTTACCATTTTCATTTTCACTTTTTTTAATTCATTGTGTGTGTGTGACAGCTAACCACCATTTAACTTACTCATTAATTTCGTTTGGTAGAGTGTATTAGGAAAAATAATGCATACATTAGTCTTGTATTTTATTTGATACTCATTTTTAATCTATGTATAACTAATGTTCATCCTCTTGTGTATTAAGATATGTATTGTTAATATCATGAATTTCTAGATATTAGCAATGCAATTATTTTAATGCATGCATGAGCATGATTAAAGATTCAATTACCCCTTTTGTTACATCTTTTCCACCATAATAGTGGAGAGTATCTTTGTAAATAAAATATTTTATGCAATACATGTTATTTTTAATGCATCAAACCAAATAATGTATAAAAATAACTTATGTATAATTAATGCAATCATAACTAATTACTAATACATGCATTGTTTATGCTAGTATTACTAATACATTCTATTTAACATTATTCTTATATACTATATCAAACAACTCTTGTACAAATTTTCTCTTATAAAAATTGATATTTTGATGTATGACATCATATTTGCTATTTTTTTTTCCTTATAAAATCGGATACTAAGGAGCAAATAACATACGACATCATATTTACTATTTTCCTTGTGAAATTTGTCATTTATTTTATTAGTAGTAATTTAAGAATTTTTAGGCAATATGTATATAGCACATTAGGCAATTTATATATATATATATATTCTCAAAAATACTATTATATAGATGTAAGACGTACATATCTCGATAATTCTTTGAGCAATCTCCACATTACCCCGTGATGGATGATTTATCAAGCTAAGATTATTAACCTCTAAGGATGATTTAGGTTACTAAATTCTGATTTTTCATAAACAAAATATGAAAAGAAAAATTAAAGAAGAGCAACTTTATAAGCTTCCTTATTGCGTAGTGTTGCAAAAAATTGAATATCTCTTTATTTTGTAATTGTATAAATAATTTAATGCATAAGAAACGAAGTCATAAACTTTGATCGGATAGATTATTACGGACACTCTAACTCTATATGTATTGAGAGACTAAAATTTCTAAAAAATTAAACTTCAAATCTTTATATATGATTTGAATTCAAGAGTGTTTTATTTATCAAACGATAAATAAAGTTTTTTTTTTTTTTACTGGTTTCCGGTAAAACCGTTTCCACCTTTGTTTGACAAGCACTGCGCTGAAAAATATTCATTTTAGAGTTTTGGCAATTCGATAAACTCAAAATTCCGATTGATTTTGTTTGGTCGAAGTGAAAATCTCTCCGGCGCAATCAAGCTGTAAGCTTACCTTTTTATTTGTCTCATCCCTTCCTTGATTCTGGATACAGAAACCCTAAATCCCTTTTAGTTTAACTTTCAGTTATTTTGTAGGAATATTTTCATATTGTTTGATGGAACTGGAAATTGAAATCCTTTTTTTTATCATATAAGGGAAAAAAACGGTTATTCATTTTCTCTTAGTTATGTTATATATACTAAGTAGTTGTAGAAGAGAATACTAAAGCATAGGGCAAACGTTACTTGGATGGGAGAAATCAAGGTTTATTGGATGTGTTGGACTTGTCTTGTGTTTACCCTTTTTTTTTAGTGCTCTATATTTTCAAATGACTTTGTTAATTCTGCATTGAACTTGATTTAGTGAAAGAAGGAACAACCTTTTATTTCTTTGTCAAGTGTGTGGAGTCGACTTAATTGTTTTGATTAATTGCGAATGCCTTATTTTACAATTGGTCAGTTTTTGGCCATGTTATCCAAGTTTTTAGGTCATTACTATTGTTTTGGGTCCATAGGTAGTCTACTTATAAAGTGTTTAACTGATTTATAGATTTCAACTTGTTGT
Source organism: Solanum commersonii (assembly GCA_029007595.1). Classification (NCBI taxonomy): domain Eukaryota; kingdom Viridiplantae; phylum Streptophyta; class Magnoliopsida; order Solanales; family Solanaceae; genus Solanum; species Solanum commersonii. The sequence goes on along the minus strand of JAJTWQ010000128.1, from coordinate 103,447 downwards.
AGAAGTTATGTTTTGGATCTGCTTAGTTATTGTGACATGATTTCTTAGGAAATAGAAGGAGATCCTTATAAAATATAAATATTCAGTTATTCCTTGATTCAAGAGGGAAAATAATATGATTTAGTCATCTTTTCTTACCCAAAAAGGAATTAAAGGTATGATTTGGTCATTTTTTGTTGAGGTGGTCTTTCCTTGTAAAAGTAGGAGCATAGGAATCTGGGTGATCACGCGCTTCACATAGTATTTATTAGGATTAGAGCTGACCCAAAATTATGGCTTATCTCAACTCAACCCGGAGCATCACTTTTATCGTCAACAAAGAGTGTCTCTCGATAAAAGAAGTCAGCTTTGGAAAAAAAGTCCTTCCTTTGCCGGATGCATGTCTAAGTAGTATAAAAGGACAAGCGCACTATACTGGAATGTAAGTTAAACCCAAGATCTGTCTCCCATCACCTCCACTGAACTAACTGGATAAGATATTGGCTTAGTATGCAGTGGTCGGAAAACTAGGAGGAAGGGGAGAAGCGTGGGGAGAGACAAGAAGAGGGGGAAAAGGAAAAAGTTCTCGGAGAGTTAGATAAGAGGGAGGAATACTTTTTAATGGGTGAGAAGAAATATCTGTGTTCCAGATTAATGGTATAATTTGCCTTCTATGATAGTAGTTCTCCCAAGGATCTTGCCCGTTCATCTATAAGTGAAGCCAGAAGTTTGAAAGAAAAAGTAAGTATAACTTGTCTTTCTTGAAATGTCAAAGTGACCAAAATTTGGGATATAGGGAGTTGATTCTTCTCTTTTGGGATTCAATGAAACATTTGAGAGGAAATAAGCTTCTAAAACCAACTGAACAATATCAAATCGATACCAAAGGAGAAAAATCCATTCAATAGCTTGTATGACTCTTGGCTACTTTTCCATACTCAATAGAAGTTCATTAATCGTACTGTGAGGTAGAGACAAAGGTCAAAATGTGATATTTTAACTCAGAATTCTTCTTTTGCTCTGATTTTGTTTAAGAGCCTGTTTGGATTGGCTTTTGGCTTATGCCTTATAAGCCAAAAGTCTTAACTTATGGCTTTTGACTTATTTCATTATTTAGAATCTAGTGCTTAAAAACACTTTTTTTATTTTACCCAAACACAATCAAAGTGCTTAAAAGCTATTTTGGCTAAAAAGCACTTATAATAAGCCAATCCAAACAGGCTCTGAGACTAATCAATTTTGTAGCCAAAACCAGACTCTGTCAGATTTTATTTTATTTTTTGTTTAAATATCTTTGAAGTCAACAATAAAAGGTGAATTGGGTATAATCTCTTGCTTTTCTTCACTAAGTTAGGATCTCAAAAATTAATATAGTTATGAAGTCATTCATAGATCTATACTTTCTGCACAGGCTTGTGTCTGTTTGAACTATGGATTACTCTGTGAGTATTTCTTTATCTTTGCTTATGTCTTTAGTTTGTATTTTGTTCCTTATTCTCTGTTAGAATCTTTATCTTTGTTCATCACCCTAAAGCTGGATCTATCATCTTAAAGCTGAAGTTTATATTGCCCTCTTATAATAGATGGAGCAACTTTTATCTCCTCTCGTGTTCAATGGTTCTATTGTAGAAGCCATCACTGAAGCCAAGCAGCAGAAGAAGCTTTTTGTAGTTTTTGTTTCAGGTAACTGGTTTCTAATTCTCTTCAATGTAATTATGCTATAAATTCCATTAGTGTGTCCTAAAAAGAACTTTAAGATAGATTTGGGTGATGTTGCACCAAAGTTTATAACATAGAATAACAGTAGGTTCCCAAGTAGCTCAGCTGGACTCAAGGGTAGCTGGGGAGTAGTTAGACTCATGATAAGTGTTCTTGACTAACCTGGGGAAGCATATTCTCTCACTCAACCAAAAAGGGAAGCATTTCATACCGATGATATACGGAGATTTTCAAAAGAATTATTTGTTGATTTTACAAGAATCATAATAAGAAATTAGTAACTATTTTGTCCTTGCTGTTTTTTGCTTTATCTTCAGCATATGTTTCTGCAAATAATTTTGTATTTCCTACTTTACACTTTTTCTTTATGCCTTTCTTGGTTTTTTGGGGAAGGTGATTGGATATACTGGGAGATCACTTTGATGCTTAGGAAATGGACGAGTCTTTAGACTTGTCATCCTAATTGTATTTCTTGCAAATTTGTGTCCTAGGTGGCAATATGGAATCAAATCAATCGGAAACATCAACTTGGCTCGACCCAAGAGTAAGTTTATCCTTACACTTCCTAGAATGTTACTAGGTTTGATGCTTTCAGCCCTTCAATAGTAAGTTCACTTTCTCATCTTTCTTCTAATTACTCAGGTTGCTGATTCTATATCAAAGTACTGCATTTTGTTGCACATCCTAGAAGGAAGTACTGATGCCAGAAACTTCTCAGCATTGTGTATCCTTTGCCCTGTATCAAGTCCCCCCCCTCCCTTAATCCTTGAGATACTCTATTCCTCGTCTAATTTCTTTTGTTTCTTTACACATCCCTCTATCAGTGCAAGGAGTTTTGTTTTCTTTGTCTATTAATTGCGCGTTGTCTGAGAGGGTGAGGGATCTTTCTCTTCTAGAATCACCATGGAGCTCATGCTGGATATCATTAACAAGGAATTCTAGGACCTGATTTATGGAATTTTTCTAGCTGAAATTTTGTAAATGGAGTTGGTTAAAGAAACTTCGAGCAGAGGTGACGGTTAGATGTGTTATACAAAAAATTCATCTAAATGGAAGCAAACTAAAACTATATTTTGGGGCAAGTGTAGAATTTATAAACAGAGACCATTGTGCAAGGGTCTCCCTCTGTCTAACAGAAGAACATTCATCATCCTGCTGGCGAGTTTCTAGGGTAACGGGGTCAACGTCAATACTGACTGGCTTTTTATATCAATCATACATTTTGATTGGTTATAGAGTGGTGGTAGGTTCATGTTGTATGGGGCGGAGTACTACTGTACTAACCAGTTAAGAACTCTCATGTTTAAAAGATAAGAGTTGCGGAAATGCATATGTTGAGGTGGAAGTGTGTACATACTAGAAGTGGTAAGATTAGGAATGAAGATATTCGGGACAACATGAGGGAAGCGTGACTGAGATGGTTCAGGCATGTGAAGAGGAGGAGATGTGCAGATTCCCAGTGAGGAGGTGAGAGCGGTTAGCTTTGGTGGGTTTAAGGAGAGAGAGAGGTAGGCCATAGCAGAAGTATTTGGGAGAGGTGATTAGACAGGTTATTACACATCTTTATTTACCGTGGACATGACCTTAAATATTGGGATATGAACGTTGCAGATTAGGGTAGAAGGGGTTAGTATGTGGTGAACATTGTTTCGATATCTTGCGGGTTAGGCTTGGTGTTAGTTTGGTAGCATTATTTTTGTAGTTTATTGTCCTATGATTTCTATTACTACCTGCCATTTCTCGTGCTTCAGTTATCGCATTATGTAGCTGTTGTTATTGTTCTTTGTTCTCTAAATGCATGGTGATGCTTTCCCTATAATTTGCTACGTGCTCTTTACTTTTGTATTTCTTTTTTCATCGCTTGGACACTCTACCTCCACAAGGTAGGGATAAGGTTTGCATACACTCTACCCTTTCCATACCCCAATTGAGGGGTTACACTAGGTATGTTGTTATTATTTGAAGAAGCATATTGAGAGAAGGAAAGAAGACGGATAGACCAGGCTTGATTTTCATCTCGATGAAGTGTATTGAGTAGGCAATTGTGTCTTTTAACATAGTGAGGCTTAAATGGTGCATGCCTAGAGATACTAAAGAATTTCTAGAGTGCTGGAACATCAGGGGAGAAACAAGAAGTAGAAATGGTGATACACTAATCCCTGCTTGTATATGTTGGTTTGTTAGGTGGGAGAGATATGCGAGATGCTTTGAAGACAAAGAAAACTCTATGAAGAAGATTAAGGAACAGTTTACTTTTATTAAGTTTTTTTGTGTAAACAGAATATCACTAGTGAAGCTGAAAAAGTGATTGATTGGATAGGATCTCTCTTGGAATAGACAGGACATACTTTTACTCGACCTGTAAATACTTTTGACCGCACCTTCTTAATAATACAATACCCATTCTAAAAAGAGAAACAATTGATGCAAGAACATTGCAAGAGGAAAAAATGACTTGTATAGTAAAGAATTTTGATGATACTTTCTCCAGTGTGCTAACTTGGGTGGGCGTTCTGCACGAGGTCTGGTAAATAAAATAATTCAGGTGCATAAATGTAGAAGTTATTTCCTGTAACTGCTCATAATGTACTTCTCTATTCACCTTATTTTTGTATTCATATTCAAATGCATCTTTGTCCAGTGTGGAATGATTTGTAGTTTCCAGGGACTAGTTCATCCTCTTTAATTGGACTTTCAGTATTCGAACTTCGAAGGGACAAAGACAATGGGAAAAGTAGAAAAAATGTTCAAGCATGGCGAGTTCCGAAGTGCAAGTACTTCAACATGTATTAGAAATGCTCCTCTCTTAATAAATGTAAAACCTGTTTTAGTATGAAAACCAAGGATAGTATGAAAACTAAGGAGTTCAGTAGTTACTGTGATCTACAATGGGAATGTTTTCAAAGCCATTCAAAACTTTGTGAATTCTTTCTTGGTTGATGAGTCCTAAAATTGGGAAATCTTGCTGTCAATGTCATGCTGTCTATGTGCACTTTTCATGTAGATATACCCTTACATGAGCTACATAGATCCACAGAAGGCTGTCCCTTGTATTACAGTTATTGGATACAATGGTGTTCAACTATGGCAACATGGTATGATCAGCTTAATCTAATGTTTGGTAATAAAAACCATGGTATGATTAGTTGTTTGAGATGTAACTGAGTTGTTGCATCTCTTTCTTGTTTCTTAATTATGTATCTAATTTTCAGGGGGTTTTGTTTCTGCTGATAATCTTGCATCTAGTCTTGAGAAGGCGTGGTTAAGTCTTCATGTTCAGGTATTTCTTATGTCATATACATGTTCTCCATATAATTTTAATTCGGTCCCAGAGACATGATTTTATTTTCCTGATTTTGTTCCCAATAGTTATGATGAATTGCTTTACTAGGAAGACTATTAGCTTTATGCTGAGGAAATTGCAGGGAATCACTTGTTTTGAGCTGTTCTTTTAGACTTTTTAGACCACTAGCCTCTGAATGTGAGCAATTGCTAGAATTGTGACTTGTGTCGGATAACAACATACCCAGTGTAGTCCCACAAGTGAGGTGTGGGTACGGTAAGATGTACGTAGACCTTATCCCTACCTTTGCGAGGTAGAGAGTCTCTTCCTGATAAACCCTTGGCTCAAAAGAGAAGATATTCAAAGCAGGGTTGCGAGTAAATTATGGGAACAAAATATCAAGATACAAAGCAAATGAAGCAATATAATACTAGACGACCTTGAAGCATAGGAACTACACGATTACTAAATATTATTACTACTAATAAGGCTGCAAGTAGGTTATAGGTTATAGGAAGACATAGAATCTTTTATTGATGTTCTAGGATCTCTGTAAGTAGGTTATAGCTTAGTACATTTTCCTATATTTCCTTTTAAGTATGGACAGCTGTAGTTTTTATGCAGCAAATAGTTATACAAAAAATGTTACCTTAAAAAAAAAAAAAAAAAAAAAGGTTGCAAGGAGATGGGGCTAGCCCCCAGCTTCTCCTCTCTAAAGAGTGACAACTCTGTGCTATCTACTAGAAAGAAAAAAAAAAAGCTTCCCTTTAAATGGGATAGGCAAAATTATTTTTGTGCTCCATCCAGAGTGGATTGTAGACTCTGCTAGCTCTAAATCTTCAATGATATTTGAAAGTTCTTTTACTGCTCTGAATATTCTCTTGCTGTTACTTCTTTTCATTGTATGTCTAGTGACATTAAAATCTCCATAAAATAACTGAGGATTCACCAGATCCCCCCTTCCCCTCACAACAGCCACCTCATCACAGAGCGACTCAAAACTGTGGTTTCTTTCTTCATCCTAGAGTTTATTTACAATCAAAATCTTTTAGAGTCAACCTACTTGTTTGAGATTTCGAGGATCCTTATTGGTATAGCTGGAAGAGGTGGAAATAATGGTGGGTATGCAGTTAGAGACATTGAGTATTTGAGGAAAATGTGGTGAAATTTGTAGAATTGAATTTCGGGTGGTCAGATTTTAGAGAGAAAGCGGACCTTCTCTCTCTAACCCATCTTATCATACACCATGCATCTCCAAATGTCCAAAATTTCCAGCGGCAATCTAGTTGGACATAGTAATGCGTTGAATCACAAATGAAACTTTGAGCAACTAGTTGGACAAAGTAATGTGAATTCAAATGAGTAATCATGTTCTTATTAACATTGTTTTCTTTTGCAGGCAGAATTATTCCCATTTCATAGATAAATTATTTGTTTCATAATGAAGTAAGGTTGTGGGTTCAAGTCACCAAGGGAGAAAATTACCATATTAAAAAAAGTTATGTGCAGCATATGAAGTAATAATATATAAAATAGGCAGTCTGGTTAGTGGCTTCCACGGAATTCAAGAGTCGAGAGTTAATTTATTCTACAACTCTGGTTGTTCTTTGGTCCTTCATGAGGCTTTACCATAGAGAAACATTTTATCTATTTTAGGTGCAATTTTCAATTACCAAATACTCTTCACTTCAAGAGCTTCAATTTTGTACAGTTTTTACCATCCATGACACACTGTAATCTGTAAAGCCTTATAACCGTGGCCAAATCAAGTCATTTCCTTGATTCAAAATCTACAAAGCTCTTCTACTTACCAATTGTCAAAAAAATCTACAAAGCTCTTGTCCGTCAATCAAGTATTGCAATATAACAGAACTGCGGTTAGGGGTAGAATTTTCTTGAAGGATACATTTCCCTTCTTTGGTTACAGCTTTCTGCAATTCAGCTACAAAGATGTCTAGAATCAGCTTCTAAGTTGCTACTCGTCTCCCTGCTAAACCAAAAGTAAATAAACCCGTCACTCTCTTGCCACAGTATTCTTGTATCTCTTGTTTTTGTTTATCCTTGTCTCCTTTGCTGCTGTCTATCAGTTCAACCATTGTTGGCAAGATGGATACTTGCCTAAGTTTCTCTGTGCCATTTTTCCTACTCTGCCTCTGTAATTTGAAGGATATTGAAGAATGAAAAAGTCCCACGTTAGTTGGGGAATGGACTGGTGGTTTGCTTATATGGACTTGGGCAACCCTCCCCTCATGAGCTAACTTTTGGGGTGTGAGTTAGGCCCAATACCTAATTTTACATGATAACAGAGCAGGACCCATCTCACCCAATGTTGAGCCTGCAAATTAAATATGCCCACACACTAGATGTCCAGCCTTGGGCGTGAGGTGAGGTGTTAAAGAATGAAATCCACATCAGTGGTTAATGAGATGGCACGTCTCCTTGTAAGGCTTGGACAATCCTCCTCCCTTTGAGCTAGCTTTTGGGGTGTGAGTTAGGCCCAAAACCTTATTTTACAAAGGAAAAATGCGAAGGTTGGATGTCGGTTTGCTAGCCGTTCAGTTTTACATTTTATTACTTCATAAACCTTGATTAGCACAATATATTAAATTTGAGGCTGAAATAATCCAATCAGATTTGGGTTTAAGCTCATGGATTTGCTGTTTAGTATGTAAGGAAGCACTGTATTTCCTTCATACAGGTATACAGTGTTGTCCACTTCATGATTTTGGGCTGCTCCACTTAGTTTATTGTGTTGGTCCTTGGATTGTTTCAATCTTACCTTGGTTCTTTGTATCAATTATTTATGGTTAACTGCAGGATACAACAGCTACTTTCTTGACTGCTGCACTTGCTTCAAAGAAAGAGCTTGTATCTGGAGCTTCTTCTGTAACATCTGAAGTAGGGAGTTCTTCAAGTGCTCAAGTTTCACCAGCTCAGGCGATGACACATATACAATCTCCATTGGCTACACTGTCTAAAAACTCTCAGATAGTAGAGGGAGAGGATCGTGGACATGCTGCTACGGTAAATTTCATTTACTCACATTCAGACCTCTGTTCATTATTGTCCAGCGTAATAGTCAAATTTAACTACTTTGCAGGAAATAGATTCCTCACTGATTGACATGGCTTCTCATGGATCAGCAAATGCCTTTGAATCTAGAATTGGTGACTTCAATGAGTCTACCACTGTGATCACAACAGCAGAAAAGCCACTTCATCTTGTAGAAGTAGATTCAACCAAGGGTAAAGATGAATGTTCAATTTCAAAAGAGAATCCTTGTTTGTGTGATCAACAGTTGGACCCTAATGATGAAGCTCCTAGAGAGATTGCAAATAAAGCAGGGAAAGGTCACGAGATAAATATAGTTGAAGATGCAGCTGCTGAGAAGGCTGATTTTTCAGATGATTCGTCAAATACATTTCACGATGTTTATTTAAACATTAGATTACCTGACGGTTCAAGTTTACAAGTGAAGTTTCTCGTTATGGATACTTTAAGGATGGTCAAGCACTATGTTGATAAAAACCAAACGAGCAGCATTGGTTATTACGATCTAGCAGTTCCTTATCCTCGCAAGGTTTTTGGTGATAAAGGTAACAGAGTATTATATGTATATATATATATTTATTTTTTTTATCAAGTAAAAGTATTTTCATTCATAATCATGACCAAAACAGCCGTATTCAATATACCAAAAGTTCAAAACTCTACAGTATATGATACTTTGCAAATCTACCCAATCCTCTTTACAACAAGAAACTTTCTGCTTACACCAAAAGAAAATAAGGGAGTGGAGACTACTCAACTGCAGGAAACTCAACTCGACACCTACAAAAGTTTGCATATTTCTCTCTCCAAACTACCCACAGTAAACAATCGGAACCACGTTCCAGGCCCTTTGTCTTCTCCTCTTTCTCCCGCTCTTCCAACTGAGCATCAAATCTTTCACAGTTGTTGGTATTACCCTAGGAGTGTGAAAGCATCTAAACATATCCCACCATATTGTCTTTCTTATTACGATCCTTATCCTTTTTGTCATTGTTTTGGGTGGCAATACATCCTCCATTGCTGCCTCAAGTCAAGGGTGTGCGAGTAGGCAACTTGACAATCTGAGTTGCTGGCAGCCTGGTACATCAATGTTCCACTTTTATATGTGGCAGAGACTTTTTCCTTTGGTTAACACACATTCTTAAGGATTTCTAAATGTTGGTTTAAAGCTGTTAGGAAATGTGTCAGAAGATGTGGTTTTGTCCAAATAGTTTGTTGTTTGGCTACAAATAGTCTCATTTGCCACCTGTAATTGCTTTAGCACACATGAGATGATTTTATCCAATAGTGTGAGTTCAAATTGTTATAGCCTGTCTCAACTAGTCTGGAATGAAGTCTTGATCGAGTTTTAAACATAGAGGAATAATAGATGTTTTAACACTAGGAAGGAAAACATACTTCATATTAATTCTAGGTGTTTGAAAAGTCTATATTTATGGTGTAGGAAGAATATTGCATCTAGGGGTGGCAATTGGGCGGGTTGGGTCAAATTTGAGTGGGTCATAATGGGTTAAGACAACAATCGGGTTAAGATCCAACCCAAACCAAATCAAATTTGCTTGGGTCAAAACGGGTTAGGTATTGGGTTATATACCGGGTCAAGACCAACCCAACTCAATTTTTACTAAACTTAATTGTTTTATTTGTTCTTTTAAACTATTTTAGTACGTAATATTTTTCTTTCTTTATTATGGCTATATATAACATATCAAATTGAAAAAATAGTTCTTTATAAATATTATGACAAGATTTCTCATGAGCCAATCAGTGTTCAAAGGTGCGCTCAAGCCTTGAAGCGAGGCTCAAAACGTGTTGAGCGCTTCACCTCGCTTTATGTGTGCTTAAGTGTCGTCATCAAGGTTCTATGACAAAAATTTCCTTGCCAATGAGCCTCTTCGAAGTGACACTAAGCAATTGATATTTCATTTTATCATAAAAACTTTCAATTTCTTTGGTCATATATTTGTCATTCATGTTTATAATTATTTGTCTTGGACTAAACATATATATTTGTATTTTTTTTCTCCCTTTGCGCCTTTTTTCATTTAAAGCTTATGCTTTATTTGCGCCCACAGACCTTAGATCTCTTTTGCGCTTTTCGCCTTTGATAACACTGGAGCCAATTCGGGTTATATATCAACACAATTTTTAATGGGTTATGATAATGAATGGGCGGGTTTTTAAGCGGGTTGGGCAGGTTGGACGGGTTGGGTTTGATTTTGTCACCCCTAATTGCATCGCATATGAACTCTTATATTAGATCTTTTGCATTCCTTCAATATGTAGAAGGAAATTTTCTAGTTTGTACTCTTTCTTGTACCTTCTTGGTACTCTTTAATGAAATCTATTACCTTTTTCATCAAAAAAGTATATATCGGTAACAACTAGTTTGAACTGATATTTTTCACATGCTTGCTTAGGATCTTCTCTAGAACCTTTATATGGTTTTGTTCAGTTCCAGCTTATGATCCATGTACCGCTATCAAACGTTTTTTTTTTTTGGTGCTTGCTGCTATTAAGGACATTTACTTCTTACCTCATACTTTAGGAGCAATTAAATTACTAATATACCTTATAAATGTTTTTTTTCCCTTGAAACGTGTCAACAGATCTAGATAGAACATTGTCAGATTTGGGTTTACACAATAGGCAAGCACTGATAATCGTTCTTCGTAACGAAGTGGATGTTACATCATTGCATGGTCAAAACAATCCGGCTGAGAGTAACCATACAGCAATTGGAGGCGATGCAGGATATTTTGCTACGATCAGAAAACTCTTTTCATATGTAAATCCTTTATCTTACCTTGGTGGAAGTTCTAACACATCAAACACTGCTGAGGATTCTCGAGATAGCATATGGCAATATGGTAGTTTCCTTTCCTTTCTTCTTGACCTCTGTGACAGCTTCACTGCTAGAGAATTAGAAATTAAGGATACGTTCAACAGATTGCATTACTTGCACTTTCTTAGATCAGCTTTTGAGTTGCTTGAAATTTTTTATAAGACTTGCATTAACAGACACTCTACACCATCATTTTTTGCTAATACAACACCGTCGGTTCCAAACATGTAGGGGTTGGCTATATGAATCATTGCTGACTATTTTTCTCCATTTAAATTAATCTAAGGACAAGATTATGCAAAGTGAATAAAAAGCACTAGAAGTTCTTTTCATTTTCTCTAGTATTATTTGAAAACACCTTTTTCCCAATTTTGTGCCTGACTTTTGACTCTGTCAGGTGTAATTGCTTCTCCATGTGCTAATATCGTACTTTACACGAGCTTTTACAGATTAAATAAAATAATGAGTTTGTAACTGAGCTTTTCGAGATCCACTATCAGGTGTATTAAAAATGTTCTATTTATAAATGGATGAGATCAGGGGAATAACTAGGTAGGAGGAAATTGAACCCCCTGTCATTGAAAAATTATACAGGGTAAATAAAGCGGAAGCAGTTTTTTATGGCTATACATGAATTGTTGAATCCCCGTGACATAAGGGAGATTACCCCATGATCTAAGATTTGAATATGTGACCTAAAGCACTTTTTGGCTAAACATGAATTGTTGAATCCCCGTGAAGTGGCAAAGAGGTTCAAAAAGTGCTTTAGGTCGCATGTTCAAATCTCAGTTATATCATTCTATTTTTTTTTGAACCCCTTGTAAATTTTGGGTTCGTCATTGGATAGGATGCTGATACATTCATGTGTTGACTGCCACTCTGTGTCATGTTAATGTGTTTTTGCTTATCTGGGATAATTTGGTACTGTGTTCTCAATTTATTGCCTCTGACATGTAGGTCCAAACTCCACGCCTCAAAATAATCAGACCTTGGTAAGTAAGCAATTCCAAACCCCCGTAACTTCCACAACTAATAACAGAGGTAGAAAGCCAGCGTCATCTAGCTTTGGGAGCAACATCCACACTCTGAAACATGATGAAGATGAAAATCAGTTTGGTGATAGAAACACATTCTGGAATGGTAATTCTACTCAGTTTGGTGGAGATGACAATAGTAAATAAGATTCCAGTGCACTTTCTTGTATATTGATGTGTCTATAGTGTGCTACAGTTGGATATATTCTTCCCGTTAATCATTGTAATAAGTTTTGGATTGAAGCCTGTTCCTTTTATCTTTACAATGATTGGCTTAGGATAAACTGGAGTCAAGTTTAGTATCTCTAAACTTGGAGAAGACGCATTTTATGGTTAGTGAAACTGTTGTAGGAAATGTAGATGATGTTTTGAGAATAAATAATCATTAGCACTTGTACTTGTACTTCTTCTAATAGAGTACTGAGACAAGTTTACCTTGATTAGTCGAACAGGTTGATTTTGCGTGTGCATCTTCATTTTTGGACCCGATAAACAATGTTTAACAAATAGCCTCAGTCTCCACTCTTCTGTTTCTTCGAATTCTATTCATTTTTCTCAAGTGAAAGGAGATTGATGATTTGTTTGTTAGCTTTGCTTCTAGAACACAATCCGATGATTCTGACTGCGGTAGAAGAGTTGGAGAAGTTCTTTCTTTATAAAAAAGATAAGGAATTTATTGACTGTCTGATTTCAAAAAGTAGTGTAATTCCTTTGCGTTTTATCTATCAATGATAATATTCCAATTTAGCCGCCTTCTTGACAGTCAATATTCCAAAGTGCAAACATCTACTCAATTACTGTATATTTTGATTTTTAAGTCTACAACATATTTCGCAATGTGCTTTGCTTAGTTTGGCCTCGCTCATTGAATTTCCCCATTGCAATAGGGTAAACATTGAATTTTTTACATTACTGTTGTGTAATAAGTTTATCAACAAAAATGTGTATATGTCTCAGAATAAAATTATAACTGAATTTGCCATCTATAAATTTCTCTAAACAGTAAAAGTAATTGATGAATTCAAGACTTAGAGAAAATAATAAGATTAGTTGCCAAGAAATTAAAATTTGATAATTATTTTAGAAGATGGGCATTACTACAAGATAACTTATCTAACTGATTGGATAAGATACCATATAATAATATTAAGTGTTAATCTGTTATACCTTTATACATTCAGAGCTTGTTAAAATAAGCCTAAAATAAATTGCTCAACACATATTTTTATGGATTAGGCCCAAAAAAAATTTTAAAATAAAAATAAATTTTAATTCATTTTAAAACATGCCATCTTATCAATTTAATTACCAACTTCAATCCACTCTTCTTCTTTGCTTATAATTCTCCTCTTGCTAAAGATAAGATATTTTTTTAATTCATAGTTGAGTTAATATGGAGTCACATCCTGAGATTGTGGTCGAGATTCGAATATCGAATCAAGATAGAAAGTTGTGTCATGTTCAACGTCCATCAATGATGGTTCATTAATGTCCATTGATTTAGACTCCATCTCCCTTCTCAACTACGAAAAAGGATTTCAATTAGTGATCAGTTTATGATTATGAGTAGAGGTTGGGAGTTGAATTCAAAGTCAGGTCCTAGATTGAGGTCGATAGCTATTCGGATTTGCATCACAGTCGGATCCCACGTTGGGGTCAAAGTTTTGGATATTGGGTCGGGGGTGTTAGGATTGGGAGTCAAATGTCGGGTTGAGGGCGACAATATGGTCCTTTGTTGAGGTTAGGGTAGGGTGATGAGGTTGAAAGAGAGTTTTGAGATTTGTTTTACTAACTTTACGTAGGAAAGTCAAAAAATAAGTTGATGAAAAAAGCACACCCTATATGATTATTATAATATTTTCCTTTTATGAATATTTAGCTTAAAATCAACCTATTTTTATCTCTCAAATAGTCTTTGTAATTATGAGGAGACCCATTATAAGTTTCTAAATAACCCCCAACTCCAAATAGCATAACCCCAAAACCCCTAACTCCAAATTACCATCATGGCAGACGGTTTCGATTCTCATGCTTCTTCTGAGTTCTCCAACACCAAAGTTCAAACATTCACTGAGAGGATGAAAGATGAGATAAGCATCTCTGAAAATTCTAAGAAGTTCAATGTGTGTGCCTCTGAAACTCAAGAATTCAGTACCCATTTTGTGGCTGATGAATCATCCATCAAGAAAAATGATGAAGCAAAAAGCAGCTTTAATATGGAAGAGAAGAAAGATGATGGGTCTGTGAGGTGTTCACTCAAGATTGAAGTAATTGATGATACAGCAATGATTGATATTTCTCAAGTTGGAAAAAGTTGCTCAATTGATAAAAATATCAAGGGTTTTGATGGAAAATCAGGAAGAAATAGGAAAAAAAAGAATGCAAATCAAATGGTTGCGATAAAAGCAAAAGTTAGGAATTTGGAAGAAGCCAAAGAAAAAAATGTGAATGGCTGTAAAATAAATGGAGGAGAAGAGAAGAGGGTTTATTGTAGAAAGGAATTGGAAAATTTGAGGTTTGTTGGAATGGAACAACAGAGGAAAATGTGGGTTGAGGTGTACTGTGGGCTTGGTGATTCCGTGCAAAAGGAGTATGATGGCCTCGTTGACTCTAACACTCAAAAGCACATCCGCCTGTCTCGCAGTCGCAGGCACATTGGTAAAGAAAATACCCCTGTCATTTCTGGTGCGTATTTTTTCCCTTCTTGCAGCTTGTGTTATCTGAAGTTTCTTTTTCTTCCTTGTTGAATAGTGGTGCGGCCAATTCTGTTTGTGTTTTGATACCTGCTGTTCTTGATAGTATAATTTGCAATGTTTCTGAAACTGACAGTAAAGATTACATGATGCTTTTTGGAGTCTGACAGATATAATTATGTTGTCAAATTTAGCTAGTCAATAATTTTTGGACCTCTCAATCTTTGTGAAATAGTGTTCATTATCTGTCAGCGTGGTGGTGCCTTTTTAAGAGATCGACATGTTAGATTATTGCTTTTGGTGCGAAACTCAAGTTGTATCATTTTTTCTCTTTTCCCTTTTGATCTGTAAATTAAAAAAATATATAAAAGGAAAACATCAAAGAGATATAAATATACATATGGTGATCCACGATTACATGAGAAGAAGACTAGAGAATGCAAAACCCAAATTATATCAAGATACTTGTAAGATTATAATATAATCTTTTGTCCAAGAGAATACAAAAACTTTTTGGACTACATAATATATTTTCCTATGCTTTGTTGATTTGATTTTATACAAATGTTGGTCTTCCACTAACTGGATTGCTTAGAGGATTGCTCTTTGGCCTGTTATGCAGTGGGATCTTTACAGTTTCTAGGTAACACAACAACAACATACCTAGTGAAATCCCATAAGGGTCGGGGGAAGGTAGGGTGTATGCAGATTATATTCATACCTCGTGGAGGTAAAGAGGCTGTTTCGGAGGATTCTCGGCTGGAGTACAACATATCAAAATAGGTATGAAAAAGGGAAAGCAATAGTGGAGAAACAAAACAACTATAAGGAAACAATAACAACCACAAAATAATGCGATAACCTAAACACAATCAACAACAAGTGATGGTGGAATTAAAAGCAATACACTATAAGAATACGGCTAAACCCCTCAAAAATTAAGTCAACACTCCATACCTACTAACCTTCTACCCTAATACGCTACCTCCCCGCCCTCTTATCTAAGGTCATGTCCTTGGTATTCTGGAGTTGCGCCATGTCTTGTCTAATCACTCTGCCCAATACTTTTTTGATCTATTTCTACCTCTCTTTGTTTCTACTATATCCAACCTCTCGCACCTCCTCACTAGGGTATCTGTGCATCTCCTCTTCACATGTCCATACCATCTCAGTCTTGCTTCCCTTATATTGTCCATCACAGAGTCCACTCCCACCTTGTCTGGGATATCCTAGTTTCTAATCACCACACATCCATGTATGCATTGTATTTTGGATGGTGCATTGTTTCCCAGTTAGTTGTATGAATTGCACAAGCAATTAACTAATGTTTTTTTTGTGAAGGGGAAGGAATCTTAGAATATTTGAAGGCAAAATTTAAAAATGTATAGGTGCATTCTTTTGGGTAGCTTTTGGTGCAATATGGAAATTGTAAATGAAATTGAAGCCATACTTGATTTCATAAAACTGCAATTGATGTAAAACCTTGGCTGTAAATTGCACCAGCATTTTCTCAATGCTGGTTTTCATCAATGAAACTTTGCTTATTTATAAAAAGTCTATACTTGTGTTTTTATTTTTCACTTTTCCTTTTTCGTGGTTGATGCTTGACTTCTTTATATATATACATACTCACATATCCACGTACTTGGTCGCTTATCAGAAACGATATTTCATTCACTCTGTCTGCTGAGTGAATATTAGATTTAGAAGCCATCCATCTGATTGTCACCTTTTAAAATTGTAAGTTGCTCCTGCCTCCTTAATTGAGGTCATGGATTTATCTTTTCTGCCATTCCTCGCTGGTGCTATTACTGGATATATTTAAGAATGCCAAAGAATAAAATGTAAAATCTCAAGTGCCTCTCTTTACATTAATTTCTGTTTAAACTTTGGGTAAAAGAGGATTCAAAGAGCAGTTTATTCACCAAAAAGAAAAAAGGACACAGCTAGTGCAGTGGAGAATTGTGTTCCAACCGCGGATCCCTATCATTAACTTACCCCATTTTCAGGCAAATGCAAGTTTAGATGTAACTTTGGTGATATTGTGGATTATATACTCTTGACATCATGATATGCTACACCGCCTACACCTTTCGTATCAAAATATTTACTCTATTTCTTGCCTTCACAATTGTTTGCTTCCCTACACATTCTGTTGTGGTTGTTTCAATTTGATGGGTTCCTAAATTTCTGTTGGCACAGGTGTTTTGGCAGCAAAAGAACGAGGAAAACATATGAAAGTTTATACACAAAGAGGCATGACATATATGAATCTGCAGAACACTTTTTGTTTACCTGGCCATTAGGTCTTTAGTATTGTCCCCAGTTCGAGATAAAGGGTTGAAGGAAAAGAATTTCTAACCATTGCCCAATACCTCTGCTGTACAGAAAAGTTTTGGGATGAGCATTGATTTCTTATTTGCTCATATCTTACCACAGTGATGAATCTGATTGTAGATACCTAGCTCTTGTAAATGGATCACTGATACAGTGGCTAGATAGAGTGATGATGTGTTTACGTGTATCGTTCATGTAAGTAGAATGTAGAACACTGGAAAATAGATTGCTGATGTAAATGTATGGTCTACTTGCATTGTAAAGTGACTGAATTGGTGAATTTCATTTGCATTTGAAATGAATAAACCTCTCAACTTGAAATTTCCTTGAGAATGATATATTAGTTAATTTTGTGGATTTTCTCAATCATCTGTTCTAGAAGTAGTTGAGTGTATGTGAGTAATCATTTATGCCTTTCAGGTAACAACCATTCAGAGCACTTGGATGATCAAGAAGGGAATATAGACACTAAAAATTCTCTTTCGGCATTTCCTCCCAATAGGGATGATGGCATCTCTTATGAGGGTGAAAACAATGTTTATGAAGAAAGTGATGATAGCGATGATGATTATAGTAGCATTCAAAGACCCGCCTTTAGAGTTACAGGAGAGCCTGATTTTGATTCTGGTCCTCCTGAAGATGGGCTTGAGTATCTTAGGCGTGTCAGGTACCATTTTCCTATGTGTCTAAAAGGGTTGCTCTTAGCCTATGGTCGAATAATATTATGAATGTTGCAAAAACAAAAATGAAGGCTTTATAGCCCATCTAGGATGATAAGTTGTGTCTGAAGCCTCTTATAACAACACAACAATATACCTTGTGTAATCCCACAAGTAGGGTCCGGAGAAGATAGAGTGTAAACAGACCCTACTTTCTTACCTTGGGAGGTAGATGCTCAAGCCTCTACCTTCTCGTAAAAAATGTAAGGGTAGCTTGGTATAACATTAAATAACTTGGTAAGCCATCCTACTCCAATCTCTCCAAAGCACTTCCAAACCTTTATAGGTGTTAAAGCCAAAAGTCCCACATTGGTGGTTAATGAGATGGGTGAACTCCTTGTAAGGCTTGGACAATCCTCCTCCCTTTGAGTTAGCTTTTGGGGTGTGAGTTAGGCCTAGCTAAGACCTAATTTAACATGGTATCAGAGCAGGCCCATCTCACCTGATGTTGGGGACCAAAAAAATCAAAAATTGCCCAAAAAATGCCCACACACCAGATGCTAAGCACTGGGCATGAGGTGGGTCAAAAAATTGCCCACACACTAGATGCTAAGCACTGGGCGTGAGGTGGGGTGTTAAAGCCAAAAGTCCCACAGTGGTGATTAATGAGATGGGTGAACTCCTTATAAGGTTTGGACAATCCTCCTCCCTTTGAGCTAGCTTTTGGGGTGTGAGTTAGGCCTAGCTAAGACCTAATTTAACTATAGGAATGCCGTTTAGACTACATGCTCTTCTAATGTTCGTGTTCTTTTAATGGCATCCTTTATATTTGACAGCCTGATTCTACTAGTGTAGCTAAAGGCAGAGATGTATGGAGATTGATAAAAATAGCCTATCAATTTCTCTTTGATCTCATTATCTCCTGTCAACATTAGTTGAGCATTGCCGTAATATGCTTCACCTGGTTTAAATCCTTACTCCTTGTCTCTCTCCGTCTGACTGTTTAACCATTTCTTTCTTCCTCCTGTGTCATTAGTTTTTGGCACAAACTAGTTAGGGTTCTTCCAAGCTATTAGTTAGGCCATATATGGCTTCTGCTTTTGTTAACTAATAGCCCTATCTCTTAGCTCTAATAAAATAAAAATATAAGTTATTTTTGGTTTGATCGATTTGATAGTCAATAGTAAATAGATGAAACGACATTTATTAGTTTGCTTTGGTAATGTAATAAGTTATAAAAAGAGATGAATCAATGAAAAATGATTTGAGTTGGGTGGGTGTGGTTATGATCTACTATTTAGCTTAAATTGACCGAAGTTGCTTAGACTCGGGTCGACCTTGCCATATAAAGCATAGTCTGTCGACTAAATTCACAGGAATAGGAAAAAGGGCCATCATGTAAGTAGGTACTAGGTAGAGCATCTAGAACAATATTACCAGAGTGACCCTCCCACCTAAAGATAAAGATTGGCTTCTCCAATTTGCCAACTTCTTTTCATTTTCCACCACTCCATTCCAAATATCTTTGGTTCTGCTTTTTGCCCCAAGAGGCATATACCCAAATAAATAGTTGGTAACTCTCCTATTTTGCCACCAAGAATACTCACCCGATCTTGGAGATTGATCAGTTCATTTACTGGATACAATAAGCATTTCTGGTTAATGTGCAACCCTGATATGACTTAAAAGAGGATGAAGCCATTTCAGTTTTAGAGAACAAGCCCATAGGAAAACCAAAAAAATGATTTCAATTGTGAACACGTCTTCTTCTGGTGACTAGTGAGCTTCCTACATGACTTGGCTCATCTGGTCGCACCAACAGTTTGAATTGACCATTTTCTATCCATCTTAATTGCTTACTAGTTAGATACTCTTAACTCAAGGGGGATATATCCACTGAGAATATAAGGTGCCTTACTCCCCAGTTGGAATTATTTTTGGAAGTAAACCCATACTTTTCTGAAATCAATGACCCCCTCCCTAGATGGGATCACTGAGAATATAAGGTGCCTTATTCTTTTTTTTATCAAGTCAATATATTTTCATTATTGACATGAATCCCAAACGCAAGTGGTATACCAAAAAAATTAGAGAACCTACAAAAAGGCATGAATCTTTACAAACAACAGCCGGTCTTCTATACAACAAGGAAATATTTCTTCCTATTTTAATTATATCTTTTTGAGATTTGCTAATACCACATGGCATCATCACTTGAAGCCTCTGTAGCAACTTGTCGATCGTAAAAGACAAAAGAAGAAGAGAACTTTTATTGATACGGATGACAAAAGTGAAGCAAGTAAAAAAAAGGAAGGTTTTCCTTATCCTTGGGTAACCAACTTACCACCCTGAACTATGTACAAACAACTGGTAGAATGATTACACTTTTTCTCTGCTGCTGTAATCTGCAACTATGCTTATTTATTTGCCACAGTAGTTGTAATTTTGGGAACAATAATACTGGTCACATCCCACTGAAGCTTCATGAAATAACTGGCATAACCACAACACTCTCCTACTAACAGCATACGACAAGTGGAGTTTTTCGCTCTTTCAACCCAATTTTACCATGCTTCACTGTCATAAATGTTCCGTCACAAGACTTGTTGCAGGGTGTGGAATAAATTCTTCTTTCCATCATTGATAGTTCATTTGTAACCGATTATCTTGAGTAAATGATTGGAGAAAAACAAAGAAGCAGTAATCTGAGAAAACTGTCCTACCTAAACTTTCACTAACTTTCTACCGAATTTTAAAAATAAAGAAAATGGGCCTCCCAGAATTCTTGAGGGAAGTGGATATTCTCACACTAACTTTCTGTTCCATTTTCATAGCCCCATTTTTTCATGTGGTCAATGGCCTTCTTATGAACTCCACCTTAATGTTATGTTTGTATTGTGTCCGAACGCATACATAGTCATACAAGTAATATATGATTTTGAGTCCAGATACCGTACCCACATGGACTTGTGATTTAGCTATTTACTAAATTAACTTAATGCTTATTATTTATTCAAGTGATAAAATCCTGGTTATTACTTTGAATTAGCTAAACAGGAAATAAAAAGAAAATAACTAGTGAACAATTAACCAAATGAAGACCAGATTTTTACATAATTAATGAGATGATATTGATATAGGGGTACGGATTCACTAGTATCATGTTGAGTAATCGCTTGAACTGATTACTCAAATGTCTCTTCTTTTTAATCGAGTTACTTGTTGCAGGTTGATAGTACTTATTGAGTATCTTGCCGATAACTCTAAGACTACTCAACTATCCCTAATGCCTATATGGTTATGGTCGTCAGCTAATAGTGAAGTGCATGTATATTTCTTCTATATCAACTGTGCAAGACTAAAGGGTATCATATACGCATTAGCGGAATCAATGGTTCTCCTTCCCTAGGAGGTTCACGAACTAGCTCTACTTCCTCTTATTACGCTCGCAAATTTCCCCTTCCTAGTCCAAATAATGAGTCAGAAGATACAAATAGTATTGAAAGGTGTGATCAAACAATCAAATAATTAAGCTCAAGAAGTAAGTAACCACACGAGTTGGAGCACAACGATAACTATCTTAACAAGTCAATCCAAGTTCATACAATAACAATCATGCAACTACCATAATACTAGAATGAGAAGTTTAGCTCCACATAGACATGGATGGATTACAACAAATCATCCGAAAGACATTAAAATATATAATTATGGAGAAGAAAAGATAAAACTAAAATTCTTTGGCCTCCACGGCGGCTCCTAGTTCTTCTTAGGTAAAAAATTATGTAAAAACCGCGCTTAAGGACCATTTATAGTATCGGAAAAAATCTCAGACAAAAAAACCAAGTCCAAAATAATTTGGGAAAATCAGATTTTGGCTTGCCTGGCACGATGCGGCCTGCTAAGCACGACACTCCGCTCCTGGGCAATTGTCCAGTGAACTAATATTTTACCCATCCCTTTGCCATCTTTTGCTTTTATTTTCTTTTGGGTTTTGAATGTGTAATGATTAGACAATCATATGATATCATTTAGATTTCTCCATCTGTACGTGAGCCTTTTATCCTTTTTCTCGATTCTCGCTTTTTATTCACATTCTGATTCAATTCTCTTTATCTTCAAGTCTTCACATTGCTTTATTCCTACACATTAAAAATATAATATTAAGCACAAATAGTATAATCAATATTCAAAGACAATCACAAGTACTAAAATATGAGGTAAATAGTGGTTAAATATATGAATTTTTGGCCTCACATCAGTTTGCTTCGGTTAGGAGCAAGGGAAAGGGGAGTTACTGTGTTTATTCTCTTAGGTGAATATTCTCATTAACTTCCAATTATTTATTATGGTTGCAAGAGATCTAAAGGATTTTTTGTTTCTGAATAAAAAGGGAAGTAAAGGATTTTTTAGATTTTCATATTGTCCAATTTCTAGGGGTTGAAGAAGCTGATGTGGAAGTCAATAAACCCTACACTTTAAATTCCATGCCTTCCATTTTCTAACCGAACAAGCAAAATAGACATCAACACTCCCTGTAACCGCTCATCTTGCTAGCTCAACCTAAAAAAAGACATTTATAAACTTGCCCATGGCCAGTTTGGTACTCTTCTTCAGAGATTTCAGCTCTGCTGCCAAATTAGCCATGCTTGCTTTTCTCTGCCACAGTAGGAGACTAGGCTACACATCTCTCATGTCCTGCAAAAGGCATAGTACTTGTCACCCTCCAATTTTTTTCAGTCTTAGTTTCTTGGTCACCAGTAAATACCTGATGTATTGTACACTTATGCTCATGCATAATGAAACTCTAATTCTAGTTAGAACAAATGATAGCATTTCTTAGCTAAATTTTTAAACAAGACCTGGAACTGGTGGATGTTTTTACGAGTTAGCTAGACATTGTATTTCAAAATTTCTTCATTTTCTGTAACCCGTTCAACTAGCCATGACATGAAATTTGCGCTGAAATGATATGGATGCTGAATTTGTCCTAGATGGGAAGCATTACGGTTGCCCAAAGTGAAGGTTGCAGCAGTTCAAGGAAGTAAACTAAACAAAGAACAGACATCTTACATGCCCCAAATTCCTGATATTGCAAGCTGTCTAGAGCACTTGTTGCCTCTCAAGAAGTGGGAGGAAGCATTCCTTGCTGATTTTTCAGAGCTAAGACTGGTATGTTCTGCTTGTTTGTGTTGAAGTACTTTTAGAATTGGAAATGCAATAGCTCGAGTCATCAAAGTATCCTGTTACAAGCTCTGCTCCTTTTCCCTGAAAATATGATCAGAACTTAAAGTTGCATGATGGATGTGGGTTGGTGTCATTATTGGTTACTCATGACCCGAATATGAGAAGTTTTGGAGTAGGTAGTGCTCCTGACACACTTCACCTATGTTTTTTTTTTTTGAAGGAATTTGTGTTTTGTTTCAGGCTTTGTCACGTTTGGAAGCTAATATTGGAACTTGTAGCCAGCTGCATTCTTCAACCTTTGTTGATCAACCACTCTCTTCTGATCAGCTTCCTGAAAACATTGTTTTGGATAAGTTTGATGGTTTGATGTCTGGAGAAGAGGAGTCTTCCCTATCTGATCCTGGTGATGATCCTGCCCTAGAGAATTCCATACCAAAGTCATCTCCTGCCAATAGTCCTACCTTATCTGTTATCTTAGGAATGGATGCTGTAGCTCGAGTTTCAATGTTAAGGAAGCAAATTACCGCTGTGCAAAGCTTGAGGGCTCTTACAATGGATGACTGCTTATGGCTGTTTGCTCTGTGCGCTGCAGTTGATACTCCTGTGGATGCCGATACATGTGCAGCCCTACGGTCATTACTCCGAAAATGTGCAAACTTGAGAGCTGACAAGTCCAAACTCGATGATGAAGTTATTATGCTTAATATGTTGGTCACAATATGTGGCAGATATTTTGGACAGTCCGAACAATGACAATTTTGTTGGGGACTTGAACAAAATGTACTCTCCGATTCATGTTTGAATTTGAAGGGAGTTGGTTATGAATTATGAAACTCCCATAACCAAAAATTAGACGATTTCAATATTCAAATATTGAGTCAATTTTTTAGAAGTAATAATAATGCCTTTATATTGTTGTTGTAGTTGTAGTTGTAGTATTAGAATCATGTTTTTGTTTAACTGGATGAACAATGCTCTTGAATATAGAGCTCAAGAAATTATTCTTTTCCATCTATATGGGCTATGCCTACGCGGACCTCCTTCGAATCTTGAATATGCAAGTAAATTAGCGTAAGTGCAAGATTTTCTAACCATAGAGTTACAAATACTGTTTAAATTTTATTTTATAGCACACAGACAAAGAAAGTGGAATAATATATGTACCATTTTATTTGTAATATAAAATAATATTTTGGTTATAAATGAAATTTACCAACATATGAATGCACTTGTAGGCGTTTCTTTTTTATTTTCACCAACCCGATTCTTTACTCCCTCACTGCTTTTAGTGCTTACCTGTTTATTCGACCAACAAACATAGAAGAGTAAATCAAAAGCCACAAACCCCTCTTGTCGAAAAAAAAGGATCAGGTAAATTCAATAATATATTTTATCAATTTCGGTTGCTTGGCTACTATAATATAATATTTTGAATTGATTTTGGATCTGGGGTTCGCAAAATTTTGGTTAAAAGTTGCTTATTTTTGTTTGTATTATTGGGATGGCTATGGATGACAATTTTCATAAGCAAGGATTAGGGGTAAGATTTTCAGCGACTTTTTTTTATTTTAATGGCTACGTTCAGCTTGAAGCTTTGTCAAGTAAAAAAAACCTTGTAGCAAAATGATGATTTTCTGATTTTGTTTGTATAGGGAGGGAGGGTATCATATTTAAGCAATTTTCTTTTTGTGAATTCTATATTTAGTGCATTTGCTATCAGTTTCTGTCACTCTTTCTCTCCTTGTTTCATGTGGCCATTTTAGGTGCTTCTGTAGTAGGAAATATTATTTGAAATCATTAACATATGTTTCTGCGCCTTCTTTGGCTGAGAAAATATGTTTTATGGTTCCATTTGTTATTGGCATAAATGTATATTATTAACTTCAGTTTTTAGATGTCTTAGAGCAAGAATGCTGCATATATAACCTTGAAGTGAAGATCATTCAACTTCATCTTTGATGATATCGAGTTAGAATTCAATTTCATCTTTGATTATAACAGGTTTTGGTTTTGGTTTTGGTTTTGGTATGAAGAGTTTCAAAGTAATTTAAAGAGATGGTATGCAGTTTCCCTGTGGAAATATCTTGGAATCAATTGGTTTATGTGTTAAGGCATGCATGCTATGGTTAAATTGCATTAGTAATGATCTACTCTTGTGTTTGACTTACTTCACAGACACATGCACCTCCTGGTTATTTTGTACGCTTGGAGAACGCAATGGCTAAAGACGATCTTTATTTGAGTAAGAGAGTAAGGATGAGAAGGTGGTTCTGTTGCACCTGCAAAGTAGAGGAGTCTGACCCATCACATGAAAACGAGCTCCACAAAAGCCCTAAGAACAATGCTGATGGTATGTTGATCTTTTCTGTGTTTAAGCTACAATAGACGAAATGGAAGTTTATCTCCGTTTCTTGTCTATAATGGGTCTTTTGACTTAGGGATGGCAATGGGACGGGGAGGATGCGGGGTGGGGAGGGTTTACGGCTATGCGAGTGGGATGGGTTTAAGGTTGTGCGGGGCGGGTAGGATGTGGGGCGGGTTGATTTTTTTAAAACTAATGCGGGGCGGAGCAGATTGCGGGTATATGTGATTTTATGTGGGTTTAAACTTAATTTTAATTTTTTACATGTTATAAGAGTGATAGAGCATTATTTATTAAGATAATTTCTTTAAAGCTACTAAAATATTCAAGATAGTAAATGAGAATGGTTCAATAAAAAATAATTCAATTTCTTACATGTTTCCCAATTGACCTCTAAAAAATAAAGTTTTAAGTCATTATCCTATTAAATTAATACAACTTAATAAAAAGATGAATTTATTTTTATAAATTTTAATTTTAGTATCAAACTTAACTAGCAAAAGAAAATATTAAAAAAAATTATGCGGGGAGGGTTCATGTGGAGCGGGTCTATGCGGGGCGGGGTGGATTAAAATTTTTGCGGGTTAAACTCAACCCGCCCCGCCCCCTCCCAGCACCGTCCCATTGCCATTTCTATTTTGACTCATTAGTCCCATTTGATATTGCTAATAGTTGTAATCTTAAGTTAACTATCTACCTTTTGGGGACCGACTGGAGGATAAATTTGTAATTCTTTGGATATTGCTAATTCAATCATCAGTCCTATGATTATCCCACGTCGTCGTTCTCTGACCAGTGTCTTTAGAAGTACTAAAAGCTGCTATTGACTGAGAGGTGATTTCCGCTGTGGTGATTCCTGCTTGGTGGTCAGTCTCTTTATGTATCCAATCTTGTGCTATGAGTTCTTTCCAAGCCATTATGTGTTGTAATGGGAGAAGTGGGAGAATAAGTTTTCATTTTTTTATGAGTAAAGGTATAAATATAAATTCAATACCAAGCTGGTACAGAGACAAAGTACAACAAAGCTAGACAGGAATCCTTTTAAAGTTGTAAGATGGTGAAGCTTGTGACAGAAAGTTCAACAAATCTTTGTCTTTTAGTTTCCAAGATATCACCCAATGGTGATGCTTGTGATGGAAAGTTCGAGAACAAAAAAAATGACAGTGTGGAGAAGATAGAAGCTTCTAGTCACTGAAATTGAGGACAAAGATGAAAAAGACATTAATTATGGTGTTTCTGATATTGAGACTACTAAGGCTTATAAATGAGAGCTTCACGCATGCGAGTGTTCTCCTTAGTCCTACACATTGAGCTTTTGAAAAGGGTGCTTGTGGGAGCAACTCAATAAGATGTGGGTTCAGTTCCCTATATGCGTTATCCTAATAGATTCCCTCACCCTCTTTCATTTCCGCTTAAGCTTCCTTGGTTTGTGGGATTAATTGATTGGATATTGAGACTCATAATAGTTCCTAGGAACAACTTCTATTAGATACGATACCACATTTGATTTGATTGAACTCATGGATCCAATCGCCAAGGAAGGCCAGTCCACTAACGCTTATAAATGAGAATTAGGAGTGATCTCAAACAATGATGGATAAAGTTGTCATGCGAGGTTATTTAAAGGGTTAATGCAACGATTGGGTGTTTGGGCTATTTCAGCTTCCCACTTATTGTTTGCCGATGATACTTTAGTTTGTTGTGATGGAGATATGAACCAATTTATCATTTAGGCTAAGTGCTTACTTGGTACAAGCCTCAAAATTAACCCAAGTGTGAGATATTTCCAGTCGGGCAAGTGGTTGACATTGGGGTGCTCGCTCAAGTTTTAAACTGCAAGGTGGGATCTTCCTACTAACCTATCTTGAACTTTCACTAGGGGCTTCGAGCAAGGATGTTTAGGTATGGAATGGTTCTTCTAAGGGTTGAGAAGAGAATAGAGATTAACAAGGTGGCAAAAAAGATAATTGACCAAAGAAGGGAAAGAGGTGCTTATCAAGAGCACTTTATCGAGTATTCCCACTTCCTTCATGTCTTTATTTTATGCTTTAACTTCGGTCACAAGAAAATTGCTGAGGTTTCAAAGAAATTGTCTTTGGGATGGGGTGGATGAAGCAAAGAAATTTCATTTGGTGCAGCGGAAGACTGGCTCATCTCCTAAAAATGGGGAGGTTTCAGAATTAAAGACTTGACGCTTTTTAACGAAGTTTTATTAGGCAAATAGATTTGTCATTTCAGGATGGAGGTAAATGCCTTTTGGAGAGGGGTAGTAGTTGATAAATATGGGGTAATGGAAGGGATATGGTGAACTAGAGATGTAACTATGCCTTTTGGGTGTGGTTTGTGGAGGAATATAATGAAGGGATGGGATAATTTCAATGTAAATATCTCATTTAAGGTTGGAAATTGTAGGACAGTTAATTTTGGGGGACATAGGTTGTGTGGGGATAGCATACTGAAAAATTATTTTCTGACTTTGTATAAAATGTCACGTCAAGGAGATTTGATTGTCCAACAAATTAGGGAGACACATGGTGGAGAGATTCTTTGGAATTTGAGATTTAGATGGCATTTCCACGATTGGGAGGTAACCAAACTACAAAGGTTGATTGCGCTCCTTCACAAGCAAGTCATTCAAATGGATAAACCTAATGCTCTGTCGTGGGGTTTGGGAAATAATGGAGCTTTATCTGTTAAATAATTTTATGAGAAACTTCTAATCAGGAATGAGGGTGTGTTTGTGATGCAATTTGGATAGCGCAGGTGTTGCGGAAGAGGTGTTTTTTCTCTTGGCTAGCAACTAGATAATATTAGAAAGCGGAAGGTTGTTTGTGCCAGCTAGTGTTAGTGGATCATCTTCTCATTCATTGTCTTTACCATGAAATTATGGTGGCACATGCTTCGGTGGTTCGGAGTTTCTTGGATAATGTGATTAACTATGAAAGATTTGTTGTTTTGTTTGGGATGTGGGAAAAGAAGGAGAAGACATCGGGCACTAAACTTGGTCCCTCTTGCATTGATGTGGGTTATTTGGAAAGAGAGAAATAAGAGAGCTTTTGAGAGGGTACAATCAAGTTTTTCTCAGGTGAGGAATAGCCTCTGGTCATTTATTTTCTTTTGGTGCACCCATAAAGTTCCTTGTTGTATAGAAGAATGGGTGGACTTTGTAGAGAATCAGATTTTGTAGATTCTTTACCTTTTGGTTTATACCTTGTATACGGCCAACTCAGCCATGTTTATGAATGAAATTCATTTACCTTCTTAGAAAAAAACGGATTGCTACAGTGAAAACAACTAAAATTTTTCTTTTGTTGACGATTACAGCCACATTGAAAGTACCTCCCAGCTGCATGCAATTGACTCCCCACAGGATATTTTGATGCTTCCCAGTATGAAGGAGTGTACAATTTACAAGAGAAATTAAACCATGCAAAAGACTTGAGAAAGTTTTGGATGAGATTGTCTCTTCTTTGCAAAATGCTTTTGTCCAACGAAGACAAATTCTGGATGCAACTTTGGTGGCTAATGAAGCGATTGATTTGAGGAATAACTGGGTGAGCGGGTGTTTTGTGTAAATTGGAAATTTTTGGATTTCATCTTGTTGAAGATGGGATTTTTGGAGAAATGGAGAAAGTGGGTCAGTTTTTGCATCTCTTCGATGTGATACTCAGTGTTGGTGAATGACAATCCATGTAATTTCTTTGGTAGTTTGAGAGGTTTAAGGTGAGGAGATCCTTTATCACATATGATTTTTATCTTGGTGATGGAAGCATTGAGCAGAATGATTGATAGAGCAGTTTGTGGACATATCATGGGGTTCAAGGCTGTAGTTAGTGGTGTTGGTTCCATGTTAGTTACAGACTCTTATTTGCAGATGCTACTTTGGTGTTTTGTGATGCAGATGGTATCCAGTTAGACTACCTTGGACAAGTGTGAACTTGGTTCCAGGTGGTGTCAGGGATTAAAATTAACCTTAGAAAAAAAAATCCAAGATCATGCATGCTGGCTCTGTGGATAGAAAAAATTCTAAGATCATACATGTTGGTGCCGCGGATAACATTGATATGCTTGCTCAAGTTTTGCAATGTAGGGTAGAGGTTTTTCCTACTATCTACCTTGGATTACCTCTAGGCATGGCGAGCAAGGATATTGGTGCCTGGAATCTAGTCATTCATTATATAGAGAAGAGGTTAGTAGGTAGGGTAGAACAAGGGTTAGCAGAAAAGATACTTGTCCAAAGGAGGCAAGGAAGTGTTTATTAAGAGCAATTTATCGAGTATCCCTACATATTGTATGTCCTCGTTCTACGCTCCCACTATTGTTATACTGAAATTGGAAAGGTTGCCAAGAAATTTTCTTTGGGTTGCGGCATATGGGACAATGAAGTCTCACTTAATCCAATAGGACACCGTGGAATCTCCTAAACAGTGGGTAGGTCTTGGGGTTGAGGATTTGAAGGTATTTAACATAACACTTTTGGGTAAATGGTTGTGAAGATTTGGGGTGGAGGGAGAAGTTTATGGAGAGGGGTGATAGCGGATGAATATGGAGAAATGAAAGGGGAGTGAGAACAAATAGGATCATTTTTTCCTTTTGGGTGTGGTGTGTGGAGGAACATTATGAAGGGATGGGAAGCTTTTAATGATAACATTGATTTTAAGGTTCGGGATGGGAGTAAAGTTAGTTTTTGGGGGAAAAAGTGATGTGGAAGTTTGGTGCTTAAGGATGAATTCCCAAGTTTGTATAGGGTTTCTTGCTAAAGGGATTTTTCTGTTCAACAAGTTAAGGGGATACAAAGGGATGGAACTTTTGGGAATTTGAGGTTCAGAAAGAATTTCTAGAACTTGGAGGTGACCGAGCTTTAGAGATTGCTAGTTTTACTTCAAAAGCAATGCAAACCAAATCTTGCTTAGAGTTGGGAGTTTGGAAATAACTAAGTGTTGTCTGACAAGTCCTTTTCTGAGAAGCTCATGTGTAGGGCGGAAGAGAGTTTGCCATATGTTTTGTTTTTGATACATCAGGTGTCGAGGAAAGTGTGTTTCTTCACGTGGTTAGCTACTAGAGGGGTGATCTTGATGACGGAGAATCTTAAAAAATAAAAGGTTGTCTTCTTGAACTGGTGTTTCCTTTGCAAGAAGGTAGGTGAGGACATGGATCATATTCTATTACATTGCAAATTAGCCACAAGGTTATGTGGGATATCTTTGTATGGTTTGGCATTTCTTGGGTAATGCCAAGATCCGGTGAAGGAGTTGATGTACAGTTGGAGGAGCGGAGCTAGATGAAGAAGGCATAAGGTGTGGAATGTAACTCCTCTAGTCCTAATATAGCCTTATAGGTCATTTGCAAAGAGAGAAATATGAGAGCTTCTGAATCGATAGAGATGACCATTTCTCAATTGAGAAGTATTCTTCAATCCCTTATTTTCTTTTGGGTGCAATGTAGTTCCTGGTTGTATAGATGATTGGGTCTCTTTTGGAGAGAACATATATTTTGAAGGTCTTCTCCTTTTTTGGTGTTCTCTTGTATACGACTAAGTTGACCTTGTTTTTATCAATGAAATCTTTTACTTGATAAAAAAACAGAATGTCAGACCAATAAAAAAAGGGGGATGTTATATGTCTTCCAGTTGAATTCGTTGAGCACATATTGAATGTCAAGGAAATTTTCTTGCAGTTTGGTAGTCTGATGAGGATATGAAATGAGCTTGACAAAGTGTTCTCTGGTAAGAGGGTGTTTGGATTGACTTTTTAAAAGTAATTTATAAGCTAAAAGCCATAAGTTGGGAATACCCAACTTTTGGCTTTTAGCTTATTTTTATACTTTTTTGGTCTGAAAGTAAGTGCTTAAAAATATTTTTTGTCTTCTCCAAACACTGCAAAAAATAGAAAAGGAGCTTGAAAGCTAAAAACACTTCCGACAAGCCAATCCAAACACTCTTTTAGTCCTCTATGCGAAGCTCTTGGTTAGAGCGGAGGAGAGTTTTCCATATGTTTCGGTCTAGATACCTCAGGTGCTGAGGAAGGTGTGTTTCTTCCTATGGTTAGCTACTAGAGGAGTGATTTTGACGGCGTATACTCTTAGAAAATGAATGGTTGTCTGGTTGAGCTGGTGTTTCCTTTGCAAAGAGGCGGGTGAGGATGTGTATCATATTTTGTAACATTGTGATTTAGCCACAAGGTTATGGGGGGACATATTCAGATGATTTGGTGTTTCTAGGGTAATGCCGAAGTCTGTGAAGGAGTTGATGTTCAACTGGAAGAGTGGAGCTAAAAGACGAAGGCACAAGGCGTGAAATGTTACTCCTCTTGCTCTAATGTGTATCATTGGAAGAGAGACATAAGAGACCTTTTGAAGGGGTGGAGATGAGCTTTCCTCAATTGGGAAGTACTCTTTGATCCCTTATTTTCTTGTATAGAGGATTGGGTGTGTCTTTTGGAGAGAACCAAATTTTGTAGGTTTCTCCTTTTTGTTAATACCTATTGTATACGACCATGTTGGCGTTGCTAGTATCAATAAAATCTTCTACTTGATCCAAAAAGAACAAAATGAAATGTCAAATGAGCTTCCCTACTTGTTTGGGACTGAGGCATAGTTGTTGTTGTATACTTGTGCGATGAGTCTTACTGTTATAATTGGCCAGGTTATAGGTTATAATCCTTTCCCTTGATATGCACATCAGGATATCAGAAAGGGACAAAAGCATCAGTTCCTGCCAATGCTGAAGTGCAAAAAGCAATACCTACTATAGAGGTCCCTGCATTGTCTTTGGATGAATTGAAAGAGGAAACTGACAATTTTGGATCAAAAGCATTAATTGGTGAAGGATCTTATGGAAGAGTATACTATGCTAATCTAAACAATGGCAAAGCCGTGGCTGTGAAAAAGCTTGATGTTTCATCTGAGCCTGAGACTAATGTTGACTTCCTGAGCCAGGTAACCATATTGTCTTAATGTAATTTTTCCTTGTTGCTTCCATGTCTTATTATACAGAGACCCCACTGATCTTTATTTTCTTTTTCCTCTTAAGGTCTCTATGGTTTCAAGATTGAAGCATGAAAATCTGGTGGAGTTGCTTGGTTACTGTGTGGAAGGGAACCTTCGTGTATTAGCGTATGAGTTCGCAACAATGGGTTCCTTGCATGATATTCTGCATGGTATCAGAATATTTCATTTGAGTGAGATAGAAAATTATTGGATTAATGAGAAGGTAATTCATATGACATATATGCTTTGTGGATTGTATGTACACTTGCAGGCAGGAAAGGAGTACAAGGGGCACAACCTGGACCCACTCTTGATTGGATGCAGCGGGTAAAAATTGCTGTTGATGCTGCAAGGGGCCTTGAGTATTTGCATGAGAAGGTCCAGCCTCCAAGAATACACAGGGATATTAGATCAAGCAATGTCCTTCTCTTTGAAGACTACAAAGCAAAAATTGCTGATTTTAATCTGTCAAATCAGTCTCCTGACATGGCTGCTCGTCTTCATTCTACACGAGTTTTGGGAACATTTGGTTATCATGCACCAGAGTAATGTCTTGCACCTTACTCTTTGACTAATCTTTATTTATCGAATTTGTCCTCTGTCTTCTTAAACGTCAGTACACATGTAGTTTAGTCTCTAATGTTTTTGGTATTTTTGAATAATTCTAATCTCATTGCTTCTTGCAACATGCTACTGAATTTTATATTCTTTTTAGGTATCTAGATTAAGTTTCTTTCCAGATAGGCATATCCTGGACCAAAAAAGTCCAATTTAAATGCAAAAATGGGAAAACAAACTAGAAGAAATGAGTGTGATCTGTAGTAATGGTGAAACACTATGGCAAAGATTATATGCTTTGTATCTTTAGCTAAGCATTTGAAACTGTAGTTCTGTAGGACAAACCATAAGACGTCAGATTGCTTTTGATATACATCCTATATATGCACATAGACTCAGACACACACATTATGTGGGAGGTCTTGGCGTCATGGTGTATTTGTTAGAAATTATAGATTCAATTTACATCTGCCAAAAGTTTTCATGAATAACGGTATGGTGTGTAAGAGTGGTCATGCTACCATCTATAGCTCTCATTTAAAATAATTAAAAGACTCATTATGGTGTTGTTGAGTGGTCATGCTACCATCTATATCTCTCATTTAAAATAATTAAAAGACTCATTATGGTGTTGTTCTCCAAGCTGTCCTCTTTCACTCTCTATCTTTGTTCTTGACAATAAGGAGAAAACTACTACATGTACTTAGTTATGTAGTGGTATATACTAATGAGTAAAACATATCCCAACTTCTTGGTATCACCTATATAGATCAGTTTTTAATTTTTTTTTATCAATCCCTATCTTTTGCCAAATTTACATGGAGTCCGAGAGACTAGGTCTTTTGAGACAACTTCCTATACACCATGGCATTTGGAGGTCAATGTGGGGCATGAGCAAACCATTTAAAGCGACCTTCTCACATTTTTTTTATCCTAAATATATGTGCTACTTGCACCTTCTTGATAATGTGATCTATTTTTAAATCTTATCTTCTTTTGTATAACTGCATATCCATCTTAGTATCTCGACGACATTCATCTCGTGGATGTGTTGGGTTTTAGTAGGCCAAAATTCACTTCCATCGCTGGGAAAAGCCATTTGATGCACATCGACTAGCTTTCCCATCGCTGCTTTCATCCTTTCTGTTAAGAGTTGGGATATTATCTTATAGACCCCTTCAATGAGACTAATGGGTCCAAAATATTTTAACTCTTCAACACCATTCTTCTTGGGAATTAGGGACATAAAAAGTGTTTTTTTTCAATTTCCCAAAAATTCTCGTTTTTCACAAGCTAGAATTCGACTTATTTATCTTCGGGTTTTTTGGAACATAACTTGCCTTTCACTAGCACAAAACTTTTGCTTGGCTCCAATAGACCTCTATGGTTAGTCTTCATAAGATGAAGGAAACCCTTTTTTTAATCAGTTAAAGTATTTCATTGATAATATCAAGTTACCATTCTAAAAAAAAAATATTTCATTGATAATATCAAGGCCAACTTGGCCATATACAACTTAGCTCGTTTTTGTTTGCCTAGATGATGGATGAATTGATGCGACATATTCAAGGTGTGGTGTCATAGTGTATGTTATTTGCAGATGACATGATATTGATTGATGAGACTCGCAACAAAGTTAACGTTAGGTAGGAGGTGTGGAGACAAACTTTGGAGTCTAAAGGTTTCAAGTTGAGTAGGACTAAAACAGAATATTTGAGTGCCAATTTAGTGATGCTACGTATGAGGTAGGCGTAAGAGAGAGTTTTAAGTACCTTGGGTCTTTTATCTAAGGAAATGAGGAGATCGGTGATGATGTCACACATCATATTGGTGCAACATGGATGACATGGAGACTTGTGTGATAAAAAGGAACCACCAAACTTAAAGTAAGGTTTATAGAGTGGTGGTTAGACAGTATGGGGTGGAGTGTTGGCTAGTCAATCTTGTGTTCAGAAGATGCAAGTTACTGAAATGAGGATGCTAAGAAAGATGTGTTGGTACATTAGGGGCGGGCTCAATATTGTTGGACTCTACTTCTCTCCCGGAGCTTGCTCCGCTCTATGCCCAAGATAAGTTTAGGAATAAGGATATTTGGGACAAGGCGGAAGTGACCTCCAAGGTGGTCATTAAGGGAAGAGAGATTGAGATGGTTTGGGCATGTGAAGAGGTTATGTGCAAATGCCCCATTGAGGAGGTGTGAGAGATTGGTTATAGTGGGTGTGAGAGATTGGATATAGTTATGAGGAGAGGAAGAAGTAGACCGAAAAAGTATTGGAGAGACATGATTAGATAGAATATGACACAACTGTAGTTTACTGAGGACATGACCTTAGAGGATATGGAGGTTGCGAATTTGGGTAGAAGTTTAGTAGGTGGTGGAACGTTATCTTCTTTTTCGATTAGGCATGGTGGCAGTGTTATCCAAAGCGAAAAGCGCAAAAGAAAAGCTCTAAGGTTTGTTGGGGCTTTAAGCGCAAATAAAATGTGTGCTTTAATAAGAAAAGATGCAAATGGAGAAAACAATACAAATATATATGTCTAGTCTTAGTCTAATAATTATATGTACAAATAACAAATATATGGACAACAAGATTGATTTTTCTTGATGAAAAACTGAAAGTTCAATTTTTTAGTGTTGCCCCTCTAGGAAACACTCATTGACAAGAAAAAGTATGTCTTAAAGCCTTGATGACGACACTAAACCGCACATTAAGCAAGGTGAAGCGCTCAACATGTTTTGTGTCTTACTTCAGTTCTCTAGTGCGCCTTTGACACAACCACTGGGTAGTAGTCTAGAGCATTGTGTTTGTTGTAGTATTAACTTAATTCATGTAGTTTCTTGCTTTTGTTATCTGTTACCATTTGTTGTTTATTGTGTTTCGGTGATCGCACAATTTTGTTTATGTTACTGTTCCTTTCCTGAATGTTCTGCACTGTTTTTAAATTAGTTGTCATATTTTCTTCACTGTTGTTTTTCCTTGTCATTACTACATTGAGCCGAGGTCCTTCAAAAACAACCTCTTCACCTTCACGAGGTAGACCCCACATGGGATTTCAAGGGGTAAGTTATTGTTGTTGCTGTTAGATGTTTGGACATGAATTAGTTGATATTTGAAAAAAATATTGAAGTTGAAAAAGAGTATTTGAAAGTTGAAGTTGTGTATGAACATGAAACATAGTGGAGGTTTTGTGAGTGGAATCTTGAAAACTCCTAAAACCTGCTTTTCAAACTTCCAATTTTGCATTTCAAAGAATTAATGGTCAAAAAACATAACTAAACTATCACCTTTTTGCGAGTTTCATACTTTAACTATCCTTTGTTCCATTTACTTACCTAAACTATCACTCCTTTTGTATTAAAATACACCTCAATGCTTAGTTGGCCTACACGCGCCTTGTCAATTTGGAACAAATATTTGGTCAATTCAACAATCATTTTGTCAATGGATAGTCAAGGTATGAATCTTGCGAAAAAGTGAATAGTTTAGGTGTTTTTTTTGACCATTAACTCTATTTCAAATTTGAAGTTGAAGTAACGAGTCAATTTGATAAACACACTTATTTAATGAAATAATCTCCAATTATTTTGAAATAGTACCTTTGGACAAACAGGTCATTATGGTCCAGAGAACTTGTTAGGTCACCTAAACAAAGGAAAATGAAGTGTTTAGGCACCATATTTAAGTAAGATCTAATGCAAATTCTTTGTAGTGATTGAACTTCAGCTCCCAAAATGATTGGTTTTGTTGTCCCCCATGGTGGATTTAGTAGATTTTGTAATCCACGAGCCCAATAATAGACCTTAGGCGATTAGATTATGCAAAAGATTTGTTATGCTCTTACCAAAATGCTACTAAATTTGGACCTGGGCTCTTTGGTCAAGTGGTAAGAGTGCAACACGTAATGTGTGTGTTAGATGCATCAACGGTTTGATCAGTGTGCCATTAATCATTGGAGATTTCTCATTATAAAAAAATGCTACTAAACCTTACTGAGATTTGTGGTGGGATGTTCGGATATGCTTTTTGTGCAAATACACATAAGCATAAAGAATCTTTAACACACTTTTATTTCTTCCTCTTTCTATAGAAATACCATTTGTTAGGTTCTGTTCTATGAAATTGCCTGAATTTTGAAGTTTTTAGGAGGTTTGCTTCATAACAATAGTTGTTTACTAAG
Organism: Solanum commersonii; assembly: GCA_029007595.1. Taxonomy (NCBI): domain Eukaryota; kingdom Viridiplantae; phylum Streptophyta; class Magnoliopsida; order Solanales; family Solanaceae; genus Solanum; species Solanum commersonii. The sequence goes on along the minus strand of JAJTWQ010000128.1, from coordinate 66,574 downwards.
GTATCTAAAGGTTTGGTACAAAGCCTAATGACTGATATGAGATTTTAATTTGTTGCGCTTTGTGTCATATCCTATTTTAATCAAGTCTATGTTACATTGTTTCTGCTGTTTATTAGTGGTAAAATTCTTCAGACTCTGTTGTTTTGAGGAGCTTTATCTCAACCCAACTCTCTAAAAAATGTTTACAGATACGCAATGACAGGACAATTGACACAAAAGAGTGATGTGTATAGCTTTGGGGTGGTTGTTCTTGAACTTTTGACAGGAAGAAAACCTGTAGATCATACAATGCCTCGTGGACAACAGAGCTTGGTTACTTGGGTGAGCATTGCATTATGCGCGAAATGACTTATTTATTTCTTGTGTTTCTTCTCATTTTGTGCCCCTTCCTTCATTTGTTTTGGTAATGATTATTTTCTATGCTTAATTATATCTTTGTAAAGCGTAGGCTACTCCGAGATTAAGTGAAGATAAGGTCAAGCAATGCATCGATCCAAAGATGAAAGAAGTTCCTGGAAAAGGAGTTGCTAAGGTTTCTGCCCTTCCCCTCTCTGACATTAATTTTTTTTAATGGTAAAAACTTTCCCGTACCTTCAGTAAATAAGAGGTATTTAACAACCGCACCCACCCACAAAAAAAAAAAACACCCGAAAGATCATAAAAGTATCAACAAGTCTATTGGTAATTTATTTTTTTCTTGTTTGCTTAATTCAGTTAGCAGCTGTTGCAGCACTGTGCGTACAATATGAGGCTGAGTTCCGTCCTAATATGAGTATTGTTGTCAAAGCTCTTCAACCACTGTTGAAGGCACCTGCTCCTGAGTCATAGGGGCTGTAGTTTCATTTACTCATTTTATATTCAATTTACTTTGATCAGTCTTGTATTTCTTTTCACCTGGATAAAGATCATTTCTTCATTTCTCCCCCTCTTTGTCTGGTTTGTTCAGTCTATTGCATGTCATGTTATAGTATGGGAGTACTTTAGCGGGTTACTGTAAAACTGGGTTTGGTTATTCTTGCTTTTTCTTCTTCTTTTCCTTTTGTGGTTTTTCCTCGTATCAATTTGTGTATCAAAATTTATTTTTATGGATTGAATGACGAATATGTAGTATGGCTATGTCAAGGTACAGACTTGGTGTCCGTTTTCTATGTAAGCTGCATCGGCTATTGTTACCCGACAGTAGTAAAGTCGTAGTATCCAAAAGAGCCCTGCAAAGTGGGGGTGCGGCAGCTAAACCCGAGAACCGTTATCGAATCAAGAAGAGGTTGACTTGACCGTCACTATATAGATTGTCCAAATGAGAAATCTGGACACCCAATTTCCAAGTTAAGGTGCGCTATCTGTTTTGAGTTTTTATTGATTTTGTCAGTTTATATAGACATCATTTGTTTTTATGGTAATGAAAAATATTATATATTATAACGAAAGAAACTACAAGGGATGTAACTTGGACACCATTGAGTTACAAATAATGATACATACTTTAGATGCTAAAAGTCTACTAAACTAGTAGTGGTGATATTAGTGTCGAAGGCTACCTGCTGAGATGGGTACTGTTGATGAGCTTGAAAGTCCCCAATCCTTGTAGCGTGGCTGTAGAGACCAAACATAGGTGTAGTTTTCCAGCCCGGTCTTCCTCCAACACGTCCATCAGTTGACACAATGGGTTGAAAAAAAAGAGGTGGAAACACACGAAATTTTGAATTTATTTTTATGACCTGAAATTCTAAAAAAGTGATGTTGGTCTTGTAGAAGTAATAACTATCATTCACTAAATTGTCATGAACAAAATTTGGGGTCAAAATCGGATCGGTAAGCCACAATATGAAAATTTTCAGAACTGAGACACCCGAAAAACTGAGAGAAGTATGCCTTTTTGTTTAGTGACCCCAGTGTATAGGGATGACAATTGAGCAGGTGCGGGGAGGGGTGGGTTTTAAGCTATGCAGGGTGGGCCTACGTTTGCCCCTTTGGGAAAATTTTTATTTTCCATTTAGGGCCTTGTTTGAGCTCAAAGTTGTGTGATATGAGCGTCCAATAATTTTTTGTTCGAAAAATCTCTACTTCTCATTCCGGGCCTCGTTTGAACTTGAAAAAATTCACGTTTGCCCCTTTGAACCAACACGGTCATTAAGTAGGTCATCACGACCACAAGAATTTTTGATCAAAAAATTGCCAGGCACACATATCACACAAAATTTATAGCTATAATACACGAAAAATGGAAAAATCCCTATTTGTCGTTCAAAGCTTCATTTGAACTCGAAAAAACATGTGTTTGCCCCTCTAAATCAATGCATGCCATTTAATAGGTCGTCATGGATGTCCAAGAGAAATTTTGGCAAAAAAATCAACAGTCGTACTTATCACACAAAATTCATGGACTAAAACACATGAAAATGGAAAAATTCGTATTTCATGTTCGTGCCTCATTTAAACTCAAAAAACCTACATTTTTCCCCTTCGAATTACCTACACCATTAAATAGGTTGTCACTAACGCCTAGGGGTGGGCGTTTGGTTCGGTTTTTGTCAAACTTCAATTCGATTTTTTGGTTTTCAATTTAAGAAAAGTGTGCACCGTATATTAAACCAAACTAATTCGGTTCGGGTCGGTTTAGTTCGGTGTTTTTAAATCGGTTTTTCGGTGTGAATGAAAAATAAAATAAGGATAAAGTATAAGATACTTAGAAATTTAAAACTATGTTAAAGAATGATGCCTATTACCGTGGAACACTTATTGTGCTAACTAAAAGACTATATTTGTCTTTATCAAGAACATTGTGCCTCCAACAATTTATCGAGAAAAACAAGTATGAAGATGGTTCCTTTACATAATGTACATTGGTAGAAATATGTTTGAGTTTCTCTTGGAAATTAATATTTCAAGTTAATATTAAATTGTACATTTGGTGCTACTTTGATTTGTTCATGAATGATTTAATTGTTGATTGAATTTTCAATTTTTAGTTAAGAGAATGCCCATATATGTATATATATATATATATATATATATATATTTTAATTTTTAATTTTTTTAAAATAAAAGTTTGATTTTTCGGTGCACCGAAGTTTTGAGACCCTTACACCGAACACCGAACCGAAGAACCGAACTTCTGAAAAAATAACACTGACACCGAACCTAAAAACCAAAGAACCGAATTAGTTCGGTTCGGTTCGGATTTTCGATTTTCTGGTATTTATGCCCACCCCTACTAACGCCCACTTAAAATTTCAGTCAAAATATCGTTGGGCACACATATCACATAATATCCATGGACTTGCACATGAAAAAAATGAAAATAAATCCCTATTTCATGTTCTGGGCCTCATTTGAACTCAAAAAAACTTACATTTGCCCCTCCGAACAACATGCGCCATTAGGGAGGTTGTTAGAGACGCCCACAAATTTTTTTGATCAAAACACAGTCGGGTTCACATATCATACAAAATTCATGGACTATATAACACATGAAAAATTGGAGAAAGTCTCAATTTCCTGTTCCGGGACTTGTTTGAACTTGAAAAAGCCTACATTTGCCCATCTAAACCAAAACACGTCATTTAATAGGTCGTCAAGACCCCATGGAAAATTTCGGCAATAAAATCATCTGACGCACATATCACACAAAATCCATGGAGTATTACACACGAAGTTGAAAATCTCTATTTCTCGATTCGGGCCTTGTTTGAACATGAAAAAATTAACGTTTACCCTTTCAAACCAACGCACACCATTAAGTAGGTCATCATTGACCCCACAATAAAATTTCAGATAAAAAGACATTGGGCACAAACATCACACAAAATTCATGGACTATAGCACATGCAAAATGGAAAAATCCTTATTTCCTATTTTGGGACTCATTTGAATTGGAAAAACCTATGTTTGCCTTTCCGAACTAGCACGCGTCATTAAGAAAGTCGTCAGAGACGCCCATGAAAAAATTGAGCCAAAATATTGTTGAGCGCACATACACAAAATTAATGGATTATAACACAAAAAATGGCAAAAATCCTATTTCCCAGTCTGGGCCTCATTTGAAGTTAAAAATACCTACGTTTACCCCTCCAAACCAACGCGCTCCATTAAGTAGGTCGTCACGGATGCCTAGAATAAATTTCGGCCAAAAAACTGTCAGGCACACATATCACACAAAATCTATGGACTATAACACATAAAACAAAGAAAAATCCCTATTTCCTATTTTGGGACTCATTTGAATTGGAAAAGACCTACGTTTGTACCTCTAAACCAACACACACAATTAAGTATGTCTCCATGGACCCCCACGAAAATTTTCGGTCAAAAAACCATTTGACGCACATATTAGACAAAATTCATTTACTATAACACACGAAAAATAAAAAAAAATTCTACTTATCGGCTTGGGCCTCGTTTGAACTTTAAAATATCTATATTTGCCCCTCCGAACCAATGCACACTATTCATCACGGACGCCCACGAAAAATTTCAGCAGAGTTACCTTTGAGTAGAGAAAAAGGATACATGTAAAAGAAAGCAGAATGGAATGAAGTTTGGCAATATGCAGAGCAAGATTTCTCCAAGGAGATCAGCATAGAGCTAGACCATGCAAGATATCAAAGCCAAAGGAAGTCAGATGTAACACTCATCAGCTTATATCTTTTTCTTTGACTTGCTCTTATGCTTTAAACGCATGCTTAACGTAACTGATTTTGTTCGATAAGTATAATTTTTAAGCCTATATTAGTTGTTAAATGAAGGCAAAAATAGATCCAATTTGTATACTGTACTCACAGTATCGTTGTGACTACTGATGCAAACTTAGAATATATAGCCAACTGCAATGTCTGCACTCTTAACAATTTCTGTAGGGAGTTCGTGGTGGTGGTGGGACGCAGAAGGCAAAGGAGCACGGTGACATTGTGTCAAACCTATACCACATTAGAAATAGATGTGATAAAAGAGGATAAGATGGAAGATATTTAATATATTTATTTTCTATAACTGTCTAACATACTTTTGTTGGAGTTCGTATAATTGAAAATTCCTTTACAAGTATAACTGGTTGCTACTCTTCCCTTATATACAGTCGCCCGACACCATATTACCTAATATTGTTTGCCTCTATACTTGTCAAGATGGTGGGAGGAGAAAAAAAATTGACAACTAGAGGATAAAAAGAACTCAGGTTTCACTGAACAAAACTTTCTTCCCCCAAGCTTTCAACAGCTGGGCAAGTACTCTTCACCAGGCCACTAAATTAGCATTCTAGAAACTGTTTGTTCTCTGACCAACTGCAGCCCGTGGACCATCCCAAAACACCCAGGATCATGTCAATCCTCGAGCTTGCACCAACCTGCGGGAGCTGAGAATTCATAAAATAGCACATAAAGAGAGATTACTGAAGCATGTTCAGAAGACATACCAAGCTCTCTAGGTTGGCTTCAATATGAAATAGCACGACACCGATTCCCTTCCCTCTATCCGTCTCAGCCTGCAGTTTTTTTGAAGTAACAATCCAGTCACCTCACAATTGAGAATTCTAACATAATTGAAACAGGAGAAGAATATGACTATTTAATTGCTTAGATCTTTGTACATTTTTCAGAATGAATATTCAAAAGGTAATATTTCAAAAGAAGAATGGAATTTAATAGATAGAATTGTGTAAGTCCCCTCCTAGTAACAGTTAGCATGGATTTCCTTTTTTATCCTACGCATTTCTTTCCCTCCCACGATGTTCTCAATCACTCCAGGTATGACATTCATCTTCTTCTTATTTCGCAAATCAGCATATCAAGAAAAAAGAAGCTATCTATGCTCTCCCACTGCACCAAGACGCAAGTACTAGATCAAATTGACTAACTTGAACTTGTAAAATCCTCTTTCAACACGGTCTCATTGTTAGCTCCTGCTGGTTATTGCTGAAGTAATAAAGATTAAAGAGCTAACAGTGTCACGTACTTTGTCACAGACTGCCTAATATAGCTAGCTAAGAAAGGTGTGAATCAAGGTTCCGTTACTAAATATAGAACAAATATTGAAAATTTTCACAAATGCAACCTAGATTCAGACATCAATTGCAGACAGCTTCACAGTCAACCCAGACCATTTTAAAATGTTGATTATCAATATGTATAGTTCAGGAGTTTGAGCCTAGATGATAAATGATATGATAAATGTTCCAACTCACCACACAAGAACAAATGATGACGCCTACAGCTGCCAATGCTGAAGTAATATCCGCCATCATGCCTAAAGAATTGTAGTGGTTTGAGATGTCAGCCATGACAAGTAATAAACCAAAAAATGTTGGCTACATATTAAAATTTCTATTAGTCAACAAATAACCAGGTCATACATAATGTGCATATGTAAATGAACATATAAGGTTAATAAACTGGAATACATGTAGTTGGAACTATACAAAATACATCAAAGACAAAAAAGAACAAAAGTTAGATCTTCTACATCGATGGAATCCCGCCTCCCCCCCCCCCCCTTCCCCCGACATACTCTCACACACTTCTCTGGTTATTCAAAATTTTGATGTCATTCTTTTGAACTTGAAAATTTGCTCCTTCGAGGTAGTCAAACTTTTAAATACGTAATTCTGACAAACCTCTCTCTCAAAAGGGTTGTGATGTAGTGGGCTAAGATCTTTCCACCCTTAACTAAAGGTCTTGGATTAGATCCCTAAGGAATGTTAGAACCTGTTGGTTGGGAGCACTTCAGGCCTAGCAGTAGATTTCGGCTACCAAATGCCTAAAGCAAAAGGGAAAAACAAATACTAGCAGTGCTAGTGGTAATGATTTTTTCAAAGGACTTAGAACCACCAATACATAGCTTAGTTCGCAAATGCATCTAATATAGATGAGCAGTGATGCCTTATCCAGTTTGATGCTCATCTGCAATAATTAGCCTCTGGACCAAACATTACCTTTTCGATCTATGCTGACAACACAAAACCACTGGACAGAGTGCCCTTCCAGGTTCTGCCAAGTTGCAACTTTGCTAGCCAGCCAGCCGTCCAATCCGGGCAGAACACCCCTGTACCTTGGTATGTTAGCAAGTCTCATTTCGCCAACACCATTTCCTTGTGACAATGTGTCCCCTGTGGCCTTCAAAATCGTATGCTGCATGCACTTATTATGTTTCCCATTTACCTTGGGAATTTGAAGACTACCACTATGGAGTTGGAAAATATCTTCACTACTCATCCTTTCAGATGATACATCCATAACACTTTTGAAGATTTTCTCCCACGAATGTTTGGTTCCCTTAGAGTAATCTGCTAATTCTTCCACTGTGCTGTCCCCTTCAGACTCAGCAGCAAATTCCTTAACTGAATCCACAGTTATTTCAGATGCAGATAATGCAGCTTGCTCTCTCAAAAACTAAAGAAAAGATGAGCTCCACATCATTAATTTGTAGTAGTAGCAGTACATGATAAATTTCCATTCTAACTCTGCAGAGATACCTACTTTCATAATTTTGTGCCGGGCGCAACGAGTTTTTGCATGTTGAAGCCACTGTTTATGTCTCTGGAAAGCAGACTTGCTAGACAGACCCTGAAGAAAGGAAAATAACCGGATGCTTGTAAATTAGTTTTTTTTAAATTTGGTGATGTTCCAGATGCTTGTAAATTACCAGCATGGTGAACTAATTACTCGAATGCATCAAAAAAAACTTTACAGAGCTTACAGAGAGAGAAACAAATGACGGCAACCTACATTTTTTTTTGAAATATCACTAGGTGCAACTTGTTTTCCGTACTTCCATTATGGAAGTTATTTTCCTCATTTTTAAGGAGCTTGTTTTCCTAAAGAAAATATTTTACAAAATATTTGACCAAACGAACATGAGAAAATTGGAAAACATGAAAATGTTTTCCTTCATTCCGAACACACCCTAAATGAATCAACCCCCCACCCAGAAAAAAACCACGAGCCCAAAAAACCATTGTCCAGGAGCCCAATAGTGGTCCACTTCCACCTCACTTCCTTGGTGACACAGACTTCCAACCTTATGGTTGGTAATGGAGGCCTGTACTACTAGACTATCCCTCCTAGCCAGTCATACACTATTAAAGCATGACCAGTTTATATGTCATAAGCATAAGAGGGTGGTCCAAGAACTGAAAGATTAAGAAGAAGGATAAAACTAAAAAAGATGCATGCTTACATATTAAATACAGCTGACCTTTATCTGCATTAAGGTTTAGTTGATATCTAGAATTTTCAGAATTACAACACATATAAGACATGAGTAGAGGTCTCAGCAAGACGAAAACAATGTAAAATGTAGAAAGCCCCAGGCTACCCACAAAAGGAAGAGAAAAAAGAATAAAGATAAAGAGAACATAGGCAAAAGAAGGTTCAGAATTCATAGCAACTAACATTGTAAGTGATAATCTCTACAACTTCTGCGTTTGCAAGTACATGCATTGGCTTGACAAGATTACCATTCACCTGCAAACAGAAGATGCTGCAGTCACATCCAGATTCATGAAGCATTAAAAATCAAGAGAATGGATTTTTTTTTATAAGGTGAGATATTATTGAAAAACAACTTTAGTAACAAGATTGAGACCTTAGCAGCGACCATTTTATTGCCAATTTCAGTGTGTATCATATACGCGTAATCAATGACAGTAGCCCCCTTTGGGAGATGTTTTATCTGCAAATATAGCAAAGTGGTATAGCTATGATGAAACAGAACTCAAAAAAAAAGAACAAACTGAGTAGAAAAATCACACAGAAGTTACCTCTCCTCCAGGTGTAACCACAAAGACACGACTGCCCAACAGATCTCTGGTAATAGTGTCCACAAATTCCCTAGAACTCATGTTTCCAACGAACTCTTCTTGCCACTCCCTAATTGCATTCAGCCAGCCAATCTACATCAGAAAAGGAACTTTACCCCGTAATAATAGTTATAGATGAAGCCCATACAGCTATAAGGCACTAAACAGTTTAGCAAAAACAATATACTTTATACCCTGAGAGCAATATTGGCATTGTTAAGGCAGACTGTTTTCCCTCCAGAATTTTTATCATTGGTTATAACATGCCCAACTAAACCATTTACAAAACCTTTCCCACTGTAGTGTGCAGCAATGCCTCTCTCAGCTATGAGGTCCATCTCTTCAGTTCTTATCTGCCAAACACTACGCAAGTATAATCAAGTTGCTCGACAATAATCAGAAACAAATAAGTGTTGACTTAACAATAAACCAGAGGCAAATTCATAAAATCAGAAAGTAAAATGCCAAAGACACTTCAACGGGATTATTTTTACTTTTTAAAAAAACATTTCAGGAGGATATACATATTCCCACTCATAGTGAAACAAAATATTTCAACAATGGCTGAAACATTAGTTTGATTGGGAAACATCAAAGGAGAGTTCAAATTTGAAGAGTGCAATGTATTTGAATTCTTGAAATTGAAATTTTGTAGAAGATAGAATGTTGTCAAACATTTTGGTACATTTTAAAATATGTGGGACATACATATTGGAATAGAGGGAGTAACTGAAATATTTATTATTCCTTAGTTTTGGGGGTGCCATGAGTGTACCTGAACCTCCAAACGAAACATGCTCTCATAAAGAAATGGAATCACTGTTGTATGAAGACTTTGATAGCCATTAGGCTTTGGGGTGGCAATGTAGTCTTTCATCTGTTGCAAAATGTTACAGATACAGCGACAAAAGTCCATTAGCATATGACAGAGGAAAGGGATGCAGATACATTATCCAATACTTACAGCATGAGGGATAGGTGTCCAGATTCCATGTGCTAGTCCAAGCAGATGATAGCATATCTATAAAGGAAAAACATGTCAGAGATACCTCCATACAGTATAGAGAAAGAGGTGCAAATTTCGGTATTGATTAAATAATTTATATTAGCAATTCTTTCTGCTCAATTTCCAAAGTAATAAAACTTAGGTACAATTTGTATATGATTTACAACACATTATTGAGCGATCTTATTTCAATCCAAAATGCATGATCACAAAGTGACATCTAATGAACTCTATTTCCACAAACAAAATAGTATACCACCATCACCCCCACCCCTCTTTTTTCTCTTTAATGTTAGGAAATACAAGTTGTAGCAAGTTGTACACTTTCCGATGTTCTGGTCAAAGGTTTCATAATTGAAACCCACTAGAACTTTGAATAATATACATCATAAACAACCTTAAAAGTTCTACTAATAAAAAAAAGACAACCTTAGAAGTTTCGGGAAACCAAATAAAGTATTCAACTTCAAAAGAAAGCTGTATCTGCATTGTCATAACACATTACCTGCTGTGCACTGCAAAGGGGCCTAACTCCGACACAAGGCTTTAGTTTTATAATAATTTGAAGCTGACATTACAAATATATAAAAGTCAACACATAACAGTAGACATAAAGCAACATTTTCTATCAAATTTATCAGGCTTATCACAAAAGAAGACCTGTGCAATTTGGTTTACTTCGTTTATTGAACTCTTAGATTTGAGTACTGCTTTGTAGATGCTGCAGATAAAATCACCAAAGCTGATGAGACAATAGTCACCATCACAATAATAAGGCAGAACACATAGAAGGCTCTCTAAACTTGCAAGCAATTTTCACTTAGACACCTCAATTGGGGATTGTACCTACCTGAATTCAAACTAAATGATATCTATTAGACACAACTCACTGACATGAAATAGAGCTTAAATTTCACTACAATAGAGCGCGTGAACAGCATAATCTCTTTTGCCTTCTCTCTCCCTAGTCCTCACCAGTCACCACCATATCCACCCTAGGCAGTAGGCTCTCTCCCAGTCGCCAACTCTTGCTTTTTCTTTCTTTGATTTTTCCTGAACCTTTTCTCGTAATTATCTAGTTTAGTCTAGAAGACTCATGGCAGTGAATAAATGACCAAGGTTATTGTTTATAATGAGAGTTCTTGAATTTCCAATATAAACTTCAGATTTTCATATTTGAATGACACCTCGAGTTTCCCATATAAGCTATCTCAAATTTGAACAAGACTCCATATAAAAATACTGGGGGTCCACGACAGGTGACGGAGGCTGTGTGTTGGTTTGGGGGTGGGGGGGGGGAGGATCTGTTGGCCTTTCTGTCTCCTCTCCGACTCCAAGAGTTTGCTTTTGTCACACCTCAAGAACTGATGGACTCAACTGTTTAAGACCTCTTAATTCATTTGTTTGTCGAGCTCATCTCAATCACTCTAGAATGGAGAAAATGGCTTCAAAAGGAGCTAGAGAAGTCAGTCATAGAGAACCATCACTGCCAGCGACCACGGTGGGCAGCGGGGGAGTTCCAGGAAAATGCATTTGAGAAGGAAGCGTAGTTTTTTTTTCCTTTTTTTACTTCAAAACCCTTCTTCTCAGACTCAAAAGCCATTTGGCTTTTTTGCTTTGTTAGCGTTGCCAAGTCAATGTGCGTGCAGCAGTTCACACACTCTGTTTTGTTAGTAGCTAGTAACAAGTGGTTTAATAGGCACAATTTGGTTTGAGTTCGGTTGCTCAATAGGTAAAAGCCTTAAGGTGTCTAAGTGAAAATTGCTTTCAAGCTAAGAGGACAACTATGTAATCGTTCCAACAACAAAATACTTACCTATACAAATGTTACTAACAGGGACACATTTCTAGCATGAATAAAAAAAATTAAGACCAGAAGAACCGGAAACTTCTTCAATAGCTTTGCTATGTAAAATGCAAACTAGCACCCAAAGCCCAAAGGCCATGCCTAAGTTTGGAATAACTGAATAAGCATCTATGCAATTCAACCATAGAAACTTTAAACACGGAAAAGGATCCAAGAAATTGAAAAAGATCACTATGGTCTGAATAATATTACAGAAAAAGGCCATACTTTGCTTCATTAGATTTGGAAAGAAATTGGAGAAAATGACTTGTGGGTCCAGTACTGGATATTCCCTAGATTCCAACAGGAGCGCTAACTGTATAACTTTCTCTCCTCTTTCCACTCCAAAATGTACAACCATTATGAGGAATTGCAAAATCAAAAAGAAAGAGGGACCACTCTTCAAGGCAGAAGAGCAACATGCTGATCCAGTGGTTGTCATTAATCAGCAATTTATCAGCTAATAGTAAACCCGATGATAGAGCTACTTTTCTTGATCAGACAGATGGAAGAATTTCACTCTTTCCTTTGAGGCTGGGAGAATCCACCAGTAAAAAAGTACTACACCAAATAAAGAGAATCTAGAAAGAGAAAGAAAATTGCAAGAATGCCAGAGACGGAAATAAACAACAAACTAAATATGAAATTAGTAGCAGGAAATAGGCATATGAGCACCTGTAAGGTTCCTTGCATATTGATTGAATTTCCGTCTTCACAGTCACAAGTTCTAGGAATTGGTCCTCCTCTATTTTCTTCATCAATATTCTTTTTGCCTAGGGAAAGAAACCCATGCAATTAGGAGGAGATAACTGATAACTACACAAAAGTTTCCATAAACACCACAGTGATAACAGATAATGTTCTCACTTCTCAGCTTATAAGTAAAAGTCGCATGTCGCAACGTGGATGGTAGGATTGCTGAGGTTTTCAAGTAATTAAATTTCAGAATGGTGAGGGATAGGTACCTCTTCGAGTTCCTTTTCATGTTCTTTATAAAGTTCTGCAATTCTACGCTGCACCCTGGCATAGTCTTGAGCATTTGTATACATAAATGCTAAGTTTTCAAGCTCTGACTGCATGATGAGAAGTCTAAGTGTTTATCAAACTAAGCAGATATAAGAATATATGTTAGAAGAAAAGAAATCGTAAATGAAACAAGCAACAGTTAACCCAAAATGTCAAGCCTCTTTAACTTTCAAAGGAAGTGGCCCACCCAGCCCTGACTCTCTCACCAGGCAAAAGAAACACAGTTCCATTCCATCTAGGATAAAGGAGGCTACTAGATGCAAAAAAATTATAAAGTGGGGACTAAAATGAAAATCATGTGATGAGCTGCATCATATGTCTCGTTGCAGATCTTGATTGCATATCACTCATAATATGCACGAGTATTACTATCATTAAGCAGATCCAGCAAGAGGATTAAGAAAATGAGATCATCCATATACATTAACAGCTATACAGTTCTAAAGGCCACACAACCAGTCCTAGAGGGAAGGAAGAAGAAAAGGAATTTTCAGTTAGGGACATATCTTAGGCATGTCAAAGTATGTAAGACTAAGAAGAAACCTTGATTTGGTATATTCCGAGAAGTTTTGCCAAAGGAGCAAAAACCTGCAGCGTCTCTGTTGCGATTCCAGACTGATGGGGACATAGAGCAGCAAGATTGTTAGAGATTAGATAGAAACAGGCAGAAAAAGGAAAAAAATACCATCTGCATACCTGCTTGTGTGGAGGCATATGCGAAAGAGTGCGCATGTTATGTAATCTATCAGCTAATTTGACAATTATAACACGGACCTGAAACATAAACATTTGAAGTAAGGGATTGTGAAGAAAGTAACAAATTTGTGCAAGTTATTAGAGGCATTACCTCCTCTGTCATGGAAAGAAACATCTGCCTAAGGTCATCAGCTTTGACATCCTGTACATGGCAATCATCCTTGCACTTGATCTTTCCCAGCTTGGATACCTAGCAAATCAATCCCATTTACATCAAATCAAATTTGTTTTAATTTGTTACCTACATAAACAACTCAACACACAAAAAATAAAAGATGAAAGAAGATTCTACAGTAACTATATCTTCTGTGAAACTACCTTAGTCTCCCCTTCAACAATACGGCGAACTGTTGCACCAAATTCCTTCTCTATTCTTTCAAAAGTAACTACATCTGTGTCTTCTACGGTATCATGTAATAACCCAGCAGCAACCGACTCCCAATCCAATTCCTCAAAATAGAAAAAAGGAAAGTCAAAGTTAGTTTATCCCTTCCTAGCCAGAAGAGTACAATAGTTCCACACAACTTACAAGCTGTCCAAGGATATGTGCAACTGCAACTGGGTGAATAATGAAGGGCTCTCCACTACGACGCTTTTGACCATCATGTGCCTCAAAAGCAAGCTGTAATAATGACCAGTAGATAAGAGTTTCTTTTAATATAGTGATTTAGATGTAGAGTATGGCATACCAAGTATTTGGTAACAGATGCTTATCTTGCAAAGACAGAAAAGGAGGAAGGAATTCAAAGCCGAGGAGAAGATCAATTATGTTGAATGTTGATGGTATGGGAATATACTTACATTCAAAGCCTTATGAACCAATTCCAATTCCTTGCAAGAAAGATATGAAATAGTAGGTTTAAGATCCTGCACAACAGATAACTGACATTAGCAAGATACTGACATACCATACACTTGAATTAGCCAATGACCATAAAATTCAAGCACTTAGAAGTGAGAGGTTGTTCTGTATCTTCAATTAATGTAGTAAGAAATGTATACTAAAGACCGCACCTGCTTTAGGTTCAACATTGAAAGAAATGAAAGTTTTATGTATGGGAAAAGAACAACGGTAGAATGTGGATTACACGTTCTGAGACTGGATTGGGCTTTCTACTTCTAGTCAGAACATTTAGCAGTTTAAAATTTCCCATTAATTCCTTCCAGAAATATTTTGCTTATTCACAACTGGTAAGTCTTAGTGCTTCTTGATTTCAAACAAAAGTAACTATTAATCACAATTCATGATCTTTCCATCATGACAGAGAGTAAATATTTAGCCAAGCTTTGTCGATGATGCCAGGAATCAGAAATGATTTATAGCTAGAGGATCACAAACCTCCCACAAACTTTCAGGAGATATCTCTACATACGACTCTGAAGAAAATGATATAGAGCAACACAATTTCCATTTGCAAGAAGCAGATAGTAGAAGCATTGAGCTAGGGACTCCTCGCAGAACTTCAACAGGGTAGCATTCATCCATATCAGAAGTATAGCATCTCTGCCACAACTAAAAACTAGTAAGATAAAAGAATGTAATATATATAACATTGCTTCTCAAGAAAATTAACTATAAACCTTTATGTATAACTTCTCAAAAACTACATGTATTATGTATGCTCAAAGAAAAATATACATGTCTATGTGAATCAAGCTTAAACTCATTCTGATTGAATCCTTGACTCAGCTCTCGAGAAAAGGGTTTTGGGAAACTAGATAGGGTCCAAAATCAAAGGCTTATCCAGGTATTTGCCACAGTATACCCATTTCTATTTTTCTAACTTGTCCTTTTGTGAATCTCTATGGCATTTAGCACTAGGCTATGTTAGGCATAAGTGTTGAAGAAGAGCAAATGTTGTATATCAGAAACTTTGAAACAATTACATCTCAATTCCAATTTGGTTGGGGTACAATATATGAGTTCGTGTCATACATTCCACTCTATTAAGGTCCACTGAAACTTTATAACCAACAAAAGAAATTCTTAAGATACAGAATCTTCTCTTTTTACCTTTTCTTACCTCATTCATCAAGCCTAGCTAGGTTTAAAAAGAAAACACCAAAGGCCGCACTAGGAATATATGAGTGCATAATCCATATATGTACTTCAACAATCAGATATCAATCTTCTAATAGATAGCACATCCGTGGCCTTATACTAATCGTATCTTTCCTAAAGACTTACTCTAAGTTCTAAATAATGGCCATGCTTTGACAACAAGAAATAAATGAAAGAGCTCACCTAATAACCAGGAGACCAGGGTACAGAAGAGACGAAATACGTTAAGAGATTTTTTCCCATCTATTTAAGTATTGGTTGGAAGAGTTGAGAAGTACCTTAACCGATGGGAGGTAGTAGGTACCCAGACGAATATTAGAGGAATGCACAAGTTGGCTTAAGCAATATTGTTATAGAGAAACTCTTTTAGCTTGCTGAACATAATGCTTCAGATAAGAGGTGGATGGAATGGAAAGAAAACATGATTTATCTCGACTTAAATTCTGAAACATATATCAAGAAGTACTGAGGTCAAGCTCTCTACGTCGGCCTCCTCATACTAACAAAGAACAAGAATCTAACTAACTACTTATCAAAAAAGAATCAAGCGAACTAAACTTTAAATGATATACAGATGTAATCTATGAATATTCTAATGAGAATATGAACTGTTCTACTGAGTTATAAAAAAAGTTCTACATCAGGTATTTTTTTTTTTTTGAGAAGGTACAACTTGTATTCTATTTTCACAAAAAAAGAAACCTGCCACAACAAGTTACAGGTTTCCTAATTACAATTGAGGAGGAGTATCTAGAAGATCTTCAACCCTTTTAACAAAAATTTACAATGATCCTAAGACATCCATACTTGATTCTAGATCTTCCCTATACTCCTGTTTACACCAAAAATGAAACAAAACTAAGCACTTCATCTTCATCTTCTGGATATTGTTGCTCTTGTTTTGATGGCACCTGAGGTTTCTTTCTGTCCAAGCAGCCCTTCTACATCAGGTATTTAAAGACATTCAAAGATGTCTAAAGATTTTGAGCTACTCTACTTATTGACTTAGGGGTCGCCAGGTAGAGTGTATTAGGAAAAATAATGCACGCATTAGCCTTGTGTATTACAAGTACCTTGTTTGGTACTCTTCTTCAATCTATGTATAACTAATGTTTGCATTAGTTATACACTCTATTGTGTATTATGGTGTGTATTACGAATACCATGAATTTCTAGGTATTAGCAATGCAATGGTTTTAATGCATGCATTAACAAAATTAAAGACCCAATTTCCACCATTATAGTGAAGGATATCTTTGTAAATAAATTATTTTATGCAATGCATGCTATATTTAATGCATCAAACCAAACAATGCATAAAAATAATCTATGTATAATTAATGCAAGCATAACTAATACATGCATTGCTAATGCAAGCATTACTAATACACTCTATTTAGCATTATTCTTATACACTCTACCAAACGACCCCTTAAGGTTTCGAGTTAGATGCTTAAAATCTTTCATGTGATATCAAACTCAACCTTTACTAAGTTCATCTTACATTTGTAAGTCCCAATTCAAGTCCACATGTGAATTGGATTCTCAGATTTATCCACATGTTCCACAGATAAGTAACACAATATAAAGGACCAAAATTTGCACAAAGATTATTTATTTATAAATGAATGGAACCTGCTTCAGTTACCACCAAATATCCTACACACTCCTCTAGCAAAGACTATTAATTTAACCATAACCAAAAGCAAAAATAAAAGAAAAAGACCAATTCATAGCAAATCAACCCTCTGACTCGCCAGAAACAAGTTGCTATCCCAGGCAAAATGTGAATGACCAACAAGTTTTATTGAAGTGCAAGGCAGCAAAGCCTCTGAAGCTAAAGACATAATGGTAAAAAAAACACCTAAACTAGTACTTTTTCACGAGTTTCATACCTCAACTATCCATTGTTATATTTAGCTACCTAAACATTCATCTTTTCGAGAGTTTCATACCTCAACTATCACTCCATTTTTATTAAAACCAACCTTGATGTTAAGTTGGTCTACACACGCATGTTGTCGATTAGGAACAAATATTTGGCCAACTAAGAGTTGAGGTGTGTTTTCATACAAAGGGAGTGATAGTTTAGGTAGACAAAGAGAACAATGGAGAGTTGAGGTACGGAACTCATAAAAAAGTGATAGTTTAGGTGTGTTTTTGACCATTAACTCTAACTAAAATAAAGCTTTTTGGACTCAAATTTTCTTTCACATAATGAGATTAATTCCAGACAGGTGTAAGTTGGGAGGTGAGTTAACTTACACATCGGCGGAGACGACCTCTTCTTCCATATCGCCCAAAAGGAGTAGAGGAACACTGAGAAGGATGAGCTGTGCTGGCAAGTAACCCAGTCAAGGCCCTTGGCGCCTTCCAGGCACAAGATAACACACTACAGTCGAGTCTTCCACTCACATCTCCCTTCCAAGACTTACATATATTCACACATTCGATAGAAACTGCATTGAAATTTTAACAAATCCACACATCATTCACGTTGTCGCCAATGTTCAGACGAGCAATTTTAGTATATTTAGTGAACCTCCAGTTACAGAAAAACTCTAATTTTTCGTTGCAACACAAATTATTTAGCAATGGAATGAAACGAATGGAATAGACTTCACATAACTAAAATAACCTGAGCTTGACTAATTCACAATTAAGGTGTATATATTATCAATTGATTGACACACCATTCACACAAAATGAAACTAATAAACGGCTCAACTTCATTCATGTTAGCTCCACGAGTAATTATAAGTAGCTTTAGTGAACCTCCAGCTACTGAAAATCTCTAATTTTCCCTTGCAACACAAATTATTTAGCAGTGGAATGAAATAGACTTGCATAACTTAAATAGCCCGAGCTCAACTATTTCGCAATTTAGACGTATGTATCAATTGATTGACACACGAATGTTCACACATCATTCATATTAGCTCCACAATTATATTAGTAGATTTAGTGAACCTCCAGCTACTGTAAACCTCTAATTTGTCCTTGCAACACAAATTATTTAGCAGTAGAATGAAATAGACTTTAGGTAACCCAAATAGCCTGAGCTCGACTAATTCACAATTAAGGTGTATGTATCAATTGATTAACACACCATTTTCGCACAATGAAATGAAATTCATAATCCCAGTGATTACCTGACATTGAAGTAGCAGAAGCCATGTCTATTCAAAAGCATCGGTACACAGTAGTGAAGAAGAATTGAAACGCAGGCACTTAAGGAAAATCAAGCCAACCGGAACAAAAACTCGTTCGTCTGGAAACACAAAGATGCAGCAGATACATAAACATATTCGGCCGGAGAGTAAAATCACAGCGAGTGAAAGGGAATCAAAAGATGATTCGCATTCAGAGCTGCTGCTGTTGCTGCGATTGCGGTCAGGCAAAAAGTGTGGAATTCAGAGAAATTAGGGAGCAGAAGGATAAGCCAATGGTGGAGCTAGCGAGCGAATATGAGAGAGAGAGCCAACAAAATGGCAAGGAGATAATCTAGAGAGGGGAGGGATATTTCAGTCGCGGAGATTTCAGCCTAAGACCACAAGATTTTTTTAAAAAAAAGAAAACGTTTGATAAATATATTTTTTTTCTCAATATTTTAAATTAAACTGTATTTTCTTTCTTTTTTTCTGTCTCTTTTTTTTTGGCTCTGTGTAGCAAAATATGTGAACACCACCATAGATTATGACCTTAAGATGTACTGGGAGTGTCACCTTAAATGCCTTTTGTAATATGTGATTCGGATTTAGTCAAGAGTCTAATACGTGTTTTTGACATTATGTGAGGAAAAAAATACGTAAAGCACATAGATAGTTATATTTTAAGAATTTTTGTTTTTAATTGACAATACATGACTAGAGTTAGTGATTGTGGCAAGATTATTGAAAAGGGATAGCTAATTAAATGTAGATATTGCTACTATTTTACTAAATAATATTTTATTTTATTTTTTCTAAATTCTAACTAGCGTTTTGATAGAATCAGATGGAACTTGTAAAATATGAGCTCGATTACTTAAAATATCTGCTACCTTATTTATTTATTTTTGGCAAAAGTTATGTGAACCATTAAATTCTGCAACTTCCTCAATAATAACTTGCATGGGACAAATTGCCTAATAAAAATCAATTTCTATTGAATTTTGGAGCTAGGCTGTTGGAGTGGGCTAACCATAGGCCAGTATGAAAAGCTTCTAATTCTATAATAGTATGATTATGAAAAGAACTTTTGTTGTAGAAGCTCATCATATCATATATATATATATATAAAAGAGAATCCTAGCTTCGTCTATGTGGCGCCGCCATAAACTAGAATTTTCTTTTTAATTTATTTATTTCCAAAACTAGTTTTCCCATTTCATGCTTACTGTGCACAAAAGAACTTTTGTTTAGAAGCTCATCATATCATATTAAATTAAGATTTCCTTTAAATTTATTTATTTTCAAAACTAATCTTCCCCTTTCATGAAAAGTTGATGTTGATGTTAAGTTGATGTTGATGTTTTGAGACTTGGAGATTATAACTTATGTTTATTTAAGTACTTTCAAACATTTATTGATGTTGAGTTGTTTTGAGACTTTATGAGTTAAGTTTGGTAGTTGGAGTTTCAATTTTACTTGAGTAAGCCTTCCGCTAAGTAGTCAGCTAGGTCAAGGGTTCGCTTGGGGACCAGCGATGGTTCCCGAGTGCTAGCCACGTTCAGGATGTAGGCTCGAGGTGTGACAGTCCTTCCAAATTATTTGCCACTTAATTTTGTTCTATGTATGTGTAGCTAGGAGGTCTTATTTAGCTTGTGGAAAAGATATATGCCGTCATTTAAGATAAGAGATTTAAGTGTGGGATTGTAATATTGTGTAATACTACTGCTCGGTTTGTTCCAATTAAATGTGGATCGCGACTGGAGGGTTACGTTTATTCGGGGATGACACTATCAACAAAATTTTCTTCATAGTCAAAATTCAAATTTGAGACGTCTGATTAAGGATAAAAAAATTCATCAATGCACCACAACCCATATCAGTAAATAGAAAGAGCTACTGAGCTAGTTGAAGTCCCTTCAAGTAACCCTACTTTATTAAATTTTTAGCACATATATGTTAATTTTGAAAAAAATGACCCTACTTTTTAAAAGTTTACACATAATAATCTATCAGACCTCTTCTATCGATTTTTTAGCCCAAAGCCCCAAACCTAACACACCCCTTTTCTTATTTGCAGAAAAAACGCCCCCCTCCTTTTCCCTCTTCGCCATCTCCAACAACCCAATGGTGTATTTTCAAAGTGTATAATAGCTATATAATATACATAAACTATACACCATTTACATAATGTATAGTCTGTCTATCTTAGTGTATCACGTCTACACGCTTGATACACAACGATTATACATTGTAGAAGGATGTAATAACGAAATTTTATTATTGTCCGAAAATCGATCGTTTTGGATCCGTTGATTGGTAACCACTATATTGTACGCCATGTTATTTTTTTTAGAACGTTTAGCGAACAAACACAAATCTAATGTAGTTATATAGAGCTGCCTAAACTTATAAAAATTTGAGACTTAGGCTACATGTGTTTTCCCTCCCCAATAAATTATGTCATCCAACCCTTGTTTAATACTGGAATAGTCAACTAACCTATGATACATATTACCAGCTTTGTGATGACGTGGTGAGACTATTTCATCCTTAATCAATGATTTCAAATTCGAGTAAGGCGTATGGAGAAAATTCTATTAGAAGTGTCACCCCCAAATGCAGTGCGTAGCCAGAAATTTCATAAAGAGTGTCCAAGAATTGCATAGATAAAAAAAAAAAAAAAAACGAATAGATGCTCTAACCTTCTGTAATTCATACTATATATGTAACATAAATAATTATTATTTTTAATTAGAAAATATACTAAAAAGTTTAAAATCAAACTACATAATATTTAACTTGGACGTTCATGTTTATTTAAAAGAAAAAAAGAAAAATCAGTATAAAATGAAATCACATTACTTAAAGATTTCAATGAAAAATAAAAAAATAAAGAGTAAAATCAAACAAGATTTTTTAAAAGAAATTTTATATGAAGCCTTTTTCATTTTTAATAGCTTTATAGAAAAAAGAAATAAGATTTTCCTAATTAACTTCAAAATTAAATAATTAATTTTAAATTTTATTTTAAAAATTTAATGAAAAGAAAAAAATCAAAAGTCAAATCGATTAAAAATTTAGTTGGCTACTTAACTTTTTTTTTCCTTAAAATGTTAAGTTGCAGTCTCTAATTTTAGATTATTTTAATAAATAATAATAGTTTTGAATTATTGAAAAAATAGAAGATTTATTAATTAATAGCTCTTTTGAAAATGTAAAAATAAAATGTAGTTGTGACTTGTGGGGAATTAAACTCACTTGCATGTTATTTGCCAAAATCCAATGGGCTAAGAACGTTTGTTGTTTCAAGGGTATTTAAAGTGTCTTATGCAATCATTTAAAATATCATTTTAAATATATATACGATATAATTTTCTGACGAAGGATGTCTTCTTGGATAACTACGTCCTTGCCCTAGTAAATCCTGCGATATGCAATTTAAATTTGATCGAAGCTTGAATATGAATTTCAAACAAAAAAACATATGGTACATATTTTCCTGTGAATCACAAAAAAAAAAATGGGTTGCATGGGATGGAATAATCATAAAGTTTATGTATGGATTTATGGAGGGAGTTAAGAAGTAGGTTTATCCAATAAATTTATGAAATTGCACAAATTGATCCAAATGGAACGTTTAAAAAAGAAATAAAAAAGGATTAAGGATAAACAAGAATGACTGGGTGCTACACGTCTTGTGTGTTGAGCCTATATATGGACATTTGGCAGGGATTAAACAATACATTATTTTAATATGCCGAATGGACAGATGTCACGTTTGGCTTGCCAACATTTGAGCTGCGACCACGACAGCACTGTGAGTTTATTCAAACCGCGATAAAGCAATGATGTATTTGTTTGAACAGACCAGAAGGGAGAAAATATATACTCCGTATCCTTAATTACTTGTCTATTTTTAAATTGATATACTTATTAAGAAAATAATAATTAATATATTGATTTATTATTTTAACTATATTAATTATGAAGTTGGTGAATTAAAAACTTAAAATTTTCAATTTTTTTAAACCTTTTTTAAAGTAATTAATTGAGGGTATAATAGATAAAAAAATTTAATCATTTTTTGATTTGTCAAAACGAACAAGTAAAGAGGGACAACTAAAAAGAAAAAATGGACAAACAATTAGGGATAAAAGATATATGTATGAAACAATAATCAGAGATAATAATTTCTACACAATTTTATTTCTTTAAAGTATTAATTTCACTTATTATAAATAATTAGATATAATAATCTACTCCCTAATCCCTTCTTTCATGTTAATTGATCACTTTCTATTTTATATAATACTTAAGATTAAGAAATCATGAATAATAAAATAATTTTATTAGTTCATCTTTAAGAAAACTTCTTGAAAATTTTACAAACAAAAAGAACACTTCAAAAAGAATTGATTGTAAGGGTAATATAAAAAAAAAAGTTACCCTGACCAATAATAGTTATCCACTATTAAATTCATATTCTTAAAAAATATTAATAGTGGTAATATTACTATTTTATTCTTTGATTCTATTAAATTTAATGTTTTAAAAAATATATTAGATGATAAATATTTATTTAATAGCAAAAATAAAATAAATATAAAAAATAAATTATCTCTTAATTTTCTAAATTAAACAAATATTATTGAATAATTATTTTTAATTTAATATATAATAAACAACTATTATTAAATGGAAGAATAGATAATTTAACCGGTAAATAGAGCGACATATCACATCCGCAACCATAAAGGAAGAGACGTAAATCATTTTTCTCCTGGATATATTGGATTGGAAGGATGGGAAGAGAAGTTCGAATTTTGTTCCAACATAATGTCCCCTGGTTTCATATTAATCAGTATCTCCTTTTTTATCCTTTTTTTTTTTAAAAAAAAAATTGTCTTGAAAAGTTAGAATTAAAAATTTATTAAAAAGTATGTGACAATGGGCTGTCAAATGGATTACACAGCAAACCGCCATCTTTTTCTATATTGTACGACTTTGCATAATTTTTTCTATTTATTTCAGAATTCAGAATAATAATATGTACCCATTTTTGTCTCGTATATATATACAACTTATTAATTTGTAGCTTTTTGATGGGGTCCATTTTTTTGCCATGTGTTGATTACTATTTTCAATTTCTATCCTCCAAGGATCTTTTAATATTATTTATTAATTAATTCATTCATTAATAAATTATTTATATTGTTTTATCTTTTTTTTTTTTAATTCAGCCAATTTATTAATTTGTAGCTTTTTGATGGGGTCCATTTTTTTGCCATGTGTCAACAAGAAGGGTGTGTTTATTCACTCTTCTTTTATATATATAATATATGTATAGTAATATATATATATATATATACTAGTAAAGAAAGTCCGGGCGTTGCCCGGGCCCAACATTAATAAAGTTATATTATTATTCTCTCCGTCCCATATTAGATTAGAATCTTACTATAAATATTTTTTTCATATTATTTGAGCACTTATTAAATTAGGATATAATTAATTAATTCTTTTCCATTTTACCCCTACAATTACTATAACCATTTCTATATTGTATGTGTATATTTTGTAACTCATTTTAATGTGCATTGATATAAACAAAAGGAAAAATGGTGAAGTCTTCCAATGTATTAATGATTTCTTAATCACCGTGTAAAGTTGGAAGTGCCCATCTAATATGGGACGGAGGGAGTATAGTTTATGTATTGTTATAAAATTAGTAAAGATTGTTATAATATATTTTGCTCATAAGTGAGCTAATATAGAAACTTATTTGTCATTATTTGTCTTTTTAATTTCAATTTTAAATAGCAAATAAATGTAGCGATAAGATTGAGAGTAGAAATGAAGCATATCTTTCTAAATTTAAGTAAAAATAAACAGAATAGAAGCAACATTAGGGTTATCGATAGGACGATTCATTCGGTTATTTTTTTTAAATATTATATCATTCAATTTTTCGGCTACTTTATAATGTATAACCAAAATTAAAATTTTGAAATCATCCCAATCCTAATTTATGTGACACAAGCAGTACAAAAATTAGTATTTTTTTTGTTGTCTTGTAGATATTTTAAGTTATTATTTATTGTAAATTATAGTACTTTTTATTAAAGTTTTTAATAACATATGTTACTTTTTATGTTTGAGAGTTAAACCAACTTTTTTTTATATGTCTTTTAATTTTATATGTGTTTTGTCCTTTTCCATTTTGAAAAACAAATATTTTATTTTATATGTCATTTCTTTTTATAAATATATTGGTTATTCTCTCTTCTTATTGAAACACATGTTGACTTATGGTGAATACTTATTCCCTCTTCTTATATAGTAATATATATATATATATATATTTTTTTTTTTTTTTATAAGATATAAGAAACCTCCTGATCTTCTATAAGGTCTCCTCCTCGTTGTATTTCATATCAGTCCTCTATTTTATTTTTGTTGTTAAAGTTGTTAGTGGAAAATGTCGAATCCAAAGTTCACAAGAGTACCTAGTATGAGAGAGAGAGTTGAGGATACTCTATCTGCTCACCGTAATCAGCTAGTGGCTCTCCTATCGAGGTACAAATATGAACTATACTTACATATATACACCTTTTATTTTTGATGGGTTCTTTATATC
This sequence comes from Solanum commersonii, assembly GCA_029007595.1. Taxonomy (NCBI): domain Eukaryota; kingdom Viridiplantae; phylum Streptophyta; class Magnoliopsida; order Solanales; family Solanaceae; genus Solanum; species Solanum commersonii. The sequence continues at coordinate 41,298 of JAJTWQ010000128.1, read as the reverse complement.
TTAGTTGATTTGGGATTGATAAATAACTGAGAAATATATTTGTGTTCCACTTTATATGTGTGTGTTGCCTCTAATATTTAATTGAAGAAGTTTCAAGGGTTATCTAGTTTTAGTGATTTATGTATGTGTGTTTGTTGGTTTTAAGATATGTGGCGCAGGGGAAGGGGATATTGCAACCTCATCACTTAATTGATGAGTTCAATAGTGCTGTATGTGATGACACTGCTTGTGAAAAGCTCAAAGAAGGCCCCTTTTGTGAAATCTTGAAATCTACTCAGGTATAACTTGAAACACATGACTTAAAAAATCATTTTTTTTATTCGTAAAACCTCGAGCTTTATTATGTATGTATGAAGAGAGAGTCTGTTCAAGATTGAAGAAATAATATCTAAAACATGGTGTTCATTTTATCAACTTTTTCGATTTTATGATCCTACCCGCGTTCAGAATTTAAACATGATATGTTCAAACCTTTAAACCCTTTTCTTGAATCCATTCACTTTTCAAATTATGGGGGTCATGATTTAGTGTTTGTTGAAACTATTTGCAAATTTGTACTTATACTTGAGCTCCGTGACGAAAATACTGGGTTCAGTTGAACTTAATAAACCAATAAACCAGGTTGCACCTGCCTCTGTCTTCATGTGATGACTAATACACACTCATTTTACTGTTTGAATCTATGTTGCTCAAACTTTCCAAAAATGCTGCCGCAATTGTTATGGATCCTCCAAGAATCTTCTATTTTTGGAGGATATGACAAGCACCCGTCATCATTTTGGAAGAATCCGAGCAACATAGGTTTGAATAAGTTGCTTAATAACAGAGCATCTTTTGTTGTTTCATTCTTTAATAGGTTACACCATTGTTTCACCAAGATTCTATGCCTAAAATAGGGATCCATGGTTTTACTTGTCTCTGACTGAATTTCTTGTTCGTTTAGCTGACAAGTAATTTGTTTTGCTTTGTCATCAAAATAGGAAGCCATTGTGCTCCCACCATTTGTTGCTATAGCAGTTCGTCCAAGGCCAGGTGTTTGGGAATATGTTCGTGTTAACGTATATGATCTGAGTGTTGAACAATTGACTATTCCTGAATATCTCCGTTTCAAAGAAGAACTTGTGGATGGAGAGTAAGTTCTTTCTCATCTCTATTGCAAATATGAACATTTTAAAACTTGCACAAGTTTTATATCTTTACAAAAGTTGTTGGTTTCAACTGTATGCTAGGGATAATAATCTCTTTGTGCTTGAGCTGGATTTTGAGCCATTTAATGCATCAGTTCCTCGTCCATCACGCTCATCATCCATTGGAAATGGAGTCCAATTCCTCAATCGTCATTTGTCCTCAAATATGTTTCGTAGCAAAGAATCTCTCGACCCGTTACTTGATTTCCTTAGAGGACACAATCATAAAGGGAATGTAAGTACCGTGACCAGTTTTTCCTTTGTAAATGTCTGCTTGTCCCTGATTGTCTACCACTCGCATCTTTCGGTATGTGCAACCATTATAAGATATGTAAATGTTCCTAGTTGAATTTCATCATCAACAAACTATCCGCTATTGTACTTGTATTGCTGGATGAAGAGCACTCCATTACTTTTTATTTTTCCCACTTGATGGATAATAGTTTATGTAACAGTTTGACATTTGGGAATAATATTATCTCACTTGAAAAATGTTCAAGAAGTATTACTACTTCTATTTGTAAGATGGATTGTCTATCTATGCAGATCTTGATGTTGAATGAACGTATACAGCGAATCTCCAGGCTGGAGTCATCTCTTAATAAAGCAGATGATTATCTTTCAAAGCTACCACCAGATACACCCTATACTGAGTTTGAATATGCGTGAGTTTGTACATATTTGTTTTGTTTTCTTACAAGTGTATGTAATTAGTCAAGAAAATTAAAGAAATATAGGAGCTGAAATCTTGTTTATGGAACCATGTGGATGCAGATTGCAAGAAATGGGCTTTGAGAAAGGTTGGGGTGATACTGCAAAACGTGTTTTGGAGACTATGCATCTGCTTTCTGACATTCTTCAGGCTCCTGATCCCTCAACCTTGGAGACTTTTCTTGGTAGATTACCGATGGTGTTCAATGTTGTCATATTATCTCCTCATGGATACTTTGGTCAAGCAAATGTCTTGGGTTTGCCGGACACTGGTGGACAGGTAATAACAAGGAGAAAGGGGTCTTGTATTATGTAAACTCGTTTGCATACAGCTCCAATCTTTTTTCGGGATATTCCCTTTAAACAGTTATCTATCATCTAGTTCCTCTTCCCCATAAACATTGTCACCTAGTTTTTCCTACAATCTAAAGAACTGGAGAAAAAAAAAGAAATATCTTATCTTCTATTTAGTATTAATGGAGAAGACTTATCTTTGTTGGAAATTCTAATTGTTACATTTGGTTTATTTCCTCTTCCTGCAAATTATACTGCTGAATCATCCCTAGATATTCCAGTTTAACTTTGGACGTAAAGGTTAATACGGGACCATTCAGTTCTTTCTTGCAGTAGACTTGAGCAGGCACACTCTATTGCAGTTGATATAGTTCGTATAATCTTGCAGAAGCTAGAGCAGTGTTGGAAAGCTCAGTGATATTAATTTTTGGCAGTGCCAAGCACCGTGTAATGTTACTGAAGTATCATCCATGGTTTTCCTTGAATTTGTTCCCCTTTTGGTGATTCACAGGTTGTCTATATACTGGATCAAGTGCGTGCTTTGGAGGCCGAAATGCTCCTTAGAATAAAGCAACAAGGACTCAACTTCAAGCCTAGAATCCTTGTTGTGAGTACATGTATGTTATGCAAACTCTAATTTGGTTTCTGGGATTGCAATTGACATAAATATACTTTCTTTGATTGCAAAAGGTCACCCGACTGATACCTGATGCTAAAGGAACCACGTGCAACCAGCGGTTAGAGAGAATTAGTGGAACTGAATACTCACATATTTTACGTGTCCCTTTTAGGACAGAAAATGGAATCCTTCATAAATGGATATCTAGGTTTGATGTATGGCCTTACCTGGAGAAGTTTACTGAGGTAACCTCTTTGTCTTTTGGAAATCACCGTTTATTGCTGATGTTTGTTCAGTGTGCTTAAGCGAACGATGGCAATTAGTACAAATTGTGCGAACTTGTAGCCTACTGTTGTGTTTGCCAACACGTTGATAAATGGATAACTTTTGGTCATCATTTACATTTGTTGGTTTAACATACTGGATAACACACTTCTCGTTTCTTTTCTGCCTATATATATTGGAAGAAGACATACTTGCCCTTCCATAATTTCTCAGGAACTTTCTATGTACGGTAAATTTCCCAGCTAACATTTCCAAGTCAATTCTTGACCAGGACGTGGCAGGTGAAATGTCTGCTGAGCTCCAGGGAGTACCCGATCTGATTATTGGCAACTACAGTGATGGAAATTTAGTTGCCTCCCTGTTAGCATATAAAATGGGCATCACACAGGTAGGAAAGACGTGATTCTTTACCTGGCTAGCACAATGTCTTGAGGCTGTGTATCTGCAATACTAATTTAATACTTTGCCGCCACCTTTATTTCCCAGTGTACCATTGCTCATGCTTTGGAGAAAACAAAGTATCCTGATTCTGACATCTATTGGAAAAAGTTTGAGGAGAAATATCATTTTTCATGTCAGTTTACTGCTGATCTACTGTCAATGAATCATTCAGATTTCATAATCACTAGTACCTATCAAGAGATTGCAGGAACGTAAGTCATCTTAATATGGCCCTGGTTTTTTATTGAGTCCATTTTTAATTCAATATCATGATTTGAGGAACTGTGATTGGTAACCTCGTCATATCTATAAATTGTTCCACAATTTTATTTTGTTATTGAAGAAACGATTTGAGCTTGTAATCAGATATAATTTGTCGTGTTTGAGCTAGAACTTGTTTCATTATCTATCGAGTAGGATGATACTGCAACTATACTTTATGTGTGGCAATTTACATTTCATCTGTCTATTTCTTATATATGTTTGGGCTTTTCTTCCTGTTGATCATGTTTACATAGCTGAAACTTAAAAAAATAAAATAAAAAATGAATGCCTAGTTGATATCGTTGGATGCTTGAAAATCAGTAGATGTTTTGCTCCATGAATGACCAATGTTAATAAATAACAAGTAATGTGCATGTTATTTACCTTGTAAGCAAGCGAAAAAAGAACAGAGAAATGTAACATCCTCAATGGATTGTTGAGAGTTGTAAAATTATTGTATGTAGAAATTGTTTTAGCTTGTAACCACATATATATTATTCCATATGGATGTGCCATCGATCATGATCTGGATACTGAATCCTATATTGTATACAATTTGGCTTGGCTATAATATTGCCTTTAGAGTTATGCAGATTGCTTAATTACACCACTATGTTTACACGTTTAATATTCAAGCGACATAATGATGTTAGACATTAGATGGCTTGCTTGGAACTGATAGCAGCTTGTTTCAGGAAGAATACTGTTGGTCAGTACGAGAGTCATACTGCTTTCACTCTCCCAGGCCTATATCGTGTTGTCCATGGCATTGATGTTTTCGATCCCAAATTCAATATAGTGTCTCCTGGAGCTGACATGACAATTTACTTCCCATATTCTGACAAGGAAAAGAGACTGACATCTTTGCATCCCTCGATTGAGAAGTTGTTATTTGATCCTGAGCAGAATGAAGTGCATATGTAAGTGGCCATTCATCTGTCCTAATAATTTGGAATATATATAATGATTTGTATAAAATGCACCCAACACCCCTACATAAGAAAAGGAGGGCCTGATATGATTATCCACAAATGAACTCCTAATGATATTTGCTCACAATGCCCTGGATATTGTATGAGGGGAAGAAGAGAACCAGCTGTAGATGTCCCTAATTTCTTTTTCTGCTTTCTTATTTTACTTTTTCCTTCATATAGGTAGTCGTATATAATTAGTCGTAGTATTACTCTGGAAGTTTCTTGTTATTTCATTTCTGTTACTATTCAGTCTTTCTTGCACTTCTACTGCTGTATTATTTTGTTGTAGTGGTTGTTCCTTTCTAGTGACTGTCTTTAGCATTTTGTCTTGGTTTCTTCTCTCCCGTTGTTTTCTTTTTTTCAAACTGTTTTTACTTTTGCTGAGGGTCTATAAGAAACAACCTCTCTATCTCCTAAGGTAGGGATAAAGTCTGTGTACTACGACCTTTCTCAGACCTCACTTGTGGGATTACGTTGGGTATGTTGTTGTTGTTGAAGTTTTCACTAGTCAAAATTAAATGTCATTGTAATAGGCTGATAGCTTTTATACCTTTATAAAGGTTTCTCATTGGATCCCGAGATCCAAATAAGGCAACAAAATCAATGTCTTAGTACTTGAACCTGCTTCTGATAAACAACCTTCGATCGCATAGTTAATTATCGATGACTTTGGTGGAAGATCAAGGGACAAAGTGGCTCCTAGTAAAAGCTTAACCCTTTCAATGGTTTTCTCCAAATAAAATTGAAACAGAGGGAGTACCACATATAATGTTGTATTGGTTTTTTGCTCTTTGCTTCTGATGGGCAGTTTTTTTGTGATCAGTAAATTGGTTGTTGATTGATGTCATTACTCTTTTTTATTACAGAGGCAACCTGAATGATCAATCAAAACCGATAATTTTTTCAATGGCAAGGCTTGACCGGGTCAAGAACATTACGGGATTAGTTGAGTGCTATGCTAAAAATGCCACACTCAGGGAATTGGCTAACCTTGTTGTAGTAGCTGGATACAACGATGTAAAGAAATCCAATGATAGAGAAGAAATTGCAGAAATTGAGAAGATGCATGCTCTTATGAAGGAACATAACTTGGATGGTCAATTCAGATGGATATCAGCCCAAATGAACCGGGCACGTAATGGTGAGCTCTATCGCTATATAGCTGACAAGAGAGGTATATTTGTTCAGGTATGATGCTTGTATCGTATTGTATCATCTCCACTTTCATTCTCCTAGAGGTGGTTATCATGAAAAATACGTATCTTCCTTTTAGCCTGCGTTTTATGAAGCGTTTGGACTCACGGTGGTTGAAGCTATGACTTGTGGTCTTCCAACATTTGCAACTTGTCATGGTGGTCCTATGGAGATCATTCAGGACGGTATATCCGGGTACCATATAGATCCTTATCATCCCAATAAAGCTGCTGAGCTCATGGTAGAATTCTTCCAACGATGCGAACAAAATCCTACTCACTGGGAAAATATATCTGCATCTGGCCTACAAAGGATTCTCGACAGGTTTGTAGTTGTATACATGTATATAAAGAAGATTAACAAATGTTTATTTGAATGGAAATTAACTTCCGCATTGCTCACTTTCTAATATTCAACCAAATTTTAAGGTATACATGGAAAATTTACTCGGAGAGGCTGATGACTTTGGCTGGTGTATATGGTTTCTGGAAGCTTGTTTCAAAACTTGAGAGGCGTGAAACTAGACGATACCTCGAGATGTTCTACATTCTCAAGTTCCGCGAGTTGGTGAGGTCCTTTTTAGCTCATATTCAGTTCCTTAATCTAAATATAAATGCAGTTCAAGTACTATTATACGCCTAAACATGTCCGCACTTGGGACTGGGGCTGTTGAGAGGACTTTTCGAGAAGTTTCATGTAAAGCTTTCCCTTTTTTTCCAGGTAAAATCTGTTCCTCTAGCAATTGATGACAAGCACTGAGCAATGATGGTGACATTGGAGGATTTTGCAAAGAAATAATAACGTGGATCGAGAAGAGCAGCTAGTAAAATGAAGACATAAATGTTATGTAAAAAAAAGCAATGTGCTGCCCCAGTGGGGGTGGCTGATATGCACTCTATGATCATGTTTTTATCTTCTTGTTTTAGTTAAACTAATGTGCACTAAGTTTTTGCTTTGGTTAAAAAGTTGTATTATTAGGAAATACCACATCATTTGCTCTCTTCAGATCGATGTTGTCTTCAAACCTCGCTTATGGGTTGTGTCAAGTTGTTACGAAATTTGCTCCTAGAGGATTGGCACAGATCATCAATATTCACTTAATGTGCTCATAGTGTTAGGATTGAAAATAAGCATGTGTAATGCGGAAGCTAGCATAGCAAACTTCAAAAGACAATGAGTTAGAAGACAAAATGAGAAAAATACCAAAAGACATAAAGATGTAACGTGGTTCGGTCAATCGATTTACGTTCACAAAAGAGATGAGAAATTCACCATAAATATGAGAGTACAAAATATAGAGAGAGATAACCTCAATCAATTTACTCCGAATACAAGGAGGTACACAAAATTCTCCCCCATAACCGTAACTCTCAAAATCCTAGAACTACATTGTGAATGTTGATTAAGATAGAAAAAACAAACTTATATTTATAGAGTCCTAAAACATTTCCTACAAGAAAACGACTAATCAAAATATTAAAACATTTTCTTAAAAGGAAAATCTATTTATGGTAAGAAATCAGAGCAAATAAAACCCAATAAATCTTCCCATTGGCCTGAATTTCTAACAAAATAAATTTGTCCACATTCTTTACATAATCTTTAGGATCTTGTATTTCTTCTCCATAATCTCCTCTATCAAATCTACGTCTCGACACAAAGAAGATTGAATCTACGTCTCCACACAGAGAATCTCTCTGAAATAATTTCTCCAACACAAATCTTCATTATTGTCAAAAAGGTTGCGGTTAGAGCTACACTTGCCAAGATGAACACCCAATTTTTAACCTGGTTCCATCAACAAACCATTGCACCTGACTCTGATACCACTTGTTAGGATCGAAAATAAGTCAGGTGTAATGCGGAAGCTAACACAGTAAACCTCGAAAGACAATGAGTTAGAAAACAAACGAGAAATACATCCAAAAACATAAATATTTAACGTGGTTCGGTCAATCGACCTACGTCCACAAAGGAGATGAGAAATCCACTATAAATATGAGAGTACAAAACATAGAGAGAAATAACCTTAATCAATTCACTCGGAATACAAGGAGGTACACAAAATTCTCCCCCATAACCGTAACTCTCAAAACTCTAGGACTACACTGTGAATGTTGATTAAGTTAGAAGAAACAAGCTTATATTAAAAGAGTCCTCTTTCCTACAAGAAAACGACTAGTCAAATTATTAAAACATTTTTCTAAAAGAAAAATCTATTTATGGTAAGAAATCAGAGCAAATAAAACCCAACAAATCTTCCCCTTGGCTTGGATTTCTGACAAAATAAATTTGTCCACCTTCTTCACATAATCTTTAGGATCTTGCATCTCTTCTCCATAATCTCCTCCATCAAATCTACGTTTCAACACCGAGAACCTCTCTGAAATAATTTCTCCAACAAAAATCTTCATTACTGTCAAAAAGGTTGTGGCTAGAGCTACACTCGCCAAGATGAACACCTAATTTTTAACCTAGTTCCATCAACAAACCATTGCACCCGACTCTGATACCACTTGTTACGATCGAGAATAAGTCAGGCATAATGCGATAGCTAGCAAAGCACACCTCGAAAGACCAGATAATCAATTTTCTAATAAACAACTTTTATCCTGAAAATTTTAAATTTCCCCCAATTTGCATAAGGATTTTTGTTCCTTAAATAGGTATGTGAAAAAGATTTGACTAAAACAAAATGGATTTGGAGTTGGAAATACCATTTTAATATATAAGTGAAGTCCACTTTAATACCAGGCGTCGGCCGAGGCCTGTGCCCATCCGCCAAGCAACATAGGCTCGACACTGTTGGTCTTTAACGAGGAATTCCTAGTAAGCGCGAGTCATCAGCTTGCGTTGACTACGTCCCTGCCCTTTGTACACACCGCCCGTCTCTCCTACCAATTGAATGATCCGGTGAAATGTTTGGATCGCGGCGACGTAGGCGGTTCGCTACCCGCGATGTCGCGAGAAGTCCATTGTTCGGCAACAATGAGGTCAGAATTCTAGATCACTAAAAATCCATGGACTATAGCACACGAAAATTGACAAATGTGGGGTTTACCTGCTCTGAGGCTCGTTTGACCTTGAAAATGGGTCGTTTTGGCCGTGAGGGCCAACTTGCTCCATAGCTAAGGTATTAACGAATGCTCATGAAAATTTTTGGCACAAATGAGGTCGAAGTTTCGGATTAATAAAAAATCCATGGACTATAGCACACGAAAATCAACAAAATGGGGGATCTACCTACTCCGGGGTTAGTTTGACCTTGAAAATGGGCCTATTTAGTCGTGAGGGCCAACTGGCTCCATAGTTAAGGCCTTAACGGACGTCCATGAAATTTTTTGACATAAATGAGGTCGAAATTCGGGATTACCAAAAAATCCATCGACTATAGCACACGAAAATTGGCAAAATGTGGGGTTTACCTGCTCTGAGGCTCGTTTGACCTTGAAAATGTGTCGTTTTGGCCTGAGGGCCAACTGACTCCATAGCTAAGGTCTTAACGGACGTCCATAAAATTTATTAGCAAACATGAGGTCAAATTTCGGATCACCAAAAAATTCATGGACTATAAGCACACGAAAATCGGCAAAATGTGGGGTTTACCTGCTCTGAGGCTCATTTGACCTTGAAAATGGGTCGTTTTGGATGTGAAGGACAACTGACTCTATAGCGAAGGTCATAACAGACATCCATGAAAAATTTTGGCAAAAATGAGGTCGAAAATCTGGATCACCAAAAAATTCATGGACTATATAGAACACGAAAATTGGCAAAATGGGGGGTTTCCCTGCTCCGGGACTTGTTTGACCTTGAAAATGGGCCTATTTGGTTGTGAGGGCCAACTGACTCCATAGCTAAGGTCTTAACAGACGTCCATAAATTTTTTTGACAAAAATGAGGTCGAAATTCCGGATCATCAAAAAATCTATCGACTATAGCACACGAAAATCGGCAAAATATGGGGTTTACCTGCTCTGAGGCTCGTTTGACCTTGAAAATGGGCCATTTTAATCGTGAGGGCCAACTGGTTCCATATATAAGGTCTTAATGGACGCCCATGAAAAAATTTGACAAAAATGAGGTTAAAATTTTGGATCACCAAAAAAGATGGTGAACTAGCACACGAAAATTGACAAAATGAGGGGCTTACTAGCTCCGGGGTTCGTTTGACCTTGAAAATGGGTCGTTTTGGCCGTGAGGGCCAATTGGCTCCATAGCAAAGGTGTTAATGAACATCCACAAAAAAATTCGGTAAAAATGAGGTTGAAATTCTGTATCACCAAAAAATTCATGGACTATAGCACACAAAAATTGGCAAAATGGGGGGTTTACCTGCTCATGGGCTATTTTGACCTTGAAAATGGGTTGTGTGGGACGTGAGGGCCAACTGGATCCATAGCTAAGGTCTTAGAGGACGTCCATAAAATTCTTTGGTAAAAATGAGGTCGCAATTTCGGATCACCAAAAAATCCATGGACTATAGCACATGAAAATTGGTAAAATATGGAGTTTACCTGCTCTAAGGCTCGTTTGACCTTGAAAATAGGTTGTTTTGGTCGTGAGGGCCAACTGGCTCCAAAGCTAAGGTTTTAACGAACGCTCATGAAAATTTTTGGTAAAAATGAGGTCGTAATTCCGAATCATCAAAAAAATCATGGACTTATAGCACACGAAAATCGGCAAAATGGGGGGTTTACCTGCTCCAGGGCTCGTTTGACCTTGAAAATGGGTCGTTTTGGCTGTAAGGGCTAATTGGCTCCATAACTAAGGTCTAAACGGATGTCAATTAAAATTTTTGGCAAAAATGAGGTCAAAATTTTGGATCACAAATAAATCCATGGAATATAGCACACGAAAATCGGCAAAATTGGGGGTTTACTTGCTTCAGGGCTCGTTTGACCTTGAAAATGGGCCAATTTAGCCGTGAGGGCCAACTGACTCCATAGCTAAGGTCTTAACGAACGCTCATGAAAATTTTTGGCAAAAATGAGGTCGTAATTCTGGATCATCAAAAAATTCATGGACTCACGAAAATTGGCAAATGGGAGGTTTACTTGATCTAGGGGTCGTTTAACTTTGAAAATGGGCCATTTTGGCCGTGAGGGACAACTGGCTCCATAGCTAATGTCTAAACGGATGTCCATTAAAAATTTTGGCAAAAATGAGGTCGAATTTCTGGATCATCAAAAAATCCATGGACTATAGCACACAAAAATCGGCAAAATGAGGGGTTTAGCTGCTCTAGGGCTCGTTTGATCTTAAAAATTGGCGGTTTGGTTGTGAGGGCCAACTGGCACCATAGGTAGGTCTTAACGGACGTCCATGAAAAATTTTAATAAAAATGATATCGGAATTCCGAATCACCAAAAAATCCATGGATTATATAGCACATGAAAATCAACAATATAGGGGGTTGACCTGCTCCGGGGTTCATTTGACCTTCAAAATGTGTCGTTTTGGACGTGAGGGCCAACTGGCTCTATAATTAAGTTCTTAACGGATGTCCATCAAAATTTTCAGGAAAAATGAGGTCGTAATTCTGAGTCACCAAAAAATCTATGGACTGTAGCATACGAAAATTGACAAAATTAGGGTTTTATCAGCTCTGGGGTTCGTTTGACCTTAAATATGGGTTGTTTTTTCCGTGAGGGAGAACTGCATTCATAGCTAAGGTCTAAACAGACGTCCATGAAAAATTTCGACAAAAATGATGTCGGAATTCCTAGTCACCAAAGAGTCCATTTACTATAGCACGCAAAAATTAGCAAAATGGGTGGTTTACCTGCTTGGGGGCACGTTAGACCTAGAAAATGGGTTATTTTGTCCGTAAGGTCCAACTGGCTCCATAGCTAATGTCTTAACGGACATCCATAAAAAGTTACAGCAAAATTGAGGCGAGAATTACGGATCACCAAAAATACAATGGAATATAGCACACGAAAATTGGTAAAATGGGGGGTTTGCCTGCTCCGGGGTTTGTTTGACCTTGAAAATGGGCTGTTTTGACCGTGAGACCCAACTGGCTCCACAACAAAGGTTTAAACAGACGTCCATGAAAAATTTCAGCAAAAATGAGGTTGGAATTCTGGATCCCCAAAAAATTCATGGACTATAGCGCATGAAAATTGGCAAAATATGGGGTTTACCTACTCTGAGTCTTGTTTGACCTTGAAAATGGGAAGTTTTGGCCATGAGGTTCAACTGGCTCCATAGATAAGTTCTTAATGAACGTCCGTGAAAAAATTTCTGCAAAGATGACATCGAAATTCTGGATCATCAAAAAATCCATTGACTATAACACATGAAAATCAGTAAAATAAGGGGTTTACCTGCTCTGGGTTCGTTTGACCTCGAAAATGGAACGTTTTCGCCGATAGGGCCAATTGGCTCCATACTTAAGTTCTTAACGGACGTTTATATAAAATTTCGACAAAAATTATGTCGGAATTCAGGATCACCAAAAAATTCCTGGACTATAGCACATGAAAATGGGTAAAATAGGGGGGGTTTACTTGTTCCGGGGATCGTTTGACCTTGAAAATAGGATGTTTTGGCCATGAGGGCCAATTGGATCCATAGCTAAGGTCTTGACGGATGTCCACAAAAGTTTCGACAAAAATGAGGTCGGATTTTTGGATCACCAAACAATCCATGGACTATATCACACGAAAATTGGTAAAATAAGGGGTTTACCTGCTCTGGGGCTCGTGCTACCTTGAAAATGAGACGTTTTGGCCATTAGGGCCAACTGGCTCCATTGCTAAAGTCTTAACGGACGTCTATCTAAAATTCAGCTAAAATGAGGTCGGAGTTCCGGATCACCAAAAAATGCAGGGACTATAACTAATGAAAACAGGTAGAATATGGGGTTTACCTGCTCCGAGGCTCGTTTGACCATGAAAATAGGTCATTTTGGCCGTGAGGGCCAACTGGCTCCATTACTAAGGTCTTAACGGACATCCACAAAGAATTTCAGAAAAAATGAGGTCAGAATTCCGAATAACTAAAAAATCCATTGACTGTAGCACACGAAAATTGGCAAAATAGGCGGTTTACCTACTCCAGGACTCTTTAGACCTTGAAAATGGGATGTTTTGGCCGTTAGGGCCAACTGACTCCATAGCTAAGGACTTAACAGACATCCATGTAAAATTTTGGCATAAATTAGATCGGAATGCCAGATCACCAAAAAATCAATGGACTATAGCACATGAAAATCGATAAAATAGGGTGGTTTACCTGCTCTGGAGCTCGTTTGACCTTGAAAATGGGTCGGTTTGGCCGTGAGGGCCAACTAGCTCCATAGCTAAGGTCTTAACAGACATTCACGAAAATTTTTGGCAAAAATGAGGTCGGAATTTTGGATCACCAAAAAATCCATGGACTATAGCACACGAAAATCGGTAAAATGTGGGGTTTACCTGCTCCAGGATTTGTTAGACCTTTAAAATGGGACGTTTTGGCCGTTAGGGCCAACTGGCTCTATAGTTAAGGTCTTATCGAACGTCCATGTAAAATTTTGTCAAAAATGGGGTCGAAATTCTGGATCACCAAAAAATCTATGGACTATAACACAAGAAAAAAGGTCAAATAGGGAGTTTCCTTGCTCCGGGGATCATTTGATCTTGAAAATGGGCTGTTATGGCTGTGAGGGACAACTAGATCCATAGCTAAGGTCTTAACGGACGTTCACAAAAAAAATTGGCAAAAATGAGGTTGGAATTCTGGATCACAAAAATCGATAAAATGGGGGGTTTACCTGATTCGGGGATTGTTTGACCTTGAAAATGGGACGTTTTGGCCGTTAGGGCCAATTGGCTCCATAACTAAGGTCTTAACGGACGTCCAAGTAAAATTTTGGCAAAAATGAGGTCAAAATTCTGGATCACCAAATAATCCATAGACTAAAGCACATGAAAATTGATAAAAAAAAAAGGGGGTTTACCTTCTTTGGGGTTCGTTTCACCTTGAAAATGGACCGTTTTGGCCATGTGAGCCAACTGGATCCATAACTAAGGTCTTAACGGACGTCCATGTAAAATTTTGGCAAAAATGAGGTTGGAATTTCGTATCACCAAAAAATCCACGGTCTATAGCACATGAAATTGGTAAAAAAGGAGGTTTACCTTCTCCGGGGTTCGTTTCTCCTTGAAAATGAGTCGTTTTGGCCGTGAGGGCCAACTGGCTCCATAGCTAAGGTTTTAACGGACCTTCACAAATATTATGGCAAAAATGAGGCTGGAATTTTGGATCACCAAAAAATTCATGGACTATACCACACAAAAATCGACAAAATGGGGGGGGTTTACCTGCTTCGAGGGTCGTTTGACCTTGAAAATGGGACGTTTTGGCCGTTAGGGCCAACTGGCTCCATAACTAAGGTATTAACGGACGTCCATGTAAAATTTTGGCAAAAATGGGATGTTTTGGCCTGCAGGGTCAACTGGCTCCATAGCTAAGGTATTAACGAAACGTCCAAGTAAAATTTTGGCAAAAATAAGGTCAGAATTTTGGATCTCCAAAAAATCGATGGACTATAGCACACGAAAATCAGAAAAATGGGGAGTTTAGCTGCTCCGGGGATCGTTTGACCTTGAATATGGGACGTTTTGTCCGTTAGGGACAACTAACTCCATAGCTAAGGTTTTAACAGACATCCATGCAAAATTTTGGTTAAAATGTAGTCAAAATTCTGGATCACCAAAAAATTCATGGACTATAGCAGATGAAAATGGGTAAAATAAGGGGTTTACCTACTCCGGGTATCAACTGAACTTGAGAATTGGCCGTGGGGGCCAACTGACTCCATAGTTAAGGTCTTAACGGACGTCCATGAAATATTTTGGAACGAATAAGGTGGAAATTCTGGATCACCAAAATATCCATGGAATATAGCACGCGCAAATCGTCAAAATAGGGGATTTACCAGCTCCCGGGATCGTTTGACCTTAAAAATGGGACATTTTGGCCGTTAGGGCCAACTGTCTCCATAACTAAAGTCTTAACAGATGCCCATTTAAAATTTTGGCAAAAATGAGGTCGAAATTCTAGATCACCAAAATATTTATAGACTATAGCACATGGAAATAGATAAAATAGGGGGTTCACCTGCTTCGAGGCTCGTTTAACATTGAAAATGGGTCGTTTTGGGCGTGAGGGCCAACTGGCTCCATAGTTAAGGTCTTACCGGACGACCACAAAAAAATTTGGCAAAAATGAGTTTGGAATTCTGGATTTCCAAAAAATTCATGGAATATAACACACGAAAATTGGCAAAATGGGAGGTTTATTTGCTCCGGGGATCATTTGACCTTGAAAATGAGACGTTTTGGCCATTATGGCCAACACGCTCCATAACTAAGGTTTTAACAGACGTCCACGTAAAATTTTGGCAAAAATGAGATCGAAATTCTGGATCACCAAAAAATGCATGGACTATAGCACATGAAAATTGGCAAAATAGGGGCTTTCCTTCTTCGAGGATCGTTTGACCTTGAAAATGGGCGTTTTGGCGGTGAGAGCCTCAATAGCTAAAGTCTTAACGGACGTCCGCGAAATATTTTGGCAAAAATGAGGCTGGAATTCCGGATCAACAAAAAAATCCATGGACTATAGCACACGAATATCAGTAAAATGGGGGTTTACCTGATCCGGCGATCGTTTGACCTTGAAAATGGGATGTTTTAGCTGTTAGGACCAACTGGCTCCATAACTATGGTATTAACGGACGACCATGTAAAATTTTGGCAAAAATAAAGTCGAAAGTCCAGATCATAAAAAAATTCATGGACTATAGCACATGAAAATCGGTAAAATAGGGTGTTTACCTGCTCCGGGGATCATTTCAACTTGAAAATGGGTTGTTTTGGCCGTGAAGGCCAACTAGATCCATAATAAAGATCTTAACAAACGTCCACGAAAATTTTTGGCATTAATGAGGTTAGAATTTCGGATCAGCAAAAATTTCATGGACTATAGCACATGAAAATCGGTAATATAGGGGTTTACCTGCTCTGTGGCATAATTGACCTTGAGAATGAGCCGTTTTTGCTGCGAGGGCCAACTGGATCCATAACTAAAGTATTAACGAACGTCCACGAAAATTTTTAGCAGAAATAAGGTCGAAATTTTGGATCACCTAAAAATTCATGGACTATATAGCACTCAAAAATTGGCAAAATGGGGGGTTTACCTGCTCTAGGGCTCGTTTGTCTTTTAAAATGGGTTGTTTTGGTCGTGAGGGCCAACTAGCTCCATACCTAAGGTTATAACGGACGTCCACGAAAAATTTTGGCAAAAATGAGTTTGAAATTCTAGATCATCAATAAATCCATGGACTATAGCACACGAAAATCGACAAAATGGAGAGTTTACCTGCTTTGGGGTTCTTTTGACGTTGTAAATGGGTCATCTTGGCCGTGAGGGCTAACTGGCTCCATAACTAAGGTCTTAACGGATGACCACAAAAAAATTGGCAAAAATGAGGTCGGATCACCAAAAAATCCATGGACTCTAGCACACGAAAATTGGTAAAATATGGGGTTTACCTGCTCCGAGGTTTGTTTGACCTTGAAAATGGAACGTTCTGTCCATGAGGGCCAATTGGGCTCCATGGCTAAGGTTTTAACAGATGGCCATGTAAAATTTCAGCAAAAATGAGGTCAGAATTTTGGTTCACCAAAATATCCATGGACTATAGCACATGAAAATCGATAAAATAGAGGGGTTGACCCGCTTCGAGGCTTGTTTGACCTTGAAAATTGGATGTTTTGGCCGTTAGGGCCAACTCGCTCCATAGCTAAGGTCTTAACGAACGAATACGAAAATTCTGGCAAAAATAAGGTCGAAATTCTGGATCACCAAAAAATCCATGATCTATAGCACACGAAAATTGATAAAATTGGGGGTTTACCTGCTCCGGGGATCGTTTGACCATGAAAATGGGACGTTGTTTCCATGAGGGCCAACTGGCTCCATAGCTAAGGTCTTAACGGACGTCCACGAAAATTTTTGGCAAAAATGAGGTCGAAATTTTGGATCACCAAACAATCCATGGACTAAAGCACACAAACATTGGCAAAATTGGTGTTTACTTGCTCTTGGGCTAGTTTGACCTTGAAAATGAGACGTTTTGGCCGTTAGGGCCAACTAGCTCCATATCTAAGGTCTTAACAGACGTCTATAAAAAAATTTGGCAAAAAAAGGTCGAAATTTTGGATCACCAAAAAATTCATGGACTACTCATGAAAATTAGTAAAATAAAGGTTTACCTGCTCCGGGGATCGTTTGACCATAAAAATGGGACGTTTTGGCCATGAGAGCCAACTGGCTCCATAGCTAAGGTCTTAACAAACATCCATGAAAATTTTTGGCAAAAATGAGGTCGAAATTTTGGATCACCAAAAAATCCATGGACTAAAGCACACAAACAACGATAAAATTGGTGTTTACTTGCTCTAGGGCTCGTTTGACCTTGAAAATGGGATGTTTTGGCCGTTAGGGACAACTAGCTCCATATCTAAGGTCCTAACGGACGTACATGTAAAATTTTGGTAAAAAAAAGGTCAGAATTTCGGATCACCAAAAAATCCATGGACTATAACTCATGAAAATCAGTAAAATAGGGGGTTTACCTGCTCCAGGACTCATTAGACCTTGAAAATGGGATGTTTTGGCCGTTAAGGCCAACTGGCTCTATAGCTAAGCTCTTAACGGACATCTATGTAAAATTTTGGCAAAAATGAGGTCAGAATTCTGGATCACCAAAAAATCTATGGACTATAACACATGAAAATAGGTAAAATAGGGGATTTACCAGTTTCGGGGATCGTTTGATATTGAAAATGGGGCGTTTTGGCAATGAGGGCTAACTGGCTCCATAGCTAAAGTCTTAATGGATGTCCGTGAAAAAATTTGACAAAAATGAGGTCGGAATTCTGGTCATCAAAAAATCAATGGACTATTGCACACGATAATCGGCAAAATGGGGGGTTTGCTAGTTTCGTGGATTGTTTGACCTTCAAAATGGGTCGTTTTGGCCTTGAGGGCTAACTGGATCCATAACTAAGAGCTTAAGGGACGTCCACGAAAAAAATTGGCAAAAATGAGGTCGAAATTCTGCATCACCAAAACATTCATGGACTATAGCACACGTAAATAGGTAAAATGGGGGGTTTACCAGCTCCAGGGTTCGTTAGACCTTTAAAATGGGACGTTTTATCCGTTAGGGCCAATTGACACCACAACTAAGGTCTTAACAAACGTCCATGTAAAATTTTAGCAAAAATGAGGTCGGAATTCTATATCATAAAAAAATTTCATGGACTATAGCACATGAAAATTTGTAAATAGAGGGTTTACCTGCTCCGGGGATTGTTTGACCTTGAAAATAGGCCTTTTTGCCGTGAGGGCCAACTGGCTCCATAACTAAGAACTTAACGTATGTTAACGAAAAAATTTGGCAAAAATAAGGTCAAAATTTTGAATCACTAAAAAATTCATAGACTATAGCACATAAAAATATACAAAACGTGGGGTTTACCTACTTCGGGGCTCGTGTTATCTTGAAAATGGGAAGTTTTGGATATTAGGTCCAAATGGCTCCACAGCTAAGGTCTTAATGGACGTCCATGTAAAATTTTGGTAAAAATGAGGTCGAAATTCTGGATCACCAAAAAATTCATTGACTAAAGCACATGAAAATAAGTAAAATAGGGGGTTTACCTGCTCCGGAGATCAATTGACATTGAGAATGGGCTGTTTTGGCCGTGAGGGCCAACTGGCTTCATAACTAAAATCTTAACGGATGTCCATGAAAAATTTCTGCAAAAATGAGGTCAGAACTCTGGATCACCAAAAAATCCATAGACTATAGCACACAAAAATTGACAAAATGGGGGGTTGCCCTTCTCCGGGGCTCGTTTGACCTTGAAAATGGGTCATTTTCACTGAGAGGGCCAACTAGCTCCATAGCTAAGGTGTTAACGGACGTCCACGAAAAAATTCAGCAAAAATGAGGTCAAAATTCTGGATCACCAAAAAATCCATGGATTATAGCACACAAAAATTGGTAAAATGGGGGGTTTAACTGCTTCGGGGTTCGTTTGAACTTGAAAATGGGACGTTTTGGCCATTAGGGCCAATTGGCTCCATAACTAAGGTCTTAACGGATGTCCATGTAAAATTTTGACAAAAATAAGGACGAAATTCTGGATCACCAAAAAGGACATGGACTATAACTCATGAAAATTGATAAAATAAAGGGTTTACCTTCTCCAGGGCTCGTTTGACCATGAAAATGGGACGTTTTGGCCGTGAGTGCCAACTGGCTCCATAGCTAAGGTCTTAACAGACGTCCACCAAAATTTTTGGCAAAAGTAGGATCAGAATTCTGGATCACCAAAAAATCAATGGACTATAGTAAACAAAAATTGGTAAAATAGGGGTTAACCCGCTCCAGGACTCGGCCGTGAGGGCCAACTGACTCTATTTTTAAAATTTTTACGAACGTCCACAAAAATTTTTATCAAAAATCAGGTCGAAATTACGGATCACCAAAAAAGATGGTGAACTATAGCACTTGAAAACTGGTAAAATGGGGGGTTTACATTTTCCCGGGGTAATTTGTTCTCTAAATTGGGCCGTTTTGACCGTGAGGGCCAACTAGCTCTATAGCTAAGGTCTTAAAGGATGTCCATAAAATTATTTTGGCAAAAATGACATCTGATTTTTGGATCACCAAAAATTCCATAGACTATAACACACTAAAATCAGAAAAATGTGGGGTTTACTTGCTTCGAGGATCGTTTGACCTTGAAAATGGGATATTTTGATCGTGAGGGCCAACTAGCCCCATAGCTAAGGTCTTAACGGATGTCGACAAAATTTTTTGGCAAAAATGAGCTCGAAATTCTGGATCACCAAAAAATTCATAGACTATAGCACACGAAAATTGGCAAAATGGAGGGTTTACCTACTCCGTACATCGTTTGACCTTGAAAATGGAACGTTTTTTCCGTGAGGACCAACTGGCTCTATAGCTAAGGTCTTAACGGACATGTACGGATATTTTTGGCGAAAATGAGATTAGAATTCTAGATCACCTAAAAATTTGTGGACTATATAACACACGAAAATCGACAAAATGTTAAATTTACCTGCTCCGAGGATCGTTTGACCTTGAAAATGGGTCTTTTTGGCCGTGCGGCTCAACTGACTCCATTATTAAAATTTTAATGAACGTCCACAAAAAATTTTGGCAAAAAATCAGGTCAAAATTTTGGATCACCAAAAAAGATGGTGAACTATAGCATATGAAAATCGGTAAAATGGGGGGTTTACCTGTTCTAGGGGTAATTTGACCTCGAAAATGGGCCGTTTTGGATGTGAGGGCCAACTGGCTCCATATCTAAGGTCTTAACGGACATCCATAAAAAAATTTGGCAAAAATAAGGTTGGAATTCCAGATCAGCAAAAATTCCATGGACTCTACCACACGAAAATTGGCAAATTGGGGGTTTACCTGCAATGAGGCTCGTTTGACCTTGAAAATGGGTCGTTTTGGCCATGAGGGCTGACTGGCTCCATAGCTAAAGTCTTAATTGACGTCCACAAAAAATTTGGCAAAAATGAGGTCGAAATTCCAGATCACCAAAAAGTCCATGGACTATAACACATGGAATCGAATCTGAAACTTTGAAATAAGGGCCTGTGTTGATGCCTCGATTCCCATTGGTTGGTCTGCTATCCGGAACAAACCTTTGTCGAAGTAATCTCGAATTAGATTCCTGAAATTTACACAATTATTTGTAGAGTGAGTCCATTTCTCGTGCCATTTACAATAACGTTTTCCTTTTCTTTCTTCTTTTTTAGGTATCTTATGTCCAGGTAGACCTGTCAAAAGCTGTTGATAGCCCGGTGGCTGCTTCAGAGCTTCAGATACCAACCAGTCGACCGCGATCTTATCGGGGTTTGTTTGACCTTAAAAATGAGACATTTTGGCCGTGAGGGATGACTGGTTCCATATCTAAGGTCTTAACGGACATCTACGTAAAATTTGGCAAAAATGAGGTCGGAATTTCGAATCACCTAAAAATCAATGGACTATAGCACACGAAAATTGAAAAAATGAGGGGTTTACCACCTCCGGGGTTCGTTTGACCTTGAAAATGGGACATTTTTACAGTGAGGGCCAACTGGCTCCATAGATAAGGTCTTAACGGACGTCCACGAATAATTTTGGCAAAAATGAGGTCAAAATTTTAAATCACCAAAAAATCCATAGACTATTATTGCACACGAAAAGTAGAAATATGGGGGGTTGACTTGCTTCGGGTATTATTTGAACTTGAAAAAGTGACGTTTTGGCCGTGAGGGCCAACTGGCTCCATAAATTAGGTCTTAATGGATGTCCACAAAAATTTTTGGTAAAAATGAGGTCAGAATTTTGGATCACCAAAAACTGCATGGACTATAGCGCACGAAAATTGGAAAAATGTGGGCTTTACCTACTCTGAGCCTTGTTTGACCTTGAAAATGGGATGTTTTGGCCATGAGTTTCAACTGGATCCATAGATAAGGTCATAATGGATGTCCGTGAAAAAATTTCTGCAAAGATGACATCAGAATTCTGGATCATCAAAAAATCCATTGACTATAATACATGAAAATCGGTAAAATAAGGGGTTTACCTGCTCCGGGGTTCGTTTCACCTTGAAAATGGGATGTTATCGCCGATAGGGCCAATTGGCTCCATACTTAAGTTCTTAACGGATGTGCATATAAAATTTTGGCAAAAATTAGGTCAGAATTCAGGATCACCAAATTGGGATGTTTTGGCCGTGAGGGCCAACTGGATCCATAGCTAAGGTCTTCACGTATGTCCATGAAAAATTTAGGCAAAAATGAGGTCAGATTTTTGGATCACCAAACAATCCATGGACTATATCACACGAAAATCGGCAAAATAAGGGGTTTACCTGCTCTGGGCTCGTGTTACCTTGAAAATGGGACATTTTGACCATTAGGGCCAACTGGCTCCATTGCTAAAGTCTTAACGGACGTCTATCTAAAATTTGGCAAAAATAAGGTCATAGTTTCGGATCACCAAAAAAGATAGGGACTATAACTACTGAAAATAGTTAAAATATGGGGTTTACCTGCTCCGAGGCTCGTTTGACCATGGAAATGGCTCGTTTTGGCCGTGAGGGCCAACTGGCTCCATTGCTAAGGTCTTAACGGATATCTACAAAGAATTTCGGAAAAAATGAGGTCAAAATCTAGATAACCAAAAAATCCATTGATTATAGCATACAAAAATTGGCAAAATGGGGGGGTTTACCTGCTCCAGGACTCTTTAGACCTTGAAAATGGGATGTTTTAGCCGTTAGGGCCAACTGGCTCCATAGCTAAGGACTTAACAGACATCCATGTAAGATTTTGGCAAAAATTCTATCCGAATGCCACATCACCAAAAAATCAATGGACTATAGCACATGAAAATAGGTAAAATATAGGGGTTTTCCTGCTCTGTGGTTCGTTTGACCTTGAAAATGGGACGTTTTGGCCATGAGGGCCAACTATCTCTATAGCTAAAGCTTAATGGGACGTCCATGGAAAATTTTGCCAAAAATGAGGTGGAATTCTGGATCATCAAAAAATTCACAGACTATAGCACACGAAAATTGGTAAAATGGGGGGTTTACCTGCTCTGGGGGTCGTTTGACCTTGAAAATGGGTCAGTTTGGCCGTGAGGGCCAGCTAGCCGCATAGAGAAGGTTTTAACAGACGTCGATGAAAATTTTTGGCTAAAATGAGGTCGAAATTCTGGATCACCAAAAAATCTATAGACTATAGCACACGAAAATCGGCAAAATGGGGGGGGGGGGTTTACCTGCTCCAGGATTCGTTAGACCTTTAAAATGGGACATTTTGGCCGTTAGGGCCAACTAGCTCCATAGTAAACGTCTTAGCGAACGTCCATGTAAAATTTCATCAAAAATGAGGTCGGAATTCTGGATCACCAAAAAATCCATGGACTATAACACATTAAAATAGGTCAACTTGGGGATTTCCCTGCTCCGGGGATCGTTTGATCTTGAAAATGGGTTGTTATGGCTGTGAGGGCCAACTGGATCCATAGCTAAGGTCTTAACGGACGTCCACAAAAAAAATTGGCAAAAATGAGGTTGGAATTTTTTATCACGAAAATTGATAAAATCAGGGATTTACCTAATCCGGGGATTGTTTGACCTTGAAAATGGGACATTTTGGCCGTTAGGACCAACTGGCTCCGTAACTAATGTCTTAACGGCCGTCCATGTAAAATTTTGGCCAAAATGGGACCTTTTGGTCTGTACGGCCTACTGGCTCCATAACTAAGGTCTTAACGGACATCCAAGTAAAATTTTGGCAATAATAAGGTCGAAATTCTGGATCACCAAATAATCCATAGACTAAAGCACATGAAAATTGATTAAAAAATGAGGTTTACCTTTTCTGGGGTTCGTTTCATCTTGAAAATGGATCGTTTTGGCCATGTGGGCCAATCGTCTCCATAACTAAGGTCTTAACGAACGTCCATGTAAAATTTTGGCAAAAATGAGGTTGGAATTCCAGATCACCAAAAAATACACGGTCTATAGCACATGAAATTGGTAAAAAAGGAGGTTTACCTTATTTAGGGTTCGTTTCTCTTTGAAAATGGGTCGTTTTGGCCGTGAGGGCCATCTGGCTCTATAGCTAAGGTTTTAACGGACCTTTACGAAAAATTATGGCAAAAATGAGGCTAGAATTCTAGATCACCAAAAAATCCATGGACTATACCACATGAAAATTGATAAAATGGGGGGGAGGGTTACCTGCTCCGAGGGTCGTTTGACCTTGAAAATGGGACGTTTTGGCCGTTAGGGCCAATTGGCTCCATAGCTAAGGTATTAACGGACGTACATGTAAATTTTTGGCAAAAATGGGACGTTTTGACTTGTAGGGTCAACTGGCTCCATAACTAAGGTCTTAACAGATGTCCAAGTAAAATTTCGACAAAAATGAGGTCGGAATTTTGGATCACCAAAAAATTGATGGACTATAGCTCACGAAAATAAAAAAATGGGGAGTTTAACTGCTCCGGGGATCATTTGACCTTGGATATGGGACGTTTTGTCCGTTAGGGCCAACTGGCTCCATTGTTAAGGTTTTAACAGACGTCCATGTAAAATTTCGGTAAAAATGTGGTCAAAATTCTGGATCACCAAAAAATTCATGGACTATAGCAGATGAAAATCGGTAAAATAGGGGGTTTACCTACTCCGGGGATCAATTGAACTTGAGAATTAGCCGTTTTGGCCATGGGGGCCAACTGACTCCATAGTTAAGGTCTTAACGGACGTCCACGAAATATTTTGGAACGAATGAGGTGGGAATTCTGGATCACCAAAAAATTCATGGAATATAGCACGCGCAAATCGTCAAAATGGGGGATTTACTAGCTCCCGGGCTCGTTTGACCATGAAAATGGGTCATTTTGGCCGTTAGGGACAACTGTCTCCATAACTAAGGTCTTAACAGATGCCCATGTAAAATTTTGGCAAAAATAAGAGTAGAAATACGATGGGAAAAAAAATGTAAATTCAAGCAAGGGGGATGACTTTTTCAGGTAGATCCCGAAAAATACGAGGGTTCAACAAAAAGATTGCGTCAAACGGACGCTCGAGCGCGAAGCTACGACCGTTTGAAAATTCAGCATCTTAAAGATCGAAGGTGGCTTCGAATTTGGACACTTCAAACGGGAATAACTCGGGCATCGAATGTCCGTTTCAGGCGAACTTTTTTTTTAACCTGCGTATTTTTTCCAGATCTACGCAACCAATGTTCCGGAAAGCGGTTTCAACGAGCCTATTTGTCAAAAAATGCCTTTTACTCATTCTTATGTGAGTAGAAATACGATGGAAAAAAATGGTAATTCAAACAAAGGGGATGACTTTTTCAACTAGATCTCGAAAAAATACGAGGGTTCAAAAAAAGAATTGCGTCAAACGGACGTTCGAGCGCGAAGCTACGACCGTTTGAAAATTCAGCATCTTAAAGATTGAAGGTGGCTTTCGTCAAACGGTCGCACGAGCGCGAAGCTACGACCGTTTGAAAATTCAGCATCTTAAAGATCGAAGGTGGCTTCGAATTTGGACACTTCAAACGGGAATAACTCGGGCATCGAATGTCCGTTTCTGGCGAACTTTTCTTTTAACCTGCGTATTTTTTCCAGATCTACGCAACCAAAGATTCCGGAAAGCGGTTTAGGGAGCCCATTTTTCAAAAAATGCCTTTTACTCATTCTTATATGAGTAGAAATACGATGGGAAAAAAAATGGTAATTCAAGCAAGGGGATGACTTTTTCAACTAGATCCCGAAAAATACGAGGGTTCAAAAATAAGATTGCGTCAAACGGTCGCACGAGCGCGAAGCTACGACCGTTTGAAAATTCAGCATCTTAAAGATCGAAGGTGGCTTCGAATTTGGACACTTCAAATGGGAATAACTCGGGCATCGAATGTCCGTTTCAGGCGAACTTTTTTTTTAACCTGCGTATTTTTGCCAGATCTACGACCTTTTACTCATTCCTATGTGAGTAGAAATACGATGGGAAAAAAATGGTAATTCAAATAAAAGGGGATGAATTTTTCAACTAGATCTCGAAAAAATACAATAGTTCAAAAAAAGAATTACGTCAAACGGACGTTCGAGCGCGAAGTTACGACCGTTTGAAAATTCAGCATCTTAAAGATCGAAGGTGGTTTTTTTGAGATCTACGCAACCAACTCTCCGAAAAGCGGTTTGAGCAAGCCGATTTTTCAAAAAATGCGTTTTACTCATTCTTACGTGAGTAGAAATACGATGGGAAAAAAAATGTAAATTCAAGTAAAGGGGATGACTTTTTCATGTAGATCTCTAAAAAATACGAGGGTTCAAAAAAAGATTGCGTCAAACGGTCGCACGAGCGCGAAGCTACGACCGTTTGAAAATTCAGCATCTTAAAGATCGAAGGTGGCTTCGAATTTGGACACTTCAAACGGGAATAACTCGGGCATCGAATGTCCGTTTCAGGCGAACTTTTTTTTTATGAGTTGAAATACGATGAGAAAAAAAAAGTAAATTAAGGTAAAGGGAATGACTTTGCCATGTAGATCTCGAAAAAATACGAGGGTTTAAAAAAAATTTGCGTCAAACGGGCGTTCGAGCGCAAAGCTACGACCGTTTGAAAATTCAGCATCCTAAAGATTGAAGGTGGCTTTGAATTTGGACACTTCAAACGGGAATAACTCGGGCATCGAATGTCCGTTTCAGGCGAATTGTTTTAACCTGCGTATTTTTTCGAGATCTACGCAACCAGCATTCCGAAAAGCGGTTTAGGGGATCCCATTTTTCAAACAACGCATTTTACTCATTCTTATGCGAGTAGAAATACGATGGGAAAAAAAATGTAAATTCAAGCAAGGGGGATGACTTTTTCAGGTGGATCTCGAAAAAATACGAGGGTTCAAAAAAAAGATTGCGTCAAACGGTCGCACGAGCGCGAAGCTACGACCGTTTGAAAATTCAGCATCTTAAAGATCAAACGTGGCTCCGAATTTGGACACTTCAAACGGCCATAACTCGGGCCTCGGATGTCTGTTTCAGGCTAACTTTGTTTTTTGCCTCCGTATTTTTTCAAGATCTACGCAACCAACGTTCCGGAAAGCGGTTTCAGAGAGCCCATTTTTCAAAAAACGCATTTTACTCATTCTTATGCGAGTAGAAATACGATGGGAAAAAAAATGTAAATTCAAGCAAGGGGGATGACTTTTTGAGGTAGATCTCGAAAAAATACGAGGGTTCAAAAAAAATTGCGTCAAACGGACGTCCGAGCGCGAAGCTACGACCGTTTGAAAATTCAGCATCTTAAAGATTGAAGGTGGCTTCAAATTTGGACACTTCAAACGGGAATAACTCGGGCATCGAATGTCCGTTTCAGGCGAACTTTTTTTTAACCTGCGTATTTTTCCGAGATCTACGCAACCAGCGTTCCGGAAAGCGGTTTAGGGGAGCCCATTTTTCAAAAAACGCATTTTACTCATTCTTATGCGAGTAGAAATACGATGGGAAAAAAATGTAAATTCAAGCAAGGGGGATGACTTTTTCAGGTAGATCTCGAAAAAATACGAGGGTTCAAAAAAAAGATTGCGTCAAACGGTCGCACGAGCGCGAAGCTACGACCGTTTGAAAATTCAGCATCTTAAAGATCGAAGGTGGCTTCGAATTTGGACACTTCAAACGGGAATAACTCGGGCATCGAATGTCCGTTTCAGGCGAACTTTTTTTTTACCTACGTATTTTTTCAGATCTACGCAACCAAAGATTCCGGAAAGCGGTTTAGGGAGCCCATTTTTCAAAAAACGCGTTTTACTCATTCTTATGCGAGTAGAAATACGATGGGAAAAAAAATATAAATTCAATCAAGGGGGATGACTTTTTCAGGTAGATCCCGAAAAAATACGAGGGTTCAAAAATAAGATTGCGTCAAACGGTCGCACGAGCGCGAAGCTACGACCGTTTGAAAATTCAGCATCTTAAAGATCGAAGGTGGCTTCGAATTTGGACACTTCAAACGGGAATAACTCGGGCATCGAATGTCCGTTTCAGGAGAACTTTTTTTTTAACCTGCGTATTTTTTCCAGATCTACGCAACCAGCATTCCGGAAAGCGGTTTAGGGGAGCCCATTTTTCAAAAAACGCATTTTACTCATTCTTATGCGAGTAGAAATACGATGGGAAAAAAAATGTAAATTCAAGCAAGGGGGATGACTTTTTCAGGTGGATCTCGAAAAAATACGAGGGTTCAAAAAAAAGATTGCGTCAAACGGTCGCACGAGCGCGAAGCTACGACCGTTTGAAAATTCAGCATCTTAAAGATCGAAGGTGGCTTCGAATTTGGACAATTCAAACGGGAATAACTCGGGCATCGAATGTCCGTTTCAGGAGAACTTTTTTTTTAACCTGCGTATTTTTTCGAGATCTACGCAACCAGCATGCCGGAAAGCGGTTTAGGGGAGCCCATTTTTCAAAAAACGCATTTTACTCATTCTTATGCGAGTAGAAATACGATGGGAAAAAAAATGTAAATTCAAGCAAGGGGGATGACTTTTTCAGGCAGATCTCGAAAAAATACGAGGGTTCAAAAAAAAGATTGCGTCAAACGGACGCTCGAGCGCGAGGCTACGACCGTTTGAAAATTCAAAAGATCTTAAAGATCGAAGGTGGCTTCGAATTTGGACACTTCAAACGGGAATAACTCGGGCATCGAATGTCCGTTTCTGGCGAACTTTTCTTTTAACCTGCGTATTTTTTCCAGATCTACGCAACCAGCATTCCGGAAAGCGGTTTAGGGGAGCCCATTTTTCAAAAAACGCATTTTACTCATTCTTATGCGAGTAGAAATACGATGGGAAAAAAAATGTAAATTCAAGCAAGGGGGATGACTTTTTCAGGTAGATCCCGAAAAAAAAAGACGAGGGTTCAAAAGCAACCAGCATTCCGGAAAGCGGTTTAGGGGAGCCCATTTTTCAAAAAACGCATTTTACTCATTCTTATGCGAGTAGAAATACGATGGGAAAAAAAATGTAAATTCAAGCAAGGGGGATGACTTTTTCAGGCAGATCTCGAAAAAATACGAGGGTTCAAAAAAAAGATTGTTCAAACGGTCGCACGAGCGCGAAGCTACGACCGTTTGAAAATTCAGCATCTTAAAGATCGAAGGTGGCTTCGAATTTGGACACTTCAAACGGGAATAACTCGGGCATCGAATGTCCGTTTCAGGCGAACTTTTTTTTAACCTGCGTAATTTTTCGAGATCTATGCAACCAGCTTTCCGGAAAGCGGTTTCAGGGAGCCCATTTTTCAAAAATCGCATTTTACTCATTCTTATGCGAGTAGAAATACGATGGGAAAAAAAATGTAAATTCAAGCAAGGGGGATGACTTTTTCAGGTAGATCTCGAAAAAATACGAGGGTTCAAAAAAAAGATTGCGTCAAACGGTCGCACGAGCGCGAAGCTACGACCGTATGAAAATTCAAAGATCTTAAAGATCGAAGGTGGCTTCGAATTTGGACACTTCAAACGGGAATAACTCGGGCATCGAATGTCCGTTTCAGGAACTTTTTTTTTTTTAACCTGCGTATTTTTTCCAGATCTACGCAACCAGCATTCCGAAAAGCGGTTTAGGGGATCCCATTTTTCAAACAACGCATTTTACTCATTCTTATGCGAGTAGAAATACGATGGGAAAAAAAATGTAAATTCAAGCAAGGGGGATGACTTTTTCAGGCAGATCTCGAAAAAATACGAGGGTTCAAAAAAAAGATTGCGTCAAACGGTCGCACGAGCGCGAAGCTACGACCGTTTGAAAATTCAGCATCTTAAAGATTGAAGGTGGCTTCGAATTTGGACACTTCAAACGGGCATAACTCGGGCATCGAATGTCCGTTTCAGGCGAACTTTTTTTTTAACCTTCGTATTTTTCGAGATCTACGCAACCAGCGTTCCGGAAAGCGGTTTAGGGGAGCCCATTTTTCAAAAAACGCATTTTACTCATTCTTATGCGAGTAGAAATACGATGGGAAAAAAAATGTAAATTCAAGCAAGGGGGATGACTTTTTCAGGCAGATCTCGAAAAAATACGAGGGTTCAAAAAAAAGATTGCGTCAAACGGTCGCACGAGCGCGAAGCTACGACCGTTTGAAAATTCAGCATCTTAAAGATCGAAGGTGGCTTCGAATTTGGACACTTCAAACGGGAATAACTCGGGCATCGAATGTCCGTTTCAGGCGAACTTTTTTTTTAACCTGCGTATTTTTTCCAGATCTACGCAACCAGCATTCCGGAAAGCGGTTTAGGGGAGCCCATTTTTCAAAAAACGCGTTTTACTCATTCTTATGCGAGTAGAAATACGATGGGAAAAAAAATGTAAATTCAAGCAAGGGGGATGACTTTTTCAGGTAGATCCCGAAAAAATACGAGGGTTCAAAAAAAAGATTGCGTCAAACGACCGTTTGAAAATTCAGCATCTTAAAGATCGAAGGTGGCTTCGAATTTGGACACTTCAAACGGGAATAACTCGGGCATCGAATGTCCGTTTCAGGCGAACTTTTTTTTTAACCTGCGTATTTTTTCCAGATCTACGCAACCAGCATTCCGGAAAGCGGTTTAGGGGAGCCCATTTTTCAAAAAATGCGTTTTACTCATTCTTATGCGAGTAGAAATACGATGGGAAAAAAAATGTAAATTCAAGCAAGGGGGATGACTTTTTCAGGCAGATCTCGAAAAATACGAGGGTTCAAAACTACGACCGTTTGAAAATTCAGCATCTTAAAGATCGAAGGTGGCTTCGAATTTGGACACTTCAAATGGGAATAACTCGGGCATCGAATGTCCGTTTCAGGCGAACTTTTTTTTTAACCTGCGTATTTTTCGAGATCTACGCAACCAGCATGCCGAAAGCGGTTTAGGGGAGCCCATTTTTCAAAAAACGCATTTTACTCATTCTTATGCGAGTAGAAATACGATGGGAAAAAAAATGTAAATTCAAGCAAGGGGGATGACTTTTTCAGGCAGATCTCGAAAAAATACGAGGGTTCAAAAAAAAGATTGCGTCAAACGGACGCTCGAGCGCGAGGCTACGACCGTTTGAAAATTCTGTATCTGAAAGATCGAAGGCGGCTCCGAATTTGAACACTTCAAACGGCCATAACTCGGGCCTCGGATGTCCATTTCAGGCGAAATTTTTTTTAAACCCGCGTATTTTTCAAGATCTACGCAACCAACATTCCGAAAAGCGGTTTCAGGGAGCCCATTTTTCAAAAAACGCGTTTTACTCATTCTTATGCGAGTAGAAATACGATGGGAAAAAAATGTAAATTCAAGCAAGGGGGATGACTTTTTGAGGTAGATCCCGAAAAAATACGAGGGTTCAAAAAAAAGATTGCGTCAAACGGTCGCTCGAGCGCGAAGCTACGACCGTTTGAAAATTCAGCATCTTAAAGATCGAAGGTGGCTTCGAATTTGGACACTTCAAACGGGAATAACTCGGGCATCGAATGTCCGTTTCAGGCGAACTTTTTTTTTAACCTGCGTATTTTTTCCAGATCTACGCAACCAGCATTCCGAAAAGCGGTTTAGGGGATCCCATTTTTCAAACAACGCATTTTACTCATTCTTATGCGAGTAGAAATACGATGGGAAAAAAAATGTAAATTCAAGCAAGGGGGATGACTTTTTCAGGTGGATCTCGAAAAAATACGAGGGTTCAGAAAAAAGATTGCGTCAAACGGACGCACGAGCGAAGCTACGACCGTTTGAAAATTCAAAGATCTTAAAGATCGAAGGTGGCTTCGAATTTGGACACTTCAAACGGGCATAACTCGGGCATCGATTGTCCGTTTCAGGCGAACTTTTTTTTAACCTGCGTATTTTTTCGAGATCTACGCAACCAGCATTCCGGAAAGCGGTTTAGGGGAGCCCATTTTTCAAAAAACGCATTTTACTCATTCTTATGCGAGTAGAAATACGATGGGAAAAAAAATGTAAATTCAAGCAAGGGGGATGACTTTTTCAGGTAGATCCCGAAAAATACGAGGGTTCAAAAAAAAGATTGCGTCAAACGGTCGCTCTAGCGCGAAGCTACGGCCGTTTGAAAATTCAAAGATCTTAAAGAACGAAGGTGGCTCCGAATTTGGACACTCCAAACGGGAATATCTCGGGCATCCAATGTCCGTTCCAGGCGAACTTTTTATTTAACCCGCGTATTTTTTCGAGATCTACGCAACCAAGCATTCCGGAAAAATACGGTTTAGGGAGCCCATTTTTCAAAAAACGCATTTTACTCATTCTTATGCGAGTAGAAATACGATGGGAAAAAAAAATACGATGTAAATTCAATCAAGGGGGATGACTTTTTCAGGGAGATCCCGAAACAATAAGAGGGCTCCAAAACAAGATTGCGCAAAAACGGTCGCACGAGCGCGAAGCTACGACCGTTTGAAAATTCAGCATCTTAAAGATCGAAGGTGGCTTCGAATTTGGACACTTCAAACGGGAATAACTCGGGCATCGAATGTCCGTTTCAGGCGAACTTTTTTTTTAACCTGCGTATTTTTTCCAGATCTACGCAACCAGCATTCCGGAAAGCGGTTTAGGGGAGCCCATTTTTCAAAAAACGCATTTTACTCATTCTTATGCGAGTAGAAATACGATGGGAAAAAAAATATATAAATTTAAGCAAGGGGGATGACTTTTTCAGGTAGATCTCGAAAAAATACGAGGGTTCAAAAAAAAGATTGCGTCAAACGGTCGCACGAGCGCGAAGCAACGACCGTTTGAAAATTCAAAGATCTTAAAGATCGAAGGTGGCTTCGAATTTGGACACTTCAAACGGGAATAACTCGGGCATCGAATGTCCGTTTCAGGCGAACTATTTTTTAACCTGCGTATTTTTTGAGATCTACGCAACCAGCATTCCTGAAAGCGGTTTAGGGGAGCCTATTTTTCAAAAAACGCGTTTTACTCATTCTTATGCGAGTAGAGATACGATGGGAAAAAAAAATATAAATTTAAGCAAGGGGGATGACTTTTTCAGGTAGATCTCGAAAAAATACGAGGGTTCAAAAAAAGATTGCGTCAAACGGTCGCACGAACGCGAAGCTACGACCGTTTGAAAATTCAAAGATCTTAAAGATCGAAGGTGGCTTCGAATTTGGACAATTCAAACGGGAATAACTCGGGCATCGAATGTCCGTTTCAGGCGAACTTTTTTTTTAACCTGCGTTGTTTTTCGAGATCTACGCAACCAGCATTGCCGGAAAGCGGTTTAGGGAGCCCATTTTTCAAAAAACGCATTTTACTCATTCTTATGCGAGTAGAAATACGATGGGAAAAAAAATGTAAATTCAAGCAAGGGGGATGACTTTTTCAGGTAGATCCCGAAAAAATACGAGGGTTCAACAAAAAGATTGCGTCAAACGGACGCTCGAGCGCGAAGCTACGACCGTTTGAAAATTCAGCATCTTAAAGATCGAAGGTGGCTTCGAATTTGGACAATTCAAACGGGAATAACTCGGGCATCGAATGTCCGTTTCAGGAGAACTTTTTTTTTAACCTGCGTATTTTTCGAGATCTACGCAACCAGCATGCCGGAAAGCGGTTTAGGGGAGCCCATTTTTCAAAAAACGCATTTTACTCATTCTTATGCGAGTAGAAATACGATGGGAAAAAAATGTAAATTCAAGCAAGGGGGATGACTTTTTCAGGCAGATCTCGAAAAAATACGAGGGTTCAAAAAAAGATTGCGTCAGACGGTCGCACGAGCGAAGCTACGACCGTTTGAAAATTCAAAGATCTTAAAGATCGAAGGTGGCTCCGAATTTGGACACTTCAAACGGCCATAACTCGGGCCTCGAATGTCCGTTTCAGGCGAACTTTGTTTTTCACCTCCGTATGTTTTCGAGATCTACGCAACCAACTTTCCGGAAAGCGGTTTCAGAGAGCCTATTTTTTTAAAAACGCGTTTTACTCATTCTTATGCGAGTAGAAATACGATGGGAAAAAAATGTAAATTCAAGCAAAGGGAATGACTTTTTCATGTATATCTCGATAAAATACGAGGGTTCAAAAAAAAGATTGCGTCAAACGGTCGCACGAGCGCGAAGCTACGACCGTTTGAAAATTCAGCATCTTAAAGATCGAAGGTGGCTTCGAATTTGGACACTTCAAACGGGCATAACTCGGGCATCGAATGTCCGTTTCAGGCGAACTTTTTTTTAACCTGCGTATTTTTTCGAGATCTACGCAACCAGCATTCCGGAAAGCGGTTTAGGGGAGCCCATTTTTCAAAAAACGCGTTTTACTCATTCTTATGCGAGTAGAAATACGATGGGAAAAAAATGTAAATTCAAGCAAGGGGGATGACTTTTTCAGGTAGATCCCGAAAAATACGAGGGTTCAAAAAAAAGATTGCGTCAAACGGTCGCACGAGCGCGAAGCTACGACCGTTTGAAAATTCAGCATCTTAAAGATCGAAGGTGGCTTCGAATTTGGACACTTCAAACGGGAATAACTCGGGCATCGAATGTCCGTTTCAGGCGAACTTTTTTTTTTAACCTGCGTATTTTTTCGAGATCTACGCAACCAGCATTCCGGAAAGCGGTTTAGGGGAGCCCATTTTTCAAAAAACGCGTTTTACTCATTCTTATGCGAGTAGAAATACGATGGGAAAAAAAATGTAAATTTAAGCAAGGGGGATGACTTTTTCAGGTAGATCTCGAAAAAATACGAGGGTTCAAAAAAAAGATTGCGTCAAACGGTCGCACGAGCGCGAAGCTACGACCGTTTGAAAATTCAGCATCTTAAAGATCGAAGGTGGCTTCGAATTTGGACACTTCAAACGGGCATAACTCGGGCATCGAATGTCCGTTTCAGGTGAACTTTTTTTTTTAACCTGCGTATTTTTCGAGATCTACGCAACCAAAGATTCCGGAAAGCGGTTTAGGGAGCCCATTTTTCAAAAAACGCATTTTACTCATTCTTATGCGAGTAGAAATACGATGGGAAAAAAAAATGTAAATTCAAGCAAGGGGATGACTTTTTCAGGGTAGATCTCGAAAAATACGAGGGTTCAAAAAAAAAAAAGATTGCGTCAAACGGACGCTCGAGCGCGAGGCTACGACCGTTTGAAAATTCTGTATCTGAAAGATCGAAGGCGGCTCCGAATTTGAACACTTCCAACGGCAATAACTCGGGCCTCGGATGTCCGTTTCAGGCGAACTTTTTTTTTAACCCGCATATTTTTCGAGATCTACGCAACCAACATTCCGGAAAGCGGTTT
Organism: Solanum commersonii; assembly: GCA_029007595.1. Taxonomy (NCBI): domain Eukaryota; kingdom Viridiplantae; phylum Streptophyta; class Magnoliopsida; order Solanales; family Solanaceae; genus Solanum; species Solanum commersonii. The sequence continues at coordinate 6,421 of JAJTWQ010000128.1, read as the reverse complement.
AGGGAGCCCATTTTTCAAAAACGCATTTTACTCATTCTTATGCGAGTAGAAATACGATGGGAAAAAAATTGTAAATCCAAGCAAGGGGATGACTTTTTCAGGTAGATCCCGAAAAAATACGAGGGTTCAAAAAAAAGATTGCGTCAAACGGTCGCACGAGCGCGAAGCTACGACCGTTTGAAAATTCAGCATCTTAAAGATCGAAGGTGGCTTCGAATTTGGACACTTCAAACGGGAATAACTCGGGCATCGAATGTCCGTTTCAGGCGAACTTTTTTTTAACCTGCGTATTTTTTCCAGATCTACGTAAACCAATGTTCCGGAAAGCGGTTTCAGAGAGCCCATTTTTCAAAAAACGCATTTTACTCATTCTTATGCGAGTAGAAATACGATGGGAAAAAAATGTAAATTCAAGCAAGGGGGATGACTTTTTCAGGTAGATCTCGAAAAAATACGAGGGTTCAAAAAAAAGATTGCGTCAAACGGTCGCTAGAGCGCGAGGCTACGACCGTTTGAAAATTCTGTATCTGAAAGATCGAAGGTGGCTCCGAATTTGAACACTTCAAACGGCCATAACTCGGGCCTCGGATGTCCATTTCAGGCGAAATTTTTTTTTAACCCGCGTATTTTTTTGAGATCTGCGCAACCAACCATCCAGAAAGCGGTTTGAGAGATCTCATTTTTCAAAAAACAATTTTTTACTCATTGTTATGTTAGTAGAAATACGATGGAAAAAAAATGTCAATTCAAGCAAGGGGGATGACTTTTTCAGGTAGATCTCGAAAAAATACGAGGGTTCAAAAAAAAGATTGCGTCAAACGGTCGCACGAGCGCGAAGCTACGACCGTTTGAAAATTCAGCATCTTAAAGATCGAAGGTGGCTTCGAATTTGGACACTTCAAACGGGCATAACTCGGGCATCGATTGTCCGTTTCAGGCGAACTTTTGTTTAACCTGCGTATTTTTTCGAGATCTACGCAACCAGCATTCCGGAAAGCGGTTTCAGAGAGCCCATTTTTCAAAAAACGCATTTTACTCATTCTTATGCGAGTAGAAATACGATGGGAAAAAAAATATAAATTCAATCAAGGGGGATGACTTTTTCAGGTAGATCTCGAAAAAATACGAGGGTTCAAAAAAAAGATTGCGTCAAACGGTCGCACGAGCGCGAAGCTACGACCGTTTGAAAATTCAGCATCTTAAAGATCGAAGGTGGCTTCGAATTTGGACACTTCAAACGGGAATAACTCGGGCATCGAATGTCCGTTTCAGGCGAACTTTTTTTTAACCTGCGTATTTTTCCAGATCTACGCAACCAGCATTCCGGAAAGCGGTTTAGGGGAGCCCATTTTTCAAAAAACGCATTTTACTAATTCTTATGCGAGTAGAAATACGATGGGAAAAAAAATGTAAATTCAAGCAAGGGGATGACTTTTTCAGGCAGATCTCGAAAAAATACGAGGGTTCAAAAAAAAGATTGCGTCAAACGGTCGCACGAGCGCGAAGCTACGACCGTTTGAAAATTCAGCATCTTAAAGATCGAAGGTGGTTCCGAATTTGGACACTTCAAACGGGCATAACTCGGGCATCGATTGTCCGTTTCAGGCGAACTTTTTTTTTAACCAGCGTATTTTTTTGGAGATCCACGCAACCAGCATTCCGGAAAGCGGTTTAGGGAAGCCCATTTTTCAAAAAACGCGTTTTACTCATTCTTATGCGAATAGAAATACGATGGGAAAAAAAATGTAAATTCAAGCAAGGGGGATGACTTTTTCAGGTAGATCCCGAAAAAATACGAGGGTTCAACAAAAAGATTGCGTCAAACGGACGCTCGAGCGCGAATCTACGACCGTTTGAAAATTCAGCATCTTAAAGATCGAAGGTGGCTTCGCATTTGGACACTTCAAACGGGAATAACTCGGGCATCGAATGTCCGTTTCAGGCGAACTTTTTTTTAACCTGCGTATTTTTTCGAGATCTACGCAACCAGCATGCCGGAAAGCGGTTTAGGGGAGCCCATTTTTCAAAAAACGCATTTTACTCATTCATATGCGAGTAGAAATACGTTGGGAAAAAAATGTAAATTCAAGCAAGGGGATGACTTTTTCAGTAGATCCCGAAAAATACGAGGGTTCAAAAAAAGATTTGCGTCAAACGGTCGCACGAGCGAACCTACAACCGTTTGAAAATTCAGCATCTTAAAGATCGAAGGTGGCTCCGAATTTGGACACTTCAAACGGCCATAACTCGGGCTTCGGATGTCCGTTTCAGGAGAACTTTTTGTTAACCCGCGTATTATTTTGAAATCTACGCAACCAACGTTCCGAAAAGCGGTTTCAGAGAGCCTATTTTTAAAAAAACGCGTTTTACTCATTCTTATGCGAGTAGAAATACGATGGGAAAAAAAATGTAAATTCAAGCAAGGGGGATGAATTTTTCAGGCAGATCTCGAAAAAATACGAGGGTTCAACAAAAAGATTGCGTCAAACGGACGCTCGAGCGCGAAGCAACGGCCGTTTGATAATTCAGGATCTTAAAGGACGAAGGTGGCTTTAGATCTACGCAACCAAGATTCCGAAAGCGGTTTAGGGGAGCCCATTTTTCAAAAAACGCATTTTACTCATTCTTATGCGAGTAGAAATACGATGGGAAAAAAATGTAAATTCAAGCAAATTCAAAGATCAAAAAATACGATTCAAAAAAAGATTTTTTTCGGTCGAGCGGAAGCTAGATCTCTTAAAGATCGAAGGTGGCGAGGGTTCAAAAATAACTCGATCGAATGTCCGTTTCAGGTCATTTTTTTCGAGATCTACGCAACCAGCATTCCGAAAGCGGTTTAGGGAGCCCATTTTTCAAAAAACGCGTTTTACTCATTCTTATGCGAGTAGAAATACGATGGGAAAAAAATGTAAATTCAAGCAAGAAATGACTTTTTCAGGTAGATCCCGAAAAAATACTTCAAAGATCGAAGGTGCACTTCGAAGCTACGACCGTTTGAAAATTTTTCTTAAAGATCGAAGGTGGCAATTTGGACACTTCAAACGGGAATAACTCGGGCATCGAATGTCCGTTTCAGGCGAACTTTTTTTTAACCTGCGTATTTTTCGAGATCTACGCAACCAGCATGCCGGAAGCGGGTTTAGGGAGCCCATTTTTCAAAAAACGCATTTTACTCATTCTTATCGAGTAGAAATACGATGGGAAAAAAATGTAAATTCAAGCAAGGGGGATGACTTTTTCAGGTAGATCTCGAAAAATACGAGGGTTCAAAAAAAAATTGCGTCAAACGGACGCACGAGCGCGAAGCTACGACCGTTTGAAAATTCAAAGATCTTAAAGATCGAAGGGGGCTTCGAATTTGGCCACCTCAAACGGGCATAACTCGGGCATCGATTGTCCGTTTCAGGCGAACTTTTTTTTAACCTGCGTATTTTCTTGAGATCTACGCAACCAGCATTCCTGAAAGCGGTTTAGGGGAGCCTATTTTTCAAAAAACGTGATTTACTCATTCTTATGCGAGTAGAAATACGATGGGAAAAAAATGTAAATTCAAGCAATTCTTATGGGGGATGACTTTTTCAGTAGATCCCGAAAAATACGAGGGTTCAAAAAAAGATTGCGTCAAACGGTCGCACGAGCGCGAAGCTACGACCGTTTGAAAATTCAGCATCTTAAAGATTGAAGGTGGCTTCGAATTTGGACACTTCAAACGGGCATAACTCGGGCATCGAATGTCCGTTTCAGGAGAACTTTTTTTTTAACCTGCGTATTTTTTCGAGATCTACGCAACCAGCATGCCGGAAAGCGGTTTAGGGGAGCCCATTTTTCAAAAAACCGCGTTTTACTCATTCTTATGTGAGTAGAAATACGATGGAAAAAAAATGTCAATTCAAGCAAGGGGGATGACTTTTTCAGGTAGATCTCGAAAAAATACGAGGGTTCAAAAAAAAGATTGCGTCAAACGGACGCTCGAGCGCGAGGCTACGACCGTTTGAAAATTCAGCATCTTAAAGATTGAAGGTGGCTTCGAATTTTGACACTTCAAACGGGCATAACTCGGGCATCGAATGTCCGTTTCAGGCGATCTTTTTTTTTATCCTGCGTATTTTTCCAGATCTACGCAAACAAACATTCCGGAAAGCGGTTTAGCGAGCCGATTTGTCAAAAAATGCCTTTTACTCATTCTTATGTGAGTAGAAATACGATGGGAAAAAATGGTAATTCAAACAAAAGGAATGACTTTTTCAATTAGATCTCGAAAAAATACGAGGGTTCAAAAAAAAGAATTGCGTCAAACGGACGCTCGAGCGCGAGGCTACGACCGTTTGAAAATTCTGTATCTGAAAGATCGAAGGCGGCTCCGAATTTGAACACTTCAAACGGCCATAACTCGGGCCTCGAATGTCCGTTTCAGGCGAACTTTTTTTTTAACCGGCGTATTTTTTCGAGATCTACGCAACCAACGTTCCGGAAAGCGGTTTCAGAGAGCCCATTTTTCAAAAAATGCGTTTTACTCATTCTTATGCGAGTAGAAATACGATGGAAAAAAAATATAAATTCAAGCAAAGGGGATGACTTTTTCATGTAGATCTCGAAAAAATACGAGGGTTCAAAAAAAAGATTGCGTCAAACGGACGCTCGAGCGCGAAGCTACGACCGTTTAAAAATTCAGCATCTTAAAGATCGAAGGTGGCTACGAATTTGGACACTTCAAACAGGCATAACTCGGGCATCGATTGTCCGTTTCAGGCGAACTTTTGTTTAACCTGCGTATTTTTTCGAGATCTACGCAACCAGCATTCCGGAAAGCGGTTTAGGGGAGCCCATTTTTCAAAAAACGCGTTTTACTCATTCTTATGCGAATAGAAATACGATGGGAAAAAAAATGTAAATTCAAGCAAGGGGGATGACTTTTTGAGCATCGAATGTCCGTTTCAGGCGAACTTTTTTTTAACCTGCGTATTTTTCGAGATCTACGCAACCAAACATGCCGGAAAGCGGTTTAGGGAGCCCATTTTTCAAAAAACGCGTTTTACTCATTCTTATGCGAGTAGAAATACGATGGGAAAAAAAATATAAATTCAATCAAGGGGGATGACTTTTTCAGGTGGATCTCGAAAAAATACGAGGGTTCAAAAAAAAGATTGCGTCAAACGGTCGCACGAGCGCGAGGCTACGACCGTTTGAAAATTCTGTATCTGAAAGATCGAAGGCGGCTCCGAATTTGAACACTTCCAACGGCAATAACTCGGGCCTCGGATGTCCGTTTCAGGCGAACTTTTTTTTTAACCCGCATATTTTTTTGAGATCTGCGCAACCAACATTCCGGAAAGCGGTTTAGGGAGCCCATTTTTCAAAAAACGCATTTTACTCATTCTTATGCGAGTAGAAATACGATGGGAAAAAAAATTCAAGCAAGGGGGATGACTTTTTCAGGCAGATCTCGAAAAATACGAGGGTTCAAAAAAAAAAATTAAGTCAAACGGTCGCACGAGCGCGAAGCTACGACCGTTTGAAAATTCAAAGATCTTAAAGATCGAAGGTGGCTTCGAATTTGGACACTTCAAACGGGAATAACTCGGGCATCGAATGTCCGTTTCAGGCGAACTTTTTTAACCTCCGCGTATTTTTCGAGATCTACGCAACCAGCATTCCGGAAAGCGTTTTAGGGGAGCCCATTTGTCAAAAAACGCCTTTTACTCATTCTTATGCGAGTAGAAATACGATGGGAAAAAATGGTAATTCAAGCAAGGGGGATGACTTTTCAGGTAGATCCCGAAAAAATACGAGGGTTCAACAAAAAGATTGCGTCAAACGGACGCTCGAGCGCGAAGCTACGACCGTTTGAAAATTCAGCATCTTAAAGATCGAAGGTGGCTTCGAATTTGGACAATTCAAACGGGAATAACTCGGGCATCGAATGTCCGTTTCAGGCGAACTTTTTTTTTAACCTGCGTATTTTTGCCAGATCTACGCAACCAGCATGCCGTAAAGCGGTTTAGGGGAGCCCATTTTTCAAAAAACAATTTTTTACTCATTCTTATGTGAGTAGAAATACGATGGAAAAAAAATTTCAATTCAAGCAAGGGGGATGACTTTTTCAGGTAGATCTCGAAAAATACGAGGTTCAAAAAAAAGATTGCGTCAAACGGTCGCACGAGCGCGAAGCTACGACCGTTTGAAAATTCAGCATCTTAAAGATCGAAGGTGGCTTCGAATTTGGACACTTCAAACGGGAATAACTCGGGCATCGAATGTCCGTTTCAGGCGAACTTTTCTTTTAACCTGCGTATTTTTTCCAGATCTACGCAACCAGCATTCCGGAAAGCGGTTTAGGGGAGCCCATTTTTCAAAAAACGCATTTTACTCATTCTAATGCGAGTAGAAATACGATGGGAAAAAAATATAAATTCAAGAAAGG